>CM076968.1:6768265-6898265 GCA_039105355.1 Benthosema pterotum | reverse complement strand
CACAACTTTCACAGGTAGATGAATTTAAATATCTCGGTCTCTGGCTGGACCCCCAACTCTCATTTAAAGCTCATATTTCCTCCATCGTTCAGAAAGTAAATTTCAACTTAAAGGTACTGTATCGTTCGATTAACAGCTTCACATTTCAGGTTAGGAATAGAATAATTTCACAACTCATTCTTCCAATCGTAGATTATGCAGACATTGTTTATCAAAACACCTCCGATACACACCTTCATCCTCTCAATATAACCTACAACAATCTTTGTAGATTTATATTGCGCTGCCCCTACATGACCCACCACTGTGCCATGTACCAGACTCTCAACTGGCTCACTCCGAAAGCTAGAAGGCACTATCATTGGTTATTATTCATTTTCAAATGCATTCATCTTGACTATCCAGCATATTTAAAACAGTACCTGTGTCCTTTCAGTTCATCCTACAATCTTCGTCACACAGATTTTCCGTACCTTACCGTGCCCACCAACATTAGAAAAGAAGTTGGCCGCCGTGCATTTAAGTACAAAGCACCTGTTGATTGGAACAACCTCCCTAGCTCACTTAGATCCATTAGCTCATACATCACCTTTAAATTATCTACTCTTTCTCACCTTCGATCACCTTGCTTCTGTTTCTGAGTTATGACTTATATGGCTATATTATTACTACTTGTCTGTCTTGGTTGTTTGACCTGCCTCTGGGATTTGCCCTTCTTAAAAATGTTTTTTTTTTTTTTTTTGCATGACTACGTTGATGCCTGAAGTCTACTACTGTGTCGGGTAATGGGTGGTGAGGGAGCAGCTATACTGAGAGCTTTGTTTGTTTTGTTCTTGTCTTGTTTGTTTGTGGTATGATTGTTCATGCGGTTCTGTTCTGTAATTGTTGTATGTTTGTTGGACCCCCTCGAAAACGAGACGGTACATCTCAACGGGGCTATCCATCTTTCAATAAAGGTATAATAATAATAATAAATATAGCTGCAAGCAGCAATAAAACGGGATCAAGCAAGCAGCAATAAGGAGTAAGAACAATACGCACAAATAAGCCCTAGAAACATGGGAGCCTGAACTTCAAAAATACATCAGGTAATTATGGGAGCAGGGCAGGGTTTTTGATTCCTGCCCTGACTGACTCACACATTGTAATCTGGTGTGACTGAGTGAATGATTGGTGAGCTGTGAGTGAGTGGTGAACTGAGCTATGAACTGTCATTAGTGACAACATGGCCGAATAGTGACAGTCAAACAGCCCTGCCCAGCCATGAGGCCCATAGGGCACGTGCCTATCTCCTGTTTCTGTAGCATGAGGCAGCTTGATGTACAAGTACACCCTCTGGACATGACGCTAGTATGACACAGGGTCTTACCCCCAATCCAACCCTTGATGCTGAGTGCCAAGCAGGGAGGCATTGGATCCCGTTTTTAGAGCCTTTGGTATGACCCGGCCGGGAATCGAACCCCGGCCTCCCAGTCTCAGGGCGGACACTCTAACCACAAGGCCACTGAGTTGCTGAATGAGTAAATGATTGGTGAGCTGTGAGTGAGTGGTGAACTGAGCTGTGAACTGTCATTAGTGACAACATGGCCGAATAGTGACAAAACACAACATGGCCGAATGGTGACAACCACCATTACATTGAGTTTTACCCTGGGTTACACATAGAACCATGAACTTAGATGTAGAAGACCACATGAGATTGTGCATGATTGACTCATATTACTAGGTGTCCGTGCCGGGATTTGAACCCAGGAACTCTCATTTCCAAGTCATGCGCTCTACCAATGAGGCTACCCAACAGACACAAGACGTACTGGAAACAACACACACATTCAGTGGACTGCTTGGTAAATGGTGCATTTATATAGCGCCTTTATCCAAGGCGCTTTACATAGATTGTGCATCACATTCACCCATTCACACACTGATGGCAGTGGGACAGGGACACATCGACACTAACTCTGCAGGAGCCCGGGATCGAACCGGCAACCTTGTGGTTACCATCCGGTTACTCTACCTCTGAGCCACTACCGCTCCTTAAATATGCACAAATAAGCCATAGAAACATGGAAGAAATACATCATGTGATTGTGGAAACACAGGCGAATAGTGACAAAACACAACATGGCCGAATGGTGACAACCACCATTACATTGAGTTTTACCCTGGGTTACACATAGAACCATGAACTTAAATGTAGAAGACCACATGAGATTGTGCATGATTGACTCATATTACTAGGTGTCCGTGCCGGGATTTGAACCCAGGAACTCTCATTTCCAAGTCATGCGCTCTACCAATGAGGCTACCCAACAGACACAAGACATACTGGAAACAACACACACATTCAGTGGACTGCTTGGTAAATGGTAAATGGTGCATTTATATAGCGCCTTTATCCAAGGCGCTTTACATAGATTGTGCATCACATTCACCCATTCACACACACATTCATACACTGATGGCAGTGGGACAGGGACACATCGACACTAACTCTGCAGGAGCCCGGGATCGAACCGGCAACCTTGTGGTTACCATCCGGTTACTCTACCTCTGAGCCACTACCGCTCCTTAAATATGCACAAATAAGCCATAGAAACATGGAAGAAATACATCATGTGATTGTGGAAACACAGCAGGGTTTTTGGAGACTCAGACTTAGTATTGTCAGCAGTGGGACTTGAACCCTCAATCTTGTGTTCCGAAGTCAGGCACCCTACCGACTGAGCTATCCAGGCACAATGATTTGCTTAGTTGTTGTCATCAATGAAACAACCCAACAACACGCCACCAAGCAGTAAGCAATATGAACAATATGCACAATTCAGCAGTCCGAGGGTGGAGCTTAGTGGTCAAAGTGACAAATGGAAACAAGTTCCACATGCTTATTCCTCTCACACAATCTGGCACAATGTACTTGCTCCAGTGTTGCCAGAGAGAAACAAGCAGAAGAAGACTCTTCACAAACGAGCAACTTTCATTGGCTTATAAAAACGTCATTTTTTGATGAAAACAAATTTGCTTCTGAAGTTTTGTCGGATGGGGCCAAAGTTCTCATGTAGCAGGTGTCATGCAAATTGATCAAAAATCCAGGCATAAAATCAGACATGAGCATTTTTCAAACTGCTTAAAATGGCAGACACTCTGGGGGTGGAGCTTACCAGTCGAAATTACAGATGTGTTCCACATGAATCAAGGAACGTGTAGAAACAAGTCCCATGATTTTAAGCCAAACGAAGCCTGAGTTATGCTTGTTCAAATGTTTCAGTTTCAAAGAATTGCTATAGCGCCCCCATTTGAGCGATTGGAGCAAGACTGGTTTTGGTGGTATTTGTCATCCCCCTCTACAAAACTGTAAAATCCCAGAAGCAGATTACGTTGCATGTGTAGATTAGGGGCAATAGACGAATTTTCACAAATGAGCAATTTTCATTGGCTCGTAAAAACATCATTTTTTCCACTAAAAACATGATTCACACCCATTCCATGTTTGTATGGCTCCAAAGTTCATGTGTAGGTCATTGTTATGCATTTTGATCAAAGATTGTAGGAGAAGAGACATTTTAACTGTTTTACATATAATTCAAGATGGCAGTTCATCTAAAGGTCAGAGGTGAAAAGTCAGAATACAAAAGTTGTTTGACATAAGCAGACGCATAAGTGAATATAAGTTACATTTCTGAGAGACGAGCAGTTCATGAGTTATGAGTGTTTAAAGTTTGCAATTTCAGTTGAGTGCTATAGCGCCACCATTTGACCAGTGGTCACAGGCTTCGCATCATCACCGTTTGGCATCACCCTCTACCAGATTACCAATTTTCGCGAAAACCGACTGCACGGTTCAGCCAGAACAGCTATTTCTGGTGGAAGGAGAAAAAAAGAGACAGAATCAAGAAGGGATCAAGGTCCACTTCGTGGACTGCTTGATCCCTTAATAATAATAACAGCAGCAAATCACAACATCTAAGGCACAATTGTTGCGCTCTCCCTTTAATTCTCAAAAGGCTTGCAACAGGGACAGGACTAGCCTACACACAGGCAACTAATGACAGTGATGGCACATCTTTGACTGGCCATACAATAGGGCCCACCATGGTCATTTCATCAAGACAGGCGTGCGCTGCTATTCAGTTGGCTGTCCTCATTAGACCTTTCTATGGAAGTGAACGGAGATGTGCTGAACATGTCAGGCCGCCAGTTCAGTAGCCCTGATATACTCGCTCAAGCCCTTAAACTCCAATGCATTTGGCAACTTCCGATTGTCCCTATTGTTGTACCATGGCCGCATAATCAGTCATTTTAGAGTTGTTTTTTTATTTGCATACACGTCAAAGCCTTTATACTTTTGCTGAAGTAATATTTTCTGTCTGTATGACTGTATTGTGACTTTTTATTATTTTATTAAAGTACTGGTTTGACCACTGTAATTATTTAGGCAGTGGTACGTGCAGGCACACACACACACACACACACACACACACACACACACACACACACACACACGCACACACACACACACACACACACACACACACACACACACACACACACACACACACACACACACACACACACACACAGAGGAGGGGAAGAGATACTGCATGAGCATCGGACAAGGTCACACATTCCTGGTGCATCTCTCTCTCTCTCTCTCTCTCTCTCTCTCTCTCTCTCTCTCTCTCTCTCTCTCTCTCTCTCTCTCTCTCTCTCTCTCTCTCTCTCTCTCTCTCTAAACACAGCATTATCAAAGTTTATCAGGGACGATCCAGTCAGTATCCCTAGTGTATCGTATAATGTAGCTCCATGCAGTTGAACTGTGTTAATCCTGAATATGAATTTAATTATTTCAACTGAATCACCTTACCAAAAATGCATCTTCAGGTGAACTTGTTCTGAATATATTGCTAAAATACTTGAGATGGGATGATTATAAATATGCGTTCAATTATTTCAGTTTAAGTACATCTTTAAAAAATGCATCTTCAGGTGTTCTGAATATGTTGCTAAAGTAGCCTACTTTGTGTATTTCAAATGAAGCACATCTCCCAAAAAATGTACTGTATGTTCCGGAGAACTTATTATGAATGCATTGCTAATTCACTTCAAATATAGTAATTGTTAATATGTTATTTGCTGATCATATTGTACTTTCATCTAAAATGCATTTTCAGGTGAACTTGCTATGAATGTATTTAAAGGTACTGAAATTTGAAATTGAAAGTACACAGTATTTGTAATTATATCTATTCATGTTAGTCAAAGGTAGTAATATAAAATGCGTGCACTTATGAAGAGCATATTTTTGTATGTTTCTAAATACATTTCTCACTTAGTACACTTATTACAAATGTGCTGGAATAGAAATTAATGTTCTATTATATTATATTTAGCAAAAATGTACTATTGATATTTGAATAAACTACTGATATTTGAATCAAGTCTACCTTTAACACAATGTGCTAAATGTATACTGGAGTATAGGAAAGATGTACTGTTTTTTTTTTTTTTTTTTTTTTTTTTTTTTTTTTTTTTTTTTTTTTTTTTTTTTTTCCCGTTAGGGCAACTCTTTCATGTTTTTGCAGTAAAAGGTCTCATTGTTATTACTTGTGCGAGCAGAGTGAGCAAGTGCAAGTAAAGCGATCGGTTTCGCCATGTGTTGATGTAGGCCATGGCCTACTTGTGTGCAGTGCCCAAGTTGGCACTCTACTGAGTCCAGGTGGTGGCTGTGTTAGTTACAGATACATAGAAATGGTCCTGTAGACAGTAGTCAGTAGACAGTAAGAATAAATCACCTGTCTTACTGCCAACTATACTGAAGACATGCAGGCAAAAGGGTGTATTGTTGTGTCTACCTATAAACTCACATAATATCCCACCATAGATACCATAGATTCAAATGAGGATCCATTTTTACACTATTGCGTTAAAAATGAATTAATATCAGTTGCGTGCATATAACCTTTGGCTGTCCAGTTGAGAAAACAATTAGCCTAGTCCCTCCTCAATCTGTCCTTGTCCAACAGGCATGTTAGAAAAGAAAAGCTTGACCTGCATAGCAACAGTTGCTAAAGTATTTCAACTGCCATTGAGGAGGGCTCATTATTAAGTGAGGTTTAAGTGTTAAAGTACTCTGGCGTAGTAAGACACTAGTTGCTCTCTCTCTCTCTCTCTCTCTCTCTCTCTCTCTCTCTCTCTCTCTCTCTCTCTCTCTCTCTGTCTCTCAATGCGAACACACACACACACACACACACACACACACACACACACACACACACACACACACACACACACACACACACACACACACACACACACACACACACACACATGCCCGCGCTATACGTGGGAGTGAGATATGGACAAGGCCACATTCCTGGCCAGTAACTCGTTCCCCCAAACAAATCTCTCTCTCTCTCTCTCTCTCTCTCTCTCTCACTCAGAGACTAGTATAACATACTATATTTGTTTCCCTAGATGAACATTATTAGCAGGATTGGAATGACCAACAAATAGATCTGTGACTGTCTTCTGTTTTTTAATAGTTCTCTAAGTGAGATCCAGACTTATTGGTAAACATTCAGGGCAGTACTGACGACATACAGACATCCTGAAGTTTTCCATCAGTGTTTGAAGAACAGAGTGCCGATCGCCGTGTTGAAACCAGTCATCACACTACACACAATACGGTACGTATGTTCTGATAGCTACAGTACACACTGATCATTTAGTAGATGCACTTGAATTACAGCGTTGTAAGCTATTTAGATAGATAGAAAAATGAAAAATATTTGATGTTAGTATAGGCCTATCAGTGCTGCTTCAAGCTATTCATGACCACACAAAATTTCCGTACATGTATTTGTCCAAGAGCCCTGGACACCCAGGAAAGGGTTGTATTAAAATGTTTGCTTTAAAATTTAAGATATTCAACGAGTAGATCTACAAGATCGCTGAATAAGTAATGACCACTGTTTGGCAATATTTCCTAGGAGAGTCACCTTGAAGGTCGCCTTTATAATGCATTATAAGCTCATTTTTAATGTTGATGCATTATAAGACTTGTAAATGTCCATAACTATGTATAACTCCTCATAACTATACAATATGTATTATAACTGTCAGTCATAATGCATTATTATGGTCAAAGGAACCGTGCATTATACTACCATCATTCAGTTTGTTATAAAGGCACAAATAGAAATGATGTACTAGTCTGCAACATACTTTATTATAACCAATGTGTTTATTAAATAAAATCATGTATTATAAATGTTAATAATATGCTAGAAGATGGCTTCAGGTAAAGTGTCCAGATATTAATATATCATTAATTAGTTAATGATACATGAATTAATTATCATTAAATATTTGTATAATCCCAAAATATAAACTATAGACATGAACATGAATATGCATGCTCACATTCTCAATTTACTTAAAGGTCTCAAAGCCATAAGCACATTATTGACATTTATTAGACATTATTTAATTCAACAAACACTTATAATGCATTAGGACACAGTCCATCCTTTCTATTTGTGACTTTATAATGTGCTGTTCCTTTGACCGTGTTAATGCATTATGTCTAACAGTTGTAAGAAATTTTAAATGTAGTTGTGAGAAGTTATACATGGTTGTGGATATTTATTCAAGTTCATTCAAGACTCAAATAAAAGCTCTGATGGCATATGCAACCTTAAAGTAGGGGCTTGCAATTCAAAACAAAAAACGATACAACAGGCAGAGTATGATTTTTTTTTTCCTGTGTGGAGTTTGCATGTTTTCCCCGTGTCCCCTAGGGTAGATACCCTCACAAAAACATGCAGTAATCCTGGGCTCTAAACTACCACCCACTGGCCAGCCTGATGGAGAGGACTGAAATTGGTTAGAATAACATGTTCCTTCCATGTGCCATGTAACCTCCAGGGAAACTCCCACCTGTCAGGTGTGACTCCTCATGCGTTGAAGGAAACATGACCCCAGCCTGGTTGGCAGAGGATGTGTAGTCTCCAGGATCACATTAGGAATTGGCACTGGGTAATAAAAATGGGGTGCAAAAAGACTTGGGAGCAGGGTTCAGTAACTACTAAATGCACATGAACATGTTAGCAAGCATGCTAGCATCCTAACAAGAACATGCTAGCATGATAGCATCATTGCCAACACGCTAGCATCATGCCAATTACAAAATGCTAACATGCTAGCGTGCAAACTAGAATGCTAACATGAACGTGCTAGAATGTTAGCATGCTAACATGAACATGCTAATGTGAACTGTTATAGCAGAAAATGGAAGCCATCAAATATCAACCAGAAAAAGGGGTGGAGCTTGAAGGTGAAATACTCAAAAGTAGTGGTGTCATGCCTGTACCATGCTGTGGTTACAGTATTTATTTTTAAGTGCTGCGTAGCAAGCACTTCCTTAGACGATTCACCAGCTGTGTGCGTGCTAACCGGCACGACCTCAACATATCTGCGTGTCTGCGTGCTAACCGGCACGGTTTGCTCTGCATGTTGCCACATAAGAGAGAAACAAGCAAGTTGCCACATAAGAGAGAAACAAGCAAAAACCGTGCCGGTTAGCAATAACAGAGAAACAAGCAGCAATGAGCAGCAAAAACCGTGCCGGTTAGCCCTTAGACGATTCACCAGCTGTGTGCGTGCTAACCGGCACGACCTCAACATATCTGCGTGTCTGCGTGCTAACCGGCACGGTTTGCTCTGCATGTTGCCACATAAGAGAGAAACAAGCAAGTTGCCACATAAGAGAGAAACAAGCAAAAACCGTGCCGGTTAGCAATAACAGAGAAACAAGCAGCAATGAGCAGCAAAAACCGTGCCGGTTAGCATGCAGACACGCAGATATCTTGAGAATCGTGCCGCTTAGCACGCACACAGCTGGTGAAGACTACCACACACGCAGCACTTTCTTTCACACGGGTGTGATTTTTTACTTGATCACACGCAGGAACGAATGGAATGGTGCACACCTGTGCATGAGAAAAGACGCTAATGTGAACTGTTATAGCTGAAAATAAAAACTATCAAATATAAACCAGTCAGAAGAAGGCGTGAGGCTAACTTACACTGATGATGGTCAAATAGTCAAAACCAGGGGTGTTGCTTGCATGCGGTCTGCAGTGTTACAATATTTTTGTTACTTGACCGCACGCAAGAACAAAGGGAATGGTGCACACACGTGCGTGAGAATACACAGACTCAGAAAAGTGCTAAATTTGGCAAACCTTGAAAAACAGGTTTCTTGCTAATGTCAGTGTCAATAAGAAATATGCATGACACCCCTGCTCTGGTTACACCACTCAAACGTCTGTACGTCAAATCATAGAGAAGTTATAGGAAGAAATTGGAACCAGCAAATATCAAACGATGAATCAAAACTACTGTCAGTAAAATATATGTATGTCAAACGATTAAAAAATGATAGCAAAAATGGATCAGCTTTTAGTACCACTTCCTGCAACATTTCAAGTACATTATGCGGCTCAAAAGCACAATTTATTTGTGGGAATACTAAGAAGGAAATAATCAATGCGATCTCAATAGGGCTTTGCACTGTTTGGCCCCTAATTAACATCAATAGGGACATAGGGATTCCCCAGCTCAAGAAGTGACAGAAAACAATTATTCAAATCACTGGAGGCCAAACCAGTGAAAAGTTATTGTTTCTTCATAGCTGGTGGTAGCCATTTTAAATTAGGGGCTGTAAAGAAGAAGAAAAAAATCCCTGTCCTGTTTGAAAAGTTGAATAACCCTCCTGACAAATACTAATCAGTTTGTGCTTTCTGTGTCAGGTACCTGTCCTGTCCTGGTTTCTGTCAAACAAAGACGTTGCTGCTGTGACGATTGTGGAAAGAAACTCAGTAGAATGGATACTCTAAAGCTACACAAGAGAATACACCATAGGGAAAAGCGACACAACTGTGACCAATGTGGGAGACGCTTCGATACAAAGTCTCAGCTGGTGGTGCACAGTAGAATTCACACAGGAGAAAAGCCTTACTGTTGTGACCAATGCGGGACAGGCTTCATGATAATGTCAAACCTGGTGAGGCATAGCAGGGTTCACACCGGGGAGAAGCCTTACTCTTGTGACCAGTGCGGCAGAGGTTTCACTGAAATGGGTAACCTGGTGAGGCACAAGAGGATTCACACCGGGGAGAAGCCTTACTGTTGTGACCAGTGTGGCAGAGGTTTCACTCAAATGGGTAACCTGGCGATGCACAAGAGGATTCACACCGGGGAGAAGCCTTACTGTTGTGACCAGTGTGGCAGAGGTTTCACTACAATGGATAGCCTGGTGACGCACAAGAGGATTCACACCGGGGAGAAGCCTTACTGTTGTGACCAGTGTGGCAGAGGTTTCACTAGAATGGGGGGCCTGGTGACACACAAGAGGATTCACACCGGGGAGAAGCCTTACTCTTGTGACCAGTGTGGCAGAGGTTTCACTGAAATGGGTAGCCTGGTGAAGCACAAGAGAATACACACCGGGGAGAAGCCTTACTGTTGTGACCAGTGTGGCAGAGGTTTCACTCAAATGGGTAACCTGGCGATGCACAAGAGGATTCACACCGGGGAGAAGCCTTACTCTTGTGACCATTGCGGGATAGGCTTCATGAGAATGTCAAACCTGGTGAGGCATAGAAGGGTTCACACCGGGGAGAAGCCTTACTGTTGTGACCAGTGTGGCAGAGGTTTCACTAGAATGGGTAGCCTGGTGACGCACAAGAGGATTCACACCGGGGAGAAGCCTTACTGGTGTGACCAGTGTGGCAGAGGCTTCACAACAATGTCAAACCTGGTGACACATAGAAGGGTTCACACCGGGGAGAAGCCTTACTCTTGTGACCATTGCGGGACTGGTTTCATGACAATGTCAGACCTGGTGAGGCATAGAAGGGTTCACACCGGGGAGAAGCCTTACTGTTGTGACCAGTGTGGAAGAGGTTTCACTAGAATGTGGGACCTGGTGACGCACAAGAGGATTCACACCGGGGAGAAGCCTTGCTGTTGTGACCAGTGTGGCAGAGGTTTCACTAGAATGGGTAGCCTGGTGAGGCACAAGAGGATTCACACCGGGCAGAAGCCTTACTGTTGTGACCAGTGTGGCAGAGGCTTCAAAACAATGTCAAACCTGGTGACACACAAGAGGATTCACACCGGACTGAAGTCCTTTGAGTGTGAAATATGTGGCAAGTGTTTCACTCAGTATGGAACATTAAAAAAAACATCAGCGCCGCCATGCAGGGAAGAGAAGCTTTTCTGCTGTGGTCCAACCAGGACCTTCTTGTTCTAACAGGTGGAACCCGAAAACCTCAGTAAGTTTAATTCTCTCTGTCTCTTTCTCTCAGGCCCAGCCTGATAACAGATCCACAGTTGTGTATCAGTAATATGTAAATACCTTTACATATTACAGTACAAGAGAGTGATTATTTCATAACAACAGATAATAGTTACAAATATAGTGTCATAAATGGTGAAGTATTGTAGTGCAACTACTGTAATTGCAAAAAAACAAAACAAAAAACTTGTGTTAAAACAAGGTGAAAACACAGCATTAAAACTGCTGCACCTAGACTCAAAATGTACCAGGGGTTCATAAAGGTTTTCATTAATAATTTGTATTTTACCTTTTAATCCAGTTCCTAGCATATACGCCTGTTCGCAATTTTGCGTCATGGGAATTTCTCACTTGAATTGAGTCAAGGGGTCCCTAGACATGAAAAATCACCGAGGTGCTTGTCCGTCATAGTGCCACGAAGGGCGCAATGGCCGAATCAAATATGGCCGCCATCGTATATGATGAAAATTCAACTTTTGTGTACATACACATGCAATACCTCTATCCTGACTAATTGGGGGGTGGGGAATTCATTTCTGATGTTGTTATGACCATTTTGGGTGGTTTTGACCTTTAAAGGTCATGGTCAATGTCATTTTGCTGTTCCTAAGACCATAACTAACCATTGTTAGGGGTAATAACGGGTGCAATGGGTCTATTTCAACTAATTCTGACATGTATTAACTATTCATATCTTATAGTGATATCTCTTGTTTTTTCATAAACATTAGTAGGCCTACATGTGCATAAAACATGGTGCAATAGAGTCAGTGTTAAACGACAGCCATTATGTCTGGCTCTGGGATGCTGATTGTAGAGGATGTGATCAGGTCACTCCAGTGGGAGATGTTCTGGCACCACAAGGACAAAGCTGCATACCCAGTGCTAGCACAGGATGTGTGCTGGCTGAAAATCAACGTTCCCCAGATCAATTTGATGCCCTGATAGGGCAAATAGAGAAATTTAATCAGGAATTTCTGGAGTTTGAGAAGGAATGTGAGGCCAAGTCAGAGCTCTGCCAATTCTTTGGAGTTTGGCTGGAGTTGGTAGCTGTAATAAAAATGCTGTAGTCTCTGAATGGAAATGAAACGGGAATTTACATGCGGCTAATGTTGAGACTATGGCGATCTTTGCAAAATGTGAATGTATAAACTGCCTGCGTCATGCTCATAGTATCCTGAGCTCTACCGGCATTTCTCAGGTCAGTGAGTTGTTCAGCATCGTCAAGGAATTCTGTGCTGTAGGAGGTGACATGAAGATCAAGTAGACCATTCAGTGGGTATCGAAGGGTCCTGGACTTCACTATGTAGGAGCCACACGCAATGTAAATGCTGTTGCAGAGTGCCAGAATCTATACTCATTGTCAATCTGCCTGTAGCACTGCACAATCTGCTCACAAAGCAGGCTGTAGACGGAGGGGTTAGTCTGCTCAACTGTCTAGAAAATGGGGGGGCATGTGTACTGCTCATACAGACAGGAGAGGGTAGTCGAGAAGACTAAGAAAATTAACTCAACCATACCAAAAAAGAAGCTACCTCAATTCAATGAGCAATCACAGAATGCCCAACAACCCTTTTGAAGAAGCATAGTTGATGGTACCTTCAGCTCATGTCAATAACTCAACTCTTGTCAGTGAGATTGAGCCTGGACTCGAATGCAACATCTACTCTTGCCACTCATGTTGTGGTAGACCTCATGTCACCCCTCTATAACATCATCCCTCTGCCAAGAGCCATAGTTCGTTCACCTTGTACTTGATTCCTACATTGAGATGTCTCTAGAACATGTGACAGACTCAGCAGCAGCCATTGACATCATTGGCATGAACAGGGACTTACCCATTCCTCAGAAACCCAGAGAACAAGTGGAATATCCAGCTGCTAGTTCAGGATATGGTGTGCAGTCAAGCTTGTGGCAATACCATAAGTGTATATTCTAATCTCTAGAACTGAATTGAGGAAGCTGTCACCAGGCTAGTGTGGTGCATATGGAGTGGGCTATTCATGTTAAACAGTGCAAGAGAGTTCTTATAGTTTTCAAAGATACAAACACCTTTGCCTTACTGTTAAATTACACCTACAGTACTTCCAAGCACTGGGGGTGAAGGAAAACTGGCAGCAGTATGGCACTACGGAAAAGCGACTCATGCTGCCATAGCATCAATTAGTCTCTTATCCCGGAACACCCCTAGCCAAGACTCTGATCAAGGCACATATCTTGACTGGAGATGACTGCATGAGCACGGTTGGGCGGCTGTTGCTCAGGAGGTAGAGCAGGTCGTCCAATGATCCGTGGACTGTGGATCAGCGGTTGGAATACCGGCTCCTCCAGTCTACATGTCGACGTGTCCTTGGGCATTGGGCAAGACATTGAACCCCAAATTGCCTCCAATGAGTTGGTCGGTGTGAGCTTGCCACCATTGGTGTGTGAATTTATGAATGAATGGAACATTGTAAAGCGCCTTGAGCACTTGGAAAAGCACTATAAAAATGCAATCTGTTATAAGGTGGGCACCAAATATGCTGCCATGGTTCTGACCCAGTACAACATTTGATAAACTTTGGTGAGTAACTGAACATGACGCAGAATTGGCAGAGAAGTACTTGGCACATGCCTGAACAGGGGCCAGGTCAAGTACAACATCTGAAGCGTTTGATGACCTTTTGATCTGAAAACTATTTCAGTGTCAGTACTGGAATTGATGCTATCCCTCCCACAAGCAGTGTGATCAGAGGTCACATCAAATGAGGTGCCTTTCTGGTGCATAGGGCTTGCAACCTGCTGGCAACATCCAAGGAACCAGAGGCAAAACTAGCACCAATGGAGCATGGATGGGAGGAGCACTTTGGTACGCTTCTGGCATCAAAATACCTTACCACAAGCCCTTACCACAAGTCAGCACTCAGCTCACAGTGCCCAATGTGCAGGCAAGTGTGACACACAATGATGTGGCTGTCAGGCTGCTGGACTTCCATGCATTACATTCTGCCATGGAAAAAAATAATAATGTAATAATCAATCACACTAGTGTGCATGTCCAGATATATCCACTTTGAGAGGAAATACTTGAATATGTTATTTGTACATCACTTTGTCACTCTTATTTAATAATTTCAGCACTCACTTAAAAAAGGTTAAAAGAGAAATATATGATTGCTACAGTATATGTATCGTGTATCTTTTGTTCTAAATAATACAAGTAAAAGTGATAGTAGGGGACAAAAGTGTTATTCAGTAATTGAAAAAAAAAATACAATTGACAGTTCAGTTAAAAGTCAGTCAATCAGTCAGTCATTGAATAAATAAATAAATAAACAAACAATAATAAATAAATAGAAATGGGGGAGGAGAAGACAGCTTCCACATGGCCTCCGTCATAAGTAGATGAAGTAGTGGTTGCATGCCCTTCAAGCGAAACAAATGTCTTCACAACGTCCACCGACCCCATCAAAATTATACTTATCAATATCAATATCACTCCGGAGTCATACATGTCAGATTTATATGAATTAGACCTACTGCACCAGTTTTTAATCATGATGATGGCCAAATTAGGTCTTCAGAATAGCAAAATGACCTTGACCTAGGGCTTTAACCAAAAAATCGATACATCGATGCATCGATTTGCATAACACGTGTCGACTCTAAAAAGCACGAGTCGATAAGTTGTTTTTTCCCCTTCCTCCGAGCGAAGGAGTAAGGAGGAGGAATTAAACATTTACCTTTGTTTTCCCCTTTTTTCTTTCTCTATGTGTGCGACGCGTGTGTATATAATTCAACTGTAACATTGGTTACTGTCACTCACGGACAGAAGACTCCTTTGAAGTTTACTTTGCAACTCTATCGGAGTAAAGCCTTAATTTAGGCTTACCAATCTTAAGCAGCTGCGTGCGCCTTGCGCTCTCGGCGCGCGGCGTTCCACTGATCATTACGTACACGGATCAGATCGAACAGCAAACAGTGTCAACGAAATACAGAACTTCATCAATCAACTCGTCCTCCTGCTACAGTGACCGTCTTGTTCCTCGTTTCGCATTAGGCTACGCAGTACGCACGGGACGCATGCTTCTGTCCGCGTCGTTCTCATTAATTTACTGAATGGATCAGAAAAGAAAGCGGCGCGGTATGGTGGTGGTGGTGGAGGAGGAGGAGGGCAGGAGGCTACATGTAATGGATAGTATTCTGATAATGTGGCCGCTATGTTAGAACCAGCGTGTGTGTGTATGTCTTCTGTTGCGTTCTAACATGTGGTTAGAACGTTGTGTGTTTTATGGCTGGCCATAGTGGACGTTGTGCTGCGCTGTGTGCCAATACTGTTTTCATATTAACCTTGCCACATGCGTCATGCGTAGGCTCGCGATGTGTTTTCTATAAGCACTGCGCCGGCATATAGCGGCACCATTTGATCCCCGACCCCCCTCGGAGAACCATCACGACGGACCCCCCCCCCACCCCCCCACCCCCCCCCCGCGCCATAAAACGATAAATCGATAATTTATCGACTTGACTGTCTGACAAGTCGACTTGAAAAAATCTCAAGTCGTTAATGCCCTACCTTGACCATGACCTTTAAAGGTCAAAACGACCCAATATGGTCATAGCAACATCAGAAATGAATTCCCCACCCCCCAATTAGTCAGGATAGAGGTATTACATGTGTATGTACACAAAAGTTGGATTTTCATCATATGCGATGGCGGCCATATTTGATTCGGCCATTGTGCCCTTCGTGGCACTATGACGGACAAGCACCTCGGTGATTTTTCATGTCTAGGGACCCCTTGACTCAATTCAAGTGAGAAATTCCCATGACGCAAAATTGCGAACAGGCGTATATGCTAGGAACTGGATTATTTGTATGAGACAATAGTTAGTATCAAAGTATATATTTTATATATATAAAATATAAATGAATAATCAACCTGATCCACATCAAAATGTTCCTCTTTCTCTCACAGGCTCTGCTCAGCAGTTCTGAATCATCTGATGAGTGATGGAGGTCCAGCTGGCAGGAGGATGAAGCTGTGTTGTCTGATGTGTTGATGTGTCAACTGGAGCAACACATTGTTATATTTACTTTACTGGAGAATTTCTAATAATCAATGATTATACTCCCATTACATGTCTGAGGCAAATAATTTACTTTATTACTGATAAATTTAGTCACTATATAGTCCACTACATAATATGCCAAGCATTGGCATATTTACTATTTACTTCCACAACGGTTTCTTTACTAATTGCACTGTCCTTTATTTTGTAACCCCGAAATATATTTCATAATTATAAAGGCTGTATTATCTCAATGGTAAACCGTTTACCATTGTTTATGTTTATTCATGAATTCCTATATTGTGACATTATTACTAGTTATTTGATAAATTACTTTAGAATCAATAATCTATTACATTTTATTTGCATTTCCTTTTTTCCCCTTCCATTGTGTCAATTACTTTGGTGTAAGATGTTAGATCACCAGGATCACTACCTTTATTCTCCCTTGGTTGAAAATGAGTGTTACCAGTGTTCTTGTAATAAACTGTAGAGCTGCAAATATTGGCCAAAAATGACAGTCGAATATAATTCTTATATCAAATACATTAAGCTTCAGCTGGAAGCCTAATGCTCAGTAAAACCTTCCCTGTCTTTACATGAGCTGGTCCCGTACTTGCTGCAGTTGGTGCTGACTGTCCTCTCTTGAGAGATCAAATTAACGATTCATAATTGTCTTATTAGCTTACAAGTCTGCAGGGACTTATTATGAGAAGATATCTATAACAGAGCACAGTTATAGACACGAAACGGGACATAATCAATGCAATGGATCATTTGTTATTGGTTCAAATCAATTTAAAGTATGCTACACGATAAACGTTCCACAAAGCTGCGATTAAACATGTGTGCTTTTCACTAATTTCTACCAAGCAAGTAAACTGCTCTGCACCAGGTCTGACTGTAGTCTGTATCAACGTAGGTGGAAATTCTGTGTTAATGGAGTGAGTCATGGGCAACATCCATAAGACTTCTGTGTTTTAGACATGTAAAGGACAGGGGCTGTAGCCCCTTTTTATCTCTATGTGTGCACATGGCTGTAGACTGTGTATATTCCTGCACTGGGAGAGGCAGAGGAAAAAACTGAACCTTAATTAATTTTATAAATTTAGTTAGTTCATTTATTTTTCTGGTTTCATAATTCGTTCGAAGATGGAATATTTGTTTGAAGCCCTAATGCATTGTTGTTGTTGTTTTTTTTTTTTTTTTTTTTAATTTTCTCTTTTGTCATTTAAAGGAAAGTAGAACTACAAATACCATGGCCGCATAATCAGTCATTTTAGAGTTGTTGTTGTTTTTTTATTACATTTGCATACACGTCAAAGCCTTTGTACTTTTACTGAAGTAATATTTTCTGTCTGTATGACTCTATTGTGACTTTTTATTATGTTGTAAAATATAAAGTCAAAGTACTCGTTTGACCACTGTAATGATTTAGGCAGTGGTGCGTGCATGCACTTAAAGAAAACCATTCATTCACACGCACACGCACACGCACACACACACACACACGCACACGCACACGCACACGCACACACACACACACACACACACACACACACACACACACACACACACACACACACACACACACACACGGGAGGGGAAGAGATATGAGCATTGGACAAGGTCACACATTCCTGCTGAATCTCTCTCTCTCTCTCTCTCTCTCTCTCTCTCTCTCTCTCTCTCTCTCTCTCTCTCTCTCTCTCTCTCTCTCTCTCTCTCTCTCTCTCTCTCTTTCTCTCTGTGTGTGTCTCTAAACACACCATTATCAAAGGTTATGAGGGCCGATCCAGGCCTGGGTCCTGACACTTTAGTGAAACAATGTACATATTCTTCAGAATTTACGTGATAAAACTTTAGATCATTCTCATTCTCTGTTCTTCGTTTGCCTTACCTTACCAGTGTTGGGAAAACCTACATCCAGTACAGAGTTCCAGGAGGATGAAAGGTTAACCCCTAGGATACAAATGTAATCAGAAGAACCCGATTTCCCAGTGACTAATGCAAGACGGCTCCTTATCTTCACCATTCACACACATAATCATGTGTGAACATTGTTGTCAATCAACAATGTATAGGTATAAAGTAGCAATAGTTCAGCATCCAGTCATACAAAATTAAAGTAATGCAATAGTTAAATACACACACACCTCTATATTGTTTGGGCTGTTCAGTGTGTCGTGTTCAGCAGGACCCTACTGAGAAAGAAAGTGTATTTAGTATACTTCTTGAAAGTATACCACTGAAAGAATACTAGTATTGTGTTATTTTGAAACCAATTAAGTTGTACTCCATATGCTTGAAGTTGCACATTAGACCTGCTAAAAGAGATGTACTTTGAACCCTTTCATGACAAAAAATATAAAATAATACACTGTCAGTATCCCTAGTGTATCGTATAATGTAGCTCCATGCAGTTGAACTGTGTTAATCATGAATATGAATTTAATTATTTCAACTGAATCACCTTACCAAAAAAGCATCCTCAGGTGAACTTGTTCTGAATATATTGCTAAAATACTTGAGATGGGATGATTATAAATATGCGTTCAATTATTTCAGTTTAAGTACATCTTTAAAAAATGCATCTTCAGGTGTTCTGAATATGTTGCTAAAGTAGCCTACTTTGTATATTTATAAACTATGAATATTGTTTTAATTATTTCAAATAAAGTACAGCTCCCAAAAATGTACTGTATGTTCCGGAGAACTTATTATGAATGCATTGCTAATTCACTTCAAATATAGTAATTGTTAATACATTTTTTGCTGATCATTCATCTTACACTAAATGCATTTTCAGGTGAACTTGCTATGAATGTATTTAAAGGTACTGAAATTTGAAATTGAAGAAAATAAACAGTATTTGTAATTATATCTATTCATGTTAGTCAAAGGTAGTAATATAAAATGCGTGCACTTATGAAGAGCATATTTTTGTATGTTTCTAAATACATTTCTCACTTAGTACACTTATTACAAATGTGCTGGAATAGAAATTAATGTTCTATTATATTATATTTAGCAAAAATGTACTATTGATATTTGAATACACTACTGATATTTGAATCAAGTATACCTTTAACACAATGTGCTAAATGTATACTGGAGTATAGGAAAGATGTACTGTTTTTTTCCCCCCCGGTAGGGCAACTCTTTCATGTTTTTGCAGTAAAAGGTCTCATTGTTATTACTTGTGCGAGCAGAGTGAGCAAGTGCAAGTAAAGCGATCGGTTTCGCCATGTGTTGATGTAGGCCATGGCCTACTTGTGTGCAGTGCCCAAGCTGGCACTCTACTGAGTCCAGGTGGTGGCTGTGTTAGTTACAGGTACATAGAAATGGTCCTGCCTCTGCTGTCAGTAGACAGTAAGAATAAATCACCTGTCTTACTGCCAGCTATACTGTAGACATGCAGGCAGACAGGTACTGTACTGTTGTGTCTACCTATAAACTCACATAATATCCCACCATAGATACCATAGATTCAAATGAGGATCCATTTTTACACTATTGCGTTAAAAATGAAGGAATATCAGTTGCATGCTTATAACCTTTGGCTGTCCAGTTGAGAAAACAATTAGCCTAGTCCCTCCTCAATCCTTGTCCAACAGGCATGTTAGAAAAGAAAAGCTTGACCTGCATAGCAACATTTGTTAAAGTATTTCAACTGCCATTGAGGAGGGCTCATTATTAAGTGAGGTTCATCTTAAGTGTTAGAGTACTCTGGCGTAGTAAGACACTAGTTGCCAGACCCAGTACAATATTTTTACTTTGCTTAGATCTAGTACATCTGATCTTACAGGCTACACTTTTACAACTCTGCCAGTTATTTGAAAATGTAAATTCAATTACTCTCTCTGGTTATTTTGTAATATGATCGTTTCTATGTCTCTCTCTCTCTCTCTCTCTCTCTCTCTCTCTCTCTCTCTCTCTCTCTCTCTCTCACTCTCTCTCTCTCTCTCTCTCTCTCTCTCTCTCTGTCTCTCAATGCACACACACACACACACAAACACACACACACACACACACACACACACACACACACACACACACACACACACACACACACACACACACACACACGCCCACGCTATACGTGGGAGTGAGCTATGGACAAGGCCACATTCCTGGCCAGTAACTCGTTCCCCCAAACAAATCTCTCTCTCTCTCTCTCTCTCTCTCTCTCTCTCTCTCTCTCTCTCTCTCTCTCTCTCTCTCTCTCTCTCTCTCTCTCTCTTTCTCTCTCTCTCTCTCTCTCTCTCTCTCTCTCTCTCTCTCTCTCTCTCTCTCTCTCTCTCTTCTCTCTCTCTCTCTCTCTCTCTCTCTCTCTCTCTCTCTTCTCTCTCTCTCTCTCTCTCTCTCTCTCTCTCTCTCTCTCTCTCTCTCTCTCTCTCTCTCTCTCTCTCTCTCTCTCTCTCTCTCTCTCTCTCTCTCTCTCTCAGAGACTAGTACAACACTTTATTTCTTTCCCTGGATGAACATTATTAGCAGGATTGGAATGACCAACGAATAGATCTGTGACTGTCTTCTGTTTCTTTAATAGTTCTCTAAGTGAGATCCAGACTTATTGGTAAACATTCAGGGCAGTACTGACGACATACAGACATCCTGAAGTTTTCCATCAGTGTTTGAAGAACAGAGTGCCGACCGCCGTGTTGAAACCAGTCATCACACTACACACAATACGGTACGTATGCTCTGATAGCTACAGTACACACTGATCATTTAGTAGAGGCAATTGAATTAGTGTTGTAAACTATTTAGACAGATTAGATAGAAAAATGAAGAATATTTGATGCTAGTATAGGCCTATCAGTGCTGCTTAAAGCTAATCATGACCACACACAATTTCCGTACATGTATTTGGCCGAGAGCCCTGGACACCCAGGAAAGGTTTGTATTAAAAATGTTTGCTTTAAAATAGATATTCAACAACTAAAACTACAAGATTACTGAATGAGTAATGACCACTGTGGCAATATTACTTAGGAGAGTCATATCGGTAACACTTTACTTGAAGGTCGCCTTCACACACACACACACACACACACACACACACACACACACACACACACACACACACACACACACACACACACACACACACACACACACACACACACACACACACACACACACACACCTCCGTAATGATGCATTAGAATGGAATGCAAGAATAGTTGGGTCATTTAGTACTGTTCCATGACAGAGAAAGGTCTTTTTCTCAGTGGATCTGTGGATCTAGAAAATACATTAAACACATTGGGCAGGGATTTTTTTAGAGCCTCTAATTTAAAATGGCTACCACCAGCCGTGACGTAATTGAGGTTGACTGAGGAATCCATGATTGATGTGAATTTAATGATTTAACCTGGTTTTGCAGTTCTTATTCAAGATGATGCCAATTAGAAGCTGAGGTACATTTTTCAACATTGTCACAAGCCCTTCATCTTAGACTCAAATGAGAGCTCTGATGGTATATGTAAACCTGAAATATTTAAGATGCTCCCAAAAAACGGCACAACAGGCATCTAATTTTTAACCTGTTTTTATAGGCTTTTTTTTAAGTGATATGAGATATAAAGTATAATGGTAAGTGTCAGCCATCTTGCATGAGAATTGCAAAAAAAAAAAAAAGCATTAAAATAAAGTGTTCACTGGGCCCTGGCACACAAATATCAAACTAATAACCTTTCAGCTAGAAGGTCCCGGGTTCGATTCCTTTTCTGTGTGGAGTTTGCATGTTCTCCCCGTGTCTCCTAGCGTAGATACCCTCACAAAAACATGCAGTAATCCTGTGTTCTAAACTACCTCCCCCTGGCCAGCCGGGGCACCTGATGGAGAGGACAGGAACTGGTTAGAATAACGTGTTCCTTCCATGTACCATGTCCAACCAGAAAAACTCCCTCATGTCAGGTGAAAAGAAGGCATGATGCATTGAAGGAAGCATGAGCCCAGCCTGCTGCCTTCCCAGGTTGGAGGAGGAAGTGTAGACCGTTGGATCACATTAGGAATTGGCTCTTGGTGATAAAAATGTGTTGCAAAGTTGTGGGGATATAAATAAAAAAAAAATACTTGGGAGCAGAGTTCAGTAACTACTAAATGCAACATGAACATGCTAGCATGATAGCCTCATTGCTAACACGCTAGCATCATGCTAATGTCAAAGAGCTAACATGCTAGCCTGCTAACTAGAATGCTAGCATGAACATGCTAGAATGTTAGCATGCTAACATGAACATGCTAATGTGAACTGTTATATCAGAAAATAGAAACTATCAAATTTCAACCAATCAGAAGAAGGGGTGAAGCTAACTTACACTGATGAAGGTCAAATAGTCAAAACCAGGGGTGTTGCATGCGGTATGCAGTGTTACAGTATTTTTGTTACTTGACCGCCACGCAGGAACAAATGGAATGGTGCACACACATGCGTGAGAATAGGCTCCCCCTACACCAGGAGTGCCCACACTTTATTGACTTGAGAGCTACTTTCAAAATGACCGGCTCAACAAGATCTACAGATACATGAAAAAATCCATTTCAAGGCCCCCTAGAAAGTTTGACTTTGAAATAGTGGTGATGGTATCACTTACTGTTACAGTGTTTAAGAATATTGCATTCATAATGAAAAAAGGAGGGGGAGAATTGGAAGGTTTTCTTGTATATGTTACTACTGACGTTTGAAAACAGTATTTGGGTTTGAGTTGACAGTTTGTGATGTTGTGTTTAGTCTCTCGCACCCAAAGCTAATAACTTTCACGTTTTTGTCCACGTTGGTCGAAATAACACTTATTCTTCATTTTCCAATTGTGTGGACTCTTGAAATTACGTGATTCAGATGTTTAAATATAATTTAACTCTTGAGAGTGTAAAATTAAACCAAATGGACCCGGAAGGGTGCATTTGGTCTCATTTTAACGCTCTCAAGAGTAACAGATCTATACATTTTAGGGGACTGTCATGTGATCTACCTGCATGGCTTGTATGATCTACTGGTAGATCGCGATCTACCTTTTGGGCACCCCTGACCAAGAAAAAGTGCTAAATTCTGGCTAACCTACTTGAAAAACAGGTTTCTTGCTAATGTCAGTGATGTCCCCCAATAACAAATATGCATGACACCCCTGCTCTATGTACACCACTCAAACGTCTGTACGTCAAATCATAGATAAGTTATAGGAAGAAATTGGAACCATCAAATATCAAACGATGAATCAAAACTACTGTCAGTAAGAGAAGACCATCCTCATGTAAAATGTATGTATGTCAAACGGTTAAAAAATTATTCCAAAAATGTATGAGCTTCTATAGTGCCACTTACTGCAACATTTCGAGTACATTATGTGGCTGAAAAACACAATTTATTTGTGGGAATACTAAGAAAGAAATAATCAATACGATCTCAATATGGCTTTGCACTTGCTTTGCACTGCCCCTGAATAACATCCACTATAGTAGAGCAGACTAACTCATTTTTTTCATACGATACTTCACTTTTGTATAGAAGCGTGAAAATTGGCACAGATACTCTCCAAGGTCTACTCTTTAGGAAAAAGGCACCTGCCACTCAAAATTCCAAGATGGCGGCCCCAAAATCCAAAATGTCCGCCCAAAAATGTGGTTTTTCCTTCATAACTTGAAATGCATTGATTTTACACCCCATAAATGTATTGAACGTTAATACAAAGTTGGCCATTACGGACGGTTTGGCACCAAGAACGTGTCTGTATCACTTACGGCTCTTGAGATACAGCATATAGGTACTTTCACAGATTGAGGAGAGCAAGACATTTGTAACATTGATTCTTAAGTGAATCAAATGGTGATACAGGCATGAAAATTGGTACACACACTCTTCAAACCCCACTATTTCTAAAAATACTGCATGCCCTGCAAAATTCCAAGATGGCAGCCCCCAAAATCCAAGAAGTCCGTCCAAAAATGTGTTTTTTCCTTCATAACTTGAAATACAAAGCTTTTAAGCCCCATAAATGTATTGAGTGTTAATGTAAAGTTAGGCATTACGGACATTTTGATACCAAGTACATGTCTCTATGTGCTACGGTTCTTGAGTTACAACATATACGTAGTGATGAGGCACCATAAGTCTAACATTTTGGCACGTTTCACTCTTTAACTCAAAGATCCCTTTATCTCCATATCTTCTACTTTCAGGAAATGGACCTACATGTATCTGCTATCATAAACCACTTCAAGTTTTTCAATTGATGAAACAGGTCGGGAGTTATTAAGCCGATCGTGTGCTAAATTTGCTGCGTACATTCTGCGAATATAAGCCACCCAGAAATGTCTGTCTGTGCATCTGTCCTTCACAATATAGTCCGTGGGACGCCAGGCAAAAAATGGCAATTTACCGCCATCAAAAGGGACAAGACATATGTGGTATCATTACGTTCGTCTGACATCCAGGAATGCAAAAATGTGTGATAGCAGTTTCAGAAGAGTAGCTGAATACAGTTTTTTGGCATTTATATCTGATAAAATGTTGTAATAACTTCATAACTTGAAATGCATTGATTTTACGCCCCATAAATGTATTGAACGTTAATATAAAGTTGAGCATTACGAACGATTTGGTACCAACTACATGTCTGTATCTCCTACGGTTCTCGAGATACAGTATATAGGTACGTTCACAGATTGCGGAGAGCAAGACATTTGTAACATTGATTTTTAAGTCAATCAAATGGTGATACAGGCATGAAAATTGGTACACACACTCTTTAAACCCCACTATTTCTAAAAGTTCTGCGTGCCCTGCAAAATTCCAAGATGGCAGCCCCCAAAATCCAAGATGTCCGTCCAAAAATGTGGTTTTTCATTCATAACTCGAAATACAAAGATCCTAAGCCCCATAAATGTATTGAACGTTAATATAAAGTTGGGCATTGCGGACATTTTGATACCAAGTACATGTCTCTATGTGCTACGGTTCTTGAGTTACAACATATACGTAGTGATGAGGCACCATAAGTGTAACATTTTGGCACGTTTCACTCTTTAACTCAAAGATCCCTTTATCACCATATCTTCTATTTTCAGGAAATGGACCTACATGTATCTGCTATCATAAACCACTTCAAGTTTTTCAATTGATGAAACGGGTCGGGAGTTATTAAGCCAATTGTGAACGGCTGTTTCAGTGCTAAAATTGCTGCGTACATTCTGCGAATATAAGCCACCCAGAAATGTCTGTCTGTGCATCTGTCCTTCACAATAAGTGTATATGTGAAGCGGACGCACCAAGTGTAGCATGTGTCATAGTATAATGGTATAATGTGTATAATGTGGGTAATATATAAAATAGTGTCGTAGTGTAACGTGTAATACTGTAATAGGGTAATATGTGTAATAGGGTAATATGTGTAATAGTGTCATAGTGTAACATGTGTAATAGGGTAATTGGGTAATATGTGTAATAGTGTCGTAGTGTAACGTGTAATACTGTAATAGGTTAATATGTGTAATAGTGTAATAGGGTAATATGTGTAATAGTGTCATAGTGTAACATGTGTAATAGGGTAATAGGGTAATATGTGTAATAGTGTCATAGTGTAACATGTGTAATAGGGTAATTGGGTAATATGTGTAATAGTGTCGTAGTGTAACGTGTAATACTGTAATAGGTTAATATGTGTAATAGTGTAATAGGGTAATATGTGTAATAGTGTCATAGTGTAACATGTGTAATAGGATAATAGGGTAATATGTGTAATAGTGTCATAGTGTAACATGTGTAATAGGGTAATAAGTGTAATTGTGTGATATTTGTGCATTAGGCTAATAGTGTAATAGGAAATATGTGTAATAGTGTCATAGTGTAATAGGGTAATATGTACATTAGGGTAATAGTGCTATATACGCAATCATGTAATAGTGTAATATATGCAATATATGCAACAGCGTAATAGGGTAATATATGTAATAGTGTAATAGGGTAATATATGTAATGGTGTAATAGTGAAATATATGTGCATTAGGGTAATAGTGTAATATATTGAATAGCGGTCTAGTGTAATTGTCCTATTACACCATTACACATGATACACATACTTGCCTATTACACATGTCACAATATGACACTAGTACACATATTACACTATTATGCTATACCAATATTACAGTAATATATTACACTATTACCATAATGCACAGACATTACCACATGTTACACTATGACACTATTACACATTTTACCCTATTACACATGTTACACTAAGACACTATTACACATATTACCCTATTACCCTATTACACATGTTACACTATGACACTATTACACATATTAGCCTATTACACTATTACACATATTAGCCTATTACAGTATTACATGTTACACTACGACACTATTACACATATTACCCAATCACCCTATTACACATGTTACACTATGACACTATTACACATATTACCCTATTGCCCTATTACACATGTTACACTATTACACATATTACCCTATTTCACTATTACACATATTAACCTATTACAGTATTACACGTTACACTACGACACTATTACACATATTACCCAATTACCCTATTACACATGTTACACTATGACACTATTACACATATTACCCTATTACACATATTACCCTATTACAGTATTACACGTTACACTACGACACTATTGCATATATTACCCACATTATACACATTATACCATTATACTATGACACATGCTACACTTGGTGCGTCCGCTTCCATATACACTTATTGTGAAGGACAGATGCACAGACAGACATTTCTGGGTGGCTTATATTCGCAGAATGTACGCAGCAATTTTAGCACTGAAACAGCCCTTCACAATTGGCTTAATAACTCCCGACCCGTTTCATCAATTGAAAAACTTGAAGTGGTTTATGATAGCAGTTACATGTAGGTCCATTTCCTGAAAATAGAAGATATGGTGATAAAGGGATCTTTGAGTTAAAGAGTGAAACGTGCCAAAATGTTACACTTATGGTGCCTCAACACTACGTATATGTTGTAACTCAAGAACCGTAGCACATAGAGACATGTACTTGGTATCAAAATGTCCGCAATGCCCAACTTTATATTAACGTTCAATACATTTATGGGGCTTAAGATCTTTGTATTTCGAGTTATGAATGAAAAACCACATTTTTGGACAGACATCTTGGATTTTGGGGGCTGCCATCTTGGAATTTTGCAGGGCACGCAGAACTTTTAGAAATAGTGGGGTTTAAAGAGTGTGTGTACCAATTTTCATGCCTGTATCACCATTTGATTGACTTAAAAATCAATGTTACAAATGTCTTGCTCTCCGCAATCTGTGAACGTACCTATATACTGTATCTCGAGAACCGTAGGAGATACAGACATGTAGTTGGTACCAAATCGTTCGTAATGCTCAACTTTATATTAACGTTCAATACATTTATGGGGTGTAAAATCAATGCATTTCAAGTTATGAAGTTATTACAACATTTTATCAGATATAAATGCCAAAAAACTGTATTCAGCTACTCTTCTGAAACTGCTATCACACATTTTTGCATTCCTGGATGTCATACGAACGTAATGATACCACATATGTCTTGTCCCTTTTGATGGCGGTATTTTTCCTGGCGTCCCACGGACTAATACGTGTATAGTAAGTGGACGCACCAAGTGCACCATGTGCCACACTATAATTGTATAATGTGCTAAAATGCGTAATAGTGTAATATATGCAATAGTGTAATAGAGCTAATAGTGTAATATATGCAGTATATAGCGGTATACTGTAATAGGGTAATGTATGTAATAAGTGTCACAGTGTAACATGTGTAATAGTGTAATAGGTTAATATGTGTCATAGTGTAATATGTGTAATAGTGTAATAGGGTAATATGTGTAATAGTGTCATAGTGTAACATGTGTAATAGTGTAATAGGGTGATATGTGTAATAGTGTCATAGTGTAGCATGTGTAATAGGGTAATATGTTCAATAGTGTAACATGTGTAATAGGGTAATAAGTGTAATAGTGTAATATTTTGCATTAGGGTAATAGTGTAATAGGAAATATGTGTAATAGTGTCAAAGTGTAATATGTGTAATAAGGTGTCATGTGTAATAGTGGCATAGTGTAACATGTGTAATAGCATAATGGGGTAATGTATGTAATAGTGTCATAGTGTAACATGTGTAATAGGTTGATATGTGTAATAGTGGCATAGTGTAACATGTCTAATACTGGCATAGTGTAACATGTGTAATAGCATAATAGGGTAATGTGTGTAATAGTGTAACATGTGTAATAGTGTAATAGGTTGATATGTGTAATAGTGGCATTGTGTAAAATGTGTAATAGCATAATAGGGTAATATGTGTAATAGTGTAACATATGCAATAGTGGTAAAGTGTAATTGCCCTATTACACATGATACACATATTATACTATTACACTATACCGCTATTGCATACGTTACACTATTACACTATTACCCTAATGTACAAAAATTACGCTATTACACTATTAGTCCTATTACACTATTGCATATATTACACTTTTACCCTAATGCACATATATTAGATATATTACCCTATTACACCATTCACCCTATTAGACAATTACACTATTGCATATATTACACTATTACCCTAATGCACATATATTGCATTATTACATATATTACCCTATTGCACTATTACACAATTGCATACATATTATTATACATATTACCCTATTACACTATGACACTATTACACATATTTCCTATTACACTATTATACTAATGCACAAATATCACACTATTACACTTATTACCCTATTACACATGTTACACTATGACACTATTACACATATTACCCTATTACTCTATTACACATGTTACACTATGACACTATTACACATATTACCCTATTACACTATTACACATATTACCCTATTACAGTATTACACGTTACACTACGACACTATTACACATATTACCCTATTACAGTATACCGCTATATACTGCATATGTTACACTATTAGCTCTATTACACTATTACACTATTCCATATATTACACTATTACGCCTTTTAGCACATTATACCATTATACTATGACACATGCTACAATTTGTGCGTCCGCTTCACATATACACTTATTGTGAAGGACAGATGCACAGACAGACATTTCTGGGTGGCTTATATTCGCAAAATGTACGCAGCAATTTTAGCACTGAAACAGACCTTCACAATTGGCTTAATAACTCCCGACCCGTTTCATCAATTGAAAAACTTGAAGTGGTTTATGATAGCAGATACATGTAGGTCCATTTCCTGAAAATAGAAGAAATGGTGATAAAGGGATCTTTGAGTTAAAGAGTGAAACATGCCAAAATGTTACACTTATGGTGCCACATCACTACGTATATGTTGTAACTCAAGAACCGTAGTACATACAGACATGTGCTTGGTATCAAAATGTCCGTAATGCATAACTCGCTCAATACATTTATGGGGCTTAAAAGCTTTGTATTTCGAGTTATGAAGGAAAAACCACATTTTTGGACGGACATCTTGGATTTTGGGACTGCCATCTTGGAATTTTGCAGGGCACGCAGTACTTTTAGAAATAGTGGGGTTTGAAGAGTGTGTGTACCAATTTTCATGCCTGTATCACCATTTGATTCACTTAAGAATCAATGTTACAAATGTCTTGCTCTCCTCAATCTGTGAAAGTACCTATATGCTGTATCTCAAGAGCCGTAAGTGATACAGACACGTTCTTGGTGCCAAACCGTCCGTAACTTTGTACTTTGTATTAACGTTCAATACATTTATGGGGTGTAAAATCAATGCATTTAGAGTTATGAAGAAAAAAACACATTTTTGGGCGGACATTTTGGATTGTGGGGCCGCCATCTTGGAATTTTTAGTGGCACGCGCCTTTTTCCGAAAGAGTAGACCTTGGAGAGTATCTGTGCCAATTTTCATGCTTCTATACCAAAGTGAAGTATCGTTTCACTATTCTGCTCTACTACTAGGGATTCCCCAGCTGAAGAAGTCACAGAAAATAATTATTCAAATCACTGGAGTCCAAACCATTGTAAAGTTATTGTTTCTTCATAGCTGGTGGAAGCCATTTTAAATTAGGGGCTGTAAAGAAAAAAAAATCCCTGTCCTGTAACCCTCCTGATAAATACTTATCGGTTTGTTCTCTCTGTGTCAGATACCTGCCCTGCACTGGTTTCCTTTAAACCAAGACGTTGCTGCAGTGACCATTGTGGAAAGAAACTCAATAGAATGGATACTCTAAAGCTACGCAAGAGAATACACTGTGGAGAAAAGCGACACGACTGTGACCAATGTGGGAGACGCTTCGATACAAAGTCTCACCTGGTGGTGCACAGTAGAATTCACACAGGAGAAAGGCCTTATTGTTGCGACCAGTGCGGGAGAGGCTTCACTACGATGTCAGGCCTGGTGAGGCATAAAAGGGTTCACACCGGGGAGAAGCCTTACTGTTGTGACCAGTGCGGGACAGGCTTCACTAGGATGTCAGGCCTGGTGAGGCATAGAAAGGTTCACACCGGGGAGAAGCCTTACTCTTGTGACCAGTGCGGGACAGGCTTCACTAGGATGTCAGGCCTGGTGAGGCATAGAAAGGTTCACACCGGGGAGAAGCCTTACTGTTGTGACCAGTGCGGGACAGGCTTCACTAGGATGTCAGGCCTGGTGAGGCATAGAAAGGTTCACACCGGGGAGAAGCCTTACTCTTGTGACCAATGCGGGACAGGCTTCATGACAATGTCAAACCTGGTGACGCATAGAAGGGTTCACACCGGGGAGAAGCCTTACTGTTGTGACCAGTGTGGCAGAGGTTTCACTAGAATGGGGGGCCTGGTGACCCACAAGAGGATTCACACCAGGGAGAAGCCTTACTGTTGTGACGAGTGTGGCAGAGGTTTCACTCAAATTGGTAGCCTGGTGACGCACAAGAGGATTCACACCGGGGAGAAGCCTTACTGTTGTGACGAGTGTGGCAGAGGTTTCACTAGAATGGGTAGCCTGGTGACGCACAAGAGGATTCACACCGGGGAGAAGCCTTACTGTTGTGACCAGTGTGGCAGAGGCTTCACAACAATGTCAAACCTGGTGAAGCACAAGAGAATACACACTGGGGAGAAGCCTTACTGTTGTGACCAGTGTGGCAGAGGCTTCACAGCAATGTCAAACCTGGTGACGCACAAGAGGATTCACACCGGACTGAAGTCCTTTGAGTGTGAAATATGTGGGAAGTGTTTCACTCAGTATGGAACATTAAAAAAACATCACCGCCGCCATGCAGGGAAGAGAAGCCTTTCTGCTGTGACCCAACCAGGACCTTCTGGAGAGAGAAGCCTTTCTGCTGTGACCCAACCAGGACCTTCTGGAGAGAGAAGCCTTTCTGCTGTGGTCCAACCAGGACCTTCTTGTTCTAACAGGTGGAACCCGAAAACCTCAGTAAGTTTAATTCTCTGTGTCTTTCTCTCAGGCCCAGCCTGATAGCAGATCCACAGTTGTGTATCAGTAATATGTAAATAACTTTACATATTACAGTACAAGAGAGTGATTATTTCATCAACAACAGATAATAGTTGTCATAAATGGTGAAGTATTGTAGTGCAACTACTGTAATTGCAAAAAAAAAAAAAAAAAAAAAAAAAAAAAATCTTGTGAAAAAACAAGGTGAAAACACAGCATTAAAACTGCTGCACCTAGACTCAAAATGTACCAGGGGTTCATAAAGGTTTTCATTAATAATTTGTATTTTACTTTTGTATGAGACAATAGTTAGTATCAAAGTATATATTTTATATATATAAAATATAAATGAATAATCAACCTGATCCACATCAAATATTCCTCTTTCTCTCACAGGCTCTGCTCAGCAGTTCTGAATCATCTGATGAGTGATGGAGGTCCAGCTGGCAGGAGGATGAAGCTGTGTTGTCTGATGTGTTGATGTGTCAACTGGAGCAACACATTGTTATATTTACTTTACTGGAGAATTTCTAATAATCAATGATTATACTTCCATTACATGTCTGAGGCCAATAATTTACTTTATTACTGATAAATTTAGTCACTATATAGTCCACTACATAATATGCCAAGCATTGGCATATTTACTATTTACTTCCACAACTGTTTCTTTACTAATTGCACTGTCCTTTATTTTGTAACCCCGAAATATATTTCACAAGCATAAAGGCTGTATTATCTCAATGGTAAACCGTTTACCATTGTTTATGTTTATTCATGAATTCCTATATTGTGACATTATTACTAGTTATTTGATAAATTACTATAGAATCAATAATCTATTACATTTGATTTGCATTTACTTTTTTCCCCTTCCATTGTGTCAATTACTTTGGTGTAAGATGTTAGATCACCAGGATCACTACCTTTATTCTCCCTTGGTTGAAAATGAGTGTTACCAGTGTTCTTGTAATAAACTGTAGAGCTGCAAATATTGGCCAAAAATGACAGTTGAATATAATTGTTATATCAAATACATTAAGCTGCAGCTGGAAGCCTAATGCTCAGTAAAACTTTCCCTGTCTTTACATGAGCTGGTCCCGTACTTGCTGCAGTCGGTGCTGACTGTCCTCTCTTGAGAGATCAAATTAACGATTCATAATTGTCTTATTAGCTTACAAGTCTGCAGGGACTTATTATGAGAAGACATCTATAACAGAGCACAGTTAAAGACACGAAACAGGACATAATTAAAGCAATGGATCATTTGTTATTGGTTCAAATCAATTCAAAGTATGCTACAAAATAAACGTTCCACAAATTTGTGATTAAACATGTGTGCTTTTCACTAACTTCTACCAAGCAAGTAAACTGCTCTGCACCAGGTCTGACTGTAGTCTGTATCAACGTAGGTGGAAATTCTGTGTTAATGGAGTGAGTAATGGCAACATCCATAAGACTTCTGTGTTTTAGACATGTAAAGGACAGGGCTGTAGCCCCTTTTTTATATCTATGTGTGCACATGGCTGTAGACTGTGTATATTCCTGCACTGGGAGAGGCAGAGGAAAAAACTGAAACTTAATTAATTTTATAAATTTAGTTAGTTCATTTATTTTTCTGGTTTCATAATTCGTTCGAAGATGGAATATTTGTTTGAAGCCCTAATGCATTGTTTTTTTTTTTAAATTTTCTCTTTCGTTATTTAAAGGAAAGTAGAACTACAAATACCATGGCCGCATAATCAGTCATTTTAGAGTTGTTGTTGTTGTTGTCTTTTTTCATTACATTTGCATACACGTCAAAGCCTTTGTACTTTTACTGAAGTAATATTTTCTGTCTGTATGACTCTATTGTGACTTTTTATTATGTTGTAAAATATAAAGGCAAAGTACTCGTTTGACCACTGTAATGATCTAGGCAGTGGTGTGTGCATGCACTTAAAGAAAACCATTCATTCACACGCGCACACACACACACACACACACACACACACACACACACACACACACACACACACACACACACACACACACACACACACACACACACACACACACACACACACACACACACACGGGAGGGGAAGAGATATGAGCATTGGACAAGGTCACACATTCCTGCTGAATCTCTCTCTCTCTCTCTCTCTCTCTCTCTCTCTGTGTGTCTCTAAACACACCATTATCAAAGGTTATGAGGGCCGATCCAGGCCTGGGTCCTGACACTTTAGTGAAACAATGTACATATTCTTCAGAATTTACGTGATAAAACTTTAGATCATTCTCATTCTCTGTTCTTCGTTTGCCTTACCTTACCAGTGTTGGGAAAACCTACATCCAGTACAGAGTTCCAGGAGGATGAAAGGTTAACCCCTAGGATACAAATGTAATCAGAAGAACCTGATGAAGCAGTTCTCCTTTCCCAGTGACTAATGCACGATGGCTCCTTATCTTCACCATTCACACAATAGAAATAGAACCTGTGAAAAATGTATACAAATGTGGAAAGAGGAAATTTTGCAAAAGCCCAAACTAAGAACACTACTACTACTACTACCGTTTATTTAAAAAAGAATATGAGTGTGAAAAATACGTGGTATTTAACCTGGAAAAAAGTCGGAGGTCATTATGCGCACAGTTGCGCTGTGGTATTCTGCCTCTGTATATTGAAACGGGACGTTATAGGGGTATAGCCGAAGAGGACAGAATCTGTGAATACTGTGACCTGAATGAGGTGGAAAATGAAATTCATTTTATTTTATTCTGTCCATTATACAACGACCTGAGAATTATATTATTTGATAAAATACACACCGATGGTGTAGACCTAGTGCAGTGCGAGAACAGTACAGTAATAGAGTTTCTCTTCAACAATATCTTTGCCTTCTCAGAGTACCTCTACAAGGCATGGGACAGGAGGCGCAGAATAACATTCAACTAAAATCAAGGAGAGAGTTACCTTTTTCTAAATAGTTGACAAATGTGCTCACTGTTGTTGTTGTTGCTGGTTGACTGCATGTAAGACTTTGTTGTTCTTTACCTTTCATTGTGTGTTGTTTAATTTATAAATTGCTGTGTCTGATAATCCCATGTGGGATGGGGCAAGAGATTGCCCGGACACGTAAATAAAATATTCATTCATTCATTCATTCATTCATTCATTCATTCATTCATTCATTCATTCATTCATTCATTCACACACATCATCATGTGTGAACATTGTTGTCAATCAACAATGTATAGGTATAAAGTAGCAATAGTTCAGCATCCAGTCATACAACATTAAAGTAATGCAATAGTTAAATACACACACACCTCTATATTGTTTGGGCTGTTCAGTGTGTCGTGTTCAGCAGGACCCTACTGAGAAAGAAAGTGTATTTAGTATACTTCTTGAAAGTATACCACTGAAAGAATACTAGTATTGTGTTATTTTGAAACCAATTAAGTTGTACTCCATATGCTTGAAGTTGCACATTAGACCTGCTAAAAGAGATGTACTTTGAACCCTTTCATGACAAAAAATTTAAAATAATACACTGTCAGTATCCCTAGTGTATCGTATAATGTAGCTCCATGCAGTTGAACTGTGTTAATCATGAATATGAATTTAATTATTTCAACTGAATCACCTTACCAAAAATGCATCTTCAGGTCAACTTGTCCTGAATATATTGCTAAAATACTTGAGATGGGATGATTATAAATATGCGTTCAATTATTTCAGTTTAAGTACATCTTTGAAAAATGCATCTTCAGGTGTTCTGAATATGTTGCTAAAGTAGCCTTTGTATATTTATAAACTATGAATATTGTTTTAATTATTTCAAATAAGCTACATCTCCCAAAAAATGTATTGTATGTTCCGGAGAACTTATTATGAATGCATTGCTAATTCACTTCAAATATAGTAATTGTTAATATATTTTTTGCTGATCATATTGTACTTTCATCTTACACTAAATGCATTTTCAGGTGAACTTGCTATGAATGTATTTAAAGGTACTGAAATTTGAAATTGAAAATACACAGTATTTGTAATTATATCTATTTATGTTAGTCAAAGGTAGTAATATAAAATGAGTGCACTTATGAAGAGCATATTTTTGTATTTTTCTAAATACATTTCTCACTTAGTACACTTATTACAAATATGCTGGAATAGAAATTAATTATTATATTATATTTAGCAAAAATGTACTATTGATATTTGAATACACTACTGATATTTGAATCAAGTATACCTTTAACACAATGTGCTGAATGTATACTGGAGTATAGGAAAGATGTACTGTTTTTCTCCCCCCCGGTAGGGCAACTCTTTCATGTTTTTGCAGTAAAATGTCTCATTGTTATTACTTGTGCGAGCAGAGTGAGCAAGTGCAAGTAAAGCGATCGGTTTCGCCATGTGTTGATGTAGGCCATGGCCTACTTGTGTGCAGTGCCCAAGCTGGCACTCTACTGAGTCCAGGTGGTGGCTGTGTTGGTCCTGCCTCTGCTGTCAGTAGACAGTAAGAATAAATCACCTGTCTTACTGCCAGCTATACTGAAGACATGCAGGCAAAAGGGTGTATTGTTGTGTCTACCTATAAACTCACATAATATCCCACCATAGATACCATAGATTCAAATGAGGATCTATTTTTACACTATTGCGTTAAAAATGAAGTAATATCAGTTGCATGCATATAACCTTTGGCTGTCCAGTTGAGAAAACAATTAGCCTAGTCCCTCCTCAATCCGTCCTTGCCCAACAGGCATGTTAGAAAAGAAAAGCTTGACCTGCATAGCAACAGTTGCTAAAGTATTTCAACTGCCATTGGACAGTGACTAAACCCCGCCCCAAAGGGTGGGGTTTTGAGGAGGGCTCATTATTAAGTGAGGTTCACCTTAAGTGTTAGAGTCCTCTGGCGTAGTAAGACACTAGTTGCCAGACACAGTACAATATTTTTACTTTGCTTAGATCTAGTACATCTGATCTTACAGGCTACACTTTTACAACTCTGCCAGTTATTTGAAAATGTAAATTCAATTACTCTCTCTGGTTATTTTGTAATATGATTGTTTCTATGTCTCTCTCTCTCTCTCTCTCTCTCTCTCTCTCTCTCTCTCTCTCTCTCTCTCTCTCTCTCTCTCTCTCTCTCTCTCTCTCTCTCTCTCTCTCTCTCTCTCTCTCTCTGTCTCTCAATGCACACACACACACACACACACACACACACACACACACACACACACACACACACACACACACACACACACACACACACACACATGCCCACGCTATACGTGGGAGTGAGATATGGACAAGGCCACATTCCTGGCCAGTAACTCGTTCCCCCAAACAAATCTCTCTCTCTCTCTTGCTCAGAAACTAGTATAACATACTATATTTGTTTCCCTAGATGAACATTATTATCAGGATTGGAATGACCGATGAATAGATCAGTGACTGTCTTCTGTTTCTTTAATAGTTCTCTAAGTGAGATCCAGACTTATTGGTAAACATTCAGGGCAGTACTGACGACATACAGACATCCTGAAGTTTTCCATCAGTGTTTGAAGAACAGAGTGCCGACCGCCGTGTTGAAACCAGTCATCACACTACACACAATACGGTATGTATGTTCTGATAGCTACAGTACACACTGTTCATTTAGTAGAAGCACTTGAATTAGTGTTGTAAACTATTTAGACAGATTAGATGGAAAAATGAAGAATATTTGATGCTAGTATAGGCCTATCAGTGCTGCTTCAAGCTATTCATGACCATACAAAATTTCCATAGATGTATTTGGCCGAGAGCCCTGGACACCCAGGAAAGGTTTGTATTAATAATGTTTGCTTTAAAATAGATGTTCAACAACTAAATCTACAAGATCACTTAATGAGTAATGACCACTGTGGCAATATTACTTAGGAGAGTCATATCGGTAACACTTTACTTGAAGGTCGCCCACACACACACACACACACACACACACACACACACACACACACACACACACACACACACACACACACACACACACACACACACACACCTCCGTAATGATGCATTAGAATGGAATGCAAGAATAGTTGGGTCATTTAGTAGTGTTCCATGACAGAGAAAGGTCTTTTTCTCAGTGGATCTGTGGATCTAGAAAATACATTAAGCACATTGGGCAGGGATTTTTTTAGAGCCTCTAATTTAAAATGGCTACCACCAGCCATGACGTAATTGAGGTTGACTGAGGAATCCATGATTGATGTGAAGTTAATGATTTAACCTGGTTTTGCAGTTCTTATTCAAGATGATGCCAATTAGAAGCCGAGGTACATTTTTCAACATTGTCACAAGCCCTTCATCTTAGACTCAAATGAAAGCTCTGATGGTATATGTAAACCTGAAATATTTAAGATGCTCCCAAAAAACGGCACAACAGGCATCTAATTTTTAACCTGTTTTTATAGGATTTTTTTTTAAATGATATGAGATATAAAGTATAATGGTAAGTGTCAGCCATCTTCCATGAGAATTGCAACTTTTCTGTGTGGGGATGTTCGATTCCTTTTCTGTGTGGGGATGTTCTCCCCATGTCCCCTAGGGTAGATACCCTCACAAAAACATGCAGTAATCCTGTGTTCTAAACTACCTCCCCCTGGCCAGCCGGGGCACCTGATGGAGGGGACAGGAACTGGTTAGAATAACGTGTTCCTTTCATGTACCATGTCCAACCAGAGAAACTCCCACCTGCTCCAGAAAATAGAGGAATCGTTCACTTTGTGATAAAAGCATGAAAATTGTTACACGTATATCCAAAGACATTCTAAAAATATTTGGATATGAATTCCAAGATGGCGGCCCCCAAAATCCAAGATGTCTGCCCAGAAATGTTTTTCCTTCATAACTTGAAATGCATTGATTTTATGCCCCATAAATGAGCGTTAATACAAAGTTGGACATTACGGACCATTATGGTACCAAGTACACGTATCTCCTACGGTTCTCGAGATACAGCATATGGGTACTTTCACAGATTGAGGAGAGCAAGACATTTGTAACATTGATTCTTAAGCCAATCAAATGGTGATACAGGCATGAAAATTGGTACACACACTCTTCAAACCCCACTATTTCTAAAAGTACTGCGTGACCGGCAAAATTCCAAGATGGCAGTCCCCAAAATCCATGATGTCCGTCTAAAAATGTGGTTTTTCATTCATAACTCGAAATACACATTAATATATAGTTGGGTATTACGGACATTTTGATGCCAAGTACATGTCTGTATGCACTACGGTTCTTGAGTTACAACATATAGGTAGTGATGAGGCACCATATGGGTAACATTTTGGCACGTTTCACTCTCTTACTCAAAGATCCCTTTATTACCTCATTCTACATAAACCACAAGTTTTTCAATTGATGAAACGGGTCGGGAGTTATTAAACCGAACGTGAATGCTCTTCAAGTGTTAAATTTGCTGCGTATATTTTGCTAAGATAAGCCAGGCAGAAATGTCTGTCTGTGCATCACACTGAGTCTGTGCTTCACATATGTGAGCATATGTGAAACGGACACACCAAGTGTGGCATGTTTCATAGTGTAACGGTAAAAGTTTATTTTAATAGGCTAATACGTGCAATAGCACAATGTGTACAATAGACTAATAGTGTAATAGTGTAATATATACAATAGTGTAATAGAGTAATATGTATATTAGTGCCATAGTGTAACATGTGTAATAGTGTAATGTGGCAATATGTGTAATAGTGTAATAGTGCAATGAGTACAATAGGCTAATAAGTGTAAAATTGTAATATATGTGCATTAGGGTAATATTGTAATGTATACAATAGTGTAATAGGGATAATTGTGTAATAGTGTAATATATGTGCAATAGGCTGATATTGTATTATAAACAATAGTGTCATAGTGTAATAGGGAAATATGTGTAATAGTGTAATAAGTAAAATAGGCTAATATGTGTAATAGTGTAATATCTGTACATTATGGCAATAGTGTAATCTATGCAATAGCGGTATATTGTAATGGAGTAATATGTGTAATAGTGTCATAGTGTAACATGTGTAATAGTGTAATATGTGTAATGTGCTAATAAATGTTACAGTGTTATAGGGCAATATGTGTAATAGTGTAGTACGGCAATTACACAATACAACTATCACATATATTACACTATTACCCTAATGCACATATATGACACTATTACACTTATTACCATATTACACTATACCACTATTGCATATATTACACTATTACACTATTACCCTAATGCAGATATTACACTATTACACATGTTACCCTATTACACTATGACACATGTTACATTATTACACTATTACACATATTACCTTATTACACTATACAACTATTGCATACATTACACTATTACCATAATGCACAGATATTACGCTATTACACCTATTACCGTATTACATGATGACACTATTGTATGTAATACACTATTGGCCTATTGCACATATATTACACTATTAGCCCTATTACACTATTAGCCATATTACACTATTGAATATATCACACTATTACCCTAATGCACATATATTGCACTATTACACAATTACACATATTACCCTATTACACTATTGCATGTATTACACTATTACACTATTAGTCTATTGCACACATTATGCTATTGCACGTATTAAACTACTACGTATTAAACTACTACTACACTACTACACACCATTACAAAATTAAACATGCTACACCCTTGTGTGTCCGTTTCACATATGCTCTTATTGCGAAGCACAGGCTCAGTGTGATGCACAGACAGACTTTTCTGCCTGGCTTATCTTAGCAAAATATATGCAGCAAATTTAACACTTGAAGAGCATTCACGTTTGGTTTAATAACTCCCGACCCGTTTCATCAATTGAAAAACTTGAAGAGGTTTATGATAGCAGACACATGTACGTCCGTTTCCTGAAAAGAGTAGATATGGTAAAAAAGGGATCTTTGAGTAAGAGAGTGAAACGTGCCAAAATGTTACCCTTATGGTGCCTCATCAATACCTATATGTTGCAACTCAAGAATCGTAGTGCATACAGACATGTACTTGGTATCAAAATGTCCATAATACCCAACATTATATTAATGTGCAATACATGTATGGGGCTCAAAAGCTTTGCATTTCGAGTTATGAATGAAAAAACACATTTTTAGACAGACATCTTGAATTTTGGGGGCTGCCATCTTGGAATTTTGCAGGGCACGCAGTACTTTTAGAAATAGCGGGTTCGAAGAGTGTGTGTACCAATTTGCATGCCTGTATCACCATTTGATTGGCTTAAGAATCAATGTTACAAATGTCTTGCTCTCCTCAATCTGTGAAAGTACCTACTGTATATGCTGTATCTCGAGAACCGTAGGAGATACAGACATGTACTTGGTACATGTCCATAATGCCCAACATTGTATTAACGCTCAATACATTTATGGGGCATATAATCAATGCATTTCAAGTAATGAAGGAAAAAACACATTTCTGGGCAGACATCTTGGAATTCAAGATGCCTCCATATCCAAATATTTTTACAATGTCTTTGGACATATGTGTACCAATTTTCAAGCTTTTATCACAAAGTGAACGATTATCAAGCTTGCATCCTTCACTATGATGCATTGAAGGAAGCATGAGCCCAGCCTGCTACCTTCCCAGGTTGGAGGAGGAAGTGTAGACCGTTGGATCACATTAGGAATTGGCTCTTGGTGATAAAAATGGGTTGTAAAGTCGTGGGGATAAAAATAAAATAAAAAATTCTTGGGAGCAGAGTTCAGTAACTACTAAATGCAACATGAACATGCTAGCAAGCATGCTAGCATCCTAACATGAACATGCTAGCATGATAGCCTCACTTCTGACATGCTAGCATCATGCTAACGTTAAAGAGCTAACATGCTAGCCTGCTAACAAGAATGCTAACATGAACGTGCTAGAATTTTAGCATGCTAACATGAACATGCTAATGTGAACTGTTATATCAGAAAATAGAAACTATCAAATATCAACCACTCAGAAGAAGGGTGGAGTTTGAAGGTGAAATACTCAAAAGCAATGGTGTCATGTCTGTTTGTAGAATTGGAAGGTTTTCTTGTATATGTTACTACTGACGTTTGAAAACAGTATTTGGGTTTGAGTTGACAGTTTGTGATGTTGTGTTTAGTCTCTCGCACCCAAAACGAATAACTTTCACGTTTTTGTCCACATTGGCCAAAATAACAATTATTCTCCATTTTCCAATTGTGTGGACTCTTGAAATTACGTAATTCAGATGTTTAAATATAATTTAACTCTTGAGAGTGTAAAATGGAACCAAATGGACTGTCATGTGATCTACCTGCATGGCTTGTGTGATCTACTGGTAGATCGCAATCTACCTTTTGGGCATCCCTGCCCTACACGGACCCAGAAAAGTGCTGGCCTACTTGAAAAATATGTTTCTTGCTAATGTCAGTGATGTCCCCCAATAAGAAATATGCATGACACCCCTGCTCTGTGTACACCACTCATACGTTTGTACGTCAAATCATAGATAAGTTGTACGGTTAGAAAGGAAGGTAGGGAAGAAATTGGAACCATCAAATATCAAACGATGAATCAAAACTACTGTCAGTAAGAGAAGAAAAATGTATGCATGTCAAATGATTTAAAAAATGATAGCAAAAATGGATCAGCTTTTAGTACCACCTTCAACGTTTCAAGTACATTATGTGGCTCAAAAACACAATTCATTTGTGGGGATACTAAGAAGGAAATAATCAATGCAATCTGAATAGGGCTTTGCACTTGCTTTGCAATGTTCGGCCCCTAATTAACATCAATTAGGGATTCCCCAGCTCAAGAAGTCACAGAAAACAATTATTCAAATCACTGGATGCCAAACCATTGAAAAGTTATTGTTTCTTCATAGCTGGTGGTAGCCATTTTAAATTAGGGGCTGTAAAGAGAGAAAAAAAAACTCCCGATCCTGTTTGAAAAATTGAATAACTCTCCTGACAAATACTTATACTAATTGGTTTGTGCTTTCTGTGTCAGATACCTGTCCTGCCCTGGTTTCTGTCAAACAAAGACGTTGCTGCTGTGACGATTGTGGAAAGAAACTCAGTAGAATGGATACTCTAAAGCTACACAAGAGAATACACCATGGGGAAAAGCGACATGACTGTGAACAATGTGGGAGACGCTTCGATACAAAGTCTCACCTGGTGGTGCACAGTAGAATTCACACAGGAGAAAAGCCTTATTGTTGCGACCATTGCGGGACAGGCTTCGTGAAAATGTCAACACTGGTGAGGCATAGAAGGGTTCACACCGGGGAGAAGCCTTACTCTTGTGACCAGTGTGGCAGAGGTTTCACTAGAATGGATACCCTGGTGACGCACAAGAGGACTCACACCGGGGAGAAGCCTTACTGTTGTGACCAATGCGGGACAGGCTTCACGACAATGTCAATCTTGGTGACGCATAGAAAGGTTCACACCGGGGAGAAGCCTTACTCTTGTGACCAGTGTGGCAGAGGTTTCACTAGAATGTATAGCCTGGTGACGCACAAGAGGATTCACACCGGGGAGAAGCCTTACTGTTGTGACCAGTGCGGGAGAGACTTCACGACAATGTCAATCCTGGCGACGCATAGAAGGGTTCACACCGGGGAGAAGCCTTACTGTTGTGACCAGTGCGGGATAGGCTTCATGACAATGTCAAACCTGGTGACGCATAGAAGGGTTCACACCGGGGAGAAGCCTTACTCTTGTGACCAGTGTGGCAGAGGTTTCACTGAAATGGGTAGCCTGGTGAAGCACAAGAGAATACACACCGGGGAGAAGCCTTACTGTTGTGACCAGTGTGGCAGAGGTTTCACTGAAATGGGTAGCCTGGTGAAGCACAAGAGAATACACACCGGGGAGAAGCCTTACTGTTGTGACCAGTGTGGCAGAGGTTTCACTGAAATGAGTAGCCTGGTGAAGCACAAGAGAATACACACCGGGGAGAAGCCTTACTGTTGTGACCAGTGTGGCAGAGGTTTCACTGAAATGGGTAGCCTGGTAAAGCACAAGAGAATACACACCGGGGAGAAGCCTTACTGTTGTGACCAGTGTGGCAGAGGTTTCACTGAAATGGGTAGCCTGGTGACGCACAAGAGGATTCACACCGGGGAGAAGCCTTACTGTTGTGACCAGTGTGGCAGAGGCTTCACAACAATGTCAAACCTGGTGACGCACAAGAGGATTCACACTGGACTGAAGTCCTTTGAGTGTGAAATATGTGGCAAGTGTTTCACTCAGTATGGAAACTTAAAAAAACATCAGCACCGCCATGCAGGGAAGAGAAGCCTTTCTGCTGTGACCCAAACTGGACCTTCTGGAGAGAGAAGCCTTTCTGCTGTGACCCAACCTGGACCTTCTGGAGAGAGAAGCCTTTCTGCTGTGACCCAACCTGGACCTTCAGGAGAGAGAAGCTTTTCTGCTGTGGTTCAACCAGGACCTTCTCGTTCTAACAGATGGAACCAGAAAACCACTGGGACCTCAGTAAGTTTAAATTTCTCTGTCTCTTTCTCTCAGACCCAGCCTGAAATACCTTTACATATTACAACAAGAGAGTGATTATTTCATAATAACAGGTAGTAGTTACAGATATAGTGTCATAAATGGTGAAGTATTGTAGTGCAGCTACTGTAATTGCAAAAAAAAACAAAAAAAACAAAAAAAACAAGGCAAAACACGGCATTAAAACTTTCTGTAATTCTGACAATAATTATATTCTTTGAACAACACATCCAGGTTTTTTCCAGATCTAACTAGGAAGAATCACGTGGCATTGATTCCCTTCCCCTATCCGTTCATCATTCCACCCCAATCTGTAGATTCAGGGAAAAAGAATCCAAACCATCCACAATGTTTTCATTCTTCTCAAAATGTACTAGGGGTTCACAAAGGTTTTCATTAATATTTTGTATTTTCCTTTCGTATGAGACAATAGTTGTATCGAAATATAAATCAATAATCAACCGGATCCACATCAAAATGTTCCTCTTTCTCTCACAGGCTCTGCTCAGCAGTTCTGAATCATCTGATGAGTGATGGAGGTCCAGCTGGCAGGAGGATGAAGCTGTGTTGTCTGATGTGTTGATATGTCAACTGGAGCAACACATTGTTATATTTACTTTACTGGAGAATTTCTAATAATCAATGATTATACTCCCATTACATGTCAGAGGCAAATAATTTACTTACTATATACACTATATATAAATTAAGGCTGTTGAAAATAGTTAATTAATGGGATTAAATTAATTTTGTTGATTAATCTGATTAAAAAATTTAACGCAATTAACTCATGTGCACACTGACTCAACCCACTGAGCATTTTCTCATTGAAAGAAATGGGTAGAGCACGGTTTTACGGAGACATATAGCTGTGTAACCAGAGCCATAGAGTATAGCTGGAGGATCTACAAGCATTGAGGGCTTGTAGATCACCTATTTTGATAAATATTTTAAAGATAAATGGTTATTTTTTTCCCACAGATTCTGTTTCTTTTTTAAATATTGAAATCCTGTACAGGAAAACAGGCATATTTTGGACATAGTTCGATTGGTGATTAATCATGATTAAATTAATTTTGAAGCTGTGATTAATTTGATTAAAAAATTTAATCATTCAACAGCCCTAATATAAATACATCTATCTATCTATCTATCTATCTATCTATCTATCTATCTATCTATCTATCTATCTATCTATCTATCTATCTATCTATCTATCTATCTATCTATCTATCTATCTATCTATCTATCTGTAACCCCTTTATACTTTGTATATAAAGAGAAGCTTTTATTTTGAAAAGAGTTTTGTTAGTGTGAACTGAAAGAAGAGTAAACACAAAGTAAAGTATTATTGTTTGTGCCTGGCACATTATGGTCACTTTATGGTAAAAAGAGAAATGGTTTTTGCACTACATGCTCAAGCTTACTTAAAAGAAGAGTTAAAAACACTTAGAGTGTTATATTTTTACTTCAGAGTTCGTTTTCTGTAGTAATGTGTTTTATTTTGAAGTGCCTCTGTGAAGGTCTCTTGTTTACCACGGTAATTTCACAGTAGAAGAAGACTGTAGCCAATCAGAGTGTCAGAACACGGTCATGTGACCAGTAGTAGAGAGAGGAATGCTGGGATTGTATGAATGAGTTGGCAGAAAAAAGATCGGTGACATGCGGTATGCGAGGAATGTGATGATGTAATATAAAAGAAAAGAAGCGTAACAGACGTTTTCTTAAAAGTGAACTTTCTTGCGGATTATCAGCGTGGGACACACGGCTGGGACATCTGTGAGAGTGGCCTGTGGACTGTAAAAAGGTCGGAGAGATCGTTTTAAAACAGTTTACAGCAAGTTAGAGTGTGATTAGTCGGCTAGGCTAAGCACCGTGTTTCCGACAGAGACAGGCCTGCCGCCTCGTTTCCGTTTGGCTTGTTAGCACAGTGAGCTACGGAGGAAGCAGCATAGCTAAACCAGCCGACGCTGTTCAGAAGAGGAGAGAATAAGGGGTTCTCAGCAGTAGGCTGTGAATTTCAGAGACTTGTTCAATCCTTTTAGAAGAAGACGCGAGGTCTGGAGACCTGACTCGACATCGGAGCACCAGAGGTCTGGAGACCTGACTCGTCATCGGAGCACCGCATACGTCACCTGTTATCCCTGTCATCCCGGAGCCGTTCGGAACGGTACAAGACAGTAGTATTCCCCTGTCTGTGAGTGGTTATCCTTGGCGAGGACGCCATCTACTGGAAGGTAAACAGGCCTGCAACGAGGGTGGGTTTTGTTTTATTTTTGTTTATGCCGGCTTAGAGACATTTAAAGTGCACTTAAGGTTTTAAGGTTTATGGACAATTTTTGAGAACTTTTGAAGTGTTTTTGAACTTTTGAGGTTTAAAGGACTTTGAACTGTTTGAATATTGGTTTTGCCAATTTGTTTTGAGTTTTGCTAATTGTAATTTAAGTTTGCCAAACAGTATTTTGGACTTTTCTGAGTTTTTGTAACTCCATTTCTTATTCTAAGGTAATTCGTCCTTTAAGATTTAAGGTCTGAATTTAAGGTCTACAGTGATCTAATATTTTGATATTTAAAGGTACTTGGTAATTCAAGGTTTAATGTGATTTCATGATTTATTTCTAAAAGGTACATTTAAAAAGGACATTTAAAAGACACTTGTTTACATTTAGTCAGTACTAAAACTACAACAAGGTTGTGCCGAAATAAATACTTTCATAGGTTGCAATACCTTTAATTCTTAGGATCTAAAACAGTAAAAAGACTACAGTATTTAGAAGTACTAAAAAACCACTAACAGTATTTAAAACACTAAAACACAGTAATAAAAACTAAGTCTAAAACAGTAACTGTCAGGTTATTTAAAAGGTAATTTTAAAAGTATTCAAATTCAGGTGTATCCTGGTTGGTCATTTTAAAAAGTGTTCTAAAAGTACTACACGTACTAAGGTACTAAAGTGACTAGTGCATACTTGGTAACTTTGTCCTGTTGAGGTCATTGTTTTTTTGTTTTCTTTTACACACTGTTGGATGCCTTGTATTTTACTTTTCCCCATTCCCTACAACCAACAACCCTTTTCCCTATTCCCTGATCATTTCTATTCACTAAACACTATAAAATCCAGTTCTGTTGTCCGTCTGTTTACTCACTCAAACTAATAGGATTTTAAGACGAACTCAACCCATCCTTACTTCGCTAGGGGTTCATATGGGCTACATATCTATCTATCTATCTATCTATCTATCTATCTATCTATCTATCTATCTATCTATCTATCTATCTATCTATCTATCTATCTATCTATCTATCTATCTATCTATCTATCTATCTATCTATCTATCTATCTATCTATAAACCTATTTCTACATTGTAGCATTGACATATTTACTTCCACAACTGTTTCTTGACTAATTGCACTGTCCTTTATTTTGAAACCACGAAATATGTTTCATAAGCATAAAGGCTGTATTATCTCAATGGTAAACTATTTAAGATGTTTATTCATGAATTCCTATATTGTGACATTATTACTAGTTATTTGATAAATTACTATTAGAATCAATAATCTATTATATTTTATTTGCATTTCCTTTTTTCCCCTTCCATTGTGTCAATTACTTTGGTGTAAGATGTTAGATTACCAGGATCAATACCATCAATTTAAAGTAGGCCTATGCTACAGGATAAACATTCCACAAAGCTGCAATTAAACATGTGTGCTTTTCACTATTTTCTACCAAGCAAGTAAACTGCGCTGCAACAGGTCTGACTGTAGTCTGTATCAACACAGGTCTGTGGAAATTCTGTGTTAATGGAGTGAGTCATGGGCAACATCCATAAGACTTCTGTGTTTTAGACATGTGAAAGGGCAGGGGCTGTAGCCCCTTTTTTATCTCTATGTGTGCACATGGCTGTAGACTGGGTATATTCCTGCACTGGGAGAGGCAGAGGAAAATCTGAACCTTAATTAATTTCATAAATTTAGTTTGTTCATTTATTTTTTGGGTTTGATAATTCGTTCGAAGATGGATTATTTGTTTGCAGCCCTAATGCTTTTGTTTTTATTTTCTCTTTTGTCATTTAAAGGAAAGCAGAACTATACAAATACCATGGCCGCATAATCAGTCATTTTAGAGTTGTTTTTTTATTTGCATACACGTCAAAGCCTTTATACTTTTGCTGAAGTAATATTTTCTGTCTGTATGACTGTATTGTGGCTTTTTAATATGTTGTAAAATATAAAGTCAAAGTGCTGGTTCTACCACTGTAATTATTTAGGCAGTGGTACGTGCATACACACACACACACACACACACACACACACACACACACACACACACACACACACACACACACACACACACACACACACACACACACACACACACACACACAGGAGGGGAAGAGATACTGCAAGAGCATTAGACAAGGTCACACATTCCTGGTGCATCTCTCTCTCTCTCTCTCTCTCTCTCTCTCTCTCTCTCTCTCTCTCTCTCTCTCTCTCTCTCTCTCTCTCTCTGTGTCTCTCTCTCTCTCTCTCTCTCTCTCTCTCTCTCTCTCTCTCTCTCTCTGTCTCTCTCTCTCTCTCTGTCTCTCTCTCTCTCTCTCTCTCTCTCTCTCTGTGTCTCTCTCTCTCTCTCTCTCTCTCTCTCTCTCTCTCTCTCTCTCTCTCTCTCTCTCTCTCTCTCTCTCTCTCTCTCTCTCTCTCTCTCTCTCTCTCTCTCTCTCTCTCTCTCTCTCTCTCTCTCTCTCTCTAAACACATCATTATCAAAGGTTATCAGGGCCGATCCAGGCCTGGGTCCTGCCACTTTAGTGAAACAATGTCCATATTCTTCAGGTGGTGAGACTAAGGTATACACAATTTACGTGATAAAACTTTAGATCATTCTCTGTTCTTCATTTGTGTTGCAGTGTTGCTAAAACCTACATCCAGTACAGAGTTCCAGGAGGATGAAAGGTTAACCCCAAGGATACAAATGTAATCAGAAGAACCCGATTTCCCAGTGACTAATGAAAGACGGCTCCTTATCTTCACCATTCACACACATACTCATGTGTGAACATTGTTGTCAATCAACAATGTATAGGTATAAAGTAGCAATATTAAAATAATGCAGTAGTTAAATGTGATTGGTCCTTCTTATCGGTGTCCCCCACAGATGCTCACACTCTTGTGTGCGCGCCCGCACGCACGCACGCACGCACCCACACACACACACACCCACACACACACACACACACACACACACACACACACACACACACACACACACACACACACAGTGAAGTGAACTTGGAGGATAATAGAATAGAGAGAGGGATAGTGTGTGGATCTGCACTGACAGTCACTGAGCTGTCACTCACTCAATCAATCACTCACTGATCAGCATCAGTGCACACACTGCACCTGTGAGGGGGCGTCGACCGAGCAAAACACAGGAAGTGAGGAGGAGAAGAACCCACACAACACACACACACACACACACACACACACACACACACACACACACACACACACACACACACACACACACACACACACACACACACACACACACACACACACACACACACACCAAACAGTGTTCCAAGGAGGAGCAGCACAAACAAACTGAAAGCAAGCAGAAAGATGCAGCCATAGAAACCTGAAGAGACAGCCGGTGAGGAGCTTTGATGTTGTTGATGATCTGCACAGTTTATGGACTTCATGAACAGTCATGTTTATATGATTGTTGTTTAGGGTTTTGAAGCTACTGTAAGTAGCATGATTGTGATTGTGGATATGATTACAAGCACTTGATTACTTACCTTTAATACTTAGCTTACCTTTAATGCTTACCATTAATACTTACCTTAGCTTCAAGAAGTTTAGAGGTTTAACCTCATTATGTGATTACTTTACCTAAATACTTTAAGTTTAAAAAGTTAAAAAGTAACATGATTACTTAAATGCCCAATGTGTTTTGGTGTGGAATTATCCCTTAACTTGTGCTCAATATGCTTGAAGTTGCACATTAGATCTGCTAAAACAAATTTACGTTAAATCCTTTCATGACAAAAAATATAAAAAGGATACACTGTCTGTATCCCAAGTACACTTTGACAAAGCTTATAAAGTAGGTCCATGCAGTTGAACTGTATTAATCATAAATATGAATGTAATTACAATTAACAAAGGGTGGGGTTTTGAGAAGGGCTCATTATTAAGTGAGGTTCACCTTAAAGGGGAATACCACCCATTTTCAACATTTCTTCTGAGAATCTACAACTGCAACCAAATGAACCCTAACAGGTTCATTTGGTTCCATTTGTACGCTCTCAGAAAAAAGAAGCATCTAAAGAAATCCATTAACATGGTGAAATACATCTTGGTGATGTCATCAAGATGTGTTTCACCATGTTAATGGTTTTCGTCAAACCTTCATTTCTAGGAAACACAGGGGAACACGGGGAACGTTTTTATCATGTCCACCCAGCACCTCTAAGGTATATTAATGACATATTAGAATGTTGAAAATGGGTGGAATTCCCCATGAGTGTATAGTTAAAGTACTCTGGCTTGGTAGGACACTAGTTGCCAGACACAGTACAATACTATTACTTTGCTTAAATCTATTACATCTCATCTTACAGGCTACACTTTTACAAGTCTGTCAGTTATTTGAAAATGTAAATTCAATTACTCTGGTTATTTTGTAATAGGATTGTTTCTATGTCTCTCTCTCTGTCTCTCACACGCATGCATGCATGCACACACACACACACACACACACACACACACACACACACACACACACACACACACACACACATGCCCACGCTATACGTGGGAGTGAGATATGGACAAGGCCACATTCCTGGCCAGTAACTCGTTCCCCCAAACAAATCTCTCTCTCTCTCTCTCTCTCTCTCTCTCTCTCTCTCTCTCTCTCTCTCTCTCTCTCTCTCTCTCTCTCTCTCTCTCTCTCTCTCTCTCTCTCTCTCTCTCTCTCTCTCTCTCTCTCTTGCTCAGAGACTAGTATAACATACTATATTTGTTTCCCTGGATGAACATTATTAGCAGGATTGGAATGACCAACGATTAGATCTGTGACTGTCTTCTGTTTCTTTAATAGTTCTCTAAGTGAGATCCAGACTTATTGGTAAACATTCAGGGCAGTACTGACGACATACAGACATCCTGAAGTTTTCCATCAGTGTTTGAAGAACAGAGTGCCGACCGCCGTGTTGAAACCAGTCATCACACTACACACAATACGGTACGTATGCTCTGATAGCTACAGTAGAGACACTGAAACTACAGTGTAGTAAGCTATTTAGACAGATTAGATAGAAGAAGAAAGAATTTATGATATTATAGGCCGATCAGTGCTGCTCAAACCTATTCATGACCACACAAAATTTATATTATTACTTAGTAGAGTCATATTGGTAACACTTTACTCTAAGGTCACCTTTATAATGCAATATAAGCTCGTTTATATGCATTATAATATAAATGTCCATAACTGCGTGTCACTCCTCAGTCCTCATAACTGCATGTATAAGTATAAATGTCCATAACTATGCGTAACTACTCATAACTATATCTACAACGTGTTATACACACACACACACACACACACACACACACACACACACACACACACACACACACACACACACACACACACACAAAGATCACTGCACTCCAGCTTTAATGGAGAATAGTATGATGCTTTAGAATAGAATGCAAGAATAGTTGGGTCATTTAGGGCTGTTCCGTGCCGGAGCAAGGTCTTTTTCTCACTGGATTTGTGGATCTAGGAAACAGACTGAGCAAATTTCGCAGGGATTTTTACAGCCTCTAATTCAAAATGGCTACCACCAGCTATGATTAAAAATTAGCTTTTCAATTGTTTGGCCTCCATTGATGTATAGAACTTGGTCTCTGTGACTGAGAAATCCATGATTGATGTGAAGTTAATGACCTGGTTTAACCTGGTTTTGCAGTTCTTATTCAAGATGGCCACCAATTAGAAGCTGAGGTATATCTTTCAACATTGTCACAAACCCTTCATCTTAGACTCAAATGAAAGCTCTGATGGCCTATGTAAACTTAAGGTATGCACTCTCAATTCAATTTAAGATGCTCCCAAAAAAACAACACGACAGGCAGGCAGGCAGAGTATGATGTTTTAACCTCTTTTTTATATACTTCTTTAAGTGTATGAGATACAAAGGATATGGTAAGTGTCAGCCATCTTTCATAAGAATTCCAAAAAAACAAAAAAACATTAAAATAAGTAAGTGATCACTTACTGATTTTAAGTGATGCATATGCAAGTGCCAATCAAATATCAAACAAATCACCTCACAGCTAGAAGGGGGGGGGGGGGGTATGACAAACATACATAGAGGCAAAGTTACTGACTTTTTCATTTTTTAATATTATAGGCAGCGTTGCTTAATAGATCTGGCCCAGATTCAGACTGGCATGATTGACTGCCAGCACGTACGTGTCTCAAAGCTGCGTGGATAAAAAGGACGACATTATCTATCTTCATATTGTTTGATGAAAAAAACATGGCCTATACCTATACCCAGTGAAAATATAAAATATATACATTATACACTGTACTGACAAGTTGGAATTAAAACAACAACAAACTGAGTGAGGTTGGGACATTTGTAATCTCAAGTTTTTGGATCGGAGAGCGCATTGGAGTCAATGCGCTGTTGAGGTAACTGGAAAAGTCGGGCTGCTGCAAAGTCGGACCGAGCAAAAGTGCGGAAATCTCGGCCCAGGACCGTGGAAAGGTCAACCCAGGGCTGTGGAAATCTCGGCCAAGGGCTGTGGAAATCTCGGCCAAAATCAGAAATACATGCCAACCATTATCAAGCCATATGCATGTTCAATAGACCTGCATACCAACCATTCCACAGACCTGGGCCGACCTTTCTTTATTCGGACTTTTGCCGCGGCCCGACTTTTCCGGTGACCCTTTTGACAGACGCATGGATTCCGTATGGTGAGTGCTTGCTTATGATCGGGCGCGTCGGTAGGAATGAGGTCTGCAAAAGCATACCATATAATCTAATAATAATATTAATATAATAATAATAATAATATGTTTGCAAAAAACAGCTCATGGGCGCTTATTTGGATGAGGGCGGCAGCCCTCGTCCAAAACGTGTTCCTTCCATGTGCCATGTAACCTCCAGGGAAACTCCCACCTGTCAGGTGTAAGAGAAGACCATCCTCATGTAAAATACATGTGTCAAATGATTAAAAAATGATAGCAAAAATGGATGAGCTTTTAGTACCACTTCCTGCAACATTTCAAGTACATTATGCGGCTCAAAGCACAATTTATTTGTGGGAATACTAAGAAAGAAATATTCAATGCAATCTCAATGTACTTGCACTTGCTTTGCACTGTTCGGACCCTAATTAACATCAATTAGGGATTCCCCAGCTCAAGAAGTCACATAAAACAATTATTCAAATCACTGGATGCCAAACCATTGAAAAGTTATTTCATAGCTGGTGGTAGTCATTTTTAATTAGGGGCTGTAAAGATAAAAAAGTAAAAAACTCCCTGTCCTGTTCAAAAAGCACACCAATGGCAAATTTGTTGAATAACCCTCCTGATAAATACTAATAAAATGCTTTTTGCTTTCTGTGCCAGATACCTGTCCTGCCCTGGTTTCTGTCAAACCAAGTCGTTGCTGCTGTGACGATTGTGGAAAGAAACTCAGTAGAATGGATACTCTAAAGCTGCGCAAGAGAGAACTCCGTGGGGAAAAGCGACATGACTGTGAACAATGTGGGAGACGCTTCAATACAAAGTCTCACCTGGTGGTGCACAGTAGAATTCACACAGGAGAAAAGCCTTACTGTTGCGACCATTGCGGGACAGGCTTCACTACGATGTCAGGCCTGGTGACGCACAAGAGGATTCACACCGGGGAGAAGCCTTACTGTTGTGACCAGTGTGGCAGAGGTTTCACTAGAATGGATAGCCTGGTGACACACAAGAGGATTCACACCGGGGAGAAGCCTTACTGTTGTGACCAGTGTGGCAGAGGTTTCACTAGAATGGATAGCCTGGTGACACACAAGAGGATTCACACCGGGGAGAAGCCTTACTCTTGTGACCATTGCGGGACAGGCTTCACGACAATGTCAAACCTGGTGACGCATAGAAGGGTTCACACCGGGGAGAAGCCCTACTGTTGTGACCAGTGTGGCAGAGGTTTCACTAGAATGTCAAACCTGGTGACACACAAGTGGACTCACACCGGGGAGAAGCCTTATTGTTGTGACCAGTGTGGCAGAGGCTTCACAACAATGTCAAAACTGGTGACGCACAAGAGGATTCACACCGGGGAGAAGCCTTACTGTTGTGACCATTGCGGGACCAGCTTCATGACAATGTCACACCTGGTGAGGCATAGAAGGGTTCACACAGGAGAAAAGCCTTATTGTTGCGACCATTGCCGGACAGGCTTCACTACGATGTCAGGCCTGGTGATGCACAAGAGGATTCACACCGGGGAGAAGCCTTACTGTTGTGACCAGTGTGGCAGAGGTTTCGCTAGAATGGATAGCCTGGTGACACACAAGATGATTCACACCGGGGAGAAGCCTTACTGTTGTGACCAGTGTGGCAGAGGTTTCACTAGAATGGATAGCCTGGTGACACACAAGAGGATTCACACCGGGGAGAAGCCTTACTGTTGTGACCAGTGTGGCAGAGGTTTCACTAGAATGGATAGCCTGGTGACACACAAGAGGATTCACACCGGGGAGAAGCCTTACTGTTGTGACCATTGCGGGACAGGCTTCATGACAATGTCACACCTGGTGAGGCATAGAAGGGTTCACACCGGGGAGAAGCCTTACTGTTGTGACCAGTGTGGTAGAGGTTTCACTAGAATGGGGGGCCTGGTGAGGCACAAGAGGATTCACACCGGGGATAAGCCTTATTGTTGTGACCATTGCGGGACAGGCTTCATGACAATGTCAAACCTGGTGAAGCACAAGAGGATTCACACTGGACTGAAGTACTTTGAGTGTGAAATATGTGGGAAGTGTTTCACTCAGTATGGAACATTAAAAAAACATCAGCGCCGCCATGCAGGGAAGAGAAGCCTTTCTGCTGTCACCCAATCTGGACCTTCAGGAGAGAGCGGCCTTCCTGCGGTGGTCCAACCAGGACCTTATCGTTCTAACAGATGGAACCCGAAAACCACTGGGTCCTCAGTAAGTTTAATTTTCTCTGTCTTTTACTTTCAAAACGCAGCCTGATAACAGATCCACAGTTGGGTATCAGTAATATGTAAATACCTTTACATATTACAATACAAGAGAGTGATTATTTCAAAACAACAGCTGACATGCTCAGTATAGCTTTGGGTCCTTCTTTGGGTTCACAAAACCTTTCATTTATATTTTGTATTTTACGTTTGTATGACACATTGGAATACAATAGTTGTGTAGAAATATAAATGAATAATCAACCTGTTCAACATCAACATGTTCCTCTTTCTCTCACAGGCTCTGCTCAGCAGTTCTGATGAGTGATGGAGGTCCAGCTGGCTGGAGGATGAAGCTGTGTTGTCTGATGTGTTGATGTGTCAAATTCATTTAATTTTCACTTTACTGGAGATTTTTATAATAATCAATAATACTAAATACTTTTAGTCACTATATATATATATATATATATATATATATATATATATATATATATATATATATATATATATATATATATATATATATATATATATATATATATACCTTAACTAGTGATTGCAATTATATGAGTTAACTCGTCTTAATTTAATTAGTGCATGATTAGCTCAGAGTAAAAACAAAACCCAAATGGGTCCATTTGGTTAAATTTTGCCAAATGCAGGTGAATAGTTGTTACACGCCTGCATTACTTAAATAAGTCGACACAATTTAGAGAATGTAGAAAACTTTAAATCAACTTAAAGCATGCTACAGGGTGAACGTGTCACAAAGCTGCAATTAAATGTGTGTGCTTTTCACTGCTTTCTACCGAGCAAGTGAACTGTGCTGCGACAGGTCTGACTGCAGTCTGTGTCAACACAGCTCTGTGGAAATTCTTTGTTAATGCAGTGAGTCATGGGACCTTCAACACTTCACTTTTAAGAATGTACACATTTAGAAAACGGTCATTTTGACCAACATTCCGTTATCTCTCCTAAATTGGGGGCACAGACTTGAAATTCCTTAGTTTTTGGGTCTGAGAGACTAAACTCAGCATCAAACGGTGGTCCATGGCTAAAATGCAGAATAAATAGTGGGCCCTGGAGTGAAAAAGGTTGAAAACCACTGATTTAAAGGGAAGCAGAACTATGTGTTGGATGCAAATACCATGGCTGCATAACTTCTAGAGTTGGTATTTTGTTATATTTGCATGCGCGCCAACGCCTTTGTACTTTTACTTATTCTCAGTACATAACTGCATTGTGACATTTATTATGTTGTAAAATATAAAGTCAAAGTACTAGTTCTACCACTGCAATTATTTAGGCAGTAGTGCGTGCACACACACAAACAAAAACACTTCACGGGATAAAACCTTTGATCATTCACATTCTCTGTTTTTCATTTGCCTTACCTTACCAGTGTTGGTAAAACCTTCATCCAGTACAGAGTTCCAGGAGGATGAAAGGTTAACCCCAAGCAGGGGCGGATTGGCCATCTGGAGTACAGGGAGTTTTCCCATTGGCCTGCGCCACCTAGTGGCCAGGACAGTTTTTTTTTTTTTGTTTGTTTGTTTGAAAAGTCCAGGGCAGGCCAGGGCGCCAGGCTCAGGCCAGGCAAACTACTGTTTCTATCCTTCAAAAAAGAAAAGGTGTCCTACACCAGAGCCTTCAAGTAGGAGAGTTGCCATATTACCGTTCACTCCTGTGCGCTAGGGCGCTCGCGCTGCTGGAGGCAGTGTTGCCAACTGCCAAGATCCAAAATGCACTAGTGGCACTTCCAAAATGCACTAGAATGTGCTAGATGCTCGTCTGGAACATACAGATCAAAATGACCATTAATCTTCTACATTCTCTAGTTGTGTAGACTAAGTTGGGTTAATTCACATGATGAATATTTTAACTCTTGAGGGTGTAAACATCCACCAAACATCCACCAAATGTACCCGCAAGGGTCCATTTGGTTTCATTTTTACGCTCTCAAAGAGTTACATCTGGTTAACCAGCTGCCCCCCCAGGGTGGCCTGGGAAAGGCCAAATTGTCCCGATGGGAAAATACAGTATGTGCCAATCCGCCCCTGACCCCAAGGATACAAATGTAATCAGAAGAACCTGATGAAGCAATTCTCCTTACCCAGTGACTAATGCAAGGCGGCGCCTTGTCTTCACCATTCACACACATCATCATGTGTGAACATTGTTGTCAATCAACAATGTATAAAGTAGCAATAGTTTAGCATCCAGTCATACAATCATTTTTGGCAGGAACACCTTTTGGTGTTCTGAGCTTTATTAGTGTGATTAGCATTATTTAGCACTATCAGCATTACTTAGCATTATTAGGCTTACTTACGTAGCATTAGCAATACTTAGTATTCCCAGCATTACATATCTAGCGTTATTAGCATCAGTTAGCAGTACTTAAGCATTATTTACAATACTTCGCATTACCATTACTTAGCCTTACTTAGCATTATTAACAGTACATAGCATTAGCATTAATAAACATTATTAGCATTACTTAGCATTACTTAGCATCATTGGCATTACTTTAGTTATTGAAAAATATCAGGTTTGATATTTTTTTGAAAATGGTGAAAATGTGGCACAAGTCTTTTATTATTTAATTATTTTTCAACTCAGAATGGGTTAAAGTAATAAGATTGGACCTGGTGCGCCCTACACACACACACACACACACACACACACACACACACACACACACACACACACACACACACACACACACACACACACACACACACACACACACACACACACACACACACACACACACACACAGAGTAAGCATACTAAGTAGTATACTACTAGATATTGTGCTATTTTGAAACCACTTACCTTGTACTCAATATGCTTGAGGTTGCACCTTAGATCTGCTAAAACAGACCTTGAATGTACTTTTTAACCCTTTCATGACAAAAAAGAAAAAAGAATACACTGTCAGTATCTCAGGTGTATCACGAGTAAGCCTACACTTTGACAAAGCTTATAATGTAGATTAATGCAATTTAACTGTGATTATCATGGATATATTTTTAAATATTTCATTAAAAGTACACCTTACCAGAAATGCACGTTCTTAACGGGATAACACCTTTGATCATTCTCATTCTCTGTTCTTCATTTTTTTTTTACCCTACCTTTAATTAATTAAAGGTAGGGTAAGTGATTTGAAATTCATTGTGTAGTACCAGCCTGGTGCACTAGGGGCCCCCAAGAGTAGCTACACTATGTGAACCTGCTGCTCGATCCTGATTGGAGGAGAATTCACGCTCCACCTGGGGAACTTTTATTAGCTCCTCTGCTAACGTGGGGGAGGGGGAAAACTCCATATATGGTCTGCACACCTTATAATAGAGCATTTTAACAGGAAAAAAAATGGGGTGATATCTGACAAAAGTGAAAACACTTCCCCTACCTTTAAGTCTACACAATTAGAGAATGTAGAAAACATTCTACAAAATGTGCATGTTCGCTCATCATAATGGCTTGGAATTGTAAACAAATGCTTTAATTTAGGTCTAGAGGTCTAATAGTCACCAAATGGTGGTCTGTGGCTCAAATACAGAATACATAATGGACCTTGATATGAAAAATATTGAAAACCACTCATTTAAGTTATATGTAGAACTGATAAAAATGTGATTGAATTTTGATTAATCAAAGATTAACTATGGGCAATTGTGTGGTTTATTTCATTTTTATATAATCTTTTCCTGCTGCTTACTGTCTCTTTCAATTTTCATTGTGGTTAGAGTGACCTCTTGAGGTAGTAGTGGTCACGCACAACATTGTTATATTGTTTGCCTCATTTGCACATGTCAGGCCACTATTTTTTCCAGTACGACTTTGATCATTGGGGCTCCATTTTCGTTACATGCTAAACCCCTTATCCCAAACCACTTATTCCTTTTTCACTATTTTGAAAAACGTTTTGGAACAGTTCAACGTGCCAATCTATTAACACGTTGTAGATTGACCATTTGAACTACTGAAAAATATATTTTTTAATAGTTTTAAAAGGCAAAGAAGGGGTTTAGCGGTTACGAAAATCTAGGCAATAGTCTACGCCTGCCTACCCTCCATATACAAACATATTTGTCCCCATGATGGCCGCAGAGTGATATTGCGTAAGCAGTGCAATCCCTCCAATGTTAAAGTGTGTGTGTGTATATACACGTACTGTGTGTGTATATATATATATATATATATATATATATATATATATATATATATATATATATATATATATATATATATATATATATATATATATATATATACTCAACAAAAATATAAACGCAACACTTTTGTTTTTGCTCCCATTTTTCAGGGGATGAACTTAAAGACCTAAAATTCATTCCAGATATACAATATTACCATTTCTCTCAAACACTATTCACAAATCTGCCTAAATGTGTGATATTGAGCACTTCTGCTCAATATCATAATCCATCCCACCTCACAGGTGTGCCACATCAAGATGCAGATGTGACATCATGGTTAGTGCACAGGTGTACCTTAGACTGTCCACAACAAAAGGCCACCCTGAAATGTGCAATTTTTCTTTGCCTTATTGGTGGTATGGGACTCCAAACGAGTCAGTATCTGGTGTGACCACCATTTGCCTCCTGCAGTGCAACACATCTTCTTCACATAGAGTTTATCAGATTGTCAATTGTGGCCTGTGGAATGTTGGTCCACTCCTCTTCAATGGCTATGTGAAGTTGTTGGATATTAGTGGGAACTCGTATGCGCAGTAGAAATGGTAATACTGTGGTAATAATGTGTTATTACCATTTTGACAGTGTGTACCAGTTCCCACTAATATCCAGCAACTTGACATAGCCATTGAAGAGGAGTGGACCAACATTCCACAGGCCACAATTGACAATCTGATAAACTGTATGCAAAGAAGATGTGTTGCACTGCAGGAGGCAAATGGTGGTCACACCAGATACTGACTGGTTCGGAGTCCCATACACCCAATAAGGCACAACAAAATTGCACATTTCAGGGTGGCCTTTTGTTGTGGACAGTCTAAGGTACACCTGTGCACTAACCATGATGTCACATCTGCATCTTGATGTGGCACACCTGTGAGGTGGGATGGATTATCTTAACAAAGCAGAAGTGCTCAACATCACACATTTCGGCAGATTTGTGAACAGTGTTTGAGAGAAATGGTAATATTGTATATCTGGAATGAATTTTAGGTCTTTAAGTCCATTCCCTGAAAAATGGGAGCAAAAACAAAAGTGTTGCGTTTATATTTTTGTTGAGTATATATATATATATATATATATATATATATATATATAGCAATGAATCTCAGAATTTTAATGCCATTTTTAATGCCATCTTCTTCATCTTTATCTCTTAGATATGTGTCTAAGACATATGTCAAACTCAAGGCCCAGGGGCCAAATCAGGCCCGCAAATGAATTTTCTTCGGTCCACAGGATGATTTAGAACTGGCTCTCTGGTATATTATGCACACCACGAATGGAAGTAATTGTTTCACTTTCTCAACTCAATAAGCCCTTCTCAAAACCCCACCCTTTTGAGGTGGGTTTGCTCACTATCCAATGCCAAGACATAACAGGAGAACATGATCTTTAAAGGTGTTATCACACACAGGACAGGGATATTTATTCATTTATTGAAGTCCCGTCATCGTCACCCCCCTTTGTACATACTGTATATAAACAACATGACTAATTGTCTATCATACATCAAGGCAGCTGCAGCTTTCCTCCTTCTTGGTTTTAAGGGAACGTTGCAGCCACCCTCTTCTTTACTCTTGATGCAAAAGCAGTCATTTGCTCCAGGGGCGGATCTAGGCATGGGGGGGCGGGGGGGGGGGGGCAATGCCCCCTAAATGCCCTGACTGGCCCATCAAACACAATGGCGAGAAAAACAACCCAAAGATATATCAAATTAAAGTGCTTATAATTAACATGATTTGAATCACTACTACTGCTTCTAACTAACTACAATTGTGGCACCGATAAACCAACAGCATTTCGTTATTGAAAACAGAAAACTCTGAGTCAGGCCTTAAGCTTTAGCTAGCCTATACCATTTTCTTCTGGTACAGTGGATCGAATATGTTGAATTCTCCAGGTATATGAAAGTACACATACATTTAGCCTGCTATGTTTTCATCATGCTAATGTGTTCATGTTAGCATGATAATATATGGTGTTGATGTTGTGCTTAAATGTTTATCACAGCCACGTTTATTCAGAATACATGTTGAATACATGTTATGTTTATTTGTTTAGGTCACCAGTAGCACGGTCGCATATTAGGCCGTGGGACGCCAGGCAAAAAATGGCAATTTACCGCCATCAAAAGGGACAAGACATATGTGGTATCATTACGTTCGTCTGACATCCAGGAATGCAAAAATGTGTGATAGCAGTTTCAGAAGAGTAGCTGAATACAGTTTTTTGGCATTTATATCTGATAAATGTTGTAATAACTTCATAACTTGAAATGCATTGATTTTACGCCCATAAATGTATTGAACATTAATATAAAGTTGAGCATTACGAACGATTTGGTACCAAGTACATGTCTGTATCTCCTACGGTTCTTGAGATACAGCATATAGGTACTTTCACAGATTGAGGAGAGCAAGACATTTGTAACATTGATTTTTAAGTCAATCAAATGGTGATACAGGCATGAGAATTGGTACACACACTCCTCAAACCCCACTATTTCTAAAAGTTACTGCGTGCCCTGCAAAGTTCCAAGATGGCACCCCCCAAAATCCAAGATATCCGTCCAAAAATGTGGTTTTTTCCTTCATAACTCGAATTACAAAGATCTTAAGCCCCATAAATGTATTGAACGTTAATATAAAGCCGGGCATTACGGACATTTTGATACCAAGTACATGGCTGTATGTACTACGGTTCTTGAGTTACAATATATACGTAGTGATGTGGCACCATAAGTGTAACATTTTGGCATGTTTCACTCTTAAACTCAAAGATCCCTTTATCACCATTTATTCTATTTTCAGGAAATGGACCTACATGTATCTGCAATCATAAACCACTTCAAGTTTTTCACTTGATGAAACGGGTCGGGAGTTATTAAGCCAATTGTGAAGGGCTGTTTCAGTGCTAAAATTGCTGCGTACATTCTGCGAATATAAGCCACCCAGAAATGTCTGTCTGTGCATCTGTCCTTCACAATAAGTGTATATGTGAAGCGGACGCACCAAGTGTAGCATGTGTCATAGTATAATGGTATAATGTGTATAATGTGGGTAATATATGTAATAGTGTCGTAGTGTAACGTGTAATACTGTAATAGGGTAATATGTGTAATAGGGTAATATGTGTAATAGTGTCATAGTGTAACATGTGTAATAGGGTAATATGTGTAATAGTGTCATGCTGTAACTGTAACATGTGTAATAGGGTAATAGGGTAATATGTGTAATAGTGTCGTAGTGTAACGTGCAATACTGTAATAGCTTAATATGTGTAATAGTGTAATAGGGTAATATGTGTAATAGTGTCATAGTGTAACATGTGTAATAGGGTAATAGGGTAATATGTGTAATAGTGTCATAGTGTAACATGTGTAATAGAGTAATAAGTGTAATAGTGTGATATTTGTGCATTAGGCTAATAGTGTAATAGGAAATATGTGTAATAGTGTCATAGTGTAATAGGGTAATATGTGTAATAGTGTAATAGTGCAATATGTGTACATTAGGGTAAATAGTGCAATATATGCAACCATGTAATAGTGTAATATATGCAATTGTGTAACAGCGTAATAGGGTAATATATGTAATAGTGTAATAGGGTAATATATGTAATGGTGTAATAGTGAAATATATGTGCATTAGGGTAATAGTGTAATATATTGAATAGTGGTCTAGTGTAATTGTCCTATTACACCATTACACATGATACACATACTTGCCTATTACACATGTCACAATATGACACTAGTACACATATTACGCTATTATGCTATACCAATATTACAGTAATATATTACACTATTACCATAATGCACAGACATTACACTATTAGCCCTATTACACTATTGCATATATTACACTATTACCCTATTACACATGTTACACTATGACACTATTACACATATTACCCTATTATGCTATTACACATGTTACACTATTATGCTATTACACATGTTACACTATGCCACTATTACACATATCAACCTATTACACTATTACACATGTTACACTATGCCACTATTACACATATAAACCTATTACACTATTACACATGTTACACTATTACACACATTACCCTATTATGCTATTACAACATGTTACACTATGCCACTATTACACATGTTACACTATGCCACTATTACACATATCAACCTATTACACTATTACACATGTTACACTATGCCACTATTACACATATAAACCTATTACACTATTACACATGTTACACTATGACACTATTACATACATTACCCTATTATGCTATTACACATGTTACACTATGCCACTATTACACATGACACCCTATTACACTTTGACACTATTACACATATTTCCTATTACACTAATACACTATTACTCTAATTACTCTAAAATTACTCTAAAAATATTACACTATTACACTTATTACTCTATTACACATGTTAAACTATGACACTATTGAACATATTACCCTATTGCACATGTTACACTATGACACTATTACACATATTACCCTATTACACTATTACACATGTTACACTATGACACTATTACACATGTTACACTATGACACTATTACACATATTGCCCTATTACACTATTACACATGTTACACTGTGGCACTTATTACATACATTACCCTATTACAGTATACCGCTATAGACTGCATATATTACATTATTAGCTCTATCACACTATTGCATATATTACACTATTACGCATTTTAGCACATTATACAATTATAGTATGACACATGGTACACTTGGTGCGTCCACTTCACATATACACTTATTGTGAAGGACAGATGCACAGACAGACATTTCTGGGTGGCTTATATTCGCGGAATGTACGCAGCAAATTTAGCACTGAAACAGCCCTTCACGATCGGCTTAATAACTCCCGACCTGTTTCATCAATTGAATAACTTGAAGTGGTTTATGATAGCAGATACATGTAGGTCCATTTCCTGAAAATAGAAGATATGGTGATAAAGGGATCTTTGAGTTAAAGAGTGAAACGTGCCAAAATGTTACACTTATGGTGCCTCATCACTACGTATATGTTGTAACTCAAGAACCGTAGCACATAGAGACATGTACTTGGTATCAAAATGTCCGCAATGCCCAACTTTATATTAACGTTCAATACATTTATGAGGCTTAAGATCTTTGTATTTCGAGTTATGAAGGAAAAACCACATTTGTGGACGGACATCTTGGACTTTGGGGGCTGCCATCTTGGAATTTTGCAGGGCACGCAGAACTTTTAGAAATAGTGGGGTTTAAAGAGTGTGTGTACCAATTTTCATGCCTGTATCACCATTTGATTGACTTAAAAATCAATGTTACAAATGTCTTGCTCTCCGCAATCTGTGAACGTACCTATATGCTGTATCTCGAGAACCGTAGGAGATACAGACATGTAGTTGGTACCAAATCGTTCGTAATGCTCAACTTTATATTAACGTTCAATACATTTATGGGCGTAAAATCAATGCATTTCAAGTTATGAAGTTATTACAACATTTTATCAGATATAAATGCCAAAAAACTGTATTCAGCTACTCTTCTGAAACTGCTATCACACATTTTTGCATTCCTGGATGTCATATGAACATAATGATACCACATATGTCTTGTCCCTTTTGATGGCGGTATTTTTCCTGGCGTCCCACGGCCTATATCGTGAAACTCGCAGATCTACAAGCTCAGTGTGAACGTAGACCGTTGGCGTCTGATTTCACAATTGTTGTTTACTGAGTTTAGGTTTACGTTTGCGGTATAGGACTTCAGTGTTTTGTATCTTACAGCATTATGTATGAGCACAATACAGAGAATGTTTGCATTCGCCATCTTTGTTGAAGAAGAGTCTATCTATGTCTGAGATAACTAAGGGGTAAGGGTTAGATTTAGGCATAGTTTTACTGAGGTTAGGTTTAGACATATATGTAGTTAGGTACATAGGTACATGCAGAAAATAACTATTATTTTTACTATAATAAAATTGATTGCTAGAGCCTTTTGCATTAGTCATTGGTAAAGAACTGCTTCATCAGGCTCTTCTGGTTACATTTGGATCTGTACTTGGGATTGACCTTTCATCCTCCTGGAACTCTGTACTGTATGTAGGTTTTACCAACAAGGAAAGATAAATGAAGAAGAGAGAATCATAGTTTTAGTTTCTCAGGAGTTTTATGCCATACATTCTGCCAAACATGTACATAATTTCACAAAAGTGTCAGGAAGCAGGCCTGGATTGGCCTTCAAAACCTTTGATAATGGCGTGTTTAGAGGAGAGAGAGAGAGAGATCCACCAGTAATGTGTGACCTTGACCATATCTCTTCCTGTGTGTGTGTGTGTGTGTGTGTGTGTGTGTGTGTGTGTGTGTGTGTGTGTGTGTGTGTGTGTGTGTGTGTGTGTGTGTGTGTGTGTTTGTGTGTGTGTGTGTGTGTGTGTGTGTGTGTGTGTGTGTGCGTGCGTGCGTGCGTGCGTGCGTGCGTGCGTGCGTGCGTGCGTGTGTGTGTATGCCGGGTGGGTGTGTGAATGGGTGGTTGTGTCTGTGTGCTACTGCTTAAACAATTACAGTTGTAGAACTAGTACTTAGTACTCATATCCTGAAAATGTTACTCAAGTAAAAGTACAAAGGCTTTGACGTGTATGCAAATATAGTAAAATACAAATGATAAATGACTGATTATGATTGTGTATCCAATGTGGCCAGTGATACCTAAACTATATAGTACTGCTTTCCTTTAAATGACAAAATGAAATTAAAAATCAATAGGGTGGCAAACACATATTCCATATTTGAACAAACTATCGAACCCAAAAAGTAATGCATAAATGAATAAAAAAAATAACAACAAATATCAATAACGAAAAATTTGTAAAATAGAAGGTTCAAATTCATATATGAAAAATAATAGTGCTGTTGGAGTTGTGTGAAAGGCAGAAGTCTAGCTTGACAAAACGTGAGCTGAGTTAACAGTTAAAATGTATCATTCATGCAAAGTGCAGTGAGCACTACTCTGCTCTGCCTCTTTCAGTGCAGGAATATACAGTCTACAGCGATGTGGACACATAGACCTAAAAAGGGGCTATAGCCGTGAAGTTCCCTCTTACAGGATGTTGCCCGTGACTCCTTTAACACACTGTTTACATCACATATTTCAAACTCAAGGCCCGGGGGCCAAATCAGGCCCGTGAATGAATTATCTTTGGCCTGTGGGATGAAATTGAATTAGTATTAGAACTGGCCCTCTGGTATATTGCACACACCGTGATAAGAAATGAATGCAACTAATTGTTTTACTTCCTCAACTCAGTCTCATTTACGTTCTCAATTAACTATGAAAGCAGCACTTGGTGAGGATCATAGAAGAAAAAAAAATCCCTGAAAAATAGCAGGTGTTCACGTCTCATAGCGCGCCACAGAGTGGCGCGCTATGAGACGTGAACACCTGCTATTTTTCATTAAAACTTAAAACAGTTTTAATGCAGGCAGTTTCATCTTCACACTATCTTGCTGTTAAAGTGGGGGTGCCGTGATTTTTGTACTTTTTCCAATTTTGTACATGTTTGAGAGGTGACAGTATGTAAATAGACCCCTTGGTGTCTTTTTTATGTGCAATGATGTCTTCCCTTTGTATTTGAACCTGTCCAGGCAAACATGCTAATGAAAAAAACTCCATTACAGTGACATCACATTTTCAGCCCCTCCCCTAACTCCTCCCCCTTTATCATGCAAGTAAAGCTGTAGGTGTGTCTTCAGTTCAGGTGGATCTCCACCCATCACCACCCACCAGGCAAACCAGGCATACTTAATGAACTGGCTGGGTGGAATCATAAAAATGACAGTTTAACAAACACTGTACACTTTTTTGAAAAAACTTCTTACTCTTCATGTTACAATAATACCTGATGATCATGTTTTAGGGTAGAAAAAATCATGGCACTCCATCTTTAAGAGACATTGACTTTTCAAGGGAAATTACTTTTTTTGCTGTTTGACAGGGACAGCATCGTAAACCGGTGTTGAAACACAGACCGGTATCTCCGGCCCTTGATTTGTACCAATTTTTCTATTTCGGCCCACTCTGTATTTGGGTTTGACACCCCTGGTTTACATGGGCCTGCATTGACACAGACCGCAGTCAGACCTGGCTGCAGTGCAGTCGACTATCAAGCTCGGTAGAAAGCAGTGAAAAGCACACACATTTAATTGCAGCTTTGTGACACGTTTATGCTGTAGCATACCTTAATTTGATTTTAATGTTTCCTGACTAATAATAATAATATTAATAACAAACATCGCTTAAAACATTATACTTTCCCTATGCAACTAAAATAATCAAACATTGGCATTGGCATCTTATTTCTTTCATAAATGGAAAATATTTCACTCAACAGGAACTGCACCGGTTGCAGGTTGATGATGTCATATGTCTTTGTGTGTGCCTGTATGTTTTAGTTATAGAAGGCAAATGTAGTGTTTAAGGCATATTTGTCTTATTAGCCAGGGATCCTTTTAAAACAAAACCTTTTTTTTTTTTTTTTTTTTTGCTCTACAATGAATTATACAATTTAAAAACACTATTAACACTGATTTTGCCCCCATGGGGATAATCAATGTATTTATCTTGGTGTCTATTGGTATCTATCTAACATTTTTCACCAAAGTAACTGACGCAAGGAAACAATGGAAGGAAGAAAAGGAAATGCAATATATATATATATATATATATATATATATATATATATATATATATATATATATATATATATATATATATATATATATATATATATATATATATATAAATATATATATATATATAGATTATAATACTATTACTGATTATACTACTCATTTATCGAATAACTAGTAACAATGCCGCAATGTAAAATGTAACATTTATTTTGAATAGCCCTCTACCATTGAGATAATACAGCCTGTAATCTCTCATTTTTAAGAGCTTAACCTGTGTTTAAAGTACTTAGTTACTCCAGGTAACTCCACTGAGGTTGACACATCAACACATCAGACAACACAGCTTCATCCTCCTGCCAGCTGGACCTCCATCACTCATCAGATGAATCAGAACTGCTGAGCAGAGCCTGTGAGAGAGAGAGAGAGAGAGAGAGAGAGAGAGAGAGAGAGAGAGAGAGAGAGAGAGAGAGAGGGGGGGGGGGGGGGGGGGGGACATGTTGATGAGGATCAGGTCAATATATAAATGTTTTAAAAGTTTTATGGACCCTTGGTACATATTTGGAGTCTAGTTGCAGCTGTAGATTAACTTTATTTAGGGTTACATGAGTAGAGAACAAAAAACATTGTTGATGGTGTGGATAGTTTTTCGCTGAATCTACAGACTGGGGTGGGATGATGAATGAATAGGGGAAGGGAATCAATGCAACGTGATTCCTTGTTAGATCTGGCAAAAACCTGGATCTGTGGTTCAAATAATTAGTAGCAGAATTACAGAAAGTTTAGAAAATGTTACTGCCCTGTTTTTACCTTGTTTTTCAGAAGACTGGTGTTTGTTTGTTTTTGTAAAATTCAGTAGCTGCGCCACAATTCTTATTCCACAATATGTGGCACTATATCTGTACCTATAATGCAATTCCAAAGGTGAAATCTGCGTTGTTTTACCCCACGATGGAATGGCGGTTTCAGCTTGAAAAGCTTGAAAATAATCAATCAATCAATAATCAAAAATCAAGGAATAAAGTGGGGAAAATGCTCCAGGTAGCCTATACATGACTATACTACTCTGAGAGAAAGAAACAGAGAATTAATTTAAACTTACTGCGGCCCCAGTGGTTTCCAGGTTTCCCTTATTAGAGTGATAACTCTCACAGCTTCTCTCTCCAGAAGGTCCCGGTTGGACCTCAGCAGAATAGCTTTTCTCTCCTGAAGGTCCTGGTTGGGTCACAGCAGAACAGCACCTATCTCCAGCATGGCGGCACTTGTGTCTTTTTAATGATCCATACAGAGCGAAATACTTCCCACACATTTCACAATCAAAAGACTTCACTCCGGTGTGACTTCTCTTGTGTTTCTCAAGGTTTGACCTTTGAGCGAAGCCTTTCCCGCACTGGTCACAGCAGTAGGGCTTCTCTTTGGTGTGAATCCTTCTATGCATCACCAGGCTTGACATTGCAGCAAAGCCTCTTCCGCACTGGTCACAGCAGTAAGGCCTCTCTCCGGTGTGAATCCTCCTGTGCTTCACTAGGCTTGACATTGTAGCCAAGCCTATCCCGCACTGGTCACAACCATAAGGCCTCTCTCTGGTGTGAACCCTCTTGTGCACCGCCAGGCTACTCTTTACAGTGAAGCCTCTGCCACACTCGTCGCAACAGTAAGGCTTCTCTCCGGTGTGTGTTCTCTTGTGTAACTCAAGGCTCCACTTTCTGGCAAAGCCTCTGCCACACTGGTCACAGCAGTGCGGCTTCTCTCCGGTGTGAGTTCTCCTGTGCGCCCCCATGCCTGATATTGTACTGAAGCCTCTCCCACACTTGTCACAAGAGTAGGGCTTCTCCCCGGTATGCATTCTTTTGTGTATCGCAAGGCCCTTGCTTTGAGCAAAGCCTTTCCCACACTGGTGACAGCTGTAGGGCTTCTCCCCGGTGTGAATCCTCTTGTGGATCACCAGGTTTGACATTGCAGCAAAGCGTTTCCCGCACTGGTCACAACAGTAGGGCCTCTCTCTAGTGTGAATCCTCTTGTGCTTCACCAGGCTACACATTACAGCAAAGCCTCTCCCGCACTCTTCACAAGAGTAAGGCTTCTCCCCAGTGTGCATTCTCTTGTGTATCCCGAGTGCCCAACTTTGAGCAAAGCCTTTTCCACACTGGCAGCAGCTGTAAGGCTTCTCTCCGGTGTGAGTTCTCCTGTGCACCATCAGTTGAGACGTTGTAGTGAAGCCTCTCCCGCACTCGTCACAAGAGTAGGGCTTCTCCCCAGTGTGAACCCTCCTGTGTGTCGCCAGGTGACACCTCTGAGTAAAGCCTTTGCCACACCGATCGCAACAGTACGGCTTCTCTCCAGTGTGTATTTTCTTGTGGGTTGCCAGGTGAGAGCTTTGATAGAAGCCTCTTCCACAATGATCACAACTGTAGGGCTTCTCTCCGGAGTGACTTCTCATGTGCATCACCACGCCGGACGATGTTGCAAACCTTTTCCCGCACTCGTCACAACAATGAGGCTTCTCCCCGGTGTGAATCCTCTCGTGCGTCACCAGGTGACACCTTTGGGTGAATGCTTTGCCACACCGATCACAACAATACGGCTTCGCTCCAGCATGTATTTTCTTGTGGGTCGCCAGGTGAGAGCTTTGATTGAATCTTTTTCCACACTGATCACAACGATAAGGCTTCTCTTCAGGGTGACTTCTCCTGTGCGTCACCAGGCCTGACATCGTAGTGAAGCCTCTCCCGTGAGGCTTCTCTCCAGTGTGTATTCTCTTGTGTAGCTTTAGAGTATCCATGCTGAATTTGTTTCAACACAGCAGCAACGGCCAGGGCAGGACAGGTATCTGAAAGCACAGAAAGCACAAACCCGATTAGTAACCCATAGTGGATTTCTAGTAGTGTCATTTACGGACGTTTCGTGATCATGGAGAGCACAGGTCTGTTTCTTAATGGATTTGTCATTTGTCAGGAGGGTTATTAAGCAAATTTGCCTCAATGTGTACTTTATTAAAGGGCCAGGGAGGTTTTTTAGAGCCCCAATTTAAAAATGGCTACCACCACCTATGACAAAACAATAACTTTTCGATTGTTTTAACCTCCAGTGATGTGAAGAATTCTTTTCTGTGGCTTCTTGACCTGGGAAATCTCTAATTAATACTACTAATACTGTACTGGCAGCTGATCGGTTTTTGCTTTAACGTTTTAATGGTTTGACATATTGTACATGCATTGTGCATAGACCATCATCGTTTGGTATTTGATGGTTTCAATTCCGTCCTCTATAGTTTGATGTACAGATGTATGAGTGGTGTACACAGACTTGGTTTTGAGCAGGTGTGTATGTGCGCACGCCGCATGCACCAAGACGTTCATGGTTAAAGAGAGTATTTGCTCCAACTTTGTACATGTTTAAGAGGTGACAGTATGTAAATTGACCCCTTGGCATGTTTATTATGTGGAATGATGTCTTCCCTCTGTATTTAGGGTCTCTTCTGGGGGCTGAACCTTTCCAAAGAGTCAAACGTGCCAATGAAAAAAAACTTCAATATAGTGACATCATATGCTCCCCTAACTCCTCCCCCTTCATCATGCAACTAAAGCTGTGGATGTGGCTTCAGTTCAGGTGGATCTCCACCAGAGTTCGTGAGCGGAGCGGAGCGGCCGAGAATTCCGCTCATCGCTCTCGACGTATTTGGTCCCGCTCGCAATCCGCTCCCGTGGACCCCCTCCCAGACCGCTCTCGCTCCGCTCCGCGCTCTTATTCATTTGGGCCGCTCCGCGCTCCGCGCTCCGCTCAGCCCGGCCCGCTCAGGAGCAAAATTTGACGGCTGGAAAAAAAAGGCTGCTGCTTTTTCTTTGTCGGGTATTAGGCTGCTTTCGGGCATTAGGCTACTATCAATGTCTGTGCTGTGCGCGTCTGTGCTGCGTCCTCCTATACTCCTCCTCCTTCCCCCACAGTCTGTCTCAAACAAACGGCTATGATTGCTTATTTGCTTATTTTTTGGAACCACGGCACATCACAAACACCTAAAGTTCACCACCGACGTTGTGAACATGTCACTGCTTTCTTGTCAAATCGCGAGCTCCAAATCTTTGAAGCGGGGCGTGCGGTGCGCTCAAACTCGGAAGATTTTCTTTTCTCTCTCTCTCTCTCTTCGCCGGCTTTTGTCAGACCCGGATATAAAGTTTCACATTTCGGGGGGGGGGCAGGCGAAAATCTTATAGGACAACAGAGTTACATTTAGGGCGTTTAGGGGGGCATTCCCCCCCTGTGCGCAGCCTTTTATCCGGCTCTGTAAATGCGCCGAAAAAAAGAAAAAAGGAAAGCAAGAACGAAAGCGACCTCGGACATTCTTTCCCCTCCGCGTTATGGATTATATCTTTGATAAAATACTGCAAAAGGTAGGCTACACAGTGACAGTAGCCAAGTTGACATTGATTCTCTCAGAACACATGCACACGGCTGCGTTGTGAGCCGTATGGCAACATTTTGCGTTGGGTCCTGTGGGCGCCGCGGGCTAAAAAATAAAATAAAAAAATCGACAACATTTTGACACTGGGCCGCGATTCGTCGACATTCCAAATATGTGTCGATTACATCCATTTGCCCCCCTCACAGCATAAACATTTAAGACAGGAGTTAAATGTGCAGTTACACTACTGTCTATATTAACCCAGACAGGTGCGGCGAATAATCTTATGCCGCGCTATTTCGTTTCAAAATGCCATACGGGATAATAGGTTATTGATGATGATACACTGTGGGGAATTGGACATAATTGGGGGGGTCGCTGCGCTCAAACGTTGCCGTTATGATGTGCAGTGCTTCAAAATAAATAGCGAGGTGACGCATCTAAGGCAAGATAGACAGCAAGACAATCAGCTTACTTTTTCTTTTTTCCAATTTCCATCATGATCATCATCTCCTCCTTCCTCCCTCACCTCGGAGAGGATTTTAAATGTCTTGATCGTGTGGCTGCTGGCACTGTAGGCCTATAGTCGCCATCTGAACCACAACCACACGTTTATGCTGTGCTACTGAACACGTGTGCCGTTGTCTGGACTGAACGGCTTGGAGCGGGCTGGAGCGGAGGATAATTCCCGCTCCAGAGCGCGCTCCGACCCATTTGAAAACGCGCTCAGCGCTCACTTAAAAATCCACCCGCTCCACTCCCCGCTCCGCTCCGCTCGCGCTCCGCTCCGCTCACGATCTCTGATCTCCACCCATCACCACCCACCAGGCAAACCAGGCATACTTAATGAACTGGTAGGGTGGAATCATAAAAATAACAGTTTAAAGGGGTACTTCACCCAAAAAAACCTTTTGGTCATTTTATGGTCTACTCAGCCTCATGTGAACACACCAGACAGTTTATAAGTTACTCCTTTCAGTATTTAGATATTTGATGTTCATTAATCTGCCAGACCCAAACCCATTATAACTTAAAACTCCATTTTAACCATGACAGATTATTCGAAAACAACCCATCTTTTTTCTGGTGACTGATATTGTCCTCCTAATACGCGAGAGGGCCGTGGAATTGCATCTACAGTTTTCATTTATTTTTAAAATATTGTTTTGGAAAATGTAGCCGCCTCCATATTTGGGAATGCCCACCCAAATGAATAAAACAATATTTTAAAAATAAATAAAAACTGTAAATGAAATTCCACAGCCCTCTCACGTATTAGGAGGACAATATCAGTCACCAGAAAAAAGATGGGTTGTTTTCGAATAATCTGTCATGGTTAAAATGGAGTTTTAAGTTATAATGGGTTTGGGTCTGGCAGATTAATGAACATCAAATATCTAAATACTGAAAGGAGTAACTTATAAACTGTCTGGTGTGTTCACATGAGGCTGAGTAGACCATAAAATGACCAAAAGTTTTTTTTTGGGTGAAGTACCCCTTTAAGAAATACTGTACACTTTTGGGGAACAAATCTTACTTTTCATATAACATTAATACCTGATGATCATGTTTTAGGGTAGAAAAAAGTCATGACACTCCATCTTTAAACAAATGCTAATGATTTGGGTACTTGATAGAGTGTGAATCAGGGGGTGGTGGGGGCATCACTGGCAGAAGCTAGAAACCTGTTTTTATGCTAGCCTAGCCCTAGAAGGCCCACGTATATTTCTACTCGGAAAAAACAAACAAACATAAAAAAACTTACTAGTATTGTTTTTTTAATAGGTATTGTAGGCAAATGCTATATACACTCAACAAAAATATAAACGCAACACTTTTGTTTTTGCTCCCATTTTTCAGGGGATGGACTTAAAGACCTAAAATTCATTCCAGATATACAATATTACCATTTCTCTCAAACACTGTTCACAAATCTGCCTAAATGTATGATATTGAGCACTTCTGCTTTGTTAAGCTAATCCATCCCACCTCACAGGTGTGCCACATCAAGATGCAGATGTGACATCATGGTTAGTGCACATGTGTACCTTAGACTGTCCACAATAAAAAGCCACCCTGAAATGTGCAATTTTGTTGTGCCTTATTGGGTGTATGGGCCTCCGAACCAGTCAGTATCTGGTGTGACCACCATTTGCCTCATGCAGTGCAACGCATCATCTTCGCATAGAGTTTATCAGATTGTCAATTGTGGCCTGTTGAATGTTGGTCCACTCCTCTTCAATGGCTATGACAAGTTGCTGGATATTAGTGGGAACTGGTACGCACTGTCAAAATGGTAATAACACATTATTACCACAATATTGCCATTTAGGCAGATTTGTGAACAGTGTTTGAGAGAAATGGTAATATTGTATATCTGGAATGAATTTTAGGTCTTTAAGTCCATCCCCTGAAAAATGGGAGCAAAAATAAAAGTGTTACGATTATATTTTTGTTGAGTGTAGATTACCAGGATCAATACCATCAAATTAAAGTAGGCTTATGCTACAGGATAAACATTCCACAAAACTGTGATTAAACATGTGTGCTTTTCACTAATTTCTACCAAGCAAGTGAACTGCTCTGCAACAGGTCTGACTGTAGTCTGTATCAACGCAGGTCTGTGGAAATTCTGTGTTAATGGAGTGAGTCATGGGCAAGATTAATAAGCAGACAATTGGACTCGAGTCCTATTGACTCGACAAGTCAAGTCGCCAAGTCGCATTTTTGACTCGACTTGACTCGCTTGGGACGTAGGTAAAATACTTGAGACTCGGACTTGACTTGAGACAACCTGACTCGGCGACTCGTCCGAGTCATCGTCCGAGTCACCATTGCCGGGAGGCAACGGTGTGCAAATGAAACCAAATGAACCAGTCAGGGAGCTAACATGATCACCTATTTGCGGGGGTCCCGACCCACGGTCTGAACCACTGACGGGAGCGGAGCGGGGGTGAACGCCATTGCCATCTAGATCTAGTAGAAGACTTGCGACATTGAGGGGTCAGAAAACAGTGAACGGAGTTTGCAGTACTTCCCAGTTTCCACAACTCTCCAACTGTCTATTTCAGCAATTCTAATGAACGCCACGCTATAGGTTCACGCGTTTATTGATTGATAGATTGATTGAGTGATTGGAGACAGGCATGTAGAGCGAGCAAGCACAAAAGACTCTGATCAGGCCATACGCCACAGCAGCCACACTACACCACACACAGAAAAACAACGGCGACTGCGTCTGCTACTCCTGAGCGTTCTTCGACAACCTCGTCCTCCTCGTCTGCACAACAATCACCAAAGGTTGTCAAATTTGCTTTTAAAAACTTCCATTCTGATGGGAAACGGAGGATGGCCAAACAACAGAAAACAATATCACTCACCACTGTCACGAACGCTGATTTGGGCTCCTGTATGTCCGTATGTGACTGGCTGCATAAATAATCCATCATCCATCCATATAGAAACTAGAAAGGCAGCAATCCATCTTCCAAAATTCTCACTTCTCATAACATGTATCCAGTTGTTGGGGTTAAAACCTCACTCCACGCAACCTCCACCTAAAATAGTTATTCATTCCTTCCCTTTCCACCGGTACGTTCTTCTCGCTAAATAGTTTTATTTAGTCCAGTTATTATTTCGCCAGCTCTGCTCTCCGGGTCCTTCCATCCCACCAAAACAAATGCACGTGTAGTCATAGACTCAGTGTTGCCAACTTCACGCATTTGACACTATATTTAGCTTTTTTTCCAGACCCCCCTAGCGCCAAAATGATTGAAAAACTCAAGGTGATATTCACTACTAGTGCTTTTATAGTGAGCTGGGTTGAAAAACACTGCTCTAGCTCCTTGTAGTGCGTTTTGGAAGTGCCACTAGTGCATTTTGGATTTTGGCAGTTGGCAACTGAGTGTAGTACACGAGTAGGTAGCTAACTTAGTGCCTGATGAAAAATGAACACTATGTTAAATTAATGATCCGTGTGCGTGCAGGTATGCCTGCTCTACAAAATGCTACACAAGCACAATTGTACTGTAACTCTCATCTCTAGTATTAATACATTTTTCTTTCATTCATATAATTCAAGTTAGGCTACACTGCAACAAAACTGATAACTGATAAAAACTGATATATATATTTTTTTACATTTGACCGTAGGAAGTTGTAACCTGTGACTTGACTTGAAAACCAGTGACTTGACTTGAAAACATTGTGACTCGACGCGACTCGAAACAACCATGCGACTTGACTCGACTTGACTCGCCCAACTGTGTGGACTCGACTCGACTTGACTCGCCCCCAACCTAAAAAAAACTTGACTTGCTTGAGACTTGGGACCAAATGACTTGTGCTTGCTTGAGACTCGGCTCGGAGGGACTTGTGCAATTGTCTGTCAATAAGACTTCTGTGTTTTAGACATGTGAAAGGGCAGGGGCTGTAGCCCCTTTTTATCTCTATGTGTGCACATGGCTGTAGACTGTGTATATTCCTGCACTGGGAGAGGCAGAGGAAAATCTGAGCCTTAATTAATTTCATAAATTTAGTTAGTTCATTTATTTTTTGGGTTTGATAATTTGTTCGGAAATGGATTATTTGTTTGCAGCCCTAATGCTTTTGTTTTTATTTTCTCTTTTGTCATTTAAAGGAAAGCAGAACTATACAAATACCATGGCCGCATAATCAGTCATTTTAGAGTTGTTTTTTATTTGCATACACGTCAAAGCCTTTATACTTTTGCTGAAGTAATATTTTCTGTCTGTATGACTGTATTGTGGCTTTTTATTATGTTGTAAAATATAAAGTCAAAGTACTGGTTCTACCACTGTAATTATTTAGGCAGTGGTACGTGCATGCACACAAAGAAAACCATTCACTCACACGCACACGCACACACACACACACACACACACACACACACACACACACACACACACACACACACACACACACACACACACACACACACACACACGGGAAGGGAAGACATATGAGCATTGAACAAGGCCACACATTCCTGCTGAATCTCCATGTTAATGGTTTTCGTCAAACCTTCATTTCTAGGAAACACAGAAGGGGGGACATTTTCATCATGTCCACCCAGCACCTCTAAGGTATATTAATGACATATTAGAATGTTGAAAATGGGTGGAATTCCCCATAAGTGTATAGTTAAAGTACTCTGGCTTAGTAGACAGTATTTGCCAGAGCCAGTACAATACTTTTACTTTGCTTAAATCTATTACATCTCATCTTACAGGCTACACTTTTACAATAATAGGATTGTTTCTATGTCTCTCTGTCTCTCTCTCTCTCACACACACGCGCACGCACGCATGCTATACGTGGGAGTGAGATATGGACAAGGCCACATTCCTGGCCAGTAACTCATTCCCCCAAACAAATCTCTCTCTCTCTCTCTCTCTCTCTCTCTCTCTCTCTCTCTCTCTCTCTCTCTCTCTCTCTCTCTCTCTCTCTCTCTCTCTCTCTCTCTCTCTCTCTCTCTCTCTCTCTCTCTCTCTCTCTCTAAACACATCATTATCAAAGGTTATCAGGGACGATCCAGGCCTGGGTCCTGCCACTTTAGTGAAACAATGTACATATTCTTCAGGTGGTGAGACTAAGGTGTACACAATTTACGTGATAAAACTTTAGATCATTCTCTGTTCTTCATTTGTGTTGCAGTGTTGCTAAAACCTACATCCAGTACAGAGTTCCAGGAGGATGAAAGGTTAACCCCAAGGATACAAATGTAATCAGAAGGATCCGATGAAGCAGTTCTCCTTTCCCAGTGACTAATGCAAGACGGCGCCTTGTCTTCACCATTCACACATGAACATTGTTGTCAATCAACAATGTATAGTTATAAAGTAGCAATAGTTCAGCATCCAGTCATACACACACACACACACACACACACACACACACACACACACACACACACACACACACACACACACACACACACACACACACACACACACACACTGTCACTCAATCACTCAATCACTCAATCCCTCACTGATGGCTTCACTCACTGATCAGCATCAGTGCACACACTGCACCTGTGAGAGGGCGGTGACCGAGCAAAACATAGGAAGTGAGAAGGCGAAGAACTCACACACAGGCCTCACACAACACACACACACACACCAAACATTGTTCCAAGGAGGAGCAGCACAAACAAACTGAAAGCAAGTAGAAAGTTGCAGCCATAGCAAACCTGGGGCTTATTTCACGAAAAGATTAGAGGAAAAGACAGGATTTAACTGATATCCCGGTTTATTATATCCTGGATTAGCGTTCATTCGGTTTCATGAAAACTGGTTAATCTTGCTAGATTAACTTGACCAGTTAACCTAGATATGTTGTGGCTTGATTTGGTTTCATGAAAGCAATGCCGCATTTGTTACCATGGAAACTAATGCTATGCACTTAGCCTGCTCCAGACCAGGCTAACAGTCAGGTTTAACTGTTTATTAGGCCAATCCAATGACTTTTTACAGATGTTATTTCAACACCTGTGGTTGTATATGGACTCAACTTGATTAGCTCCACAGGGGTGCACTTCTGTACGGAGGGACCACGAGATTTTCCTTTTTTATATCTAAAAAATAATAAGTCAGCTTATTATTAGTCGGCTCTTGCTGGTCTCGCACATGATTGGTCACGCTCAGTGAATCTACAATCCGAATCAAGGCTTTTCAAGCAGTACTGTATGTGCACGAGCCAGCGAGCGAGGCTATATGATCGTGGGTCGTTAAATAAGCACATTTTGAGCCTCGCTTGGCTTTAGTGGAACAGAATGAACCAGGCTCTAAAGAGCAGGATATAAAAAGCGTGGTTTTGCCTTAAATCCCCGATTTTCTAATCCACCTTTCGTGAAATACCCCCCTGGAGAGACAGCCGGTGAGGAGCTTTGATGTTGTTGATGATCTGCACAGTTTATGGACTTCATGAACAGTCATGTTTATATGATTGTTGTTTAGGGTTTTTAAGCTATGAATGTGCATGATTGTGATTGTGGATATGATTACAAGCACTTGATTACTTACCTTTAATACTTAGCTTACCTTTAATGCTTATCATTAATACTTACCTTAGCTTCAAGAAGTTTAGAGGTTTAACCTCATTATGTGATTACTTTACCTAAATACTTTAAGTTTAAAAAGTTAAAAAGTAACATGATTGAACCCTAACAGGTTCATTTGGTTCCATTTGTACGCTCCCAGAAAAAAGAAGCATCTAAAGAAATCCATTAATACATCTTGGTGATGTCATCAAGATGTGTTTCACCATGTTAATGGTTATCGTCAAACCTTCATTTCTAGGAAACACAGAAGGGGGAACGTTTTTATCATGTCCACCCAGCACCTCTAAGGTATATTAATGACATATTAGAATGTTGAAAATGGGTGGAATTCCCCATAAGTGTATAGTTAAAGTACTCTGGCTTAGTAGACAGTATTTGCCAGAGCCAGTACAATACTTTTACTTTGCTTAAATCTATTACATCTCATCTTACAGGCTACACTTTTACAATAATAGGATTGTTTCTATGTCTCTCTGTCTCTCTCTCTCTCACACACACGCGCACGCACGCATGCTATACGTGGGAGTGAGATATGGACAAGGCCACATTCCTGGCCAGTAACTCATTCCCCCAAACAAATCTCCCTCTCCCTCTCCCTCTCTCTCTCTCTCTCTCTCTCTCTCTCTCTCTCTCTCTCTCTCTCTCTCTCTCTCTCTCTCTCTAGTATAACACACTTTATTTCTTTCCCTGGATGAGCATTATTAGCAGGATTGGAATGAGCGACAAATAGATCTGTGACTGTCTTCTGTTTCTTTAATAGTTCTCTAAGTGAGATCCAGACTTATTGGTAAACATTCAGGGCAGTACTGACGACATACAGACATCCTGAAGTTTTCCATCAGTGTTTGAAGAACAGAGTGCCGACCGCCGTGTTGAAACCAGTCATCACACTACACACAATACGGTACGTATGTTCTGATAGCTACAGTACACACTGATCATTTAGTAGAGACACTGAAACTACAGTGTAGTAAGCTATTTAGACAGATTAGATAGAAGAAGAAAGAATTTATGATATTATAGGCCTATCAGTGCTGCTCAAACCTATTCATGAACACACAAAATTTCTGTACATGTATATGACCAGTGTTTGATAATATTATTACTTAGTAGAGTCATATTGGTAACACTTTACTCTAAGGTCACCTTTATAATGCAATATAAGCTCGTTTATATGCATTATAATATAAATGTCCATAACTGCGTGTCACTCCTCGGTCCTCATAACTGCATGTATAAGTATAAATGTCCATAACTATGTGTAAGTATGTGTGAGTCAATCCTGAGATACGGGATAGCTAACTGGTTTGGTAACCTAACTGTCAAACATAAATCTCAGATTGAGAGACTTATAACAATGGCTGGAAAGATCATGGGCTTGTCTAGCCCCCCGATCACCCCAAAAGCCATCTTTGATCAAGCTGTACTTAGACAGGCTCAAAGCATTGTCTCCGACCCATTACATGTTCTCAACTTCGAGTATGTGACAATGCGAACAGGCAGGAGATACAGAGCTCCACCGTTGATAAAGTATAACAGGTATAGACGCTCATTTGTACCTCTCTCCATTAAGCTCCTCAACGGTGAGAGCATTTAGCCCCCAACCGTGCTAGGGTACACACTAGGGTGTATATGTGTGTATGTGTGCAACAGTATTGTCCTATGTCCACTGTTATCCGTCTGTATGTCACTGTATGCAGCTCTGGTCTCTGACTCCAAGACAAATTTCTCCCACGGGAGACTAATAAAGCTAACCTTGAACCTTGAACTTGAACTACTCATAACTACATCTACAACGTATTACACACACACACACAACACACACACACACACACACACACACACACACACACACACACACACACACACACACACACACACACACACAAAGATCACTGCACTCCAGCTTTAATGGAGAATAGTATGATGCTTTAGAATAGAATGCAAGAATAGTTGGGTCATTTAGGGCTGTTCCGTGCCAGAGCAAGGTCTTTTTCTCACTGGATTTGTGGATCTAGGAAACAGACTGAGCAAATTTGGCAGGGATTTTTTACAGCCTCTAATTCAAAATGGCTACCATCAGCTATGATTAAAAATGACCTTTTCAATTGTTTGGCCTCCAGTGATGTATAGAACTTGGTCTCTGTGACTGAGAAATCCATGATTGATGTGAAGTTAATGACCTGGTTTAACCTGGTTTTGCAGTTCTTATTCAAGATGGCCACCAATTAGAAGCTGAGGTATATCTTTCAACATTGTCACAAACCCTTCATCTTAGACTCAAATGAAAGCTCTGATGGCCTATGTAAACTTAAGGTAGGCACTCTCAATTCAATTTAAGATGCTCCCAAAAAACAACACGACAGGCAGGCAGGCAGAGTATGATGTTTTAACCTCTTTTTTTATATACTTCTTTAAGTGTATGAGATACAAAGGATATGGTAAGTGTCGGCCATCTTTCATAAGAATTCCAAGAAAAACATTAAAATAAGTAAGTGATCACTTACTTATTTTAAGTAAGTGATGCATATGCAAGTTCCAATCAAATATCAAACAAATCACCTCACAGCTAGAAGGTCCCGGGTTCGATTCCTTTTCTGTGTGGAGTTTGCATGTTCTCCCTGTGTCCCCTAGGGTAGATACCCTCACAAAAACATGCAGTAATCCTGGGCTCTAAACTACCACCGCCTGGCCAGCCGAGGCGCCTGATGGAGATAGGCTGACCACCCCCTGTTGCGGGACACGTGTGTGTGTGTGTGTGTGGTGTGTGTTGTGTGTGTGTGTGTGTGTGTGTGTGTGTGTCGTGTGGTGTGTGTGTGTGTGGGTGGGTGGGGGGGGGGGGGGGGGGGGGGGGGGGTTATGACAAACATACATAGAGGCAAAGCTACTGACTTTTTCATTTTTTTTAATTTATATAGGCAGTGTTTGCTCAATAGATCTGGCCCAGATTCAGACTGGCATGATTGACGGCCAGCACACACGTGTCTCAAAGCCGCGTGGATAAAAAGGACCTATACCCAATAAAAATATAAAATATATAATATATATATAATATATAATATATATAAATACACTGTACTGACAAGTTGGAATTAAAACAATCGCTTGAAAACTGAGTGAGGATGGGACATTTGTAATCTCAAGTTTTTGGATCGGAGAGCGCATTGGAGTCAATGCGCTGTTGAGGTAACTGGAAAAGTCGGGCTGCTGCAAAGTCGGACCGAGCAAAAGTGCGGAAATCTCGGCCCGGACCGTGGAAAGGTCAACCCAGGGCTGTGGAAATCTGGGCCAAGGGCTGTGGAAATCTCGGCCAAAATCAGACATGCATGCCAACCATTATCAAGCCATATGCATGTTCAATAGACATGCATACCAACCATTCCACAGACCTGGGCCGACCTTTCTTTATTCGGACGACTTTTGCCGCGGCCACTTTTCCGGTGACCCTTTTGACAGACGCATGGATTCAGTATGGTGAGTGCTTGCTTAGGATCGGGCGCGTCGGCAGGAATGAGGTCTGCAAAAGCATACAATATAATCTAATAATAATATTAATATAATAATATTAATATGTTTGCAAAAAACAGCTCATGGACGCTTATTTGGACGAGGGCGGCAGTACAGCAGCACGCCAGCAGAGCGTCAGTGAGACTTTTTCTCTCTCCTCTCTTTTTTTCTCCTCCTCTCTTGACAGTTTTACGGGACATTAGTCCTTTTTTGAGGGACGCGGGACAGGGGGTTGAATCCGAAATTCAACCCCCTGTCCCGCGTCCCTCAAAAAAAGGACTACTGTCCTGCGAGATCCCGGACAGGTGGTCACCGTAGATGGAGAGGACTGGAACTGGTTAGAATAACGTGTTCCTTCCATGTGCCATGTAACCTCCAGGGAAACTCCCACCTGTCAGGTGTAAGAGAAGACCATCCTCATGTAAAATACATGTATGTCAAACGATTAAAAAATGATAGCAAAAATGGATGAGCTTTTAGTACCACTTCCTGCAACATTTCAAGTACATTATGCGGCTCAAAAGCACAATTTATTTGTGGGAATACTAAGAAAGAAATATTCAATGCAATCTCAATGCACTTGCACTTGCACTTGCTTTGCACTTGCTTTGCACTGTTCGGACCCTAATTAACATCAATTAGGGATTCCCCAGCTCAAGAAGTCACATAAAACAATTATTCAAATCACTGGATGCCAAACCATTGAAAAGTTATTGTTTCTTCATAGCTGGTGGTAGTCATTTTAAATTAGGGGCTGTAAAGAAAAGAAAAGAAAAAAAAAAAAAAAACTCTCTGTCCTGTTCAAAAAGTACACCAATGGCAAATTTGTTGAATAACCCTCCTGATAAATACTTATCACTTTGTGCTTTCTGTGTCAGATACCTGTCCTGCCCTGGTTTCTGTCAAACCAAGACGTTGCTGCTGTGACGATTGTGGAAAGAAACTCAGTAGAATGGATACTCTAAAGCTGCGCAAGAGAGAACATCGTGGGGAAAAGCGACATGACTGTGAACAATGTGGGAGACGCTTCGATACAAAGTCTCACCTGGTGGTGCACAGTAGAATTCACACAGGAGAAAAGCCTTATTGTTGCGACCATTGCGGGAGAGGCTTCACTACGATGTCAGGCCTGGTGACGCACAAGAGGATTCACACCGGGGAGAAGCCTTACTGTTGTGACCAGTGTGGCAGAGGTTTCACTAGAATGGATAGCCTGGTGACACACAAGAGGATTCACACCGGGGAGAAGCCTTACTCTTGTGACCATTGCGGGACAGGCTTCACGACAATGTCAAACCTGGTGACGCATAGAAGGGTTCACACTGGGGAGAAGCCTTACTCTTGTGACCATTGCGGGACAGGCTTCATGACAATGTCAGACCTGGTGAGGCATAGAAGGGTTCACACTGGGGAGAAGCCTTACTCTTGTGACCAGTGCGGGACAGGCTTCACAACAATGTCAAACCTGGTGACGCATAGAAGGGTTCACACCGGGGAGAAGCCTTACTCTTGTGACCAGTGTGGCAGAGGTTTCACTGAACTGGGTAGCCTGGTGAAGCACAAGAGGATTCACACCGGGGAGAAGCCTTACTGTTGTGACCAGTGTGGCAGAGGTTTCACTAGAATGGGGGACCTGGTGACGCACAAGAGGATTCACACCGGGGAGAAGCCTTATTGTTGTGACCAGTGTGGCAGAGGCTTCACAACAATGTCAAACCTGGTGACGCACAAGAGGATTCACACCGGGGAGAAGCCTTACTCTTGTGACCATTGCGGGACAGGCTTCATGACAATGTCACACCTGGTGACGCATAGAAGGGTTCACACCGGGGAGAAGCCTTACTCTTGTGACCATTGCGGGACAGGCTTCACGACAATGTCAAACCTGGTGACGCATAGAAGGGTTCACACCGGGGAGAAGCCTTACTCTTGTGACCATTGCGGGACCGGCTTCATGACAATGTCAGACCTGGTGAGGCATAGAAGGGTTCACACTGGGGAGAAGCCTTACTCTTGTGACCAGTGTGGGACAGGCTTCACAACAATGTCATACCTGGTGACGCATAGAAGGGTTCACACCGGGGAGAAGCCTTACTGTTGTGACCAGTGTGGCAGAGGTTTCACTGAACTGGGTAGCCTGGTGAAGCACAAGAGGATTCACACCGGGGAGAAGCCTTACTGTTGTGATCAGTGTGGCAGAGGTTTCACGACAATGTCAAACCTGGTGACGCACAAGAGGATTCACACCGGACTGAAGTCCTTTGAGTGTGAATTATGTGGGAAGTGTTTCACTCAGTATGGAACGTTAAAAAAACATCAGCGGCGCCATGAAGGGAAGAGAAGCCTTTCTGCTGTGACCCAACCAGGACCTTCTGGAGAGAGAGGCCTTTCTGCTGTGGTCCAACCAGGACCTTCAGGAGAGAGAAGCCTTTCTGCTGTGGTCCAACCAGGACCTTCTCGTTCAAACAGGTGGAACCCGAAAGCCACCGAGACCTCAGTAAGTTTAATTCTCTCTGTCTCTTTCTCTCAGGCCCAGCCTACTAACAGATCCACAGTTGTGTATCAGTAATATGTAAATACCTTTATGTATTACAATACAAGAGAGTGATTATTTCATAACAACAGATAGTTACAGATATAGTGTCATAAATGGTGTATTGTAGTATTGTAGTGCAACTACTGTAATTGCAAAAAGAAAACCCCCAGAAAACATCCATGTTTTTTCCAGATCTAACTAGGAAGAATCACAGGGCATTGATTCCCTTCGCCTATTCGTTCATCATTCCACCCAAGATTCAGGAAAAATCAATCCAAACCATCCACAATGTTTTCATTCTATACTCATGTAACTCTAAATACTTAATCTACTGCTGCACCTAGACTCAAAATGTATACGGGTTCACAAAGGTTTTCATTAATATTTTGTATTTTACTTTTGTATGAGACAATAATATAAATATAAATAATATAAATATAAATCAATAATCAACCTGATCCACATCAAAATGTTCCTCTTTCTCTCACAGGCTCTGCTCAGCAGTTCTGAATCATCTGATGAGTGATGGAGGTCCAGCTGGCAGGAGGATGAAGCTGTGTTGTCTGATGTGTTGATGTGTCAACTGGAGCAACACATTGTTATATTTACTTTACTGGAGAATTTCTAATAATCAATGATTATACTCCCATTACATGTCAGAGGCAAATAATTTACTTACTATATACACTATATATAAATACATCTATCTATCTATCTATCTATCTATCTATCTATCTATCTATCTATCTATCTATCTATCTATCTATCTATCTATCTATCTATCTATCTATCTATCTATCTATCTATCTATCTATCTATCGATCGATCGATCGATCGATCGATCGATCGATCGATCGATCGATCATAAAACCTATTTCTACATTGTAGCATTGACATATTTACTTCCACAACTGTTTCTTGACTAATTGCACTTCTTGACTAATTCTTGACTTCTTGACTAATTGCACTCCTTTATTTTGAAACCACGAATCTGTTTAATAAGCATAAAGGCTGTATTATCTCAATGGTAAACTATTTAATTCCCTTGGCGCCGTCCACGCGGGGCTCGTGGATTTCCCGTTAGAACCCCCCGCCGGTCACGCGGACGGCTCGTATCACGCGGAAATGTAGATTTCATTCTTTAATCCAACTATTAGTCCGTGCGCATCGTCTGATGATCATCCCGTTGCTGACTTTCATTTGGGACAGAATTGGGGACAACTTTTTTTTCCCCGTCCCATTGACATTCATTCAATCCAATGCATTCAAACGGCTCTCCTCCGGTTTGCCCCCTCAATGTCGCTGGCGCATGGGTTAAGCAGCCAGGGCTACACAGCTCTTCCTGACTTGTGAGCCGGATGTTTTGGGGCAGATCGCCAGATGATCGATTAGGCAAGACAACAGACACAGCATAACAGAAACAGCACATCCTGTTTAGGAGATCTGAGCTTCAAAATAAGGCTTTTTTTACCGATCGAACTGGTTTGAGCCGCGGCAGTGGAAAGAAAACAAAGAAAATCCGATCGCGCTCAATGAGTTAAGATGTTTATTCATGAATTCCTATATTGTGACATTATTACTAGTTATTTGATAAATTACTATTAGAATCAATAACCTATTATATTTTATTTGCATTTCCTTTTTTCCCTTCCATTGTGTCAATTACTTTGGTGTTAGATTACCAGGATCAATACCATCAATTTAAAGTAGGCCTATGCTACAGGATAAACATTCCACAAAGCTGCGATTAAACATGTGTGCTTTTCACTATTTTCTACCAAGCAAGTAAACTGCTCTGCAACAGGTCTGACTGTAGTCTGTATCAACGCAGGTCTGTGGAAATTCTGTGTTAATGGAGTGAGTCATGGGCAAAATCCATAAGACTTCTGTGTTTTAGACATAGCAAAGGGCAGGGGCTGTAGCCCCTTTTTATCTCTATGTGTGCACATGGCTGTAGACTGGGTATATTCCTGCACTGGGAGAGGCAGAGGAAAAACTGAACCTTATTTCATTTTATGAATTTAGTTCATTTATTTTCAGGGTTTGATAATTTGTTCGGAGATGGAATATTTGTTTGCAGCCCTAATGCTTTGGTTTTTATTTTCTCTTTTGTCATTTAAAGGAAAGCAGAACTATAAATATCATGGCCACATAATCAGTCATTTTAGAGTTTTTTTTTTTTTTTATTACATTTGCATACACGTCAAAGCCTTTGTACTTTTGCTGAAGTAATAATTTCACTATATGACTGTATTGTCACACACACACAGACACACAGACACACACAGACACACACACACACACACACACACACACACACACACACACACACACACACACACACACACACACACACACCACACACACACACCACACACACACACACACACACACACACACGCACACAGGATGAGAAGAGATATGAGCATTGGGCAAGGTCACACATTCCTGGTGCATCTCTCTCTCTCTCTCTCTCTCTCTCTCTCTCTCTCCTCTCTCTCTCTCTCTCTCTCTCTCTCTCTCTCTCTCTCTCTCTCTCTCTAAACACATCATTACCAATGGTTATCAGGGACGATCCAGGCCTGGGTCCTGCCACTTTAGTGAAACAATGTACATACAGTATTCTTCAGGTGGCGAGACTAAGGTATACAGAATTTACATGATAAACTTTAGATCATTCTCATTCTCTGTTCTTCGTTTGCCTTACCTTACCAGTGTTGCTAAAACCTACATGCAGTACAGAGTTCCAGGACGATGAAATGTTAACCTTAACCCCAAGGATACAAATGTAATCAGAAGGATCCGAAGAAGCAGTTCTCCTTTCCCAGTGACTAATGCAAGACGGCGCCTTGTCTTCACCATTCACACACATCATCATGTGTGAACATTGTTGTCAATCAACAATGTATAAAGTAGCAATAGTTCAGCATCCAGTCATACAAAAATTAAAGTTATGCAGTATTTAAATATGATTGGTCCTTCACACACCCTGGTGGGGGCAGCTGGTTAACCAGATGTAACTCTTTGAGAGCGTAAAATGAAACCAAATGGACCCTTGAGGGTCCATTTGGTTTCATTTTTACGCTCTCAAGAGTTATAATATTCATCATGTGAATAGCCGAACTTAGTCTACACAACTAGAGAAAGTAGAAGATTAATGGTCATTTTGATCTGTATGTTCCAGGTGAGCATCTAGCACATTCTCGTGCATTTTGGAAGTGCCACTAGTGCATTTTGGATCTTGGCAGTTGGCAACACTGCCTTCAGCAGCACGCGAGCACCCTGGCGCACAGGAAGTGAACGGGAATATGGCAAATCTCCTACTTGAAGGCTCTGGTGTAGGACACCTTTTCTTTTTTGAAGGATAGAGACACTAGTTTGCTGGCCTGGGCCTGGTACCCTGGCCTGCCCAGGACTTTTCAAGAAAAAAAAAATGTCCAGGCCACTAGGTGGCGCAGGCCACTGGGAAAAACTCCCTGTACTCCAGATGGCCAATCCGCCCCTGCACACAGTGAAGTTAACTTGGAGGAATAGAGAGAGAGAGAGTGTGGATCTGCACTGACAGTCACTGAGCAGTCACTCACTCACTCAGGCCCCGGCTACACGACTCCGGATCTCCGGCGTTTTACGTCACTCAAACGGAGTTTTCTGCAAAGGAATAAATATTCGAAATTTTCGAAAATATCCGGAGCAGCGGAGCCGTGTAGACACGTGAAACGAAAACGATGACGTCACCGCCATCGCCGCGCGTGCGCGACTTTTCAGTTGCCACCCGAAATAAAGCAGCGGGGTTGGGAAAATGTTATTGAATAGCATATTTAAATAATAACAACACTGTTGTGGAGGGGACTTTTATTGTTTTTTAATTCATAGGGAGGGTGATGATTTTTTTTGTGCAGTTCACATTTCCTCCATATACCTCCAATATTCAATTCACTTCAATAACATAGTCCCTTACTACTAGCAGGTTACGTGGAGAATTTATTTGGGTAACCATGGAAACCAACTCACAAGCTTATTTTTCTGTTGCGCTAAATATTTCTTATCGCCACCTACTGGCCTGGCATACGTGTTGGAGTCCAAAATGTCCGTTTTGGGTTGCATGGACACGGATATCTGTGTCATGTGGAGAGGATTTTTTTTTCAATGGAGGAGGAAAAGAACGGATATTTTCCTCGTGTAGCCGGGGCCTCAATCACTCACTGATCAGCATCAGTGCACGCACTGCACCTGTGAGGGGGCGGTGACCGAGCAAAACACAGGAAGTGAGGAGGAGAAGAACTCTCACACACACACACGCACAGGCACACGCACACGCACGCACGCACACACACACACACACACACACACACACACACACACACACACACACACACACACACACACACACACACACACACACACACACACACACACACACACACACACACACGCCAAACAGTGTTCCAAGGAGGAGCAGCACAAACAAACTAAAAGCAAGCAGAAAGATGCAGCCATAGAAACCTGAAGAGACAGCCGGTGAGCATTGATGTTGTTGATGATCTGCACAGTTTATGGACTTCATGAACAGTCATGTTTATATGATTGTTGTTTAGGGTTTTGAAGCTACAGTAAGTAGCATGATTGTGATTGTGGATATGATTACAAGCACTTGATTATTTACCTTTAAAACTTAGCTTACCTTTAATGCTTATCATTAATACTTACCTTACCTTCAAGAAGTTTAGAGGTTTAACCTCATTATGTGATTACTTTACCTAAATACTTTAAAAGGTATTTAGGTAAAAAGTTAAAAAGTAACATGATTACTTAAATGCCCAATGTGTTTTGGTGTGGAATTATCCCTTAACTTGTGCTCAATATGCTTGAAGTTGCACATTAGATCTGCTAAAAGAAATTTCATGACAAAAAATATAAAAAGGATACACTGTCTTTATCCCAAGTACACTTTGACAAAACTTATAAAGTATAGGTCCATGCAGTTGAACTGTATTAATCATGAATATAAATGTAATTACAATTAACAAAGGGTGGGGTTTTGAGAAGGGCTCATTATTAAGTGAGGTTCACCTTAAAGGGGAATACCACCCATTTTCAACAGTTCTTCTGAGAATGTACAACTGCAACCAAATGAACCCTAACAGTTTCATTTGGTTCCATTTGTACGCTCTCAGAAAAAAGAAGCATCTAAAGACATCCATTAACATGGTGAAATACATGTTGGTGATGTCATCAGATGTATTTCACCATGTTAATGGTTTTCGTCAAACCTTCATTTCTAGGAAACACAGAAGGGGGAACGTTTTTGTCATGTCCACCCAGCACCTCTAAGGTATATTAATGACATATTAGAATTTTGAAAATGGGTGGATTTCCCCATGAGTGTATAGTTAAAGTACTCTGGCTTGGTAGGACACTAGTTGCCAGACCCAGTACAATACTTTTACTTTGCTTAAATCTATTACATCTCATCTTACTGGCTACACTTTTACAAGTCTGTCAGTTATTTGAAAATGTAAATTCAATTACTCTGGTTATTTTGTAATAGGATTGTTTCTATGTCTCTCTCTCTGTCTCTCACACGCATGCATGCACACACACGCGCACACAGACACACACAGACACACACAGACACACACACACACACACACACACACACACACACACACACACACACACACACACACACACACACGCACACACGTGCACGCACGCGCTATACGTGGGAGAGTCAGATATGGACAAGGCCACATTCCTGGCCAGTAACTCGTTCCCCAAACAAATCTCTCTCTCTCTCTCTCTCTGTCTCTGTCTCTGTCTCTGTCTCTGTCTCTCTCTCTCTCTCTCTCTCTCTCTCTCTCTCTCTCTCTCTCTCTCTCTCTCTCTCTCTCTCTCTCTCTCTCTCTCTCTCTCTCTCTCCCTCCTCTAGTATAACACACTTTATTTCTTTCCCTGGATGAGCATTATTAGCAGGATTGGAATGACAGACGAATAGATCTGTGACTGTCTTCTGTTTCTTTAATAGTTCTCTAAGTGAGATCCAGACTTATTGGTAAACATTCAGGGCAGTACTGACGACATACAGACATCCTGAAGTTTTCCATCAGTGTTTGAAGAACAGAGTGCCGACCGCCGTGTTGAAACCAGTCATCACACTACACACAATACGGTACGTATGTTCTGATAGCTACAGTACACACACTGAAACTACAGTGTAGTAAGCTATTTAGACAGATTAGATAGAAGAAGAAAGAATTTATGATATTATAGGCCTATCAGTGCTGCTCAAACCTATTCATGAACACACAAAATTTCTGTACATGTATATGACCAGTGTTTGGTAATATTATTACTTAGTAGAGTCATATTGGTAACACTTTACTCTAGTCTAAGGTCACCTTTATAATGCAATATAAGCTCGTTTATATGCATTATAATATAAATGTCCATAACTGCGTGTCACTCCTCAGTCCTCATAACTGCATGTATAAGTACAAATGTCCATAACTATGTTTAAGTATGTGTGAGTCAATCCTGAGAAATGGGATAGCTAACTGGTTTGGTAACCTAACTGTCAAACATAAATCTCAGATTGAGAGACTTATAACAATGGCTGGAAAGATCATGGGCTTGTCTAGCCCCCCGATCACCCCAAAAGCCATCTTTGATCAAGCTGTACTTAGACAGGCTCAAAGCATTGTCTCCGACCCATTACATGTTCTCAACTTCGAGTATGTGACAATGCGAACAGGCAGGAGATACAGAGCTCCACCGTTGATAAAGTATAACAGGTATAGACGCTCATTTGTACCTCTCTCCATTAAGCTCCTCAACGGTGAGAGCATTTAGCCCCCAACCGTGCTAGGGTACACACTAGGGTGTATATGTGTGTATGTGTGCAACAGTATTGTCCTATGTCCACTGTTATCCGTCTGTATGTCACTGTATGCAGCTCTGGTCTCTGACTCCAAGACAAATTTCTCCCACGGGAGACTAATAAAGCTAACCTTGAACCTTGAACCTTGAACTTGAACTACTCATAACTACATCTACAACGTATTACACACACACACACACACACAACGCACACACACACACACACACACACACACACCACACACACACACACACACACAACACACACACACACACACACAAAGATCACTGCACTCCAGCTTTAATGGAGAATAGTATGATGCTTTAGAATAGAATGCAAGAATAGTTGGGTCATTTAGGGCTGTTCCGTGCCAGAGCAAGGTCTATAATAGAATGCAAGAATAGTTGGGTCATTTAAGGCTGTTCCGTGCCGGAGCAAGGTCTTTTTCTCACTGGATTTGTGGATCTAGGAAACAGACTGGCAGGGATTTTTACAGCCTATAATTCAAAATGGCTACCACCAGCTATGATTAAAAATGAGCTTTTCAATGGTTTGGCCTCCAGTGATGTATAGAACTTGGTCTCTGTGACTGAGAAATCCATGATTGATGTGAAGTTAATGATTTAACCTGGTTTTGCAGTTCTTATTCAAGATGGCCACCAATTAGAAGCTGAGGTATATCTTTCAACATTGTCACAAACCCTTCATCTTAGACTCAAATAAAAGCTCTGATGGCCTATGTAAACTTAAGGTAGGCACTCTCAATTCAATTTAAGATGCTCCCAAAAAACAACACGACAGGCAGGCAGGCAGAGTATGATGTTTTAACCTCTTTTTTATATATTATATTATTTTATATATACTTCTTTAAGTGTATGAGATACAAAGGATATGGTAAGTATCAGCCATCTTACATAAGAATTCCAAAAAAAAAAAAACATTAAAACAAGTAAGTGATCACTTACTTATTTTAAGTAAGTGATGCATATGCAACTTCCAATCAAATATCAAACAAATCACCTCACAGCTATAAGGTCCCGGGTTCGATTCCTTTTCTGTGTGGAGTTTGCATGTTCTCCCCATGTCCCCTAGGGTAGATACCCTCACAAAAACATGCAGTAATCCTGGGCTCTAAACTACCACCGCCTGGCCAGCCGAGGGTCCTGATGGAGATAGGCTGACCACCCCCTGTTGCGGGACACGCAAAAAACAGCTCATGGGCGCTTATTTGGACGAGGGCGGCAGTGCAGTAGCATGCCAGCACAGCATCAGTGAGACTTTTTCCCTCTTTTTTTCTCCTCCTCTCTTGACAGTTTTGCGGGACATTAGGCCTTTTTTGAGGGACGCGGGACAGGGGGTTGAATCCGAAATTCAACCCCCTGTCCCGCGTCCCTCAAAAAAGGACTACTGTCCTGCGAGATCCCGGACAGGTGGTCACCGTAGATGGAGAGGACTGGAACTGGTTAGAATAACGTGTTCCTTCCATGTGCCATGTAACCTCCAGGGAAACTCCCACCTGTCAGGTGTAAGACCATCCTCATGTAAAATACATGTATGTCAAACGATTAAAAAATGATAGCAAAAATGGATGAGCTTTAAGTACCACTTCCTGCAACATTTCAAGTACATTATGCAGCTCAAAAGCACAATTTATTTGTGGGAATACTAAGAAAGAAATATTCAATGCAATCTCAATGCACTTGCACTTGCACTTGCTTTGCACTGTTCGGACCCTAATTAACATCAATTAGGGATTCCCCAGCTCAAGAAGTCACATAAAACAATTATTCAAATTACTGGATGCCAAACCATTGAAAAGTTATTGTTTCTTCATAGCTGGTTGTAGTCATTTTAAATTAGGGGCTGTAAAGAAAAAAAAAAAAAGAAAAAAAAAAAAAAAAACTCTGTCCTGTGGTGAAAAGCACACCAATGGCAAATTTGTTGAATAACCCTCCTGATAAATACTTATCGGTTTGTTCTCTCTGTGTCAGATACCTGTCCTGTCCTGGTTTCTGTCAAACCAAGACGTTGCTGCTGTGACGATTGTGGAAAGAAACTCAGTAGAATGGATACTCTAAAGCTGCGCAAGAGAGAACATCGTAGGGAAAAGCGACATGACTGTGAACAATGTGGGAGACGCTTCGATACAAAGTCTCACCTGGTGGTGCACAGTAGAATTCACACAGGAGAAAAGCCTTATTGTTGCGAACATTGCGGGACAGGCTTCACTACGATGTCAGGCCTGGTGACGCACAAGAGGATTCACACCGGGGAGAAGCCTTACTGTTGTGACCAGTGTGGCAGAGGTTTCACTAGAATGCATAGCCTGGTGACACACAAGAGGATTCACACCGGGGAGAAGCCTTACTCTTGTGACCATTGCGGGACAGGCTTCATGACAATGTCAAACCTCGTGAGGCATAGAAGGGTTCACACGGGGGAGAAGCCTTACTCTTGTGACCAGTGTGGCAGAGGTTTCACTGAACTGGGTAGCCTGGTGAAGCACAAGAGGATTCACACCGGGGAGAAGCCTTACTGTTGTGACCAGTGTGGCAGAGGTTTCACGACAATGTCAAACCTGGTGACACACAAGAGGATTCACACCGGGGAGAAGCCTTACTGTTGTGACCAGTGTGGCAGAGACTTCACGACAATGTCAAACCTGGTGGTGCATAGGAGGATTCACACCGGACTGAAGTCCTTTGAGTGTGAAATATGTGGGAAGTGTTTCACTCAGTATGGAACATTAAAAAAACATCAGCGCCGCCATGCAGGGAAGAGAAGCCTTTCTGCTGTGGTCCAACCAGGACCTTCTGGAGAGAGAGGCCTTTCTGCTGTGGTCCAACCAGGACCTTCTGGAGAGAGAAGCTTTTCTGCTGTGACCCAACCTGGACCTCCAGGAGAGAGAGGCCTTTCTGCTGTTGGCCAACCAGGACCTTCAGGAGAGAGAAGCTTTTCTGCTGTGGTCCAACCAGGACCTTCTCGTTGTAACAGATGGAACCCGAAAACCACTGGGGTCTCAGTAAGTTTAATTCTCTCTGTCTCTTTCTCTCAGGCCCAGCCTGATAACAGATCCACAGTTGGGTATCAGTAATATGTAAATAACTTTACATATTACAATACAAGAGAGTGATTATTTCAAAACAACAGCTGACATGCTCAGTATAGCTTTGGGTCCTTCTTTGGGTTCACAAAACTTTTCATTTATATTTTGTATTTTACGTTTGTATGACACATTGGAATACAATAGTTGTGTAGAAATATAAATCAATAATCAACCTGATCCACATCAAATATTCCTCTTTCTCTCACAGGCTCTGCTCAGCAGTTCTGAATCATCTGATGAGTGATGGAGGTCCAGCTGGCAGGAGGATGAAGCTGTGTTGTCTTATGTGTTGATGTGTCAACTTCATTTAATTTTCACCTTACTGGAGATTTTGATAATAATCAGTAATACTAAATACTTTTAGTTTCTCTCTCTCTCTCTCTCTCTCTCTCTCTCTCTCTCTCTCTCTCTCTCTCTCTCTCTCTCTCTCTCTCTCTCCCTCTATATATATATATATATATATATATATATATATATATATATATATATATATATATTATATATATATATATATATATATATATATATATATATATATATATATATATATATATGCTATCAACCTTAACTAGTGATTGCAAAATTTAACACAGCATATGAGTTAACTCGTCTTAATTTAATTAGTGCATGATTAACTCAGAGTAAGAACAAAACCCAAGTGGGCCCATTTGGTTAAATTTTGCCAGATGCAGGTGAATAATTGTTACACACCTGCACACCTGTTTATTTGAAATAAGTCTACACAATTTAGAGAATGTAGAAAACTTTAAATCAACTTAAAGCATGCTACAGGATAAACGTGTCACAAAGCTGCAATTAAATGTGTGTGCTTTTCACTGCTTTCTACCGAGCAAGTGAACTGCGATGCGACAGGTCTGACTGCAGTCTGTGTCAACACAGGTCTGTGGAAATTCTGTGTTAATGCAGTGAGTCATGGGACCAGGGGTGGACTGACAGTCTGGCATACAGGGCATTTTCCCGGTGGGCCGACCCCCCCGGGGGCCGTTAATGTCGTGTTTTAATTTTAAAAAAAAATCTGCACAAATCCGGCCCACGAATCAGTGCTGGCGGCCCTCTGTCCTCTTCAAATGAGACTGCCTATTGCAGGGTTTTTATAGTTAACTAAAACTAACTAACTAATTTTAGTTAGCCCGAGCCCCAGAGCCCCTATGTCTTAAATTCTCATGGGGCTCAGGCCCCGGAGCCCCCACAAAGAGGGCCGCTCCCACAAAGAGGGCCGCTCTGAGACAAAATTGCCCGGTACATTTTGAGCTCCCAGTCCACCCCTGCATGGGACCTTCAATACTTCACTTTTAAGAATGTACACATTTAGAAAACGGTCATTTTGACCAACATTCCGTTATCTCTCCTAAATTGGGACACAGACTTAAAATTCCTTAGTTTTTGGGTCTGAGAGACTAAACTCAGCATCAAACGGTGGTCCATGGCTAAAAAGCAGAATAAATAGTGGGCCCTGGAGTGAAAAAGGTTGAAAACCACTGATTTAAAGGGAAGCAGAACTATGTGTTGGATGCAAATACCATGGCTGCAGAACTTCAAGAGTTGGTATTTTGTTATATTTGCATGTGCGTCAAAGCCTTTGTACTTTTACTTATTCTCAGTACATAACTGCATTGTGACATTTATTATGTTGTAAAATATAAAGTCAAAGTACTAGTTCTACCACTGCAATTATTTAGGCAGTGATGCGTGCACACACACACACACAACAAAGACACTTCACAGGATAAAACCTTTGATCATTCTCCTTCTCTGTTCTTCATTTGCCTTACCTTACCAGTGTTGGTAAAACCTACATCCAGTACAGAGTTCCAGGAGGATGAAAGGTTAACCCCATGCAGGGGCGGATTGGCCATCTGGAGTACAGGGAGTTTTCCCGGTGGCCTGCGCCACCTAGTGGCCAGGACAGTTTTTTTTGTTTGTTTGTTTGTTTGTTTGTTTGTTTGTTTGTTTTTTTGATAAGTCCAGGGCAGGCCAGGGCGCCAGGCTCAGGCCAGGCAAACTAGTGTTTCTATCCTTCAAAAAAGAAAAGGCATCCTACACCAGAGCCTTCAAGTAGGAGAGTTGCCATATTCCCGTTCACTCCTGTGCGTCAGGGCGCTCGCGCTGCTGGAGGCAGTGTTGCCAACTGCCAAGATCCAAAATGCACTAGTGGCACTTCCAAAATGCACTAGAATGTGCTAGATGCTCGTCTGGAACATACAGATCAAAATGACCATTAATCTTCTACATTCTCTAGTTGTGTAGACTAAGTTGGGCTAATTCACATGATGAATATTTTAACTCTTGAGGGTGTAAACATCCACCAAATGTACCCGCAAGGGTCCATTTGGTTCATTTTTGCGCTCTGAAAGAGTTACATCTGGTTAACCAGCTGCCCCCCCAGGGTGGCCTGGGAAAGGCCAAATTGTCCCGGTGGGAAAATATGTGCCAATCCGCCCCTGACCCCAAGGATACAAATGTAATCAGAAGAACCTGATGAAGCAGTTCTCCTTACCCAGTGACTAATGCAAGACGGCACCTTGTCTTCACCATTCACACACATCATCATGTGTGAACATTGTTGTCAATCAACAATGTATAGGCACAAAGTAGCAATAGTTCAGCATTCAGTCATACGATCGTTTTTTGGCAGGAACACCTTTTGGTGTTCTGAGCTTTCATTAGCGTGATTAGCATTATTTAGCACTATCAGCATTACTTAGCATTATTAGCCTTACTTACGTAGCATTAGCAATACTTAGTATTACCAGCATTACATATTTAGCGTTATTAGCATCAGTTAGCAGTACTTAAGCATTATTTACAATACTTCGCATTACCATTACTTCATTACATTAGCATTACTTAGCATTATTAACAGTACATAGCATTAGCATTAATAAACATTATTAGCATTACTTAGCATTACTTAGCATCATTGGCATTACTTTAGTTATTGAAAAAAAATATCAGGTTTGATATTTTTTTGAAAATGGTAAAAATGTGGCGCAAGTCTTTGAATTATTTTTCAACTCAGAATGGGTTAAAGTAATAAGATTGGACCTGGTGCGCCCTACACACACACAACACACACACACACACACACACACACACACACACACACACACACACACACACACACACACACACACACACACACCACACACACACACAGAGAGTAAGCATACTAAGTAGTATACTACTAGATATTGTGCTATTTTGAAACCACTTACCTTGTACTCAATATGCTTGGAGTTGCACCTTAGATCTGCTAAAACAGACCTTAAATGTACTTTTAAACACTTTCATGACAAAAAAGAAGAAAAAAGAATACACTGTCAGTATCCCAGGTATCACAAGTAGGCCTACACTTTGACAAAGCTTATAATGTAGATTAATGCAGTTTAACTGTGATTATCATGGATATATTTTTAAATATTTCATTAAAATACACCTTACCAGAAATGCACGTTCTTTACGGGATAAAACCTTTGATCATTCTCATTCTCTGTTCTTCTTTTTTTACCCTACCTTTAATTAATTAAAGGTAGGGTAAGTGATTTGAAATTCATTGTGTAGTACCAGCCTGGTGCACTAGGGGCCCCCAAGAGTAGCTGCACTATGTGAACCTGCTGCTCGATCCTGATTGGAGGAGAATTTGGGGAACTTTTATTAGCTCCTCTGCTAACGTGGGGGAGGGGGAAACTATACTATATACTACATATATGGTCTGCACACCTTATAATAGAGCATTTAAACAGAAAAAAAATTGGGGTGATATCTGAAAGTGAAATCACTTCCCCTACCTTTAAAGGTAGGGGAAGTGATTTCACTTTTGTCAGATATCACCCACAAAAAAAAATCTGTTAAAATGCTCTATTATAAGGTGTGGAAACCATATATGGAGTTTCCCCCTCCCCCACGTTAGCAGAGGAGCTAATAAAAGTTCCCCAGGTGGTGGCGAATTCTCCTCCAATCAGGATCGAGCAGCAGGTTCACATAGTGTAGCTACTGTTGGACGCCCCTAGTGCAATAGGCTGGTACTACACCATGAATTTCAAATAACTTACCCTACCTTTAAGTCTACACAATTAGAGAATGTAGAAAACATTCTACAAAATGTGCATGTTCGCTCATAATGGCTTTCAATTGTAAACAAATTATTTAATTTAGGTCTAGAGGTCTAAATAAAAGTCATCAAATGGTGGTCTGTGGCTCAAATACAGAATACATAATGGACCTTGATATGAAAAATATTGAAAACCACTCATTTAAGTTATATGTAGAACTGATAAAAATGTGATTAAATTTTGATTAATCAAAGATTAACTATGGGCAATTGTGTGGTTTATTTCATTTTTATATAATCTTTTCCTGCTACTTACTGTCTCTTTCAATTTTCAGTGTGGTTAGAGTGACCTCTTGAGGTAGTAGTGGTCACGCACAACATTGTTATATTGTTTGCCTCGTTTGCACATGTCAGGCCAGTATTTTTTCCAGTACGACTTTGATTATTGGGGCTCCATTTTTGTTACATGCTAAACCCCTTATCCCAAACCACTTATTCCTTTTTTACTATTTTGAAAAACGTTTCGGAACAGCTCAACGTGCCAATCTATTAACACGTTGTAGATTGGCCATTTGAACTACTGAAAAATATATTTTTTAATAGTTTTAAAAGGCAAAGAAGGGGTTTAGCGGTTACGAAAATCTAGGCAATAGTCTACGCCTGCCTACCCTCCAAAAACATATTACACAAACATATTTGTCCCCATGATGGCCGCAGAGTGATATTGCGTGAGCAGTGCAAGCCCTCCAATGTTAAAGTGTGTGTGTATATACACGTATACTGTGTATATATATAGCAATAAATCTCAGAATTTTAATGCCATTTTTCCTTCTTTATCTTTATCTCTTTAATATGTGTCTAAGACATATGTCAAACTCAAGGCCCAGGGGCCAAATCAGGCCCGCAAATGAATTTTCTTCGGCCCACAGGATGATTTATTTATTTACTATTAGAACTGGCTCTCTGGTATATTACGCACACCATGAATGGAAGACAAGTAATTGTTTCACTTTCTCAACCTCAATAAGCCCTTCTCAAAACCCCACCCTTTTGAGGTGGGGTTTGCTCACTATCCAATGCCAAGACATAACAGGAGAACATGATCTTTAAAGGTGTTATGACACACAGGACAGGAATATTTATTCATTTATTGAAGTCCCGTCATCGTCACCCCCCTTTGTACATACTGTATATAGACGACATGACTAATTGTCTATCATACATCAAGGCAGCTGCAGCTTTCCTCCTCCTTGGTTTTAAGGGAACGTTGCAGCCACCCTCTTCTTTACTCTTGATGCAAAAGCAGTCTTGTGCTCCAGGGGCGGATCTAAGCATGGGGGGGCAATGCCCCCTAAATGCCCTGACTGGCCCACCAAACACAACGGCGAGAAAAACAACCCAAAGATATTTCAAATTATAGTGCTTATAATTAACATGATTTGAATCACTACTACTGCTTCTAACTAACTACAATTGTGGCACCGATAAACCAACAGCATTTCGTTATTGAAAACAGAAAACTCTGAGTCAGGCCTTTAGCTTTAGCTAGCCTATACCATTTTCTTCTGGTACAGTGGATCGAATATGTTGAATTCTTCAGGTTTATGAAAGTACACATACATTTAGCCTGCTATGTTTGCATCATGCTAATGTGTTCATGTTAGCATGCTAATATATGGTGTTGATGTTGTGCTTAAATGTTTATCACAGCCATGTTTACTCAGAATACATGTTGAATAATGTTATGTTTATTTGTTTAGGTCACCAGTAGCACGGTCACATAGCGTGAAACTCGCAGATCTACAAGCTCAGTGTGAACGTAGACCGTCTGATTTCACAATTGTTGTTTACTGAGTTTAGGTTTACGTTTGTGGTATAGACTTCAGTGTTTTGTATCTTACAACATTATGTATGAGCACAATACAGAGAATGTTTGCATTCGCCATCTTTGTTGAAGAAGAGTCTATCTATGTCTGAGATATCTAAGGGGTAAGGGTTAGATTCAAGCATAGTTTTACTGAAGTTAGGTTTAGTCATTGTTAGGTACATAGGTACATACAGAAAAGAACTATTATTTTTACTATAATAAAATTGATTGCTAGAGCCTTTTCCTTTTGCATTAGTTATTGGTAAAGAACTGCTTCATCAAGCTCTTCTGATTACATTTGTATCCTTGGGGTTAACCTTTCATCCTCCTGGAACTCTGTACTGTATGTAGGTTTTACCAACAAGGAAAGATAAATGAAGAAGAGAGAATGATAATTTTATTTTCTCAGTTTTATGCCAAACATGTACATAATTTCACAAAGGTGTCAGGAAGCAGGCCTGGATTGGCCTTCAAAACCTTTGATAATGCCGTGTTTATAGAGGGAGAGAGAGGGAGAGATCCACCAGTAATGTGTGACCTTGTCCATATCTCTTCCTGTGTGTGTGTGTGTGTGTGTGTGTGTGTGTGTGTGTGTGTGTGTGTGTGTGTGTGTGTGTGTGTGTGTGTGTGTGTGTGTGTGTGTGTGTGTGTGTGTGTGTGTGTGTGTGTGCGTGCGTGCGTGTGTGTGTGTGTGTATGCCGGGTGGGTGTGTGAATGGGTGGTTGTGTCTGTGTGCTACTGCTTAAACAATTACAGTTGTAGAACTAGTACTTAGTACTCATATACTGAAAATGTTACTCAACTTGTACAAAGGCTTTGACGTGTATGCAAATATAGTAAAATACAAATGATAAATGACTGATTCTGATTGTGTATCCAATGTGGCCAGTGATACCCGAAACTATACAGTTCTGCTTTCCTTTAAATGACAAAATGAAATTAAAAATCAATAGGGTGGCAAACACATATTCCATATTTGAACAAACTATCGAAACCAAAAAGTAATGCATAAAAGAATAAAAAAATAACAACAAATATCAATAACCAAATTTGTAAAATAGAAGGTTCAAATTCATATATGAAAAATAATAGTGCTGTTGGAGTTGTGTGAAAGGCAGAAGTCTATATGGACAAAACGTGAGCTGAGTTAACAGTTAAAATGTATCATTCATGCAAAGTGCTGTGAGCACTACTCTGCTCTGCCTCTTTCAGTGCAGGAATATACAGTCTACAGCGATGTGCACACATAGACATAAAAAGGGGCTATAGCCGTGAAGTGCCCTCTTACAAGATGTTGCCCCTGACTCCTTTAACACACTGTTTACATGGACCTGCATTGACACAGACTACAGTCAGACCTGGCTGCCGTGCAGTCGACTATCAAGCTCGGTAGAAAGCAGTGAGAAGCACACACATTTAATTGCAGCTTTGTGACACGTTTATGCTGTAGCATACCTTAATTTGATTGTAATGTTTCCTGACTAATAATAACAATAATAACAAACATCGCTTAAAACATTATACTTTCCCTATGCAACTAAAATAATCAAACATTGGCATTGGTATCTTATTTTTTTCATAAATGGAAAATATTTCACTCAACAGGAACTGCACCAGTTGCAGGTTGATGATGTCATATGTCTTTGTGTGCGTCTGTATGTTTTAGTTATAGAAGGCAAATGTAGTGTTTAAGGCATATTTGTCTTATTAGCCAGGGATCCTTTTAAAAGAAAAACCTTTTTTTTTGCTCTACAATGAATTATAAGATTTAAAAACACTATTAACACTGATTTTGCCCCCATGGGGATAATCAATGTATGATCTTGGTATCTATTGGTATCTATCTAACATTTTTCACCAAAGTAACTGACGCAAGGAAACAGTGGAAGGAAGAAAAGGAAATGCAAAAAATATATATATATAATAGATTATAATACTATTACTGATTATACTACTCATTTATTGAATAACTAGTAACAATGCCACAATGTAAAATGTAACATTTATTTTGAATAGCCCTCTACCATTGCGATAATACAGCCTGTAATCTCACATTTTTAAGAGCTTAACCTGTGTTTAAAGTACTTAGTTACTCCAGTTAACTCCACTGAGGTTGACACATCAACACATCAGACAACACAGCTTCATCCTCCTGCCAGCTGGACCTCCATCACTCATCAGATGATTCAGAACTGCTGAGCAGAGCCTGTGAGAGAGAGAGAGAGAGAGAGAGAGAGAGAGAGAGAGAGAGAGAGAGAGAGAGAGAGAGAGAGAGAGAGAGAGAGAGAGAGAGAGAGAGAGAGAGAGAGAGAGAGAGAGAGAGAAAGAGAGAGAGAGAGGAAGTTTTATGGACCTTGGTACATATTTGGAGTCTAGTTGCAGCTGTAGATTAACTTTATTTAGGGTTACATGAGTAGTAGGGCGGGTCATACTTTTTTATTTTTGAAATTCAAAATGCTTGGGTGCCTATTTTATGTTTTTGGGTATGGGGAATTCAAATATGATATTCTTTTTTTGATTGGACAAACCCTAGCTACATCTATTTGCATTTCTATATCAGTAATTGTATCGATTTTACCTCAATTATGAGATTTAAAATCCAAAGGAAATTCTAACATGTGGGGTGTCTAAATTATGTATTTTTTGATGGAGAATTCAAATATAATATTGTTTTTTGGATAGAATAAGTCTAACCTACATTTTTCTGTACTTTGAAATTGCACATTTTGCCCGTTTTTACCTATTTTTTAGGATTTTTAAATACATAAAGGAAATCATTTATATCAACAAAAGCCAAATCAAATTAAGCTATTTATTAACATTGATGATCAATCACAGTATCACTTTCTGAACAAGTCCTGCTTTGACTCAGCCATACACATCAGCCGATCTTCGGAGCCCTGATTCCTTCATCCCTTAGCTTCTAAGTAGAGTAGAAGCTAAGTCACCATTTTGACCACCCTTTCAATGCTTTGAGTGTGGCAAGGCCAGTTAGCCACCTCCATGGGGGTTTTGATTGATGGTCCTAATCTTTGAGGTGTTTATTGCACAGGTGAGATACTCTGACACACCATGCTGGGAGCATCATATTTGCGTGCTTCTGGTCCTTTGCCCCTGATGGCCTGGATTCTCTCCACTCCCTCAACCATTTCATCCTGATCCTTTGGGCACAGCAGTGTTTGAAGGATGGCTTCATTGTGATCACAACAAGCAGATCTAGCAGTTGGCATCACAATGCCCAATACATCCTTCCTCTGGGACAGTCCAGTCCATGTATATCTACAGTCATGGAAAATATTAGACCACCGTTGTATGGTGGTCTAATAATAGGGTGGTTTAATCATTTTTCCATGACTGTAAAAATAATGGTGTATTCAGCAATGCACTTCAGATTTGTCAGATGCAGATGATTCTTTACTTTCACCATGCTTTGACATTCAGAGTCTGAGATATCTTCTTGTTGCAATGAGCCAGCAGCTGTGGTTTACTGGCCCATTCAGAGCCAGCCTTGCAGCTAGGAATCACTATCCCTGACTGCATAAACCATTCTATAGCCATAGTGTTGATCAGTCAAGATCTTTCATCTTTAATGACCTTGTCAGACAGATCAATCAGTTAGGGGCCAACAAAGATGATGGATTGAAGGTCCTAGGCAGCAAAAGTTTCACTTGGCCTGTGACAAGTCCCAGAGAAAGGAGGTATGGGGAATTGCGATGCCAAGCTGCTTGCTGTGTCCACACAGTGGAGCCATCATGAAGCCATCCTCCAAAAACATCTCAAGAATCAGAATGAGATGATTGTGGGGAGGGAGAGAAGCCTGGCCATCAGGGGATAAGAAGACTGAGACACTCAGGTGAGAGACGGCAATGAAAAGAACCAGAAAAACATATCCAACATTGGTGGATTGATTATCTGATAAAAAGGTGTCTTTGACCTGAACTGAAGACCTTAATCAACCCCTATGGAGGTGCCTAACTGGAGCACATTCAGCACATTCAAAGCATTGAGAGAGGGTGGTCATAGTGGCTTCCGCTGTACCTGCTTCTCTCAAGAAAAGAGGGATGGAGGAATCAGGGCTCAGGAGAACTTGTTCAGTGATTTTCAGTGATACTGAAAATTGATCATCAGAATTTTATTCAGTGATATACATGCACTTGATTTTTTAATAAATAACTTTGATTTGACTTTGTCAACATAAAATATTTCCTTTAAGTATATAAAAATCCTAATCCTGCTGAACGGATAAGGACAAAATGATTTAGGGAGTGGAGAGAATCCAGGCCCATGGAGTTGGCTAACTGGCCTTGCCACACTCAAAGCATTGAAAGGGTGGTCAAAATGGTGACTTAGCTTCTACTCTACCTACTTCTCTCAGGAAAAGAGGGATGAAGGAATCAGGGCTCCGAAGATCGGCTGATGTGTATGGCTGAGTCAAAGCAGGACTTTGGACGCTCAGAAAGTGATACTGTGATTGATCATCAATTTTATTCAGATATACCTGCACTTGAATTGTTAATAAATAGTTTAATTTGATTTGACTTTGTTGATGATTTCCTTTATGTATTTAAAAATCCTAAAAATATGTCAAAACGGGCGAAATGTGCAATTTTGAAGTACAGAAAAATGTAGGTTAGACTTATTCTATCCAAAAAACAATATTATATTTGAATTCTCCATCAAAAAACACATAATTTAGACACCCCACATGTTAGAATTTCCTTTGGATTTTAAATCTCATAATTGAGGTAAAATCGATACAATTACTGATATAGAAATGCAAATAGATGTAGCTAGGGTTTGTCCAATCAAAAAAAGAATATCATATTTGAATTCCCCATACCCAAAAACATAAAATAGGCACCCAAGCATTTTGAATTTCAAAAATAAAAAAAGTATGACCCGCCCTAATGAGTAGAGAACAAAAAACATTGTTGATGGTGTGGATAGTTTTTCGCTGAATCTACAGACTGGGGTGGGATGATGAATGAATAGGGGAAGGGAATCAATGCAACGTGATTCCTTGTTAGATCTGGCAAAAACCTGGATCTGTGGTTCAAATAATTAGTAGCAGAATTACAGAAAGTTTAGAAAATGTTAAAAACTGCCCTGTTTTTTACTTTGTTTCAGAAGATTGGTGTTTGTTTGTTTTTGTAAAATTAGCTAGATGCACCACAATACTTCACAATATGTGGCACTATATCTGTACCTATAATGCAATTCCAAAGGTGAAATCTGCGTTGTTTTACCCCAGGATGGAATGGCGGTTTCAGCCAAGCTCGAAAATAATCAATCAATCAATAATCAAAAATCAAGGAATAAAGTGGGGAAAATGCTCCAGGTAGCCTATACATGACTATGCTACTCTGAGAGAAAGACACAGAGAATTAATTTAAACTTACTGCGGTCCCAGTGGTTTCCAGGTTTCCCTTATTAGAACGATAATGTACTGGTTTGGTCACAGCAGAAAAGCTTCTCTCCCCAGAAGGTCCTGGTTGGACCGCAGCAGAATAGCTTTTCTCTCCTGAAGGTCCTGGTTGGGTCACAGCAGAACAGCATCTATCTCCAGCATGGCGGCACTTGTGTCTTTTTAATGATCCATACAGAGTGAAATACTTCCCACACATTTCACAATCAAAAGACTTCACTCCGGTGTGACTTCTCTTGTGTTTCTCAAGGTTTGGCCTTTGAGTGAAGCCTCTCCCGCACTTGTCACAGCAGTAAGGCTTCTCTCCTGTGTGTATTCTTTTGTGTATCACAAGGGTTGCCCTTTGAGCGAAGCCTTTCCCGCACTGGTCACAGCAGTAGGGCTTCTCTTTGGTGTGAATCCTTCTATGCATCAGCAGGCTTGACATTGCAGCAAAGCCTCTTCCGCACTGGTCACAGCAGTAAGGCCTCTCTCCGGTGTGAATCCTCCTGTGCTTCACTAGGCTTGACATTGTAGCCAAGCCTATCCCGCACTGGTCACAACCGTAAGGCCTCTCTCTGGTGTGAACCCTCTTGTGCGCCGCCAGGCTACTCTTTACAGTGAAGCCTCTGCCACACTCGTCGCAACAGTAAGGCTTCTCTCCGGTGTGTGTTCTCTTGTGTAACTCAAGGCTCCACTTTCTGGCGAAGCCTCTGCCACACTGGTCACAGCAGTACGGCTTCTCTCCGGTGTGAGTTCTCCTGTGCGTCCCCAGGTCTGATATCGTAGTGAAGCCCCTCCCACACTTGTCACAAGAGTAGGGCTTCTCCCCGGTGTGCATTCTTTTGTGTATTGCAAGGCCCCTGCTTTGAGCAAAGCCTTTCCCACACTGGTGACAGCTGTAGGCCTTCTCCCCGGTGTGAATCCTCCTGTGGATCACCAGGTTTGACATTGTAGCAAAGCGTTTCCCGCACTGCTCACAACAGTAGGGCCTCTCTCTAGTGTGAATCCTCTTGTGCACCACCAGGCTACTCTTTACAGTGAAACCTCTCCCGCACTCTTCACAAGTGTAAGGCTTCTCCCCAGTGTGCATTCTCTTGTGTATCCCGAGTGCCCAACTTTGAGCAAAGCCTTTTCCACATTGGTGGCAGCTGTACGGCTTCTCTCCGGTGTGAATTCTCCTGTGCACCACTAGGTGAGACGTTGTAGTGAAGCCTCTCCCACACTCGTCACAAGAGTAGGGCTTCTCCCCAGTGTGAAACCTCCTGTGTGTCACCAGGTGACACCTCTGAGTGAATCCTTTGCCACACCGATCGCAACAATACGGCTTCTCTCCAGTGTGTATTTTCTTGTGGGTTGCCAGGTGAGAGCTTTGATTGAAGCCTCTTCCACAATGATCACAAGTGTAGGGCTTCTCTCCGGAGTGACTTCTCATGTGCAGCACTACCCTGGACGATGTTGCGAACCTTTTCCCGCACTCGTCACAGCAGTGAGGCTTCTCCCCGGTGTGAATCCTCTCGTGCGTCACCAGGTGACACCTTTGGGTGAATGCTTTGCCACACCGATCACAACAATACGGCTTCGCTCCGGCGTGTATTTTCTTGTGGGTCGCCAGGTGAGAGCTTTGATTGAATCTTTTTCCACACTGATCACAACGATAAGGCTTCTCCCCAGAGTGACTTCTCCTGTGCGTCACCAGGCCTGACATCGTAGTGAAGCCTCTCCCACACTCATGGCAGCAGTGAGGCTTCTCTCCAGTGTGTATTCTCTTGTGTATCTCAAGGCTCCACCTTTGAGAGAAGCCTTTTCCACACTGGCGGCAGCAGTAAGGTTTTTCTCCTGTGTGGATTCTCCTATGCGTTACCAGGCCTGACATCGTACTGAAGCCTCTCCCGCATTGGTCGCAACAATAAGGCTTTTCTCCTGTGTGAATTCTACTGTGCACCACCAGGTGAGACTTTGTTTCGAAGCGTCTCCCACATTGGTCACAGTCGTGTCGCTTTTCACCACGGTGAATTCTCTTGTGTAGCTTTAGAGTATCCATTCTGCTGAATTTGTTTCAGCACAGCAGCAACGGCCAGGGCAGGACAGGTATCTGACACAGAAAGCACAAACCCGATTAGTAACCCGTAGTGGATTTCTAGTAGGGTCATTTACGGACGTTTCGTGATCATGGAGAGCACAGGTCTCTTTCGTAATGGATTTGTCATTTGTCAGGAGGGTCATTTGCAAATGGCAAATTTGCCATTGGTGTACCTTATTAAAGGGCCAGGGAGTTTTTTTTAGGTATATATATATATATATATATATATATATATATATATATATATATATATATATATATATATATATATATATATATATATATATATACAGTACATCACTGGAAACCAAAGCATTGAAAAGCTCATTTACTCTTAGCTGGTGGTAGCCATTTTGAATTTGAGGCTCTAAAAAAATCACTGCCCATTTTAAAAACTACACTCCAGCCAAATTTGTTTAATGTCTTTCCTAGATGACAAATCCACTGAGAAAAAGACCTTGCTTTAAGTAGTCACAGAACTGCCCTAAATGACCCAACTATTCTTGCATTCTATTCTAATGCATCATACTATTCTCCATTAAGGCTGGAGTGAGTGCAGTGATCTTTGATCTGCACCAGTCGAGGAGTATGACCGAATTACAGAGGTGTGTGTGTGTGTGTGTGTGTGTGTGTGTGTGTGTGTGTGTGTGTGTGTGTGTGTGTGTGTGTGTGTGTGTGTGTGTGCGTGCGTGCGTGCGTGTGCGTGTGCGTGTGCGCGTGTGTGTGTGTGTGTGTGTGTGTCAAAAGCACAAAAGTTGTTGCATGTGAAAATAGTTCAGATTCACAAGCTATCAACAGATAACAACATTAGTGTGCAGTAGATCCTATTCCACTATTCTATTCTGCACACATGACCTACGTACACTACAAGTTGTCGCAGTTGCCGCAAGTAGTTTTTCTAAGGGGTCACAAGTAAAGCAAAGACATTACTCTCCTAAGTAATATCGCCAAACAGTGGCCATTACCCATTCAGTGATCTTGTAGATCTACTCGTTGAATATCTATTTTAAAGCAAACATTTTAATACAAACCTTTCCTGGGTGTCCAGGGCTCTCGGCCAAATACATGTAAGGACATTTTGTGTGGTCATGAATAGGCTTGAGCAGCACTGATAGGCCTATACTAGTATCATAAATTCTTCATTTTTCTATCTAATCTGTCTAAACAGTTTACAGCACTAATTCAAGTGCCTCTACTAAATGACCAGTGTGTACTGTAGCTATCAGAGCATACGTACCGTATTGTGTGTAGTGTGATGACTGGTTTCAACACGGCGGTCGGCACTCTGTTCTTCAAACACTGATGGAAAACTTCAGGATGTCTGTATGTCGTCAGTACTGCCCTGAATGTTTACCAATAAGTCTGGATCTCACTTAGAGAACTATTAAAGAAACAGAAGACAGTCACAGATCTGTTTGTTGGTCATTCCAATCCTGCTAATAATGTTTATCCAGGGATAGAAATAAAGTGTTGTACTAGTCTCTGAGCGAGAGAGAGAGAGAGAGAGAGAGCGAGAGCGAGAGAGAGAGAGAGAGAGAGAGAGAGAGAGAGAGATTTGTTTGCTGGCCAGGAATGTGTGGCCTTGTCCATATCTCACTCCCACGTACTGTGTGTGTGTGTGTGTGTGTGTGTGTGTGTGTGTGTGTGTGTGTGTGTGTGTGTGTGTGTGTGTGTGTGTGTGTGTGTGTGTGTGTGTGTGTGTGTGTGTGTGTGTGTGTGTGTGTGTGTGTGTGTGTGTTTGTTATGTATTAATCTAATACATTTCTCACTTAGTACACAAATGTGCTATATTACAAATGATGTCATGTTCTCTAACATAATATTTAGCAAAAATGTACTCTTGATAGATAGATATTTGAATACACACTCGCTGCATAGGGAAGGGAAGGGCGTGGGGGGGGGGGGGTGCTGCAGGTGCTCCTGCACCCCGAAGGGATTTGCGTTGAAAATGTTTTCATGTGAGTTATAAGTTGAATCATTTTAAATCAATGCATCATTTTATTTTTTGCATAATGTGCCTATTGCAGTTCATCTAAAATGTTTTGTTTTTTGGGGGTATTTAGTGCAATATGAATAACGTTATGTTATAATGTTGAATTCCATGTCGGCGCACACCAGAGCCGTATAGTATAGACATTGTCCATATCTGTGTGTGTGTGCATGCGTGTGGGGGAGACAGAGACAGAGAGAGAGACTGGCCAGGAATCTGCGGTTCCCATCTCTCTTCAGTGTGTGTGTGTGTGTGTGTGTGTGTGTGTGTGTGTGTGTGTGTGTGTGTGTGTGTGTGTGTGTGTGTGTGTGTGTGTGTGTGTGTGTGTGTGTGTGTATTAAGTATTATTCTAATACATTTCTCACTTATAGTACACTCAAATGTGCCATATTACAAATTAATGCATGTTCTCTAACATTATGTTTTGCCAAGATGTACTATTGATATGATTTGAATCAAGCACAAGTATACTTTAAACCTACTCAATGCATAGCCGTGGAAAGAGGATGCTGCTGGTGCTACAGCACCCCCAAGGGATTTGGGTTGAAAATGTTTTCATGTGAGTTATAAGTTGAATCATTTTAAATTAACGCATTGTTTTATTTTTGGCATAATGTGCCTGTTGCTGTTCATCTAAAATGTTTTGTTTTTAAATATTTAGTGTAATATGAATAATGTTATGTTATAATGTTAAATTCCATGTGGGCAATAGGCCTATGTGGCGCAGATCGGGGGCGTACAGGGGCGTAATTAGGGTTCATCAGCCATGGGTGCCGATATCAAAAGGGCTCTGTCAGTGTGCGCTCACTCATGCACGCGCAGAGGTGTTCGTCAGATAATTCGGATCGTTTGGGAAGGCTCTCGCCCTATCCCACCTTGACACCTTGGCACGCAACATAGTGAAATAAGTGAACGTACAAAAAAAATGTATAAAGGCATATAAAAGCTCTCTGGAGCTGTTGCCCCCACCACCGACTACGGATAAGCAGGTGAAGATGAATGGATGTATTTAGATATATGAATACAGCCCTCCCACCCTAGAAAAATACTAACATTTATAGGCTATGCCACACATGATTAACATGTATGATCGTTGACAGTTCCTGTCAACTATGTTTTAATGCAAAATTAAATGCATGTATAATAAACATACATAGGATAAGCATAAAAGGGGTCTAATCAAGTTCACCTATATACATCGCTCCAAAATGCAATTTCCTGCTATATATTGTCTCCCCACCATGTCAGTGCTGTGTTAACTCTCAAACTTTCACTTTCACTTTTGGTACAGCAGTGATTCAGCTGTCAAAGGATGGGGGCGTGGCACATGGTTTATGGCTGAACCACTGCTGAAACGAAAGTGAAAGTGTCAACACTCCACTGACATGGTGGAGAGACCATATATAGCAAAAACTTGCATTTTGGAGCGATGTATATAGGTGAACTTGCACAAGACCCATTAGCCCCATTATAAGCTTATTTTGGGATATTTAAGGAGTGTTTTCACAAAATAACACCTGGACCACTTTTTAATAAAGTTAAAAAATGGTGTGCAATTCTCCTTTAATGAAAAGCTTTACAAAAAGGAAGAACATAAAAGAAAGGAAAAGGAAGGGAAATGAGTACATGTACATATGTGGACATTCAGGTATTATATACGGTCCATACCGGTGCCGAAAGGGTATAGACAGAAGCCGAAGCATATTAATGCCTACCCCTGTTGCTGTAAATTCATATTACATTAAGTTAAATAGTACCGATACTGTCAAAAGTTGGAGGCCCAAGATTATGGGAATACAGAACAGGAAGATGAGTAGTTTGCACAGAATAGGATAGTACATGCTATGTGGTTTATTGACCACAGAACATGTAAATGTGGACAACATGCAATGTTTCAGACACCATAATCTGGGGCTGAAAGGCCACAGACTAAGGTTCTGGTGGTTGTCTATGCAGGACTACCTAGTTAATGGTCATATTAAGTGATTATTTATTAATGTGTACGGACTACATTATAATTGTATTATAACATATTATATTGTACTGAACACTTGGACCAAGTCTTTGCGTGATGGTAGCTGCCTCTCAGTGGCCATCTGGGCAGGCTCATGTTGAAACTGTCTGCTGTCATGATAAATGTCTTGTTACGCTGCTGTGTGTACAAAATAATTGAAAAATGAACAAACAAAAACTGTAAATGTAGATGCACGCACACACATGCAGGCACGGCGCATGCACATGCACACGCATGGTTAAACCAGCATCCCCTAGTCTAAAGTACTTTCCACGACCATGACTCAATGTGAGTATAGGAAAAATATACTTTTTATTATACGGAGGGATACTATGCTGTATATACCTTTCTTTCTTTCTTTCTTTCTTTCTTTCTTTCTTTCTCTCTCTCTCTCTCTCTCTCTCTCTCTCTCTCTCTCTCTCTCTCTCTCAGTCATCAGGAGCTGATCTTCTCTGTGAGAGAGCGGAATCAGCTGAAAGAACTGTGTGATATCCTGAATCCCTTTTCAGAGGCCACTGATCTCAGTGACTATCAGCGCTGTTCTTCCCACTGTGTTGTCCCTAAACAAACACCAGGGGAAAAACTCTCACACTCACTATTTATTTCTTCAACTTCAATTTCTGGGAAGCATGGTCAGGTGCCTTCAGACCTCGCTCAAAACAAGATTTCGTGGGATCCTGGTCAATGTGTAAATGGAAACTGCCGCACCAGGCAAACCACAGACTCTACCTTCTGCGGGCCCCGTGTACTTCAGAGCAGCCACCCTGACCTGTGAATAGTTATTGATGTGGCTGGAACAAGATATCCTTGTCAACGATAACATCAAGAGGTATACTGTACATACGTATGGCACTGTATAAATGTACTTCCACACCACTCATTCACTTCTCAAACAAACTTAGTTCACGTAACTGTCTGTCAGGGTGATCAGATTATGATGTCACAACCAGTTACATTTAACTCAGTTTAACTTCAGTTAAATGTAAAGCATATGTCACGCTGTATGAACTGTTGTCCAATAGAACTGACCCTACGGGAGGTGAGACATGAGAATCCAGATGGAGAAGAGGGGGAGATCTTGGAGGACAGTGTTGGGCTCTTCGCAGCGTACAAGAAGCACCACAAGAGGGACACAAGTAACAAGGCCAGAAACTCAGTTTAGCAACTACCTTAGCATTGACACTGATCAGATCAGAAATGTCTCAGATTTATCGGAGGCACATGGAAACTTGTTCCCTGCTGTTTATATAAGCTTGCCATGAGAGCACAGAGCTTGACACTAACACTTGCCCGCTTGCCCGGGGCAAGTAAAAAAAAAAATGGTGGGGCAAGTGAAGACTGCTACCTGGTTGCCCGACCAGGCAAGTGTGCAACTTAGTGCACTATAACACAACACAAGATATATTTGTCTTGAAGGCAGTCATTGCACTCTGCCTCTGTGTCTTTCCCTGCTTTCTAGCTATCCACTATTCCAGGCTGGATTTGGGAAACAAAACAGGCAAATTAACACATCAAAATGACTAAATAAGATGAACTTTAACTCTTGAGAGTGTAAAAATGAAACCAAATGGACCCAAGGCAAGGGTCCATTTGGTTTCATTTTTACGTTCTCAAGAGTTACATCTGGTTGACCAACTTAACTGGGGACCACCTGGAACCTGGGGGGCAAGTGACCATGACCTGAGGGCAAGTAGAACCTGACTTGCACTTGCCCGATGGGCAAGTGCCTCGGAGACCTTAGTGTCAACCCCTGGAGCACTTGAGCACATGAGTTGCAGGCACATGAGTGCTTGCAACCAGTGTGCCAGTCGAGAGAGTCTTCAGCCACAGTGGCATAATTTTGAGACCCATATTGTTCTCAGATGTAGGGCACTCTCACACCTTGTGTTTCTCAAGTGCAACAATCTGTGAATCTACTGCATGTAACAGTCAGAGCCATATGTCATGGAGGGTTAGGGAGGTTTAAACAGGAGGTTAACCAACATTTTACTTTGGAAATATTGTACATACCCATTTTTTATAACTCTTGTTATAAAATGGATGTTTTTTTTCAGTTATGTTAAGTTTGTTTGTTGAGGTGTTTGTATTGAAGTGCTCTGCTGTTTAGTTTGTCTTTGTTTTTGCCATTGTGAAGGTAGCTACATCAAATGTAAAAAGAAAACACAAATTAAATGTTCAAAATGAAATACAAATGTGCCATGTCATTTCTTGTAGGCTTTCCCCATCTAATTAGGTTTCAATGATCAGACATGTAATGGATACATGTATAACTTTATAACCTTGCAGAGTTGCAGACTAGTCTGCATGGTATTTTTTTGATATTGACTTCAGGAGGATATGACAAGATTATATAACCTGTGACTTGACTGCGTTGTGACTTGACTCGACTTGACAACTTGTGGCTGGGTACTGGATTTAACAAAATAGACTGGACTTAACAACATTGTGACTCAATTCATCCTGACTCGAAATGACTCGACTCGACTTGTCTCGCCTACGTCAGAAAAGCTTGGGATTTGCTTGAGACTTGGGACCAAATGACTTGCGCTAGCTGAGACTCGGGTCAGACGGACTCGTGCGATTGTCTGGTGAGAGGAGCGAGCTAATACTCATGACATTAGCTATACGTTCTCTCATATACGTCACCATGACATCATCACCTAAACTGGCCAATCGGAGTGCCCCGATGGACCACCTGACAGCGCACAGATCACTTAACTTGCACTTGCTGTGCTCACGCAAGTGATAAAACTAGATTAGGACTCTGTAGAACAGAGCAAATCAGCAATGAAAAAAAAACATGCTCTCATTCCTTGTTTATCACCTACCTGATATGCTCTATTTATTAATAATATTAACGTATATATAAGCAACAAATCTCAGAATTTTAATGGCATTTTCTACTGAGAAAAAGATCACTTAAAATCTCTATGACAATCAAACAAGCCACAGATGCCGTTTTAAAATTATAGTCCTCCAGCACTCATTTGATTCCACCAGTCCACTCCTTTTTCCTTAATCGGAGTCAGCTAAGCTAGACTCTTCCTGATTGGCTAACAAATAGTCCCACCAGGGCTATTTGTTAGCCAATGATAAAGCTCATATCGATTTCTTTGTAAGCCTCCAAGATTTTTCTGGAGATGATCTAATTCAAGGAAGATTCATGAAAAACACAAAAACAATTAAAAAAAAACGTGATAATTATTATTATGACCATAAAATTACATATAAGAGCTTACTTATTAAGTCACTTCATCATTACGTCATCTCTCGATTTTCCTCAATTGGAAGACATTTCATGGCAAAGTCTCTGTCTAAGATCTGGGACCAAGTCGCACTCGCACTGTTTCCTTTCTATATTGTACAGTATATATATATCTATGAGCCTGTCTTCGTATTGGTACTCTTATCACACGTTTCCAGGGTTTTGTTGTGGATGTACAGGTGGGACCTCAAGCTACCTAACGCACTGAAAGTCTTCAGACACAGTTTGCAGAGGTACGGCTTTTGTCCAGTGTGGACACGCTCATGTCGTCTCAGAGCACCCGATTGATTGAACCTCTTCCCACACACTTTACAGTGGTACGGTCTCTCTCCTGTGTGGACACGCTGATGCACCCTCAGATTACTGATCGCACTGAACCCCTTCTGGCATACTTTACAGCAGTACGGTCTCTCTCCGGTGTGGAGACGTAGATGTTTTCTTAGATCATTTGATTCAGTGAAGCTCTTCTCGCACACCTCACAGAGGTACGGTCTCTCTCCGGTGTGGATACGTAGATGTCTTCTTAGACGACTCGATTCAGTGAAGCTCTTCTCGCACACCTCACAGAGGTACGGTCTCTCTCCGGTGTGGATTCTCTGGTGTCTCTCCAGATGCGCCATGCGACTGAAACTTTTACCACAATCTTTGCAGTGGTACGGTCTCTCTCCAGTGTGGACACGCTGATGTTCTGTTAGGTTACACTTGAAACCAAAACTCTTGCCACACTCTTGACAAAGGTAAGGTTTCCCTCCGGTGTGGATTCGCTGGTGATGCCTGAGATCACTAAATCTTTGAAAGCTCTTCTCATAGACTTGGCAGACAAAGGCTTTCTCCCCAGTGCGGTGACGCTCGCGTCTTGCCAAGGAACCTAATGAATTGCCAGATGGTTTGCAGATGTGGATTTTCCTTCCCGTGTAGGTCGACCGATGTGAATTATCTAGACCACCCACACATGTTAAAGTCTTGGTAAGCCGTTCATGAGATCTTTCTTTGTTCGTGTCTTGTTTCTTCTGCCGGGTCACAGTGTTAGGAGGGATTTGTCCATTCATTATTTGACTGTAATGTCACAGTGGTTGTTCTTCACGCTCTGATGATGGAAGACCTGGAACAAGAAGGCTTATGACAGCTAAAGAACCGAATACAAGAGCTGAAAGTGTTGGCCTTATATTTTCTGTGTCAAGTCTGCCTCAAACTCCTTTTCACTCACTGATTTAAACTGTTCTAATCTCTATCAATATAAATCAGCAACCGTCAGTGTTTATAGACTGTTTAAACATAAACTGTAGGTATGGTCTGATGTCACACACAACAAACCATTGCCTAGCAACCACTTTGTGCAGGTGCCACTACAGCACACCTGAAAGACTGAAGAGAAAGATACATAAACTGTAGTTTTCAAAGTGGGTCGCGATCCAGTGGGTCACCATCAAAATAGGGGGCAGTTTAAGCAATTGTGAGCTTGTGGTTTGGATATCTTTGGAAGCTTAGGTCTAAAATATCCGTGCCATGTCTAACTAATGATGCCGAATCCATTCCAAGGACTATTTTTTTCTCAGAAAACAACTCAACAGCTACCGACATACCCGTCATCATAAATGTTTTTAGTCAGCACATTTGGGCAAGTGTCATTTTCAGTCCAATGTGTGTTTTTTGTTTTGCAAAACTAATGCTTGGAAATATATTCAGCATCATGACAAAACCTTAGTTAGACATATCACATGCAGTGTTGTAGTACTGCCGTTAGAAGTAGCGCCATTAGAGTAAGGGATTACTTTTTTTAAGTAACTAATAGCTTAATTCCTTACATTTCCCAATTCCATAATGGCGTTATAGTTCTTGTAACAGCATTATGCAGCGCCAGGGACTTGAACTTGATTATTCTCGATCCAACATGATGCCATCCACCACTTCACGAAAGACAGAAGAGGTCATTGATTGGCTAACACAAGGCAACATTTCAGAGTAAGCCAATCAGAGACAAGTCTTATTCTTATGTGGGGTCTAGCAGACCGGAGCCATCTAGTCGAAGAGATGATGGGGCAGAAAACAGTGATCAGGTACTCGCATGAGCTCATGTACTCCATTGCATTCCGTATCTTTGGTTGTCCCAATTCAATAGAAGTATTATGTAGACCAGCCACCACTGAACTGGCCCCATGAAATTAACAGTCTGCGTAACTATCTATACTCTAAATGCTTTGGGCTCTAGTAAACGGACGGACTGAATGGATGAATGAATGGATGAATGAATGAACCAGCTGTGTTGCACACACACACACACACACACACACACACACACACACACACACACACACACACACACACACACACACACACAACGCAACGGAATGACTAACAACAGTCCACATGGCAAATGATGAAAACAGCGTGACTAGAGCCTTTGCATCATGGAAACATAAACATTATTTTACATTCTTGCGAGTAAAGAACGACAAGGACGAAAAAACTTTGAGGTGAGGTGTAAATTACTGCATGTGGAGGACAGAAAGCACATCAAAAGACCAATGCAAATCTAAAAAAAAAACATCTTGATACAGTCCTTGATGCCATTAAACTTGGCCAAAGATCCGACCACCACCACCACGAATAGCACCAAAACCAGAGAATCAATTGAACCAATTCTAATACATTTCAAATGTGCTATACTACAAATTAATGCATGTTCTCTTGATGAAAAATGTACTATTGCTATAATTTTAATCAAGCACAAGTATACTTTAAATACACTCAATGCGCTTGTGACTCAATTCATCCTGACTCTAAATGACCATGTGACTCGACTTGTCTCGCCTACATCAGAAAAGCTTGTGATTTGCTTGAGACTTGGGACCAAATGACTTGCGCTAGCTGAGACTCGGGTCAGACGGACTTGTGCAATTGTCTGGTGAGAGGAGTGAGCTAATACTCATGACATTAGCTATAAGTTCTCTCATATACGTCACCATTACATCATCACCTAAACTGGCCAATCAGAGTGCCCTGAGGGACAACCTGACAGAGCACAGATCACTTAACTTGCACTTGCTGTGCTCACGCAAGTAATAAAACTAGATCAGGACTCTGTAGAACAGAGCAAATCAGAAATGAACAAAAACAAGTTCTCATTCCTTGTTTATTGCCTATCTAATATGCTCTATTTATTAATAATATTAAAGTATATATAAGCAATAAATCTCTGAATGGCATTCTCTACTAAGAAAAAGAAGAAAGAAGATCACTTAAAATTTCTATGACAATCATGCAAGCCACAGATGCCGTTCTAAAAATAGTCCTCCAGCACTCATTTGATTCCACCAGTTACTTTTCCTTAATCAGAGTCAGCTAAGCTAGACTCTTCCTGATTGGCTAACAAATAGTCCCACCAGGACTATGTGTTAGCCAATGATAAAGCTCATATCGATTTCTTTGCAAGCCTCCCAGATTTTTCTGGAGATGATCAAATTAAAGGAAGACTTCATGAAAAACACACACACACAAAAAAAAAAGCTTAATTATTAAGTCATTTCATCATTACGTCATCTCTCGATTTTTCTCAATTGAAATGGCAGTCTCTGTCTAAGATCTGGAACCAAATCCTATTATTCCCAATCACCTTTAATTACGTCGTGGTCCTTTACGCCTCCCTACTCCACTTTAAACGTTCCAACCTCTTCAAACTCCGTTTCCCCAAGCTCTTCCTCATGCTCCTTGCCCAGCCCCTCTCCATGGGTCCCTCGTGGCACTGCAATTGGCCGCTTTGGGTGATGATGAAATTGGGACCTCAATTACTTCATCACCCTTGTTCACCCCAGATGTAGACAAGTGTCTTCCACAAGTACATAATACTTCTATTGAATTGGGACAACCAAAGATACGGAATGCAAAGGAGTACATGGGCTCATGCGAGTACATGGTCACTGTTTTCTGCTCCATCATCTCTTCTACTAGATGGCTCCAGTCTGCTAGACCCCACATAAGAATAAGACTTGTCTCTGATTGGCTTACTCTGAAATGTTGCCTTGTGTTAGCCAATCAATGACCTCTTCTGTCTTTCGTGAAGTGGTGGATGGCATCATGTTGGATCGAGAATAGTCAAGTTCAAGTCCCTGGCACTGCATAATGCTGTTACAAGAACTATAATGCCATTATGGAATTGGGAAAAGTAAGGAATTAAGCTATTAGTTACTTTAAAAAAGCAATCCCTTACTCTAATGGCGCTACTTCTAACGGCAGTACTACAACACTGCATGTGATATGTCTTAACTAAGGTTTTGTCATGATGCTGAATATATTTGAGAGGAGCGAGCTAATACTCATGACATTAGCTATAAGTTCTCTCATGTACGTCACCATTACATCATCACCTAAACTGGCCAATCGGAGTGCCCCGATGGACCACCTGACAGAGCACAGATCACTTAACTTGCACTTGCTGTGCTCACGCAAGCAATAAAACTAGATCAGGACTCTGTAGAACAGAGCAAATCAGAAATGAAAAAAAGAATAAATAAAACAAGCTCCCATTCCTTGTTTATTTCCTACCTAATATGCTCTATTTATTGATAATATTAACGTATATATAAGCAACAAATCTCAGAATTTTAATGGCATTTTCTACTGAGAAAAAGATCATTTAAAATCTCTATGACAATCAAACAAGCCACAGATGCCATTTCAAAATTATAGTCCTCCAGCACTCATTTGATTCCACCATGCAGTCCTCCTTTTTCCTTATTCGGAGTCAGCTAAGCTAGACTCTTCCTGATTGGCTAACAAATAGTCCCACCAGGGCTATTTGTTAGCCAATGATAAAGCTCATATCGATTTCTTTGTAAGCCTCCAAGATTTTTCTGGAGATGATCTAATTCAAGGAAGATTCATGAAAAACACAAAAACAAAAAAACGTGATAATTATTATTATGACCATAAAATTACATATAAGAGCTTACTTATTAAGTCACTTCATCATTACGTCATCTCTCGATTTTCCTCAATTGGAAGACATTTCATAGCAAAGTCTCTGTCTAAGATCTGGGACCAAGTCGCACTCGCACTGTTTCCTTTCTATATTGTACAGTATATATATATATATATATATATATATATATATATATATATATATATATATATATATATATATATATATATATATATATATATATATACTGTATATCTATGAGCCTGTCTTCGTATTGGAACTCTTACATGTTGCCAGGGTTTTGTTGTGGATGTACTGGTGGGACCTCAAGTTACTTGACACACTGAAAGTCCTCAGACACAATTTGCAGAGGTACGGCTTTTGTCCAGTGTGGACACGCTCATGTACTCTCAGAGTACTCGATTGATTGAACCTCTTTCCACACACTTTACAGTGGTACGGTCTCTCTCCTGTGTGGAGACGCTGGTGTTTTTTGAGACTATGCAGCACACTGAACCTCTTCTCGCATACTTTACAGCAGAACGGTCTCTCTCCGGTGTGGATACGTAGATGTTTTCTTAGACAATTTAATTGAGTGAAGCTCTTCTGGCACACCTCACAGAGGTACGGTCTCTCTCCGGTGTGGATACGTAGATGTGTCCTTAGAGCATTTGATTCAGTGAAGCTCTTCTCGCACACCTCACAGAGGTACGGTCTCTCTCCTGTGTGGCGACGCTGGTGCACCTTCAGACTACTGATCGCACTGAACCCCTTCTGGCATACTTTACAGCAGTACGGTCTCTCTCCGCTGTGGATTCTCTGGTGCATCTCCAGATGCGCCATGCAACTGAAACTTTTGCCACACTCCTGACAAAGGTAAGGTTTCTCTCCGGTGTGGATTCTCTGGTGCATCTCCAGATGCGCCATGCGACTGAAACTTTTGCCACACTCTTGACAAAGGTAAGGTTTCCCTCCGGTGACGATTCGCTGGTGACCCCTGAGATCACTAAATCTTTGAAAGCTCTTCTCATAGACCTGGCAGACAAAGGCTTTCTCCCCAGTGCGGTGACGCTCGCGTCTTGCCAAGGAACCTAATGAATTGCCAGATGGTTTGCAGATGTGGATTTTCCTTCCCGTGTTGGTCGACCGATGTGAATTATCGAGACCACCCGCACATGTTAAAGTCTTGGTAAGCCGTTGATGAGATCTTTCTTTGTTCGTGTCTTGTTTCTTCTGGCCGGTCACAGAGTTAGGAGGGATTTGTCCATTCATTATTTGATTGTAGATGTTACAGTGGTTCTAATGGAAGACCTGGAACAAGAAGGCTTATGACGGCTAAAGAACCGAATACAAGAGCTGAAAGTGTTGGCCTTATATTTTCTGTGTCAAGTCTGCCTCAAACTCCTTTTCACTCGCTGATTTAAACTGTTCTTATCTCTTTATCGATGTTTGTCCTTCACTGTCACTCTTGGTCACACGTAAACAACAGATATAGCAACTTTTATTCTTCATAGACTGTATGAACATAAACTGTAGGTATGGTCTGATGTCACACAGAACAAACCATTGCCTAGCAACCACTTTGTGCAGTGCCACTGCAGCACACCTGAAAGACTGAAGAGTAAGAGTAACTGATAGCTTAATTCATTACATTCCCCAATTCCATAAAGGTGTTATAGTTGTCTCCACCGAAGGTGGGGACTATAAAACGCCCTCCGTCCGTGCACGCGGCCCGTCCGTCCCCCGAATCTGTCCGTCGCACGACTGTCTGTCCGTGCACGCAGCCCGTTCGTCATGACGTCATGACGACGTTATAGTTGATACACTAGTACCAGTGAACGTTCAAACCTGAGCACAGACGGTGGAGACCTGGGTACAGGTCTCTAGGAGGAACCCTGAGCTTGAGAAGCTTGAGATGACGTCATGATGAGGTCATAGGTATGAAGGTCATAGGTCATGGGTATAAAACGCCCTGTGTTTGTGCACGCAGCCCGGGTCATGACCCCAGATATTTTTTTCTTGAACTATTCCATAGAATTTGAATGATTTTTTATTTCCAACTGAAATGAAATATATATATAATGAAATATATATATATATATATATATATATATATATATATATATATATATATATATATATATATATATATATATATATATATATATTAGAATAATATCATCAATTCTTGAGCCCGGACGGTGGAGACCTGTGCCCCGTAGGGGCACAATCTTGTTATTGTACTAGCCTTGTGCAGCGCCAGTGACTCACTGTGCGGTGTTGACAGTCTGTTCTTAAGCTTGGCTCTCCAAAATCCATCATGATGCCATCCACCATGTCACAGAAGACAGAAGAGGTCATTGATTGGCTAACATTGGCAACATTTCAGAGTAAGCCAATCAGAGACAGGGGTCTAGTAGAGCAGAGCCATCTAGTTGAAGAGATGACGACATTGATGGGGCAGAAAACGGCGTTCATGTACAGTTCTCGCACAAGCACATGTACCCCAATGCATTCCGTAACTTTGGTTGTCCCAATTCAATAGAAGAAGCATTATGTAGATCAGCCGCCATTGAACTGACCCCATGAAGTGAACAGAGTTTGCGTAACTATCTATACTCTAAAGGCTCTGGGCCTGACTGAATGTATGAATGAATGAATTAATGAATGAACCAGCTGTGACACATAAAATGCAACGGTGTGACTACCAACGGTGCACAACCATGGCAATTGATGAGGACAGCGTGACTGGAGCCTGTGTGCATGATGGAAATATAAACTTTATTTTATATTATTTTACATTCTTGCGAGTAAAGAAGGACAAGGGCAAACAAAAACTTTGAGGTGAGGTGTAAATTATGTGGAGGACAGAAAGCATTGTCCAAAGACCAATGCAGATCTTAAAAAAGCATGTTGATACAGTCCTTGCTGCCATTAAACTTGTGGCCAAAGATCCGACCACCACCACAAATATAAGACCATGGACTCAGATGAACCAACACCACCTAAACAGACAAAAGATAGATTTTCAATTCCCACACAAGTATGTCACCAAGTCAACTTGACTCTTTGTGTCATCTTGTTGATCCGTTGCAATTCCCCCCACTGTAGAGCAGGGGTTTTCAACCTTTTTCATCTCAAGGACCACCATTTATTCAGGATTTGAGCCACGGACCACCATTTGAGGACATTTTAGCCCCAAAGACCTACAACTAAAGAATTCTTTTGGTTTTGTCCACAATTCCAGGCTTGATTTTGCAAACAAAACAGTGTAGACTTCTCTATTAGTGCCATTTCAGATCCCTCTCAAGGACCACTGGTAGTCCCCGGGCCACCTGTTGAAAACCCCTGCTTTATAGTGTTTGCATGTGCACCTGTTACCAAATCACTATCATTGTTACCTTTCATATTGCACTGCCTTTTGTTTGAGGCAAGATGAGGCTAAAATAAGGATGCCTGTCACAATGTCCGAATGTCTGAAAATATTTGGAACTAGATCTGTAGACCCACAGGTCTCCAACGGCTCACCCTGTGAGGGCAACAGTCACCCCCACAGGATGACTGTTACGTCACCCTGTGAGGGCAACAGTCACCCCCACAGGGTGACTGTTACATCACCCTGTGAGGGCAACAGTCACCCCCACAGGATGACTGTTACATCACCCTGTGAGGGCAACAGTCACCCCCACAGGATGACCGTTACGTCACCCTGTGAGGGCGGTTGGTGAGTCACCGCCGTAAGGTGGTGACTATGTTTCACCCACATCCTCAGATAGCGCCTCCAGGCTTGAAGCAGGTGGGCCCCTGGTGGTCAAGTTTGGTACTGCAGGCGAGTGGAATTCATGCACGAGCGCCCCGAGAGCACGCACGCTGGTTTGCTTTGTGCACGCGGACAGGGCAGTTTGTGTTTAAGTTGTTTTCTGGATGAGCCAGCGGTCCTCACGTCATATACTACCTCTCAAAACATAACGGATGTATTATATGGCAGATAATGAGCTCACAGCAAACCCACAAGCTTGTTTTTGGATGTTGTTTAGTCATTCATGGGGAAATACTTCCGCACCAAATTTTGGTTGTCAAATGCGGAAATAGGCGCACTTCCGGCGGTCTTCCGGAATGCTTCAAAATGCCAATGAGCAACTTGTTGAATTGAATAACAAGGGGACGGGGCTGTCGCTCCAGTCCGGTCTCGATATTTTATTACTCTATGGTTTCACCCCTGCAGGCAGCTGTTACGTCACCCTGCGGGTGACGTAACAGTTGCACAGACGAACAGACGTACGAACGGACAGACGGACAGGGGGTGAAACATAGTCACCACCTTACGGTGGAGACAATGAAGCTCAGACTGTAGTGTACTGTATATACTGCTCAGAAAGGTTGTTAAAATCAGAATCTCTTGAAATGTTTTCTTTTATAGGCGGTGACAATACAATATACTTTGGTTTTCATGAAAGATGTAACACTAAGTGTTTTTGCACGTTACCTAAAAGATTGTACTACATAAAATAGTGTAAGTAATGCATAGGCTAAATATTTGTATTTTTATCAAACATGAATGTCACTGGGGGAAGACTGTGATTGTGAAGTAGTCACACTCACACCTGGCCTTAGTCAAAGTGGATGGAGGTGTGACTACACACATGCTGTGCATTGAGTTAATTGACACACACAGTATAAATAGGCCAGTCAGTGGTGGTTGAGCAGTGCTGCCTAACAGAAGTCAGAGAAGGACAGAGTGTTTAGAAGTCAAGTATCAGAATCCTTTTCACTTCATGATGGCGAGTCATAAGCAGACAGAACCGATTAAACACAATGTTTTATCATACACAATGAAACATCAAAGATGATAATGAACATTTAGTTTTGTTCGCAGGACTATAAATCCTGGGAAACATTACTTGAAGCAGCCAAAGTGATAAACCATGCCTCTATTTTAAATACTGCTAAAGAACATCGAGAAAAGGAAGTGGCAATAATGTGTTATCACAGAAAATGTTGTACTCTCTCCGCATTTATGTAGGAATTGGATTCCTTCAAAAGAAAGCCAAGGAAAGCATTGTTGAGGAAATTATTGAGCATGCCTGTAAAAAAAAATGGCCTATCTTCATCAGAATTGACCTTTGGTAAATCCGTCCAGTGGCGCCCCCTCCAGGTGTCGAGCGGGCGAGCACTCCGACAATAAATACGGTTTTCTATTGTTTTCTATTCTAGTGAATGGAGGATTTAGGGTTCACTCTTGTGCATCATTTTAGCATGTTTTCATTGATTTCGCAGAAAACTCTTATTTATATGGATACTAGAGCTGTGATGGAAGAGGCTATCTGTGTGTTTGTGATTATTGGTCCTATTTTTGTAGCAGTAAAGAAACTTAAACGTGAGTAGACGCAGCCTGTAGTTCTGGCTGAGTGATAGCCTAGGACTAGCATGGGGGATGCTGTTATAATGTTTTGCCACCAGATATATTGTCACCCGGCCGACTAGACAGTACTTTAGTTAATGTTATATTACCATGTTATTTTTTTACTAGCAGGTATGGTTAATGTAGACCAGACACGATATAGTGGTAACTTGACTAGCAAGCTACTAACTTTTTTGAATCACAAAGAAAAAATAAGGTAGTGTTTTTACGGTGCTGATTCAGGGCTGAGCTAGGCTAGCATTTTCTGCTTTTTATATAGAAACTAGACATGCTGGCACATGTCTCCACCGTCTTGGGTCAGGGTGAAGACTGTTACGTCACCCGCAGGGTGGTGACTATGTTACGTCACCGCACGTGGTCGCACAAACGCGTGCTCAGACTGACGTGTGAACAGACAGACGGATCACCACCATGCTGTTACGTCACCCTGCGGGTGACGCAACACACGGGTGGGACAGACGGACAAATGCGACAGACAGACGGACAGGGGACGAAACATAGTCACCACCTTACGGTGGAGAAAAGTGTGTATTATGTAGCCAATATTAGACTTTGGGCCCGGCCCTCCACAACATTTTATGTTTCTCATTTGGCCCCTTAGGAAAAATAATTCTCCACCCCTGCCCTACAGCAAAGTCTCCATTCGACACAACCCCTCCCCGGTAAGTCCCCTTCCGAGGTCCCAATTATGTCACCCCCCAACCGGCCAATCGGGATGCCCCAAGGGACGACACCATAAACCGTGCACCACCACACGCCAAACACTCAACTTGCGCCTGCTCCACTCATGCAACTAACTAGATCAGCACTCTGTAGAGTGCAAACTTGCATGTTGCACACAAGTAGGCCATGAGCGGAACAAGTTATTATTTATAACTTTAGTTACCAAGGTCTCTTACTTAAGTTGCCATTACGTCATCACCTAAACGGCCCAATCGGAGCACCCCGAGGGTCCACTGAACACTAGCGCGCACTGATTTCTTAACTTGCGCCCGCTCCGCTCACACAAGTGAAAATGTTTTTCTTCCAATCTGATCCTGCTAATTTAAAAATGATGTGGCGGGATGAGGACAACCCATAGGTAGTGTTTGTTAGTCACAGTTCAAGTCTCACAAGACATTCTCGTACTATAGGCTACAATACAGCCATGCATGGATCTGGCAGATGAAGGGCAGAGCCGATTGCATCTTTAATAGCAGCAAAATAAAAAAGGATGCCAGCACTCTAAAAGTTCATTTCATGGTTTATTTACCTCGGAAGGCAGTATGGCATGGACGCGTTTCGCCCCTGAGGGCTTTCTCAACACATGAAAACAAACAGGAAGTGACATGTTTTTAAAGGATGTCAAATCTGCCTATCAAGGTGTCAGCAATTACATCGTGAGGACTGAAGTAGAGTAATTAGATCATACCAGTAAAGATAACCATGACTAGAACATACACATGGGAAATATAACAACATTGACACTGGCCAACCAGAACAATAACAGGTCAATCAATATAGTATGAAGGCAAAGAAAAAGAAAAATATATATACAAATATTTACAAAATCAAGCTGAGGCAACTACGCTCAAAGTGGAGCAAAGTGGAGCAACCTGCTCCACTTTGAGCGTCTATAGAATCCAGTTGCCTCAGCTTGATTTTGTAAATATTTGTATATATATTTTTCTTTTTCTTTGCCTTCATACTATATTGATTGACCTGTTATTGTTCTGGTTGGCCAACCATACAGTGTCAATGTTGTTATATTTCCCATGTGTATGTTCTAGTCATGGTTATCTTTACTGGTATGATCTAATTACTCTACTTCAGTCCTCACGATGTAATTGCTGACACCTTGATAGGCAGATTTGACATCCTTTAAAAACATGTCACTTCCTGTTTGTTTTCATGTGTTGAGAAAGCCCTCAGGGGCGAAACGCGTCCATGCCATACTGCCTTCCGAGGTAAATAAACCATGAAAAGAACTTTTAGAGTGCTGGCATCCTTTTTCTTTTGTTGCATTTTTTGAGCCGTGCACCTTTAAAACTGAAAAATTAAACCTGAGTGCTGCGGTCTCTCCTGCATTTTCTGCAGACCGATTCATCTTTAATAGCAGTCAAATAATAATATACAGTCCCACATTGAGTCAAAACTATGCAAGCCTCACAAGGCTGTATTCTCACTACAGCCTGAACAGGGCTTACTACTTTGCTATACTAGAAAGCTCAACAGCGATGGCCTTCCTTGATTGAACAAACCCAAACCATCGGCTATCACGGATTGGACAAACTTTGCCAAGTGTTTGTGCTTCAGAATTGTTTGTTCTTTGGAATGACCTATTCCATGCTACAGCATATGACCACTGCTATTTGGGTGACCAATAGGGTTTATCAACTGCCGTAGAAGTTGTAGTAATGTTGTGCTTTACAGGCCCTCTGAGAGGACCAGCAACCAATAGCAACACCGGGAACAGCCACTCAAAGTGCAATGACAGTGCGACACTCTGTGTACTGCTTTGAACACATTGAACACATTTCACATTTCATCATAACAATCCAAGTTATCATAACAATCCTGTTTGAGGAAAACCAAGGGATTATGAATCCGTATAGACTTTATTAACAGTATATGGTTCAGTATAGTGACTGCACTTAAGAGGTTAATATTTCTCCTGATGTTTCTTAATTAAAAAAAATAAAATACAGGTCTGTCAACAATCCAGGAGGGACATGTTGGTCGACTACTATTCACCCGTGGCTTCTGTGTGCAGTTTTGGGATAGTGTTAGTATGAGGCTTGATCCCACGTACACCTCAAAAAACTGCAACGCCCAA
>CM076968.1:6635765-6763265 GCA_039105355.1 Benthosema pterotum | reverse complement strand
ATAGCGTGCTGCTTTATTTTGTATTTTATTTTTAAATACAAGACCTCAACTGTCTTTGAACACAATCGTGAAAAAGTCTTTATAAGAGAGTCTTTATAAGAGAAAAAATTCGAAAAACTTCGAAATTTCGATTTCGTTTTGTTAGTTGCAGGTCTGTTTTGTGATTCAAGGTTAAAATGTTCCCATTGCTTCTCTCTGCTCCTTTTATTTTTATTTTTATTTTATTTTTATCTAAGAAAGACATTTACAATTTTGGATTTTGTTGGCTTTGTTTTCAGGTGCAGCTTGTGGGATTGGAGACTATTATTATTGCAATGAATTGGATTCAGTTCTAAAAGGAGCTTGCTAAACTTATGTTGTACATCTCTATTTTTTCAAAGGTGGGAGCTTGGGAACTTGAAATTAACCCTAACCCTAACCCTAACCCTTAACGTAATATGACTTTGTAATATATTACTCTTCGATTCCAGTAATAAGTAAAGTAATGATATTACTTTGTCTAAGGCGTAAGTAAGTAAAGAAGTTACTTTCCTAAGTAATATTGACCAACACTGTTTCCAACATAATAATAAAAAAAAACAACAACACTGCTCTTTGCAATAACACACTCATAGAGTTCGTCCATGGAGAGGTTAAGCCTGCCAATAGGGTAATATGAATATCATAAACTACTGAGGCACTGATTGAAATCATTTGACAAAATGTTCATCCATATTGTATTTCCATTAAAACCAATGACAATTATTTGGGCATTGCCTGAGCACGGATTAGGAAGTGCCTGCAACATGAGCAAGAAACACGATCCACTTCAAATCATGTTTAACTAATTCATCTTAAAGGGTCATTTTTCCAAGGCGGCTACAGTACCCAGCTGAGTGAACCACACATGCACAGGAGGCAAATCCTCAAGACTTCCATTCTTTAACAATGATCTTCCTGCCCACCATAATGCAGTATGAATCCGAATCATCTAAAGGTGCAGAGAGGTGTTTTAATGGCAATGGATCACCCAGAACAAAGGCGGTGTATAAGAAATATCCTGTTGTGTGATTTGCATTATATTCTCATGAATGGCTCACCATAGCATCTGTACATTAGGCACTCCCATAACATATGAATAAGTGCATCAGTGTAATAAATGTACCACACCTCCAACAAACCAGACTCTCTGAAGAGTTCAGATCTGAAGAGTCTTGTCCGAGTCCAGTAAAATCTATTAACAATTTTAAATTGAACTAGTCTGGTTCTAAGCTCACAAAACGTCTTCTTTGAGTTACGTAAAATCATCTTCCAGTCACTATCAGTAAAGGATTGATTTAAATCTGCCTCCCAGATCCTTTTTACACTTGAGGGCTGGTGTTACACCTTTTTGTGCTCATCATCAAGGAGTAATATTTTGACACCTTTGTCCAGTTACAAATATAGTCAGCACTGTGTCATGGTAGAATATAGCCTAAGCCTAACCTAAGTGGCACCTTTGTAGTACGCCTAGTAGGCTAGTTAGTTACTACTTCGAAAGTGTTCAAATGGAACGCTCCCAGTGAACTGGGTGTATTATAATGTCAAACACACAGCGAGTGTTTGACTTATAGGAATAATATGGGTTGTATTTCCTGGTCAAAGTGGTGAGCTGTGTGGGTGGATCTGAGAGGAAGGGAGCGGTCTCACTTGACAAACTGCATTCCTTCCTCAACTCAGACTAGCATCAACAGATGCATGTCGATGAAAAATAATGTTAACAAAGAGAGAGATCTTTATAATTCAGATCACATTTAAACCAAGTTTCAGCCGTGGAAAGTAATTGCATGTGCATTTACTCAAGCACACGTACTCAAGTACAATTTATTTAAGAATGATAAAAAATGAATTGATAATTGCCGCAAACTCCACATGATATAATTAACACTGTAGGTCTACAGTGTATCCAAGGGTCTCATTTGTCGTTCTTTAGTGGCCATATTGAGGACCAACGTCCTGCAGGCGATATAAGCTATGTTGGTCCTCAATATGGCCGCTAAAGGACTACAAATGAGACCCCTGAATACCCTGAGAAGCATATGTAATAACAGGTCCTCTGGTAGGCTATAGAGCTGAGCAGTCCTGCCCCTTCGTGACATCGTCCTTGTTCCAGATATGGAATCCCCATTCATTTTCCTGATAGTATATAAACCGGTGCCCAAGCACAGTCTGGCGGCTCCAGCTCTTTGAGTCTATTCAAAGGCTCTGTGGTATGGGTACGGATAGTCTCAGTTCTTGATTCTCATTGGCTGGTTTCTGTTACGTAAAGTTAAAAAAGAGGGAGAGAGAGAGGCTAGACCTGTCACGATCTGCTGCCAGAGCCTTGGACTTTTTACTGTTTTGAACTTGATCTACAGGATGTCATGTTATTTCTGTACTATCTGTGCTCTTGTGTCATGTGTTTTCTTATAGTTGGTATTCTGCTTTTATTTTGTAGCTTTGTTTCCTGTCTGCTGTGTTACTGTTACCTGCCTTGTCTGTAATTAGCCTAGTGTTTCCACCTTGTCCTGTTAGTTCCCAGCCTATCCCAGTGTTGATTGTTTTTTGGTTCCACCTGTGCTCTGTTCTCCTGTGTCTATTTAAGTCCTGTGTTTGCCTGGTGTTCTTGTTGGTTCGTCGTTTATTGTTACGTGAGTTCCTGTATGTCTTATTATTTGTCCTGCTATTTGAGTATCCTGAGCTCAGTTAATAAATATCCGTTAAGTTTACCGGTTTGCCTCCTGTCGCCTGCATTTGGGTTCTCATCCCTACTCAATACGTGACAGTACGAACCAACCAGTTTTGGACCCAGCAGGCGAGTTTTGTTATTTTTCACCATGCCAGTTTGGAGTAAGCCAGTGAAACAGTCTGATGTGGAGGACGACGTTCCTTTGCCTGTCCCAGAGGAGATTGACAACTTGGAAAAGGACCCCGTTGTTTATTCATTTGAGGATGAACTTTATGATACAACTTACTCCATACTGTGCTACCAGGGTGAGTGGAGAAGGTCCGAGAGTCAGGAAACTAGACAAGCAGCTCTGTCTTTAGCTCGCAGGGAGGTTTCCTGTAAGCCCTGGCTGAAGTGTTCGTTGCCTCAGTGGGCTAAAGACTTCCTGGACACTCCTGACTCACAATGTCCTAGCCTCCAGCAGTCTGCCTCACAGCCTTCAACCCAACCTGCCAGTACCCAGCCTGAGCCCCAGTTTATCAGCCTGGGGTTTGTAAATGTCCACCCTGTCTGTCCTGCCCCTGTTGACCCCGGGTTCCTTGAGGCAGTCGATACTGAAGCGTATTCTGCCCCAGATCCATATGTTGGTTCTCAAGTGGCCATAGTCAAGGGAAACCGGGCGAGGAGGCGTCATCATCGTGGCTGCACCCAGGAGCCTCAACTTCGGCCAGGCATCAGAGAGGGCGAGCTCCCACTGCAGACCAGCGATGGAGGTGGCGAGGTCCCACTGCTGCCCAGCCACGTTGAGGCCCCACTGCTGTCCACCTGTGGCGATGGTGAATCCCCACACCTGTTCAGCACCAGTAAGCCTCAACTGCAGCGCAGCGACCAGCGTGCACCCCTGCCGGGCGACCAGCGTGCACCCCTGCCGGGCGACCAGCGTGCACCCCTGCCGGGCGACCAGCGTGCACCCCTGCCGGGCGACCAGCGTGCACCCCTGCCGGGCGACCAGCGTGCACCCCTGCCGGGCGACCAGCGTGCACCCCTGCCCGGCGACCAGCGTGCACCCCTGCCCGGCGACCAGCGTGCACCCCTGCCCGGCGACCAGCGTGCACCCCTGCCCGGCGACCAGCGTGCACCCCTGCCCGGCGACCAGCGTGCACCCCTGCCCGGCGACCAGCGTGCACCCCTGCCCGGCGACCAGCGTGCACCCCTGCCCGGCGACCAGCGTGCACCCCTGCCCGGCGACCAGCGTGCACCCCTGCCCGGCGACCAGCGTGCACCCCTGCCCGGCGACCAGCGTGCACCCCTGCCCGGCGACCAGCGTGCACCCCTGCCCGGCGACCAGCGTGCACCCCTGCCCGGCGACCAGGAGCCCGAGCTGTCGAGTTCTCGTCAGTCTGCAGCCCCGTCTCATCCGTCTGCAGCCCCGTCTCATCCGTCTGCAGCCCCGTCTCGTCCGTCTGCAGCCCCGTCTCGTCCGTCTGCAGCCCCGTCTCGTCCGTCTGCAGCCCCGTCTCGTCCGTCTGCAGCCCCGTCTCGTCCGTCTGCAGCCCCGTCTCGTCCGTCTGCAGCCCCGTCTCGTCCGTCTGCAGCCCCGTCTCGTCCGTCTGCAGCCCCGTCTCGTCCGTCTGCAGCCCCGTCTCGTCCGTCTGCAGCCCCGTCTCGTCCGTCTGCAGCCCCGTCTCGTCCACCGGCCGTGCCTGCCGACGTCCAGCCGGACCCTCCGTCGGCTGTCCACGCCGACGTCCAGCCGGACCCTCCGTCGGCTGTCCACGCCGACGTCCAGCCGGACCCTCCGTCGGCTGTCCCCGCCGACGTCCAGCCGGACCCTCCGTCGGCTGTCCCCGCTGACGTCCAGCTGGGACTTAGCCGCCGTACTGCTCCAGTTTCCCAGCATAGCTCCCTTTCTCCGAGCGCCAGACCATTTTTTCCTCGAGTCTTGGGTCCTCAGTTAAACCAGGCTGCTCCCAATCCCCAGGTGCCTCATGTTGCCCCACCTACCAACCCATTGGTCCCTGTCTGTCTGTCTACCTGTCTCCCCCTGTGCTTGTCTGCTAGTGTGAATGCCAGTCTGTATGTTCGCCTGTTCACTCCCCAGTCCTCTTGTCACTTTTCTGACCCCTTTACCCACCTATTGTGTCAAACCTCATGTCTGTCCGCCTGCCTGCTTGTCTGTCAATTGGTCTGTCTGTCTCTTGGTTTGTCCCACCTTCTGTCTGTCTGCCTGTCTGTGTGCTTGTTTGTGTGTTTGCCAGCCTGTCTCTCTGTCTGATTCCTTGTGTAGTTGTTTGTGTTTTCTGGGTTTTGCCCGGCCTAGTGCCCTTCAGTTGTCAGACCTGGTCCCTTGCCCCAGTGTCCCTCCTCCTGGCCCCCTACCACCCGCCCTTTTTGGTGGTCTTGTTGGACATCTGGAAGCTGTCCTTTGAGGGGGGTACTGTCACGATCTGCTGCCAGAGCCTTGGACTTTTTACTGTTTTGAACTTGATCTACAGGATGTCATGTTATTTCTGTACTATCTGTGCTCTTGTGTCATGTGTTTTCTTATAGTTGGTATTCTGCTTTTATTTTGTAGCTTTGTTTCCTGTCTGCTGTGTTACTGTTACCTGCCTTGTCTGTAATTAGCCTAGTGTTTCCACCTTGTCCTGTTAGTTCCCAGCCTATCCCAGTGTTGATTGTTTTGTGGTTCCACCTGTGCTCTGTTCTCCTGTGTCTATTTAAGTCCTGTGTTTGCCTGGTGTTCTTGTTGGTTCGTCGTTTATTGTTATGTGAGTTCCTGTATGTCTTATTATTTGTTCTGCTATTTGAGTATCCTGAGCTCAGTTAATAAATTTCCGTTAAGTTTACCGGTTTGCCTCCTGTCGCCTGCATTTGGGTTCTCATCCCTACTCAATACGTGACAAGACCAAGGTCTCTCATCACTCCCATTGTACTTTTCTTTCTTCTTTTACCCCTACCCAAAGATCAGGCACATTGTTAGTCCTATTCTAGGATGATTTGTCTGTAACTTATCCTACTCTTCTAGCAGATCTACAATTCATCCCAGAATGGACTGAATACTGAATAATTTCTCACACTCATCAGAATAATATTGTATAAACGTAGCAGGTTGCTTCTCGCGACGCCAGCAGAGGTCAGTGTTGTTCAACTTTAGTTCCAGTTCTTCTTACATCTTACAACTCCACCAGTCAACATGGGAGACATGTGGCCCAGGAGGCACATTTGGCCCTCAGGTTTATAGAGAAATCCACACCAAAACACATTGGACATCCATACACCTCAGTGGTTTTCATAGTATTTCATAGTAGTCCCTATGAAATCTCATAAAAAGGGTTTGAGCTTAAAAAAAAAAAAAAAAAAAAAAAGGTTAAAACTAGTGCTTTCCAGGTAGGCCTACTTAGTTAATAAGCGAACTCAAGTTATAGTAAAGTTTAAAACTGCTAGCTACTTTTAATTTGAAAGAACTTAGGGGCCCTGCCTAATGAGAGGTAAAAGGGTCTGTGGGGCTAAAACGTCACCAAATGGTAGTCCGTGGCTCAATTGCTGAATAAATAGTGGGCCCTGGTATCAAAAAGGTTGAAAACCACTGATCTACCTTGATCCCTGAGACACCATCTACTGTATATTGCCTGATTTCTGTCATAGATGCACCCCCATGCAGTTCCCTCCGAGGTCCCCCTCCCCTCCAAATTTGCATTCCTGCAGGATGTCTTTATTCTAACGCGAGTATTTTAGTAGCGCCAAATCTTTTTGTTCAAACATCACATTACATCACATCACATCACACACTACAGGTTAATTACTTTATCGAGCACACACCTCAATTTGTTAAAAACCCTGGGCGGCACCAAACGTGGCAAGAGTTTCAAACAGATGAAGTGGTATATACGGTATACTATTACTAATTCCATTTCATTTCAAATGAGCTTTATTGGCATGAGAAAACAAACGTTTAAATTGCCAAAGCAAATGTCTCAAATACAATACAATAAAACGAGTAGAAAACGGGGTATGTACAGTATATACAGTTGAAGAGGGTACAGAGTTTTGTAAGTTATGTAATGTTGCATTGTTTTATACATCCTATAATGGTGCATACAACCCCCCCCCCCCCCCCCCCCCCCCCCCACACACACACACACACACACACACACCGCACCCCCATTTTTCAACTTATAACTGCATAACTGCACTTATAACTGCATTGTTTCATTCATGTTATAATGGCACAAAGACTTTTTTTTTTTCCTTTTTTCTATTTTTTTTAAATAGCATCAATTATTTGCCTCTTCTGTACAAATGGCAAGAGTTTTCTTCAAGATTATGCTGAAAAAGAAAATGCACATCTAACATGAGTTTAAATGTAGCAGCTCTGTGTACATGGACATGGTCTAGAAAAAATAAATACAGTAAGGTTTGCACACTTGACTACTGCTTTGTTTACCACAAGGACATGACATTCCGAGCCTCATGGCTGTTCATCAGATAATGAACATGAAACACACCTAGATGTACCTCGTCAAGGCTGTGTCGCAGGACCAAGCACAGCTGGTGCTCATAAGACCTAACAATCAACATTTGGTGTATAAAATTGTCTTTCAAATGTGAAGACAGGTTCCACATTATTTGATTTACAGAATACAATACATACAAAAAAAAATCGGGGGAAAAACACTTTTTTTTTTTCCTTTTCTTTAAACCGATCAACTGGGACACATGACAGAACATCAGGTTTACACCATCATAAAAGTCAAGTGAAACAGATGAATAAACACTCATCATGAGTTGTACCTCAATACTCATTTTAGAGGTGCCACTGGTACTTTAAAAATGGTGAAAATGATTCGGATATGTAGGAACCACAGCCAATGACTCATCTGATAGAGACAAGCTTTTTTTTTTTTTTAGTCTAGACTGTAGATACTACACTCTAGTACACAACACAGTAGTACTTAGGGTCGTTATATTTCTTTGACCAATGTTCTTTTGTCACAAAAGATCACAAATCTTTCTCCCAGTAGGTATGGGTCATTGGTTATAGTTTCAAACTCAGTGTCTGACTGTCTGTTCTCACAGACCTGTCTGTCTGCCCTCAGACCTTGTCTGTCTGTCTGTCCTCACACAGCGGACAGAGGAGTCAGGACAAATCATAAACCCAGCGTAGAGAGGTTTGTTGGAGATGGTGTGGACAGTGTACAGATGAGACAGAGTGCCCTCTGACACTTCGTAGAAGGACAAAGTCCCAGCAGGACGGTCCAAGAAAAATGCTACTCTATTAGAGCCAGAGGGGCGGATAGGAAGAACAGTGACCTTACTATTGTGTGTGACAGAGTAGCAATCTCTACAGTACAGACACCAGGATTCTTTATTCCATCCAAGAACACATTCCTTATTACCATTTCCTTTCCTACGGATGTCTCTCTCAGTCACTCCTATCCTAACCATTCCACTTATCTGTACCTCACTGTAGCAGCGTTCACCCAGGCTCTCTGCACTGAGAACCTGAGGCCATCCATCAAACCTGTCAGGATGATCAGGATATGAATGATCCTGACCATCCTGATGTGTGACCTTCGTGTTGTTGTCAGACAGAGAGAGGTTTCTGTGTGCTGTGTTTGTGTCCAATGTGAGACGCTGGAAATCTGATGAGAAAACAACACAGAATAGATTAACTGCATCAGTCACTGAATGATATGCAGTGCAGCCTAGTGTGTGTGCGCATGCACGCGCGTGTGTGCGCGTGCACACTCACACACACACACACACACACACACACACACACACACACACACACACACACACACACACACACACACACACACACACACACAAAAAAAAAAACTATAGTGTACTTGGTCATACTGTACTTTGTAGTACAGCGCTAATGTACTTTGTTGTACTTTGTTACTTCCTAGTGCTGTACTGTACTTCATAACACTAAAGAATCACACCATGTATTACTAGGGTTAGCAGACAGACAGAGAGACTCACATGTTGTAAGGAGTTGAGGTTTAGCCCAGTGTTCTCCTCCATGATTCACACTGTAGGAAGTAGAACAACAATGAATCATGATTCAATAAATGTATTACCATGTCAACAAAATGATAGGAATTACCATGGTTCATGCTCAACAGACATCATGCATAGACTGCAACAAGAAACCTATACGATGCAAAAACCAGCAGCATAGAAATTAAATTTGGTTGTTTAAACTGCTATATGCATTGCATATTGATACAGTACATACATGCATCACATTCATCATAACAACTGTAACCTAAGAAGTCAAGTTCAAATGTCTAATAGCTACAGGGTAAGTGCCATCTCTGAAACAGTGTTGAGTAATTAATAGCCAGTTTAAGATCCTCCGACTTGGGACGGATTGATTTTATTAGCCTATCTGGTTATTCTAGTGGAAGAGTGAGGGAAGTAGATTCAATTAGTAGCACATCATCTGTCCAGCTTGGCCTTGACCTGAGAGGTTGTGGGCCCTATTTTGATCGTCTTACGTAACAGGTCTTATGACTTAAGTCAAAACTTGAAGCTGTGGCAACTTTGCTACGCGTTTTGACTGGTCCAGCCAGTTAAATATGCTACACTACACTGACCAACATGGACACTACAGTGGACTCACTTGACAGTCTCCAGTGCAGCAGACAGCTCCTTCAGACCAGAGCCTCCTAAGTGGCTGAAGTTCAAGTCCAACTGTTTCAGATGGGAGGAGGGGTTGGAGGTCACCACTGAAGACAGAGAAGAACAGCCTTCCTCTGTCACTCCACAGCCGGATAACCTGCAGAGAAAATTACAGATTTAACAAATAATACTGTTGATGTTCAAGTAGAGATCCACACACAGAGAACACACATTCTTTACCCCAGGATCTTCAGTCTACACTGTGGATTCTTCAGTACAGCAGAGCAGAGCTGGAGCAGTTGTGATTCCTGCAGGCAGATGAAACTGAGATCCAGTTCTCTCAGATGGAGAAGATTAGAGCTGAGAGCTGAGAGCAGAACTTCAAATCCAGTCTGTGTGATGGTACAGCCCGCAAGTCTGGAATTACACATGAAATATCTTGAATGAACCAACTGAATATCATATTTTGGAGTAAAGACCCCAAGCGATGGAAACAGAAAGCAGCCACATATTGTAGTCATTGTAAAATAAGATTCATAATTCCCTAGCAGCCTTGATGGATCACATATTGTAGTTACCGTATTGTAGCATTGTGATGTGAGAGAGTGAACTAGACAACGCAAACTCCTACCACATTATATATTATTGTACTGTGGGATACCATGGTGTTTAAATGATTTACTCTTATTTAAGAAAATTATAAATACTAATTTAGAACTAATCTAAATAATAATCTGACCTCAGTATCTCCAGTTGACAGTTTGGACTCTTCAATCCAGCAGAGAGCAGTTCCATGGATGGATCAGTTATGTCATTATAACTGATGTCCAATTCTCTTAGATGTGAAGGATTAGAGCTGAGAGCTGAACACACAATCTCATATTCTGGCTCGTGGAGTTGACAGCCAACAAGTCTGTAAATGTAGATTATGCAAAATCAACACAGATTAGATTAGAAGTTCATGTTCAAGGAAATTAACTATGAAGTGTAATGTGTAGTCTAGTCAATTAGATATTGATAGGTCATATATGGTAAGAACAGGAAAACAGAAAACATAAATGTTACAGATAATCTGTGACACAGGCACGCACGCACGCACGCACGCACGCACGCACGCACACACACACACACACACACACACACACACACACACACACACACACACACACACACACACACACACACACACACACACACACACACACACGCACAGTTTTCCAATCACATTATTACGAACCGAGCCTTTCTGCTGTTCCTCACAGCCGGGACCAGAATGCTTTTCCCCCATGATGTTGTTGTGTAGTATTCTTGCAGATCCAACTCATCCATAGGTTCATCTGACAACAGCAGTATGAAGGCCAGAGCTGAACATTGGGTTTGAGACAGTCTTGTCTTTGATCTGTCTGCTGACTTCAGAAACTGTTTGATGTCCCGACATATTGAGGAGACGTTCATCTCCAACAGACAGTGGTAGATGTTGATGAATCTGTCAGGAGAGAGACTCTCATCCTCATGTTTCATCTCTTTCAGGTTGTTTATGGCTTTCTGGATGCTCTCTGGACTGTTCTCTGTCTGACCCAGCAGGCCTCCTAACAGACTCTGGTTGGACCGCAGCGAGAAGCCATGAAGGAAGCGGACAAAGAGGTCCAGGTGGCCGTTCTTACTCTTCAGGGCTTTTTCCATGGCTCGATGTAGGAAGACCTCCAGGGCCATTTCTTCTTCTCCTTCTTCCCCTCCCAGGAATCTCTTCAAGACCTTTGTGTTCTTCTGTGTGAAACAGTGAAACAGCTGGGCTGCAGCCTTGAACTCCTGGATGCTCAAATGAATAAAGCTGTAGACCTTTCTCTGAGATTGAACAGTTTCTTCTTTGAAGATCTCTGTGCACACTCCAGAGTACAGTGCCGCATCATTCACATCAATACCACACTCTTCCAGGTCTTCTTGGTAGAACATGATGCTGCCTTTTTCCAGATGTTTAAGTGCCAGCCTGCTCAGCTTCAGAAGAATATCCCTGTCAGTCTCCTCATCATACTTCAGCTTCATTCTTCTCATCTGGAGTGACACAAAGCGACTGAACAAGCTGGTCAGGTTATGGGGCAGCTGTCCTGTCTTGCCCATCTTCACCAGGTCCTCCACAATGGTAGCGGTCATCCAACAGAAGACTGGGATGTGACACATGATGTGGATGCTCTTTGATGTCTTCACGTGTGAGATGATTGTACTGGCCATCTTCTCATTGTCACTGAACATCTTCCTGAAGAACTCCTCCTTCTGGGGATCTGTGAACCCTCGTATTTCTGTCACCATGTCAATGCATGCAGGAGGGATCTGATTGGCTGCTGCAGGTCTGGTGGTTATCCAGAGGAGAGCCGAGGGGAGCAGATTCCCCTTGATGAGGTTTGTCAGCAGCACGCCTATGGATTTTGCCACTGTCACATCAGAGACAACATCAACGTTCTGGAATTTCAGCGGAAACCTGCTTTCATCGAGACCATCTAAGATGAAGCCAACTTTCCAGACAGCGAGATGCTCTGCTGTGACCTTCTTTAACGTTGGATGGAAAGCATGGATCAGTGAGAGGAGACTGTGCGGTCTGTCTCTGACCAAGTTCAGCTCCCGGAATGAGAAGGGAACCAGGAGAATGATGTCTTGGTTCTCCAAACCTCTTGCCCAGTCCAGAGCGAACTTACGTGTAGAGAATGTCTTTCCGATGCCAGCGATCCCATTGGTCAAAACTCTGTTGCTGGGTTTGTCTCTGCCAGGGAGTATGGTCTTAAAAATGGCACTGCACTTGATCAGGTCGTCATGGAGTGTCTTCATATTGGAGAACGTTTCAAGCTGCCACACCTCATGTTGCTGATTGACCCCTTCACTCCCTCCCGTTGATAAGTGGAGGTCTGTGTAGATGCTGGAGATGGAGGGAACTTCAGTGATGTATGTCACACGTTCAAGACCATCCAAAGTGACTTTATAAACCTTTAAATCCCCCGGTAGAGTGACATCTGATATGAGAAGACAGTTAATACATGTTACACATTCAGCATATTCATAACTGGAACACACCATATCATTAAAACTAAGTAGTGTAAAATGTTGTCAAGTCTTACTGCGTCCAAGTATGAACTGACGCAAGGCCTTCCATCCAGGAAAAGTTGTGAATGTCTCTCTGTGGAGCGAAAGGCAATAGTTTAATACATAAACTATAGTTTTTTAAACATTCTGTATCATTATGTCTCATTGCACAAATAGAAGAGAACACAATCATGAGTTAAATGATGACTTTTTGGTATATTTTCCCAACCAAAATTAATGTTTTATGCCTTCTTAAAACTATGTGCGTAAAACTGGACTGGAGGGTGAGTGTCCCAAAATTATAATAATACCCCAATTTTTTGTAGATTCTAGTCAGTGTTTGTGTTGGAGGCCTCTGATTGGCCGTAGAGGTTTGGTTGATTGAATATTTTTATTTAGAAATGTTATCACAGGGCAAACTGTGTGGCAAACTGTGTCAAACATAAATGTAATATTTTATAGGAGCCAGGAGGAGCCAAAGATACTATGAATAGCCTACTTTCCTTTATCTGCAAGTCTTATATTGAAACATTTATTGTGTTGTATATTTCTAAAAGAAGAATGGATGTACTTGGAGTCAGGAGGTCCAGGATTCCGTCTAGAACGGCCACTCTTCACAGGCAGAAGGCTGGGAGTTGGAGACTTTTCTCTGTGACGTCTGGAATCATGACCAGATTAACATACATTTGCAGTACAATTATGAATAAGATGACTGATAACCAATAAAGCTTTTCTTTGTTTACGATGACTGCCACCCAGTTCATTTACAATAAAAGACAGAAATATCCAATTCTGTAAGGTCAGAAGCAGCAGATCATATAGTGCAGGAGTTCCAATCACCAGTCTGTGGTCCAGCACATGTGAGAAGGGATGCCCATATTTGCCTGACAAAGTCCACTTGAAAACATGACTGAGAACTAAAAAAGAAAGGACAAATAACAGATCCGAGAACTATAATGAGCAGCGGACTAGCCGTTGGGTGGGAGCCATAGAGTAATAAAATATAGAGAGCGGACTCGAGCGATAGCCCCGCCCCCTTGCCGTTCATTTCAATATAAGTTGCTCAGTGGCGCTTTGAAGCACCCGGAAGACTGCCGGAAGTTCCCATTGGAATAACATTGTAGGCAACTTCCGGACACCAAATTTTGGTGGTCACCAGTGTGCCGCCATGACACCTGTGACGTCATGAAGCCTGTTCACTTCCATTATAGGGCTGCACTTCCACTTTTCGCCACCAGGGCCCTTTGCTTCAAGCCTGGAGGCGCTGTCGGTGGATGTGGTGGGTGCCTATTCAACACTGCAGCCACAAGAGAAACAACTATAATAATAGAACTAACAATTAAAATGTTATTTAACTAGCCAATCAGGATAGCATCTAAAAAGACCTGTTTCTGTTAACTGGTGTTACTCTCTAATGTACACTTTACAACAGTTGTATATGGTACCCTCTATGTTAATACACACAAGGAAATATACACACTCAAATGTGAAATGTGGAGGGTACATGCGTTTGAACAGGTTAGGTTTGTAAAAACAAGCCCATTGACTTTATGGTTGCCATAGACAAAAGGCCGAAGACCAGTTTTGTTACATCCACCGATCACAGCCGATGTTAACCGAATGCTCACTGAAAAAATGTACGGGGGTGCACATGTGTGCACATATTGGGAATGAACGATATTTTGTTTTTACCTAATGATATGATGTAATTATGTCACCAGGGTATCATCAGCTATAAGGAAGGGTTGTGGAGGGACGGTTTTAAGGCACAGCCGTAAGTATCCATAAGGGGCCATAAGGGGATTAACCAATCAATTAATTATTGCATATAGCTGATAACTAAAGGGGGGGGTGGCAGCAAAGAGGCACATAAGGAGTTAAGCGAGTTAAAACTGAATAAACATATTTATTGTTGTTAAATAGTTAAGTTGATTCATGGCTACATAGATGTTTCCATAGAGTCCTCCAGGTGGCGCTAGAACAGGCCCATGTGAAACGTGTTCCATCCAGGGATGTGTGCTCAGTTTGGCTGTGATCAAACCAACGTGTCAGAGTTTAGCTAGTGGCAGATGGAATAACGGATGGACAGAGCAAAAAACATCAGCCTGGCAGAGAAAAACATATGTACATTTAATGTCTTGTAGTGTATCTATTTATTTATAGAAGGATGCACATACTTTGAGTCAGGAGATCTAGGTTCATTACTGAAGGAAGGAGGAGCCAGTCTAGAACCGTCACTCTTCACAGACACACTGCTGGAGGTTGGAGACTCTGCTCTGTGATGTCAGGAATATACAATTGTCATAATTAATAAATTAAATAAAAAATAAATAAAATGTCACTTTCATAAAATGATTTTAATCTTATGTCTCATACAAGTAGAAGATAAAACAACATAGTGAGTTTCATCTATTTGACACAAGAAAAACGTAAAAATATAGAATGAAATGGAAATAATACAACATCACGTTACACAGCTATTAAGTAGATCTAGTTACAGACAGACAGACAGACAGACAGACAGACAGACAGACAGACAGACAGACAGACAGACATCTTCACCACTTCCTTCACAAACTGCACACATAGTAACTTGTGATCTATAGATACTATTGGACAGAGAGGACACACCATTATTGAAATCTATTAATTTCTGTTATTTAACTAATTATCTACTAACTACTGTATATCCAGAGGCAGAGACACACACTATGTTCGTACACTATGTTCGTAGAAGGAAGGAAGAGCTTTTCAATGTGTCACTAGTTTCAACTGAAAGTTTCAACTGTGGACTGCTTGTTCCCTTAAATATGCTATTCCACTTCCTCTGAAATAAATTATGTTTAGTTACATTGTGGTTAATAGTCACCATCACTAGGCAATTTACATTTGCAGGATGAGCAGGGACTCCATGTAGAATGTATCATCCTTGATCAATCATAAAATGGTAATTGTTCAATATATCAGCTATAATATTATAGCTGGTCAACTTTATGTCTGCCCGGCTGGGAGAGGACTATGTTGGAACTAATCCGATCTTGGTTGGGCGTGGTGCCATCATTTGAAATAAAGTGGACTAGCATGTTGCTGCTGTATTTTTAGTATCTTAGCACTGCCACCCAACCCTGGCATAGAAGACAATGGGTAAAGTTAAACTTGCTGAGTGACGTCACAGAAAAAACTAGCATCTACAATAATATTTGCTATCACCCAAGCGGCATGACACGCCTTCTATAAATAATGTACAAGTGCGGATGTTCACGCGCAGTGCATGTGTGCATGTGTGTGTGTGAGGTATTTAGATCCATATCTGAGCAGAATGTGACAATCGGTGAACAGATTGATGTTGACTTCACTTCATTATGATGAATTTTGCAATACGATCATCTCAACAGCTATGAAGCAAATGCATCGCATGCCTCTGTATCCAATAGTGTTGTTAGGATTGCGGGGGTGGGTGGGGGGATGCGGGGGATTTAAAGGCACACACAGTGTCCATAAGGTACATAGAAAAAAAATGTGATTGTGGTTGTTTTTTATTAATCAAAAGGGAGGGGCAGTTAAGGAGTTAAAACTGAATAAACGTTATATTTATTAAGTGGTTTCATGGCTATAGAGATGTTCCCATAGAGTCCTCCAGGTGGCGTTATAACACCATGTGAAACATGTGTTCCATCCAGGGAGTGTGTGCTCAGTTTGGCTGTGATCAAACCAACGTGCTAGATATTAGCTAGTGGCAGATGGAATAACGGATGGACAGAGTGCACAACATAGTCTCTCAGCCACCTAGAGACAACCATTATATACATTTAATGTGTTATAGTGTATGTATTTATTTATAGAGGGATGGACAATGGACATACTTGGAGTCAGGAGGTCCAGGTTCATTACTGAAGGAAGGAGGAGCCAGTCTAGAACCTTCACTCTTCACAGACAGAAGGCTGGAGGTTGGAGACTCTGCTCTGTGACGTCTGCAATAAAACGTCACTTTCATAAAATGATCATAATCGTATGTCTCATACAAGTAGAATAGAAAACAATAGTGTGTGTGTGTGTGTGTGTGTGTGTGTGTGTGTGTGTGTGTGTGTGTGTGTGTGTGTGTGTGTGTGTGTGTGTGTGTGTGTGTGTGTGTGTGTGTGTGGACTTCGTGGACAGCTTGTTCCCTTAAATATCTTAACACTGCCACCCGACCCTGGCATAGAAGACAATGGGGAAAGTTACACTTGCTGCGAAACGTCACAGGAAAAAAAATAGCATCTAAAATAGCATTTGTTATCACTCAAGCAGCATGACACGCCTTCTATAAATAATGTACAAATGTATGGCAGTATGGCAGTGCACACGCAGTGCATGTGTGTGTGTGTGTGTGTGTGTGTGAGAGATATTTAGTTCCATATCTGAGAATAATGTGACAATCGGTGGACAGCAGATTGATGTTGACTTCACTTCATTATGATGGATTTTGCAATTTGATCATCACAGCAGCTATGAAGCAATGCATCTCTGGGTAATCTAGCCTGGTCCAAACCCATAGACACAGGATTGGCCTTCTATTGTCAACCTCTGATTTCCTTCAGTACCAAGATGTATTTAACCAATGAGAGTCGGAGTTGAGGTTGGTCTAACGACACGGAAACAGACGCAGCTGATTGGCCAGCAGCCCGGGCCGTCACTCAGTGCAACAGTTACAGTGTCAAACAACAAACATGGCGGCTGAAACTGCTGTGAATCACAGACATACCAATCTGTCCATTAAACCAACCTATGACAAATAGTTCCATCCAGATAGTGTGTGCTCAGTTTGGCTGTGATCAATCCAACGTGTCAAGAGATTAGCTAGTGGCAGACAGAATAACGGATGGACAGAGTGAAAAACATAGTCTCTCAGCCGCCTGGCAGAGAAAAAACATTATATACATTTAATGTATTATAGCGTATATACAGTATTTATTTATAGAAGGATGGACATACTTGGAGTCAGGAGGTCCAGGTTCATTACTGAAGGAAGGAGGAGCCAGTCTAGAACCTTCACTCTTCACAGACAGAAGGCTGGAGGTTGGAGACTCTGCTCTGTGACGTCTGGAATCATAACCAGAATACAGTTGGCATAATTAATAAATCAAATAAAGATAAATGAAATAAAAAATAAAAAGTCACAATCATGAAACAATCTTAATCTTATGTCTCATACAAGTAGAAGAGAAAACAACATAGTCAGTTTCATCTTTTTGACACAAAAGAAAAACGTAAAATATAGAATGTTATCAATGGAAATAATACAAATTAGATAAATAAATAGATATTATGTAGACGTACAGTTGTAGTTACAGACAGACATCTTCACCACTTCCTTCACAAACTGCACACACAGTAACTTGTGATCTATAGATACTATTTCACAGAGAGAACACAACATTATTGAAATCTATTATTTTTCTGTTATTTAACTAATTCTCTACTAACTATATCCAGAGGCAGAGACACACACTATGTTCATACGTAGGAGGAAGGGCTTTTCAATGTGTCACTAGTTTCAACTGAAAGTTTCAACTGTGGACTGCTTGTTCCCATAAATGTGCTATTCCACTTCCTCTGAAATATGTTCATTTACATTATGGTTATGGTGTGTGTGTGTGTGTGTGTGTGTGTGTGTGTGTGTGTGTGTGTGTGTGTGTGTGTGTGTGTGTGTGTGTGTGTGTGTGTGTGTGTGTGTGTGTGTGCGCGCGTTTGTATACTTTGTGGACAGCTTGTTCCCTTAAATATATTAGCACTGCCACCCAACCCTGGCATAGAACACAATGGGGAAAGTTATGCTTGCTCCGTGACGTCACAGGGAAAATAGCATCTAAAATAATATTTGTTATCACCCAAGCGGCACGACACACCTTCTTTAAAGAATGTACAAGTACAGGGGTTCACGCGCAGTGCATGTTTGTGTGAGGTATTTAGTTCCATATCTGAGCATTATCGGAGCATAATGTGACAATCAGTCACATCGCAACAGCTATGAAGCAATGCATCTCTGGGTAATCTAGCCTGGTCCAAACCCATAGACACAGGATTGGCCTTCTATTGTCAACCTCTGATTTCCTTCAGTACCAAGATGTATTTAACCAATGAGAGTCGGAGTTGAGGTTGGTCTAACGACACGGAAACAGACGCAGCTGATTGGCCAGCAGCCCGGGCCGTCACTCAGTGCAACAGTTACAGTGTCAAACAACAAACATGGCGGCTGAAACTGCTGTGAATCACAGACATACCAATCTGTCCATTAAACCGACCTATGACAAAAAGTTTAAAGGCACAGACATAAATATCCATAAGGGACATAGAAATGGTAGATATTAGCTAGTGGCAGACTGAATAACGGATGGACAGAGTGCAAAACATAGTCTCTCAGCTGCCTGGCAAAGAAAAACATTATATACTGTACAGTCAATGTGTTATAGCGTATATACAGTATTTATTTATACATACTTGGAGTCAGGAGGTCCAGGTTCATTACTGAAGGAAGGAGGAGCCAGTCTAGAACCGTCACTCTTCACAGACAGAAGGCTGGAGGTTGGAGACTCTGCTCTGTGACGTCTGGAATCATAACCAGAATATATAGTTGTCATAATTAATAAATACAATACAAATAAATTAAATAAAAACATAAAAAGTCACTTTTATGAAACATTTTTTATCGTGTCTCATTATACCAGTAGAAAACAACATCTTGAGTTTAATCTATTTGAAAAATGTCAAAAGAAAACAGTAAAATATAGAATGAATGGAAATAATTATCAATGGAAATAATACAATATCACGTTACATAGATATTATGTAGATCTAGACTAAAGAGAGGCAGACAGACATCTTTCCCACTTCCTTCACAAATTGAACACATAGTAACTTGTGATCTATAGATACTTTTGAACAGAGAGGACACAACATTATTAGAATCTGTTATTAACTGTTATTAAGTAATCATCTACAAACTATATCCAGAGGCAGAGATGATGTTTTCACTCGTGACTGTCTGTCAACAGATCAGCTGTTTGGAGCAATGGCCATGACGCTTTGCGCGTGGAACCACACACACACACACACACACACACACACACACACACACACACACACACACACACACACACACACACACACACACACACACACACAGAGAGAGAATGTTCATATGTAGGAGGAAGGCCTTTTCAGTGTTTCTCTAGTTTCAACTGTGTGCTTTTGTTGTTGTTGTTGCAAGTGTGTGATTGTGGGTAGGTTTGAGGCAACATTTACACGAGAGAAGAGTAAAAGTCCTGTCCTGGCAGAGAATGTAGAATCAAGAAGATGGTGCGAGATATGACTTAACAATAATACATAATTTACAGCTGTTACCAAATTATAACTATCCTTCCATAACACCTCAACAGTGCCACAGGTTGATCACCTCCATGCCACACCCCACTAATAATAATAATTTATTCAACAGTAGCCCAGAACAAGTTATATACAATATAATAATATACAAGGCAAAATAATCTTATTCATTGAGATAGGATTTGGGGTTTTTCATGAGCTGTACACCATAATCACCAAGATTAAAACAAAAAATATATATTTTAAATACTTCACTTAAAGTTTCACTTTTTGTAATATGGAAGAAAATGAATGTTTGCACAATATTCCAATTCGCTGATAAAGGACCTGTATTTATGGCAAGTATTGCCTGAACCTTAAAGTCCACAAATCTGAAGTAGGGCAAACCATTACTTTTTCCAACATGTTGCTTTGTTAATGCGAAAATACTTAAATTAACTGAGATTATTTTGAATGGAATTAATGCATGCTTGACCCACTACAGTATCTGGATGAGGAAGCAACATTCGTTGGTTAACAGAAAAACATGTCAAGACGCTAACACAATGGAAGGGTTAAAATGTCTGGTCAATTCAAACCTTTCATCAGTAGAGTCTTGTCCATCTTTGGACTCAATACTTTTGGAACGTGTGGACCTCTTCATGGTGTCACAGCTGGGTGCAGAGATCCTACTCTGTCATGACCAACCCTGTTAAAATATGATAAAGACAGGATCAAGCTCAACATTATTTACAGTATTGTGCTTAATATATGACGACTAGTGCTGTTGTAAATGATGGACGGAAATGTGAACTGTGCAGCACTACAGTAGTCTCTGCTAGGCCAGTCTGTCTACCCTGGGTACACATTCTGGAAGGCAGAAATTTGAAGGGTATATGATAAATCAAGTTGCATTTAAACATCATTTTATTTGCTTTATAGATTCAATTTGGTCGCATGTTGGGCACTAATTTAATTTTGAATAAATAATAATAATAAAGTATTTATTTATTTAAATCTATTGGTGATTCAGTCAATCATATTTCTAAGACTATGCTGTGGGAAAGAGGAATAAAACTAGAGGCAAACTAGAGCCTGATGGATGGCAGATGCCCCCCCTCCCCCCTTCGGTCACACACTTCTTCCTTCCTTTTAGAGTTAAGGAGTTCATTTTTTTTTTTTCTTTGATTGTTGATTTATAGTTGACTTTCAGGTCAGAGCAGCAGAATACTGCTTCGGTCTTGTTCCTCTGCCTGTGTGTGTCAAACGGACATGATGCTATTTTTCTTTTCTTTTTTCTTTTTTTTTTTGTAATTGCATTGTATTGAGAGTTGTTTACTTTAGAGTTTACATTAGATGGAGTAGGAATGATATGTCATATTAAGTTTTACTCCTTCAAAACCTTAATCAAAAGATATGGCCGCAAGTGGTCTGCTTGGTACAAGGATACAGAGTAGATAGTCCATTAATAACTCACCTATATTAGGTTGTCAAAGGCATAGTTGTCTATTAGCTGTTAGTATTATAGTAGTTGTCATAGTTATAGTTTATTTGCAGACTGCAGTATGTTGTAGAATATAGTATGTTAAAGTTGTTATGGTTGTAGTTGTAGTGTGCTATAGCTGTAGAATGTATGGCATGTCATTGTCTAGTCTTCCTGTTAGATTTTCAAATACTTTTCACGTTTACCCTTTTAGGCTTCACTTCATAATTAGGATGTTCACTTAGCCAGCACTTTATTGCCTTCATCTGTTGCAATAGCTTGTATTGTTATTGTCTTGGCACCGAGGAAAAGCTGGAAACTCCCTGTATATGTCTAGACATGTATGCTGTGACAAATAAAAAACCTTGAACCTTGCACATAGCTTTCCTAGGGATAAGTGTAACTAAACTATATATATATATATATATATATATATATATATATATATATATATATATATATATATATATATATATATATATATATATATATATATTTTTTTTTTTTTTTTTTTTTTTTTTTTTTTTTTTTTTTTTTTTTCATTTTAAGGTGATAATGCTAAACCAGTGGTTTTCAACCAGTGGTCTGGGGACCAGACCACTGACCAAAAATGAAACCAAATGGACCCTTGCGAATACATTTGGTTTCATTTTTACACTCTCAAGTTAAAACTCTCAAGTTAAAATATTCATCTACTGGCTACTGAATTCCCAAGTCTACTGTATATTTAGTACCTGTTTTGTTTCTGAAATTCAACCTTTAATTGTGGACAAAACCAAAAGAAATCTTTAGTTTTAGGGTCCTCTAATGGTGGTCCGTGTCTCAAATTCTAAATAAATAGTGGGCCCTGGTATCAAAAAGGTTGAAAACCACTGCGCTATATCCTACTGTATAACAAAACACGACAGTGTTAATAGAATCACGCAACATGGCTGTTCTTTCTGGGTTCTGATGAGGTGACCAGATGTCCCTCTTTGCGTGGGACAGTCCTCAACCAAGACGACTGAACAGGCCTCAGTGTTCAAATGAAATAATATATGGTATTTCCACACATAAATATGACCGCAAGATGTTAATAATTTGCACATTTCCCCACTTGTCCCACACCTGCAATTCTTCTGTCCCTCAAATGAACAGTTTGGATCTGGTCACCCTAGAAACTTCTGACGCACTTACAATGTAAGTTGTTTGCAAATGAAATGGGGTAAATACAAACCATTTTCATAATTTAATTTGCTTCGCCTATCCTAGAAATGTATCCAAGGCTATATGCTACATGGCGTATAGTTTAGCATGTCATACATGTATATATTATTATTATGATGATAACATACCTTCTCTCCCTCTCTCTCTCTCTCTCTCTCTCTCTCTCTCTCTCTCTCTCTCTCTCTCTCTCTCTCTCTCTCTCTCTCTCTCTCTCTCTCTCTCTCTCTCTCTCTCTCTCTCTCTCTCTCTCTCTGCCTCTCTCTCTCTCTCTCTGAAATGACTTTACAAAGAGTCAAAACTACCTTCTCTCATGGAGAGCTGGCCGGGCACATTTGTGCTTCAAAGTAACTCTTACCTTGTAAAAATGCCAAACATAAGCAGATTTTCATATAGCTTTACTTCTCCGGTTTCTATTCGGGAGAAAATTATAATGCGACCGCCCGTAGTTTCCAATAAACAATGGTGTTTTGGAACACTGTCTCAGAATCAGGCAGCCACCATTGTAAACATTGTAACACCACCCTCTAGCGGCCAGCCTGTTGTACCATCAGGGAAGACGAGGCGACTCGGACACAAAGTAGATCAAAACAGCATTTTAGTGAAAACTACGGCCGTAGGCATTTTAATTTCCTTCCATAATCAAACCGGACAAATAAAGCTCTGTGGAAATCTGCTTAGATTTGCATTCGAACAACATAAGAGTCACTTTGAGGAACAATAGTCCTCGTCCAGCTCTCCACGGGAGGAGGTCGTTTGATTGATGGCGTCAGAATAAGGAAATAACCTCTATACGAGTCTTACGAGTTTTTGGGACGAATGTGGCTGTAGCCCTGGGCGGGACTATCCCTGATCAGCAGTGGTTTTCAACCAGTGGTCAGGGGACCACCAGTGGTCCTTGAAAAAGTTCCACGTGGTCCATTTGGTTTCATGTACACTCTCAAGAGGTAAACTATGCACCGTCGACACAACCTGAAAATGTAGAAATTTGATCTATGTTTGCCTGTTTTGTTTGCGAAATTCAGCCTGCATGGAATTGAAAGAAAAAGAAATCTTTAGTTTTGAGTCTGTGGGGCTAAACTGTCCTCAAATGGTGGTTTAATTGTGGCTCAAATGCTGAATAAATAGTGGGCCCTTGCATCAAAAAGGTTGAAAACCACTGAAGATATATTAAAGGTTTAAAATGGCATTTTAGAAGCTGTATACCTATACTACTCCTACAGTACCTGTACTCCTGTTGCGCAGAGCAGAATGTCCTGCCTGTCATTAAGAGGGGAGAGAAGAGAGAGAGAGAGGCAAGAAACTCGTTATTTGATAGCACTAGAGTGGGTGGAGTCTAGTTATTTTCCTAAAAGTCACTTTCACTTTCCCACTCAGCTCTCTGGCTGGTTCTGGTTCTGAGTGCTGGGGTGTGACCAGATGTTCTACTTTGCGTGTGGGACAGTCCCTCATTTTCAAGACTGCTAGGGTGTCTCTGGTGTATTGACACTCAGTCTGTCCCACATTGTGTGACCGGTGTTGGGAATATTACTTTGCTTTATTATATTACTTAATCATTACCTCCAAAGTCCTCTATTTTAAAATAATAGATTCATATTACATATTACTGTCTGAGCAAGTGTAATATATTAATATTACTATTACATAACTTTAACTCCTAAAAAAAGAACTCCTAAAAACAGTATCCTACTGACATAGGCCTATCTCATGCTACTCTGGACAGTTAACACAGTAGTTAAATGTATTCCATGAATTCAAGGAAGCCAGTAAATAATTTCATGACAATTTATAGAATTAGAATTAGAAGTCTTTATTGACATGACATGTAAACATGTTAGGAGTTTGGTTTGGCAGTCAGAGTGCAATTACAGTACAACATAAACTAGTGCAAAAACAAGACAAGACAGTGCAAAAACATAGTGCAGTGGGGGACACCAGCAGCATTGAGGAGCCGTATAACTGTGGGGGAAAAAAGCTGTTTGAGTAACGGGCCTTTGCAGTTTTTAAAGAACGCAACCTCCTGCCTGAGGGGAGCGGGGCAAAAATATAGAAATATAGAAAATAATAATTATTTAACTTCTACAGTTGTCAAGATAATTTCACAAGAACACTTGCAACTCCCAACACTGATTGTGACTGACAGCCATCAGTGTCAGTCACACTGATGGCTGTAGCACTTTGTAGTCACCTAATAGCTGGCTTTCTGTGGTCTCGTTTCCAGCTATAGGTGTGCTTTGAAGTCTGTTAATGCGTCCCGAGAATGAGTGAGAGAGAGTGAGAGAGTGAGAGGACGAGAGAGTGAGAGTGAGTGAGAGAGACCCAGTGTATGTAACTTCGAAGACAAAAAAAAATGCAAACACAGTAGCAGTCCATAAGCTGCTGCGAAAATAAAGGATGTCAAACGTAATACTGTTTATAAATAATTAAATATTACCTTAATATTATTACATTTTCCAGCAAAAGATAATAAGCAGGGAAGGATTATCCAACGGGCCCGTTGGGCCCAGGCAGGGGGGTCCCCAAGAAAAGGGGTAACAGTGAATAACAGTAGTGCAAAGGGTCCTTGTCGCAGTGGGCTTATGGATTTTGTGTCAATAAAATATCCTTCAAAGTCCTTATTTGCTAAACCATCATGACACGGTACATTACTGCTTAAAGAGTTTAAAGAGTTTGCATTTATTTGGCTTAGTTATTTTGTCTGTTTATTATTTTCAAGCAACCCCTTGCTGTAAATTCTGCTGAAATGCAGGTGAATATCACAAGCCTGTCCATTTAGTTACACACTAAGGGCTCCATTTTCGTTACCGCTATGAACCCCTTATCCCTTAACTTCTTTGCCTCTTTAAACTATTAAAAAAACATTTTTCAGTAGTTCAAATGTCCAGTCTACAAACTCGTGTTAATTGATTGACATGTTGAAATATTGCGAAAAGTTTTTCAAAATAGTAAAAAACAAAATAAGGGATTTGGGATAAGGGGTTTAGCTGTAACGAACCCCTTATCCTTTTTTTTTTTTTTTTTTTTTTTCTTTTTTTTTACTATTTTGATAAACTCTATTGACACCTTGTGAGCTTGTAGACTGGCCTTTTTAACTATTGAAAAACGCTTTTTTTTAAATAATTTAAAAATGTCATTACTGCTATGCGTGTGTGCAGACTCTATGCACCGCAATGGGAAGAAAAATCCTCCAGTGTGGGGTGATCCCTTTGGCTGGGGCCCATAATTTCTAGATCCCTGTATGATAGCAACAGAGATAGGGTTATGAGTGCTGGGGGGTGACCAGATGTTCCACTTTGCATGTGGGACAGTCCCTCATTTCCAAGACTGCTCTCCCGCCGATGTATTGAGACTCAGTGTGTTGTGAATTGTGATTGACAACCATCAGTATTCAATAATTACTACTGTAGTTACATGCAGGTGTTTAAACGGTCGGAGGAGGAGTGGTAGTGAGAGAGGAAGAGAGAGAGAGACAGAGACGGAGACAGAAAGAGACCCGGCCTCCAAGGCAATACTGTATGAGCGACACTACTGGGTGCATCGCGAGTGTGCTGCAATGAAGTCCATTTTAACGCACATTCGACTACTTTATTGCAGTCGTTATGGTCAATATAGGCCTACCCTCCTCCTCTAAGCCTAATCCTAAACATACCCGCAAGCATGTTGTCACACTGACATGCCTCAAAAGAGGGCGGCCAACAGGCCATGCTGATCGAGGTGTCAGTCAGCTCCCAGACAAAATCCCTTGTCGAGGCAGGAACTCTGCTTAATAATTAGCATCCTCGAAATTATTGCCTGATAACAGTCGAAGCGGGTAAACAAAGACCTTCCAATCAAGTGAAGTTCATCTTAAATTTGATTCAGATTACAGTTGCAAAGAGATAGAAGAGGGTATTGTTCTTCTCTGTGAACAATATCACATCAGTTACAAGTGTTTTTTATGCAAAGACAATGTTTCTATCTATCTATCAGGGGAATCCATTGAACTGAAAAGAATTGAGAGAGGGAGAGAGAGTGATACGTTTCTGCGTTTTTCGACCACTTCATAGATCAAAATTGCGTGTAAAATTAATAAATAATGCTAGGCGTTCTTCTATTGCTACATTCTGGATTATTCAATATGGAAACAGTCGCCCATATCATGCCATTATTTTATCTGGCCCGGCTTCCTGGGTTAAGCAAGATTTCAGTTAACGGACGAGGGGGAAATCTGTAACCGTCGACCAAGTTAAGAGGAAATGTGGAGAGTTGTTGCTTGGCCTGGGAGGGGTTCGAGTCAGACTCAAGACTGATAGCAACAGAAGTCCTCATTTGATAGACAAAACAGTGTGGCTGGCAATCCGTGGCCCTGTAAATGAAAATGTTCTTTCCCGATAAAACACTGACTGTAAGCCCTGTTAATAATTCACATGCAGTAAACCATGTGAAACAGCAAGGGTAAAGTACAACACTGGCACCATGCCAAACCCAACACAATTGGTCAACGTCAGTGTTAGGTCAGCTAGGATACAGGTGGATAATTCATCCATTTTGCAATGTTTTGATTATTATAAAACCTACATTAACTGCACAACACTTCCTCCTAATCCTGGGCACGCCATTATAGGGGAATTTATTTTTCTATGAATAGGGTTTTTATAATAGACAGTATATTTTTATAGATTGTTTCATGTTCATATTTTGTGTCAACAGTTAATTCCTTAAATTGATTGCAAAGTTGACTATTGGTCAACATGTGGTTGACTATTGGTCAACATGTGTCTATTTCTTAGTTTTCAGTGATCCCAGGATAAAAGAAAAAAAGGTTATCGTTGTGAGTGAATCTTCCATTGGTGAGTCATTGAGTCATGCATGAACTCGAGCTGTCTGCAGCTTGAAACAATGTGACAAACATTTACTTCAACAAAAGTCCCCTAACCCTCAGGGACAATAAATAACACATAGGCAGAACAACACAAAATATGCCTAGGATTTCTATTTCCCTACTATGAATCTTTCTCAAAGTAAAGTCAATGTAATTTGGTCATTCTGCACCTCCTAGTGGACTTATTGCAAGACTACAGTTGTATAGTATTAATGATCAAATAGCAACCAGACATCAGACTCTGATCAAAGATTAGTTTGATGGTGTTTGATATGTGTGAACAAGGCCTCAGAGCAACTGTAGTAGGCTACAGGTGAATGCGATGGTACAGTGTACTATCTACTGGATCTTTGTCAAACGTCTGCTGGACATCTGAAATGGAGCAGGAATTGGGGGAGAGGTGTAGAAATCATCAGACGACTTTTGCAACCAATCGCTTTGTTGCATTTCATTTGAGACGAAAAAGTGAAAAAAGTGTTACCCCTGCATCCATTTTATCTGAAGCATTCGAATGGCATTATCCTAGATTTGACCCCTCAATGTCCTTGTTCTCAGCAAATCAGCTATTATTGACACTGAGCGAGTAAGGCAGAGAAAGTGACTGTGGCTCCAGTTAATAGAGACAAAGATAAGCACACCTGCCATGCCAGTACACCAAGGGGATTTTTAATCTGGCCTGGCGGTGCCATGCTTCATGTTAGTTACACTCAATCAATAGGCCTAGGCCTACACATTTTTTTATTTCCCTTTTATGTATCTTCTTTTTTTTATTTTATTTTCCCAAACATTGCAAGACACATCTGTAATTTCAAACATGCACATTAAATTCTAATTATTGTGCTCATGTGATGTTCAGAATATCTCATACCTGTATAAAGTCATCTGAACTTCTAAAAACATCCACACAGGGATTACGCTATATGCGTTTCACACAACATCCTGGCTCTGAGCAGCCAATCATAATGTCAAAGTGTCAAAATGTCAAAATCAAAGTGCAGGATATAGTCGTTGAGCCAATCAAATGACAGTCACAAGTCACAATGAAGAGGCAGCACTGATCCAGCAGCCAGTCAGTCACCATGAAGTAGCCTGCAGAGTAGAGACACCTATGAACCAAGCAAGGACCAGGATGGAATACTTTCTAACGTTTCTTCTCATTTGCTCTTGTAAGTATTCACAGCAACAGTGTTGCATCAGTATGATATTTATGAGAGTTATGAGCTTAGTTATGATTACTTTTTGCACTAACTCGTAAAGTAATTCTTCATATTTTCCCCATTCAGTAACAGCGTTATTGTGGTTTCACCATGTAAACTGACTGAGTGCACTCCCAGAATGAAACGCATTTCACATGTGAAACATTTGCATCACCGCTAAACTCCTTATCCATAAACTTATTTGCCTTTTTTGCCATTTTGAAAAACATCTTTGAACAATTAAAATGGCCAGTCTACAAGCTCACATGTCAATGTATTGTATTGTAGACTGGCTAGTTGAACTAGTTTAACAAAGCAAAGAAGTTAGGGATAATGGGTATAGCATGTGATGAAAATGTAGCCCAAAGTGTCCTCTTCTGGTCAACACAGGGCAATTACCCGTACTTTACCCATAAGGAATCTATTTTATATGCAAACTCTTGAAAGTGGCACCTTTTAATATAAGAGAATGCCTTTAATTTAAGATCCATAGTATTTCTTTGTAAAGTGAAACGAATGTATAAAACATAGATAATTTTGTAATTTACAAGAAAATATTTGACATGCAAAACAGATATAAGTTCCATAGCATTTTTCTTGTAGAGTGGCTTGTATGACAGGTGCCACTTTCAAGTTTTTTCAAGTTGATATCTATGTATATCCCCATAATTAGACTGGATATTGTTTGTGATTTAAGTGCGTCTTTTTTTTACATGTTTGTGTAGCTTAAAACAACTGGACCAGTGTCATTAGGGATTTTTTCCCCTTTAAAACAATAATAAAGTAAAGTGAAGTAGTTACTTTCATATTTTAGTAACGGGTAAAGCTATATTTTACCTAATCAGGGAGGTAACTATAACTCCATACTTTTTAAGGGTAACTTCCCCAACACTGGTTATGAGATACTTGGCACATTTCATACTTAAATACAAAAAATACTGTGGATCTTGGATATCGTAAGTCATATCATTCTTATAAACTAGAAAATGACACGTTTCACTTTACAAGATACCTTGGATCGTGGATCTTGGATACTGGATCTTATATCTTTATTGTATGTGATATACAATTCATATAAATTAAGGGTCCACCCCGTTTTCCAGACGCCCCTAGAGTAGACGGGACATAGTTCAGACAGTCTGACTCTGGGGACAGGTGAAAATCGGGTGCCACCCAAAATCCAAAATTATACAGTATAAGTTTTACATTATGTTTACATATATATATATATATATATATATATATATATATATATATATATATATATATATATATATATATATATATATATATATATATATATATATATATATATATATATATATATATATATATATATATATATTAACTTTATTTCCTTACACGATTGTATGAAAGGTGACACTTTCAAGAGTTCACATATACGTTGTATAAAGGTTTCCATATGGGTATACCGCTACATATGTTTTTTAACCTATGCCGTGGCATTGTATGCTTGTGTTGCAGGTATGGCTCAGCGTATGAAGATCGTTCAGCCAGTTCCACATCAAACAGTACAGCCAGGCCACAACGTTACACTCCAATGTCACATCGAAGGGGTGCGATTCGTGTACACTCCACAATGTGTATGGTACAAAATGACAGTTGCAAATAATTTGACCAACCTTTGTGTGACATCAAAAGACAAAGGCATTCAACATTGTGGTCACATGTCGGCAGAGATGGACAAACATAAATGTCATCTTAAAATAAATAAAACGAGAGCAGAGGACACTGGAAAATACTTTTGTGGAGTAATAGGGATAGGTTTGGGTGAGATTGGACCAGGAACCTTCCTACAGATAACAGGTATTTTTTTCTTGGTAGTGTAATTTATGTTTGAAGGATATTACATAATTGCATTTGCTGTTATTCTATCAGATTATAACGACTAGTAATGATGATTAACTTTTATAGCAGTGGATCCAGGCAAGACCTCTGGTGAGACCCCTGTAACGTCAGTGAATCATGACCAAGGTAAATACAGTACAGGGTTTCTATAGTTTGTTTATAAAACTATTATATTTGCACTTGGAGTGTGTCAATGGAAATGTGATGCTCCTTGTTCATATCTGTACCGGTGGACTAATCATTACTCAGTCATTTTTAGAACGTGAATGTCCAGAACAGTGGAATACAACCACCCTTGTGCTGGTGGTTTCAGTTGCACTGTTGGGGATGTCCACTCTTTGCCTTGGATGGATACTTTGCAGATCATGGAGAAAAAATCACAGAGGTATTAATATGTTGTAATGACTGCACAGTGTGGTGTCTGATGGAGGGCCACTGCTAAACCCCTTATCCCAACTTCTTTGGCCTATTCACTAATTTGAAAAACATTTTTGAATATTGAAGTTCTACAACATACTAGCCAATCTACCAGTCTTTACACAAACTTGTGTAAACTTTGTAAAAAAAAAAAAAAAAAAAAAAAAAAATGAATGAATGTACATGTGCATTCCAATGATCACAAAAAATATATGTTACGGGGGGGATAATAATAAATTTAGGGGTTAAGGTTGACCAAAAGCAACGTTGGGTCTTCTGCGGTTAAACCCTTAGTCCTCCTCATTGTGTCCGTTTAGGATGAACTCAATGAATGAGTGATCCTGTACTCTAATGTGCATTTTGTTTTTAGGACAATCACGTGGCTCCCCTATGTCTCCTGCAAACACTGTGGTAAGTTGGATTATTATTTTTCCTTATATCGTCCAAAGCTTTCCCCCGGCCACAACAATGTTCTTGCTCTGATCACGAAAATGTTCTTTTGTTTGTTTTCATTGTTGTTTTGTTTCGTGTTGTTTGTTGTGATAAAAGGGAGAAAGTGACCTCCATTATGCTGCCGTGGATCTCAACAGGACCCGGCCAAGACCACAGAGGGCCGACATGGACCAAAGGATGGTGTATTCTGGAGTTAGAGTTGGACAGTAACAACACTGCTATGCAAATAGGCCAGTCAATCTAACCTAAAAATAAGACCCTCCCCTTTGTGTTTTATGGTCTGTGCATCATCCAAATAACATAATTATGCATTGAATTTGAATTATGCTGTGAGTAGCATGTGACCTGTCAAACCTGGGGTTACTCATGATTCTAGATCCATTCCAAACATTAGTTTTGCACACTCCTTGGACCACTTGCCCAAATGTGCTGACCTGATCACAAATTACTTTTCCAAGAAAAACACTCCTTACAAAAGGAGTGTTTTTCTTGGAAAAGTAATTGATTTGACCCTAAGGAAAATTTCTTCTTGTGGGTCAATCTCACAGATTGACTGGCCTAAAGGGATAATGTATGAGGCGGCCGTGGTTGTAGAGAGATCCATATCAAATGTCCATACCATGTCCATATCACTACTCCCAAAAAGTATATATGTCAAATCTAAGACATTGGTCGGTTGTGAGCGTGTGAGAAACCTGTATGTAATTAAGATACTTTTACAAGTATTATCAAAAGTATTGTCATGAGTATTATCTGGTGAATCGCACAGCGAGATCGTGCAGCGAGAAAAATAGCTCACTGGATTGAGTTTTGAAAAACATTGCGTGCCATGAACAACACTGGACGCCGCGCAATAACGCGCAATAACGCCCAGCATCACACGCTCTTTTTATGGCACGTCGTTTTCTCAGCACCAAACGCCGGTCCCGTTGAAAATGAACTAGAAGGCGCGATTTGTTACTCACCGTCTGTAAGCCCCTTTACACTTTTATTAAATTATCAAAGGACGGTATAATTCTTATTGTTATTATTGTCTTATTCTTATTATAGTTCTTATTGTGATTATTGTCCTGAATATAAGATAACCCTGGTTATAAGACAACCCTCTTTTTTCAATACTCATTTGTGTAAAAATAACTTTGAATGTCAAATGATATAGTCCCCAATAATAAGACCACCCATTTTTTAGGATATTTCCATTGGGAAAAAAACACTCATGCCAATAGGGGTGATTATTGTGCTGGAGCCAATTAATTCAAGGACAGGTTTTAAAAAGGGATGCAAGGTTCGTTACACTGTTCTTTTGATCTCCAACATTCACATGCAGTTCGGTGTGCATTGGCGCACCCGAATATGTCAGGGTGCATGACCACAAGGACGCCAGAGTGAATTGTCTGTACGCTAAACTAGTAAACAAAGTCTCTCTCTATTACACATGCTGAAACCACATGCAGCTACTGTGTATCAGGCTATGGCACGCTTACTGTGTTGGAAAGAGAAACTGAGGTCTGCGTGCAAGTGTCACACATGCGTGCTCCTGGCCTGCTGCATGCCGAGAACTAAACCCCAATCACATCGCAATCATGGTTTTGGTATAACTGTCTGATAGGAAAAAAATGATTCTATGAGCTATAAAAACTATACTACAGTGATTATTAGTACCCAAGTGAATAAATTCTACTCTATGAGAGAGAGAGAGAGAGAGAGAGAGAGAGAGAGAGAGAGAGAGAGAGAGAGAGAGAGAGAGAGAGAGAGAGAGAGAGAGAGAGAGAGAGGGCTGGCACGCAAAGTTAAAAAATGAGGGCAAACCGTTATTAAATTCAATTAAAGAGGCAATAGCTTCTGTAAAGCCAACATTTCGCACATAAGTGATGATAAACTCATGAATAAGCTGTAGGCCTATAGCCATAGTAGAGCTTATTTGCCAACAGTGTATTAGAAGTTCAGCTCTTAAAAACAAGAAAAGAAAAAAGAAGGGAAAAAAGTCTGTTTTGGGGCTTCATATGTCTTAAAATAACCTGGGGCCCCACTGTAACCACACTATACACACACGCACACATGTCAAACTGAAACCCTGGCAAGGGTTTCTATTCTCACCTACTGTATGTGGTTGTTTTTTTTCCGTTGTTGTAAAGGACAATGCAGCGAGGACAGGAAGTAGTATCTGCTCTGTGTCTGACTGCATGCGATGTGTTTTTCACACCAGCTTAATCTTTTTCATCATGTTGAATGTAAATGTGAAATGTCCATGAAATCGCACACTATCGCAATCTAATTCAAGAGATGTTTGTGCTTAGTTATTGTATATTTAGTTTTTAGTCTCCCAGGACCTAATTCAGGAAAGAAAATATACGCAAATTCAACGATAGGGGGTGCCAAGTGCCCGTAAACACGCTACACTCGAACCAACGGTATAATACAGAGAACCCTGAGTACGCTGAGCGTAATCCTCTGGAGGTAGCGTACATCAGGTGCCCGTGCACGAGCATTCCCAGCGTGTGAGAATGATCGCAAATGACAGGACCATCCCATTTTCATTCTTCCACGCCCCATTTCTTACCATAAAAGGCAACAAACGTGAGTCAGCAGTTTGTCTGAACTCTAGCTGCAGCCCAGAGTTCTGAAATTTTACAACTGAACATTGTGGTCTCTCTGTGGTCCCCCATGTCGCATGGACTTGTTGATCAGCTGATTTTGACAGAAGAGTCACTTGCAATGTCAACTGATTGAATGCAAGCACTAAAAAATATAAGCCGCCCCTTATATAATGCAAATGCATTTATTTAGTATTTAGTTCAACCTCAGCTATTTGGTAATTAAAATATAAAAGCCCTTTCTATTGAACAATTGCTCACTCTCACCTTTGCAAAGGTAAACAATAATATAGGCCTAATAAAAAGATATAAGCACGATCATAGGCCTACCATAAAATACCAAATAACAGCCCTTACTTAAACAACCGCCTACTAAATAAGGCCCATGTTCCCACATCATTTTGCTTAATAACGCCTTGTCAAAATAATCGCCCACGTACAAATAAGCGCCCATGAGCTGTTATTTGCAAACATATTAATACTATTATTATTATTATTATTATTATTATAGCTTATGGCGTTACTTTGCAGATCTCCTCATTTCTGCCTGACGCACATGCCCTCAGCATCTCGCATGTCCCAATGCGACAGCAGTCCTCCACCTCAAAATATAATGTTTAATTCTGCCACACACCGCTTATGTACAACAATATTGTTCAGACTGCATATTTTGTCAAAGTGTGCGTGTGCGTTGTAAGCAGGCACTTACCATATATGAATCCAAGCATCTGTCAACAGGCATCAACTCCGCATGGACTCGTCAAAACTTGAGATTTCAATTGTCCCTTACTCACTCAGTTTGCAAGCGATTGTTTTAATTCCAATGTGTCAATACAGTGTATATTTTATATATTTTATATTTCATTGGGTATAGGTATAGGTATAGGTTTTATATGACTTCAAACAATATGAAAAGAGATAGGCCTAATGCGTCGTCCTTTTTTATCTGCGCAGCTTATAGAGCTTAGACAGCTTAGACCACATGTGCGTGCCAATTAATTATCAAGGGCTTGATTTGAAAAACTGAGAACCATGTAGGCCTATTCTATAAGGCAAAACCTCATTGAACAAATATACTGTAGGCTACATGTTTGAGGCTATATTACAATATTTTAAAATGTTAAAATATCGAATGTTACACAGCTGTGCAACCAATTAAGTAATTACAGTCAATCATGCCAGTCTGAATGTGGGTCAGATCTATTAAGCAACGCTGCCTACAATATTAAATGAAATATAATATAACAGGCAATAATAATATTTATTATTGCGTATCTGCTGTCAAAATCAGCTGATCATCAAGTTCAGGGGACATCAGGGTCTAGGCTAGATAGACTGATCACTCCTCCTCGTCCTCGAATAAATAATAGGCTATTGTGAAGAACTACAAAACTAAGCGAAAAAGTCAGGGGGGGTCCTGGACCAGCACCAAAAGCATCCGTTTTCTACATATGGATACCTACCTTCTCATGCATTTCAACCCGAAGCACAGCATATTCTCACATTTATTTATTAGGCTATTCATTTATTAGCCTATTTCTGGCAAGGGCGCCACCCAGCAGAGCAGCCTCTGCATGTGGTATTTGTGAGATTGGAGGGTCGCACAGACCCATCCATGATAAAACAAAAACAGACACAATAATTTTCGGTGTTGAATTATAATCCAGCGAGTTTGAGGTGGTGTTGGACCTTTGCACAGTTCATTGATTTGGCCCAATATGTAGGCTACAGACCTGCTCCAGTGATTTAATTAATTTAGCGCGTCAGCTGCATTCATTCCACTGGATAGTGGATATAGGCTCCAGTGTTGGATATAACGGTCTTTGTAAGGAGGTAAGTTACTAGGCACATTAAACTATTCTGTGTGGAGTTGGAAAAGCAGTGATGGGCCGTAGGATTGTTATTTTAATACAGTGGTAAAATTGAACTTACAAAAAAAAATCGTTTAGGGACATGATTAATGTAAGTTTTATTTTTTTTCCGTTAAAGGAAAAAGGTATACCTATGTATTATTATTTCCATAGAGGTCCGGGCCTTGTTTGAGAGCTGGAATTGTCATTAAATCCCTTTATAATGCCTTTGATTTCGGTGATCGGCGATTTGTTCACACACACACACACACACACACACACACACACACACACACACACACACACACACACACACACACACACACACACACACACACACACACACACACACACACAGGTGGTCCATTTGGTGGTCCGTGGCTGATTAAATAGTGTGCCCTGGTATCAACTCCACTGTTGCAGGTACATATACGCAAGCCATGTGCTCCTTACACCACCTCCTGAGCTGACTTGCCAATGTGCGTATTGTCCGACGGCTGCGCGATGAACTTCTCGTCCTGCGGTGTGAAATTCCTCTTTCTGATTACCGGCGAGGGGAGAGAATGAGCGTTAATGTCGGTACGCTTCAGTGCGTGGGCGTATTTGCTTCCCTGAATCTGGTCCTAGGTGTTTAATATTTACAACATTCAGAGCCACTGCTCTACTGTGTCTGTGATGACTGGAAATAACCCTGAGCTAAGGCCCTCCTATCTGTACTGTATCTGCTATAGTTATTCTATTTCTATGATCCAGTCTAAAGGCCTCCTACCATCTGTACTGTTTCTGCTAGTTATTCTATTTCTATAATCCGGTCTAGAGCATTCCTACTGTCTGTACCTGCTATTTATTCTAAATGATGGTGTAATTAGTGGCCTTAGAATAGAGGTATGCAAAATAACAACCAAGTTGAGGTATTGTTCAGTAACAATGAAAGTCTAATGTGTATACTGTATGCTGTATCCCTTTATTAAGAAAAACAACTTAAAATGAAGGGATTTAAAGTAATTAAAGCTGTGCTGTTGCATGAGTCCAATGGATTTTTGCCTAATTCTACAGTCTCACAGTGCCCCACATCACATCGCCAGAATGTGGGGCACTGGTGAATGATATGCGAATGATATGCTATTGGAGAAACTACTATTCTGCTCGTTCAAAGCATCAATATAATTATGCCGTTTGCAAATCATGAAACAAAGTATCCAAAAATAACCTGGTGATATGTCTTCTTTCATTTGTATGCTTTGATTATTTTCTACAAAGTTAGAAAATGTTTGTTCATGCCTTGTCCGCCGGACTCCATTAGGGGGCGTACAGACCTAAGCATACACCAGCAGATATTTTCTGCTCTCTTAAAAAGTAAGAACTGTTTTTTAAGCAAGATAAAGTGAACCAAAGTGAATCAATGCCATTCAATCTATAGCATGACAGTATTATCATTTGAAGTATTACCACTGAGTAAGTTTTAATGTTTAGTTAAAATATTGATTAGGGTAAAGGGTTTCTTCTATTATTAAAATATTATTCTTGGAAGGTTGCTAGTGCATTTACCTGTACTGTAAATTTGTTTGATTCTTGTGTTAATATATATATATATATTTTTTTTTTAAATACGATACAATAATGCTATTTCAGTAGGCTAATGTTAGTCCCCATGCATGAGCCACAGCAAACATACACCAATATTAGTTTAGGCTACAGGTGTGTTTTGTTTTGGTCATAGCCAGAGTTTGACCCCGTGGTCAGAAGTAAACAGGCCTTTGTGAGTAAAGGCTCAAACATACTGTACTCCAGGGTGAATAGAGTTTAGGTGAAGTGTTTTCACCGCAGTGTAGTTTTTCAAAGCTTCACTGTACAGTATGTATGAGTCAGGGTGAAGCCTTAAAAAACTACACCACAGTGAAAATGCTTCATCTAGGAGTATGTTTGAGGCTGGAGCACTGTAGGGGAGAGTACTGCCACTCCCGTTGTCTCCCGATGCTACAGAGGCGCCTATTGGCTGAAAAGCGCATGTGACCGCCTAGTAGGCTAAGGAGGGATTCTGGTTCCAAACAAACCACTCTGGCCATCCAACTCCACTGACAGCAAATCCCTCGTTCGCAGCTAAATTGGCAGAATTACGGCATTTTAGGACATTTTAACGCATTAACAGACCTCTCATCACTCTAGTGAATAATTATTTGTTATATAACTCGCTTTAGCTAATGTACAGTATATTGTAGGAAAATAGGCTGTGTTGTGATACAGTGTTTATATTAACTATGTATGCCTATGTTTGGAACCTTTGGAGCTCTAGTCAGAGCGTGACGTGAGATCAAAGTGTATCGCTACTCCCTATTAATAGAACTCTATTTGTTGCTTAAGGCAAAGAAAGTGACTGTGGGTCCAGTTAATAGAGACAAGATAACGACACCTGGTTCATGTCATCTGAACTTCTAAAAACATCCACACAAGGGATTCCATTATTATGCGTTTCAAACAACGTCTGGGTTCTGAGCAGCCAATAAATTGTAATGCACTAAGTTCAGGATATAGTCATTGAGCCAATCAAATGCATGCTAGAGCTGACAGTGACAAGTTACCATGAAGAGACGGTACTGAACGCGCAGCCAGTCAGTCACCATGAAGCACCCTGCAGAGTAGAGACACCTATGAACCAAACAAGGACCAGGATGGAATACATTCTACCGTTTCTTCTAATTTACTCCTGTAAGTATTCACAGCAATAGAGTTGCATCTGCATGATGACATGGTTAAACTTGAATACACTAGAGGATAATTTGAAATGTACTGGATCCTTAATAGAGTCATTTATTTGTCTTCAATTGTCATTTATTTCTTAGAACATTTAGCCAAAATAACATCAATTCAAACCACATATACAAGTGTTTTTTAACCTATGCCGTTGCATCATATGCTTGTGTTGCTTGCAGGTGTGGCTCAGCATACGAACATCTTTCAGCCAGTTCCACACCAAACAGCACAGCCAGGCCACGACGTTACACTCCAATGTCACATCGAAATGACGCAAATCATGTACAGTCCATATTGTGTATGGTACAAGATGACAGCAGCAAATAATTTGACGCACCTTTGTGTGATAGCCCAATCAAAAGGCGAAGGAATTCACCTTTGTGACAGTGAGACTCAGGTTTCTGTAGAGATGGATAATGTTAAATCATTCCATCTTAAAATAAATAATGTGAGAGCAGAGGACACTGGAAGATACTTTTGTGGAGTAATGGCTATGGGTTTCCTTGAGATTGGACCAGGAACCTTCCTACAGATAATAGGTTATATATTTTTTTCTTTCTTTGTAATGCAATTTATGTTTGAAGGATATTAAGTAAATGCATTTGCTGTTATTCTACCAGAATATATAGTAAGAATATACAGTATTAGTAATGATGATTAACTTTGAAAGCAGTGGAGCCGGGCAAGACATCAGTCGGTGAAACCTCTGTAATGACAGTGAATGGCCAAGGTAAATGTACAGTACATATTCATGTATGAAAAAAAAAAAACTTTATATGCAAAATCTTGAAAGTGGCACTTTTCATACAAACCATTTTACAATAAATAAATAAATAAATACTATGGATCTTATATCTTTGTTGATTACAAAGGTATACACTACAGTGTATGTTTCATGTATGTTTATCACTTTACAAAAATATATAATAATTTTATTCAGTCAATATAATTATTATATTAACTTTAGTCTCTTATATGAATGCTGTGTCTTAAGAGTTCGCATATAAACATTTTCCAAAAGCATGAATTATGGTTTCTATAGTTTGTTTACAAAAGTGTTATGTTTGCACTTGAGGTGTATCAGTGGAAATGTGATGTTTAGCGTTCCTATGTGAACTGGTGTGCATGTGAACTAAGCATTATTCCATCATTTCAGAACATGAATGTCCAAATCACTGGAATACAACCATCATTGTGCTGTTGGTTTCAAATCTCCTGCTGGGGAAGTCCACTCTTCTTGCTGGATGGATACTTTGCAGGTCATGGAGAAAGAAACACAGAGGTATCAATACTTTCTCATGACCGCACGGTGTGAGGTTGGCAGATTAAGAGTATAGTGGCTGCATTAAATAACTGACACTGAGTGAAAAAGGTCTTACAAAAGCACAGCATAACGGTTACAAAAAAAAAAAAAAAAAAAAAAACAGAAGACCCAAATTTCTACATGCAAAAACGATATTTCAACCTTGGTACTAATTATATATTAGAATATAATTAGAATTTAGAATATAATTATGAAGAAATTATTAAAAATATTATAGATAGATAGATAGATAGATCAATTTTTCAATTTTGATGATTATTTGGAGAAAAAAAAGCAAAAAACATAATTAATTAAGGGGGCAATGTTGACCAAAAACAATGTTGTGTCTTCTGGGGTTAAACCTTAGCCTTCCTGAATATGTCCGTTTGGATGAGTGATAATCTACAGTAATCATGTATGTGTATGGGAAGCACATGCACATTAGACACACCGATTTTGGACACAACAATGGACCAACATGCTCTGTGCTTGTGGTTTGGGTTAGAGCTCAACAGGACCAATAGAATAGTATGTCTAAACTAAATCCTGTACTCTCATCTGTATTTTGTTTTAGGACAATCACGTGGCTCCCCAGTGTCTCCTGTAAACACAGTGGTAAATTGGGTTATTTTTTATTTGATTTATTTTTTCCCCCAGCTACAAAAGTGTTGTCGCCCTGATCATGATTTTATTCTTTTGTTTGTTTGTTTGTTTTTTGTTTTGTCTAGTATTGTTCGCAATAAAAGGGAGAAGGCGACATCCATTATGCTGCCGTGAATCTCAACAGGAAGACCACAGAGGGTCGCAATGACCAAGAGACGGTGTATTCTGGAGTCAGACAGTAACACCACTGCTATGCAAGCAGGCCAGTCAATCTAACCTTTTCTAAACAACTATACCACCTCATACGGTACATTGCTGCAAGCATTTTACAGCTATACTTAACAAAACAAATAAAAGTATTTCCTTGAAAGTGTTTCACTGTCTGTCTGCCCAGCACCACACAGTCTGATCGGAAAACCAGAAATCAAATAGGGTACATTTTCGGTTACTGGCATTGTCTTGTTTTTATACATAGTGTGGTAGTGTCATCTAGTATTATCCCCTGGAGGTGCCGGGAGTACTTGCACTTGATCACAAGTAGGCCATGGCCTACCGTGTGCAACGCACAAGTTGTTGTTAATTCACTTATTCAGTGTTTTTTTTTTTTTTTTACAACATATAATTATTATTTGTTCATTTTTTGAGATTGCACATAGTACTGTAGTCATTGCTGCATGTGTGTGGTGCCTGGGTGCTGTGTGTGCATGCGTGCGTGCGTGCGTGTGTGCGTGTGTGTGTGTGTGTGTGTGTGTGTCTGTGTCTGTGTCTGTGTCTGTGTGTGTGCGTGCTGTCAGTGTCATAGTGTGGTTACAGTGGGGTCTATATTAAGACAACCAACCTGCCTTTGCATGCTATGAAGCTCAAACACAGACATGCTTATAACCAGCAGTAGACTATGATTTAGTGTTTGGTTATTAATATCCTTAATTATTTTGCATTATTTGTTTATTGTGTGAGATGGCTGCCATATTATAGGATGAGTACTGGGAAGTATGTCCTTGTAGTATAAGTTGGTACTCTTTCGTTACGATGATGATGATGATGATGATGATGATGATGATGATGATGATGATGATGATGATGATGAGACCAAATGCATAAACTGATCTGTTAATTGAATAAAAACTTTTTGTACTTTGCTTAAAAAAACAGGTCTTTGCTTTAATGCTTCTGTACAGTGTCAGTGTTGGCAATTCAAATTCATACTGCCATATTCTTTTACTAAATGGCTAGATAAAACTATTGATTCATCTGGCCGGGTGCATGTGAGTGTGTGGGAGGTACGTCTGATTATTGTATACATGGATTTTGAGATCACCTTTTAAAGAAATTTTATTGCACAGTAGCCTACTAGCCTGATTTTAAGCTCATTTGTGCAAATGCATGTTAGTGGAGGTTTTAAAGAGGGATGCAGGATTCGTTACACTGTGCTTTTGATCTCCACTCCACTCAAATGCAGTTGGTGTGCATTGGGCGCATACAACCATGTCAGGTATGACCACACGGACGTCAGAGTGAATTGTCTGTACACTAAACAAGGAAAAGTCTCTCTCTCTGTTGAAACCACATGCATTATGCAGCTACTGTGTGTCTACCTGTGGCACGCATACTGTGCATTGGGGGCCAACCTGCAGTATGAACTGAGGTTTCATTAGTGCTTGCATGCAAGTGTCACATGCGCATCCTCCTGGCTCCTGCTACATGCAATCCCCAGTCGCATCACAGTTTTGTTAAAATTGTCTGATAAAAACATGATTCTATGAACTACCACGAAACTACAGTGACTACTAGCAAGAGGTTTACTCAAGTGAGTAAATTCAAGTCTATGAGCTGTACATCAATAAAAGAGAAAGAGAGGGACCAAACCAACATGTTTCGAACACAAGATAAACTCATGCAAGCTCTATGAGCTGTATAGCCTAGAATAGAGATTGTTTGCCAACAGTGTGATTAATTTAATTACGATTAATTTAATTACAATTTAGTCTAAGAGGTTTAGCTTTTAAGAAAAGAAAAGAAAAAAAGGGCTTCATAGCGAGGGCAGGCTAGGTGTCTTAATATGACCTGGGGCAGTGGGGCCCCGCTGTAACCACACTACACAAACACATGCACACACAAGTCGAACTGAAACCCTAGCGGCAAGGGTTTGCTTTCTCAACTACAGTATGTGGTTGTTGTTGTTGTTTTTTTTCTTTCTGTTGGACAATGCAGCGAGGACAGGAAGTATCTGCTCTGTGATATTTCACTTTCAAGTTTCTAATTCACTTGATTCAGTATTTAGATATTTGATGTTCATTTTAGCTGCCCATCCACCTTTCTATATAAACCCATTATATACAACTCCATTTTAACCATGATAGATTCATTGAAAACATCCAATCTTTTTTCTGGTGACTGATTGGTTTTGTCCTCCTGATACATGAGAGGGCTGTGGAATTTCATTAATTGTTTTCATTTACTTTTTAAAATACCGGTATTGTTTTATTCGTTTGGCCACAACCAGTGTGGGCATGCCCAAATATAGGCTACATTTTCCAAAAGACCAAAACAATATTTTAAAAAGAAATTAATTCTGCAATTGTGTCCCCCGGCAGTCGCGGCCGGGTTGGGGAACGGTCGCGGCGGTTGCCAGCTGCTGTGGCAGTTGGGAAAACCATCACAGTCGCAATTAAATGGATTTTGTTCTTCGTGGAGGACACACAAGTTAAGAATGCACTTATTTACATTTTTGCAGTGTTCCTCGTAGTGATACTTATGGTGCCTGTGAACCTGTCAATGAATTAATGAAGTATCAATGTTTTTATTATAGAGCTTAGGAGATTTACAGTAGCCTACATTTCAAGTACAACTACAAGAGCTGATAGTTGTGAATAGTCAGGAGCCCAAATGGACAAAAAACAAAAAATGACCCTGATGGCATTTTTTGAGGAAAGTTGTTTCTATATAATTTTGACGTGCTGATTCCATTTCTGCCGCATGCTGAGTGATATGAGTCACCGTTTACTAGGGAATTGAGTAATTAGCATAATTAATAAATATGAAAACTGAAAATGGGTAGAATTTGATGAATAATTCCTGTTTTTTTGTTTTTGTTTTTGAAAGTGAAATATCCCTTTAAGAACAAATACGATTAAGGTTGTGTCATGTAGCCTGCAAGAATCTCAAGTGGTGGGAATGCTGAGTATAAGCCTAATGCTGTAATGCTGTGGACATTAGGCTACTCATTGAGAAAACTATTACAGTTTGCAAAAATCCACCCTGGAATTGTGGACAAAACCAAAAGAAAGTTTTGAGGTGAAAATGTCTTCAAATGGTGGTCCATGGCTGAAATGATGAATAAATAGAGGGCACTGTAGCCTACTATAAAGTATAGTCGAGGAACAATGGCTTGGTCGGTTTTATTATGGCATGTAGTGGTCATTGGCCGCTTTTACATGCACATAATCTATTTGGAATATTCAGTTTGGATTTAGGGTGACCAGATCCAAACTGTTCATTTGAAGGACAGAAGAATTGCATGTGTGGAACAAGTGGGGAAACCTGCAAATTATTAACATCTTGAGGTCATATTGGTGTGTGGGAATATCATATATTATTTCATTTGAACACTGACGCCTGTTCAGTTCGAGTTGGGCGCCCATGGTGGAGACTATTGATTGGACAGAGTTGTGCAAACTCCGTTCACTTCATGGGGCCAGTCCAATGGCAGCTCTTCTAGATAGACTTCCATCGAGAATGGGAACAACAAATAGGGACAAACTGAAGTTAGGGAAGGCATTGGGGTCTATGGGCTGATGTGAGTAAGTGAATCACGTGGCTGGGCTCTTTTCTGCCCCCTCAATATCGCAGCTCTGTGTCTATACTCTATGGTTCTGGTATCACCTTAGAGAATAGACAGAGTTGCGCAAACTCATAGACCTATTAGTGCAAACTCCGTTCACTTCATGGGGCCAGTCCAATGGCGGCTCACATAGGCTGCTATTGAGAATGGAGACAACAAATAGGGACGGGTCCTAGATCTGAAGTAGGCAGAAATGCATTGGGCTCAGGCCACAGCCCAGCTTTAATGCTCTCTTTATTTTAGATTGTTTTGTGGTAGTAGTACAACTCAACAGAGACTTAATTTAGTCGTTACTAATTATACAGTACACACTAATCTAAACCAGTTGAGACGTTGCACTGCCTAAAATAGGCATACCTATTTTATTTAGTGTTTAATATTTGCATTAACTCCAGGGGCGGATATAACTCGGGGGGGGGGGGGGGGGGGGGGAAAACGGGGGTATGCACGGCTGCACCCATACCATTTTGGGTTTGCATGCCGTCGTGCTTGGTAGGGCAGTCTGGGCATAGGGGGTATTGCCCCCCCCATTAACTCACATTCTCTCTGTACTGCACGAACAGCGCTCGGGACGAGCGCTTGTTCTGGCCCCTCAATGTCGCGACTCGGACACCAGACGGCTCCACTCCTTCTTTCCCACTCTCTCTGCGGGGTCACGTGGTCACGGGCAGTAAGGAAGTGCCTCCTCCTCGCTCCGCTCTATCGACCAGTTTGGTTTGTTGTTACCATTGAGGTTGTTACCCCCAAAAACACCCAAAGTGTCGACAAATTCCCGTCGTCTCTCGTCTCTGTCCGTCGCCGAATCATCACCACCACACTCACTCAACACACTGAGAGACACACCATTGCGTGCCTCCTCTCTTTCTTGACTCACACATGGAGGAGGTGTATAAACGCTCGGCTTAAATTAAAAGCCGTGATGAGGACATGAAATGGGTCCCGGGTAAGACGGAGAAGAAGAGCAGCGGAACATTCCAGAAACACCGTGGTGGTGGAGGAGGTAGCACGGTGGTGGTGGTGCGGCAGCTAGCGGCAGCTAGCAGCAGCAGCAGCCAGCGGGGCGCTGCGGCCCTCTCAGTCCGCCTCGAGGAGCCTCGCGGCCGGGCCAGAACATTCCAGAAACACCGTGGTGGCGGTGGAGCAGCGGCGGAGGAGGAGGTCTGTGGTGGAGGCAGCCGGAGAGAGCTAGCCGGGTTCTAGCGAGGAGGCTGCTAGTAGAAGAAGAGTTGCGACATTGAGGGGTAAGAAAACAGCCTGGTCACGTGGTTCATCATGTACTCGCGCGAGCCCATAGGCGTCAATGCATTCAGTAACTTCCTGCCGTCACTATTCATGTCACTATCCAACAGAAGTCTATGTAGATGGACTTGGCCCCATGAAGTGAACGGAGTTGGCGTAACTCCTTGTCTATTTCCAAGGCTCTGGCTGCTGCGGCCCTCTGTCCCTCTCACACCGCCTCAAGGAGCTTAGCGGCCGGCTTTACGACACGACAACACGCCGACCATTGTTGTTGTTGTTGTTGTGTTGACATACTGCTGGGAGACGGGATTATTTGACCCCTGGGCTTTCAGTCGCACACACACACTCCTTCACACACACACCTCGTAAGTTTATAGTTTTGACGTACTGCTACTATTACCACTACTACTACAGGTTTTATGATGATGGTGATCCCGTGTTTTGGGCTATGTAACAGATAGGGTGATGTAAACGGTTCATTTTGAGGGACAGAAGTGGTGTGTGTGTGTGGGACAAAAGTGGGAAAACGCTTGGCCAACACGGTTAGCATACCATTAAGATCGTGATGTCCTGTTCAAAAAATAATAGTAATGCGGGATTTCAATTCAGATACAGCAGAATCAGCAAAAGCTGATGTTGAGTTTGTAAATGAGCTATTTTTGAGGAGCCACATTGCTACATGCAATGTGGTTCCTCTGGAGTGAGTGTGGAAATATAGTGCCACATCAGGGGGATACTCACACAAACACTATAGCACAAACATCTATAGCAGCAAAAACAGACAACAGAAAGACAAGTATTAGGGCATTTGTACACTGATTTGTGTACAACTGATTTGTATGGAGAGGAAGGGGTTTAGGTTAGCTCCGACGGACCCCCACTCTTGCTCCTTCCGTCCCTCCCTCCGCTCCGAGATGGGGTTCCGTAGCATTACCCGGTTAATTCTTCTGGGCGAGGCGCCCGGTCGGTACAAATGCGAGTCGCATGTACTCACCTTAGGTCCTGTGGAACAACCAACGCGCTTGTCCGGGGCTCTCTGGGGTTTATGTTTTTTCGGCCGCATAAAATCCAACCGATGATGTCGGGAAAGTGTTTTAATCCGCCGATTCTGTCACAAATTTAGGTGGTTTTTGCAATGCCGCCATGTTTAATATGACGTCATCGTCAATATCAACATTAGCCACATTACTACCCCCTCTGGCCAAAATGTGTAACAAAACATTGCAAAAACCACCTAAATTTGTGACAGAATTGGCGGATTAAAACACTTTCCCGACATCATCGGTTGGATTTTATGCGGCCGAAAAAACATAAACCCCAGAGAGCCCCGGACAAGCGCGTTGGTTGTTCCACAGGACCTAAGGTGAGTACATGCGACTTGCATTTGTACCGACCGGCCGCCTCGCCCAGAAGAATTAACCGGGTAATGCTACGGAACCCCATCTCGGAGCGGAGGGAGGGACGGAAGGAGCAAGAGTGGGGGTCCGTCGGAGCTAGGTTAAGGTCCGGGAGAATGTTTAGGTCCGTCACAAAGATGCAACATGATATTCTGCTTAGATCTGATAGCCATTTTGTTACAAAGGATCAGTTTCTCTGGATAAGGTAATTTGCCAATCACAGGCCAATGTTCACCGACCAGAGTGAACATTGGCCGGTGTATATCCAATCACTGATCGGTGGCTGATTATTGGTCCATCTCCATTCAGATGAATTGAACAATGTGGACCTACTTGTAAAGCAGTGTATTGCTTTTTGGTGCCGTCCCACTCACAGAAAATTAAGTTTGTCTATTGTGCTGTGCTCAAATGTTTTATGTCTCTGTTGTTGGTTAAAACATAACCCAAAATAGATATTTTAACCCAATTCGAACTGGCATTGTAGATTCTACAAAAGTTCCCTCTGAAAGAACATATTGAAAGATATGAATCAGATTATGAAACATAATCTGATTCATCAATCAATTCATTGTTTAAATAATTGGACCATTATAATCTATTATGATCGATTAGTTGCAGCCCTTATTGGAGATGTTAAGCTATAGTTATCAGTATGAGATATTTGTCAATTTACCATCCAGTCATACATAATGTGTAATATTACACCACTCTATTTCCGGCAAGCAAGGTTTCTTCTTTTGTATTTATTTAGAAACTCCACCCTTCATCTGCCTATGGCTGTGTGCAATGCATTATTGGTGGTGTAAACTAAGACCACCCTTTCTATTTTCGAGCCCCAAAGGCAGTTAGGGGTGTGTGTGCGTTTGTGTGTTAAAACAAAACGGGGAAGAAGAAATGACCACAGTTGCTAACAAAAGGGTCATCTAGACAAGTTGGAGTGGATATACATTAAAGTATAAATTCAGTGATTTCTCTTAATTCAATTACTACTATTTTCGATAATTGACCATATCTCCCTGTCCTCATTGAGCCCCTGGAGTAAAACAAAAATATACAAAAAATAGTTTGACTTCAGGCTTTGGGAGAAAAGCCTGTCCAATCAGGATGAGAGGGGCCCTCCTCCAATCAGGATCCACTGGGGGCGGGCCGTGTCGTACATGCTGTTGGCCTGCTGTACCCCCCCCCCCCCCCTCCCCACTGTAAAGTGTGCATGTAGTACACATCTAAGACTATTACCTTACCTTGCAAGTTGCAATGGACTGGACAGTTGTATAGTTTTGTTTACATCAGGGTCATCTAGCTCTGGACCATATCTCTACTGTAGGGTGGATCAAAAAAGCACAAGTTTTGATTTTCTTGTGTCTCACCCCCTAATTATGTTCCAATGGACAAAAAACTACTTTGTTTAAAATTTGGTTGAATTTGAAGCATATTTAGAGGTAGCTCAATCACCCAGAAGTTTATCACTATTTTGTATTGGAGTACCAGTTCACAGTAGTACCAGTTCACCATAAAAACCTGATTAAAGGGTGTACCAAACTTTTCTCAGTTGTTCTTAACATGATTTTTAACGAAGAATCCAATTCTGCTTGATATATTTCTGTATCATGCATAGTTAATGAGATAATTAGCATAATTAATCAAATATGCAGATTATCTCATTAATTATGCGAATTACAAAGATGTACATTGCAGAAATGAATTCTACGGGACAAAATACATAAGGATCAACTGAGAAAAGTTTGGTACACCCTTTAATCAGGTTTTTATGGTGAACTGGTACTACTGTGAACTGGTACTCCAATACAAAATAGTGATAAACTTCTGGGTGATTGAGCTACCTCTAAATATGCTTCAAATTCAACCAAATTTTAAACAAAGTAGTTTTTTGTCCATTGGAACATAATTAGGGGGTGAGACACAAGAAAATCAAAACTTGTGCTTTTTTGATCCACCCTACTCTACTGCTTGTATGATTCTGCCATGCAATGGAGCTATGTGAAAATCAATGTTGTTTTCAGGCTCAAGCTCGACCTATTAGTGGAGATATAAAGAACGCTTTACCTACTTTGCAATACAAACGTGGTTTAAGTTGTTAGAAAGCTTGCTTTCCTTAGTGGAAACTCGTTGGAACCCCCCACCACACACACAAAATGCACTTATTGTCATTGATTTTCACCTCGCTCCGCTACTGTAGAATCCAGAGCTAAGGGTCACTCACATTTTAGGAGACATATGAGTATACACTTCTGTGCAAAAAGCTCCATATTCCTCCGACTCCATATGATAACCCCCGATCTCCCGCCCCGATCTCCCCTGTTTTGCCTCGACAGCCCCTCCCCCTTCCTGCCAGTCACACCCCTGACTCTGTGTTCTGGGCGAGTTCGGACCTGTAACAATCGCCAAGATAGCCGGGCCGGGCAGGAAGAGGCACACCTCAGATCCAGACCCCAGTGGCGGCGGCGGCAGCAGCGACGACAGCGACTCGAGTGACATCGGGCGACCCGTCGGAGCCAAGTGCCTGAAGATGGCGAGCGGCAGTGGCGGCGGCAGCGCGACCGTCAGCGGCGGTGGCGAAGCGGTACAGGGCCGACGCGGCGGTCAGCAGCGAGGAGGAGGAGCGGACGGCACAGACCTCTCGTCGTCCTCCTCCTCTACCGTCACCAGCAAGAAGAAGCAGAAAGACCGGGCCAACCAGGAGAGCAGGGAGGCCAAGAGAGCGGCCGCGGCAGCAGCAGCAGCAGCCGCTGCGGCCGGAGTCCAAGTCGTCGTCGATCACAAAAAAGGTCAGTCGCAGTTGTTCTACTTTGCAGCTTTGACCGTGGAGAAGGGAGCGTGTTTTGGTGCACTCTGACGCTTCTCGGGTTAGGTTTAGGAAAAGCTCGCCGCAATACAACTTTAGATTATTTTATAATTGGGTTGAATCTAGAGTTGCAATTCGGTCCCAGCGACTCCCCCGTAACAAGAATTTTCATCTGCGATTTGCTTGTATTAAACAACGTCAAACTCGGCAACATTACAGCTGTCTACATGCAAGGTGATGCCTCGCTCTCACCAGTGTAAACACCGGGCTGTTGGGTGAATGCTTGGTTGGCGATGTGACGTGGAGAGCTCAGGCGCAGGGCTCTAGGGTGACCAGAGCCAGTTTGAGGGGACGGAATTATCGCTTGTGTGGGACAAGTGGGAAGGTGTTGATATTGCCTATTATTTAGGGGGATAGTTCAGGTTTTTCTTGCGTTGTCTGAAGTACTTGCCATTAATTTAGTGAGTCAACTGTATTAATTGATGTCCTGTGTCCCGTGGTGGGAGTTGGGTTTATTTTGTGGAGGTCACTGGGGCCACAAAATCAAAGTACATGAATCCACAAAATGAATGTAATTTATATTGTTGAATTATTTCTAAAAACATGAACTCGTCGTTCATTTTTTGATCCCTCCATCACATGGAACTACTTTTTGGGTGTAGTGATATGGACACAAAAAACATAGTTCCCTGTGATGGAGGGGTCAGAAATTAACAAACGTTTACATTTGTTTGTATTTTGGATTCATATTATTTTACTGCGTGGCACATTGTGCAGGAAAGGAGCCGATGAGAGCACAATGTCACAATGTGGGACAGGGTCTCTATGTGTGGGACACCTGAAAAATCTTGGTAATGTGGGACTCTCCCACACAAAGGGCCGAAAGGTCACCCTGGATAATATCGCACCCTGCTGTGCTGTGTAAGCCACAGACAATAAGCAAGCACTTCTTTTTTATTTGACACATGGAGGATTGATTCAGATGTTCACCTGTGTAGGCCTAATCTTAATAATCACACATTTGTGAAGTGAGGGGCACTCTTATCACAACATAATGTTGTGAATAGCTGATCTGCCAGCCCAGGGGTTAACACTAAGGTCTCCGAGGCACTTGCCCATCGGGCAAGTGCAAGTCAGGTTCTACTTGCCCTCAGATCATGGTCACTTGCCCCCCAGGTTCCAGGTGGTCCCCAGTTAAGTTGGTTAACCAGATGTAACTCTTGAGAACGTAAAAATGAAACCAAATGGACCCTTGCGGGTCCATTTGGTTTCATTTTTACACACTCAAGAGATAAAATTTATCATCTTAATTAGCCCAGGTCTACACAATTAGAGAATGTAGAAGATTAGGTCATTTTGATGTGTATGTTAATTTGCCTGTTTTGTTTCCCAAATCCAGCCTGGAATTGTGGATAGCTAGAAAGCAGGGAAAGACACAGAGGCAGAGTGCAATGACTGCCTTCAAGACAAATTTATCTTGTGTTGTGTTATAGTGCACTAAGTTGCACACTTGCCCGATCGGGCAACCAGGTAGCAGTCTTCACTTGCCCCACCATTTTCTTTACTTGCCCCGGGCAAGCGGGCAAGTGTTAGTGTCAAGCCCTGCAGCCCATTGACACTTTCTGACTTGCAAGGTTGTTGTAGATCGATAGAGAGAGAAAAGAGGAGAGGATCGAGTCTAGTCCAACAGGTGGACACAGTCAGTTAAATATATAGGGGTTAAAAGCACAACTTAAGTTCTTTTTTTTTCTCAACAAAAGTCCATTAGGTTGTTATTATAGAAAGTAAATGATGGGCATTAATTGTATTGCATTTGCAGCTGTCTTTAGTTTTAGGGATTTTTAGCTATGGGAGGGGGCATCCGAACATGGTTCGAAATACACATTTGTTTACAACGTTTTAAACCGATTTATTTTTATTATCTACTACAGTCATAATAAACTCATAAAATTATAACTGGCCACGGAGGTTCACAGGATCTACTGAATGTGAAGGAGGCAGCACACCTCCGCACTTTACACACTCATGCTTGACCCAGAGGCTCAGTATGGCAGTTTGTTTGGTTTTGGCGGTCTGTGGAGCCAAAATGTCATCAAGTGGTGGTCCGTGGCTCAAATTCTCAATAAATGGTGGGCCCTGGTAGGAAAAAGGTTGAAAACCCCTGTCCTAAAACATGAATCTTGGTTGGGAAAAAAAAATAAAATGAATAAAGTTGTCCTTTAAGAGGAGAACTTTAGTGCAACAGCCAAAGCTTGTAGGAAATCCTGAAAAAGCCCTTACTTCCCGACCCCTTTGCGTCCTGGAAATCATTAGGAATTTCTAAACGATATACCGGTGTGTGTGTATATACAAAAATAAGACGGCAAATCTCATCTCAAGCATTGTTGTTTCATGCCGTTTTAGCATTTCTTTTAGTTTAGCTTAAAGGAGTGCTTTGCCGGTATGGAATGCCTTTTAAATGCTGTACGGCCTCGAAATATGTGAAAAAAATATATATGTAAAAAAAAAAAAAGCCACACGGTGGCGCTAGAGAAAGTATATTCTGTGCGTGCCTTGCTGCTCTGCTCTGCCTTCTTTAGTGTTCAGTCCTATGGGAAACGTTTACCACCTACGTAACTTTTAGGGCAGTGACGTGTGGGCACCCGTCTGGAACCCCTTCCTCTGGTGTTCCACTAGAGTATGCGCTGAGACACGGACACAGAGGCACGGATGCACGATAATATAACTATACAGATGAGGTTTAATTTTGGCGAATTATCCCTTTAAAAGGAGAAAGAGCTTTGTCTTTTCGTTTCTTGTTTTGATTCAGCCTCTCTCCATGCGGAACCCTAGACTCTGTTCTGTCGCAGAGCAACAGAGCTGCCCGGTGTAGCTGTATCTTATTAACATCTCCTGTCAGTGCAGGGCATATCGGATTCTCCACAAGCCCTTGACTAAAAAGATGGACACAAGTCTCTCACAATGTGCAAATAGGAAACGTGAACCCACATGGACTGGGAATGGATTCTACAAAATGTCTTTTACAAAATCCTGACAGTTTTCTTTGTTAGTAAGATCATCTGTATATGGCCTTTGACAACTCTCATCTGAAAACATGTAGTTCCAGGGTCCTCCCGCTAGAACCAAAATATTTGGGTTAAAATGTTTGCTTCTGACAGAATATCCATAAGATGCGTGCCCCAATATCATGATTAAAAAAATAAAATAAAAATAGCAGGCAGGTGGCACGCCATGAGCTTATAGGTCTGTTGTTTTTCAACAGCTAAAACGAATGCTTAACCCACCCCCTGCTGTCCACGTGGACTCGTGATCTTCTCTGTCCGTCCCCCCCGCCAATCACGACGATCAGCCCAATCATGACGATAACCATTTCCCCCATTATACATTAGATTAAACCCTTGTGCATCCACCCTGTGGATACACCAAAGCAGACGATCACAGCACACCATGCACAGACAGAGTAGCCAATTGTATCTAAAAATCAACTGAATATAACTTGCTGTGCCCACCGCATGGCAGCAGCAGCAGAGAGAGAGAGAGAGAGAGAGAGAGAGAGAGAGAGCAGGCTGCGCACACACGCACACACACACACACACACACACACACACACACACACACACACACACACACACACACACACACACACACACACACACACACCAGTAGTCCGGGGACCACCAGTGGTCCCTGAGAGCATGAGGTCCATTTGGTTTCATTTTTCTGATCTCAAGAGTTACAGACCCATAAGGGTCCGTTTGGTTACAAAGGACCCATCATTTAGCTGGATCTAACTAGCTCAAACAATCAGTGCCGCCATTACAAAAAAAAAAACAAAAAAAAAAACAGCAACCAAGGCTTTTTTTAAACCTTACCTTGTCTCCAAATAACAGGTCAACCACCAAAGATCAGGGAAAAGATCGCTATTAGATCCAAAAGTCAATAAATCCAAGCTCCTTCAGTGTACAGATCCATAAGGCTCACTCTACTACACTCTCTCGTCTCTCTGTTTGTTGTGTGGTTGCTATGGAAACCCGTAGCTGACACATGTGGCTCTCCTGCCACGTGGCAGGGAGAGCCACGTGGGTGAGGATGAGAACCCTGTAGACTCAACTACATGCAACACATGCTCTCTCTCTCTCTCTCTCTCTCTCTCTCTCTCTCTCTCTCTCTCTCTCTCTCTCTCTCTCTCTCTCTCTCTCTCTCTCTCCCTCTCTCTCTTCCTACAGTGTTGCCAGGTTGTCGGAGAGAAATAAGTAACCAGGTCTCAAAATAATACTACTTTACACATGAAATAGTTCAAATCCATCAGGCATTGAACATGGCAGTTCTTCAAGCTCGTTGTGATGTGTTGTGGAAGTAAATGAAAAAAAAAAATGTTTGAGGTTGGCATGATTTTATTTATAATATTATTTTGATGTATTTATATGGTTATGGGTATTGTATAGTACATTTTGGTATGGTGCCAAGGTTCAAGGTTCAAGGTTACTTTATTTCGTCTCGTGAGAGAAATTTGTCTTGGACAATCAGGCTTGCAGCAACATTTAAGACAATACAGGACAGTACAGTTACAGTACAATACAGTGGTCGTGACTCGTACACCACATCAAGCTTACACACCACCTCCCATATGTAGAACTAGTAGTAAAGAGAAAAATAAATAAAAATACAATAGTAAACAGTCCAAGAACTAGTGCAATTCTAGCAGCATCGTAACGACATTCACAATCTTCTCCTCCCTCCCCTTGCTCCCTCCGCAAGAGAGTTGTTGAGGAGTGAAATGGACATTGGTACAAAGGAGTATTTAAATCTGTTATATCTCCATTTTGGAGCTTCGTACCTCCTACCTGACGGCAGTAACCTAAACTCGGGGTACAATATATGAGATGGGTCAGACACAGTTTTCTTTGCCTGCCCTAGGGTGGCTTGCTCAAATAAGGTCTGCGGGGTGTTGGGAGGTGTTGACATCCCCATAATCTTCCCGGCCATCTTTACCAGTCTCAGGATCTCAGACTTAAGCTTAACCGTCAGGTTTCCAAACCAATTAGTGATACCGTATCTCACTATTGACTCAATGCTAGCTCTGTAAAAAATCAGCATAATGTTCCTGCTTACTCCAAACAGTCTTAGTCTCCTAAGGAAGTGCAAACGTTGATGTATTCTAGCACACAGATTTTCCACATGAGTGTGCCAGCTCATTTCACCGTCAATCTGTACGCCAAGGTACTTATATGAGGTGACCTGTTTGATATCATGACCATGTATCCTAATCATGGTGTGGTCACCTTTGGATCTAGGATCCACAACGATCTCTTCTGTCTTCTTTGTGTTGATTTGTAGGTAATGGTTGTCACACCAACCTACAAACCTGTCTACTTCATCAGTGTAGCTACTGATACTACTTTTGTTTGTGAGTAGACTAAGAATGACAGTGTCATCAGAGAACTTAATAATGTAAAGATTCGGTTGAGCACTGGCACAGTCATTAGTATACAGGGTGAACAACAGAGATGAACTAACAGTTCCTTGAGGGGCCCCTGTACTGCTCACTGCCTTGTCAGAGAGCACAGAGTTGAATCTCACTTGTTGCTGTCTTTTAGAAAGAAAAGAAAAATACCACCTAATTAGAAAAGGGTTCACCTTCATCCTTTTTAGTTTATCTAAGAGGATGTCGGGATGTATGGAATTAAAAGCGGAACTGAAGTCGACAAAGAGAAGTCTTGCATAAGTTCCATCACCCTCTAGGTGCTTTAAAACCCGGTAAGTTAAGGTGGAGATTGCATCACTAGTTCCGCGATTTCTCGCATAAGCAAATTGGTATGGATCTAGTGATGGCTCAGTGTTCTTTCTGAGCTCCTCTATTAATATTCTCTCCAGGGATTTGACCACATTCGATGTAAGTGCTACAGGTCTATAATCATTATATTCTAGAGGACAAGTTTAGTACAGTACATCACAGTGTGTGATGTGGATGTGAGTGTGGTATATTTCCCTAACTGTGCTATATCATAAACTGATTTCTGCAAGAAAATGCAGCCACAGAACATCATCTGTGGGGACTACATGAACATGCCATATCTCTAATGAAAGGTTATGATGTCCTCTTGAATACAAAAGAAAAAGCGAGTTTCTAGCATGTACCATTTTGGAGTTATCAGTGATCAAAAACAGATTGATGTCACATAATTCAGTCACTATTGAGTAACAATGCTGCTTTCCAAGGCTGATATTTACATAACGGTAGATGCTATTTTATTATTTATTTTTTTAGATTCAAGCAGGCATCATGCGGTTTAATTTGATATATGGCATGGATGTGTAGCAGTAATATTACCTAATGTTAAATGCTAAATAAAACTTTGAATTGAGTTATTGAAAATGGCCTCTGGCCTGCTGCATCATCTGCCATTATAACGCACTGTATTCAATTGCTAATATCTACAAAACAGAACATGTTATCAACTCACTTATTTTTTTTCCATGAAAGCAAAGAGATGGAGGATTTTTTAAGGTATTCCGTGTCTCGAACGGCCCACCATAGATTTTTCCATAATTGTCTAAAAGTCAGGTATTTCTGGCAGTGACACTTACTGTCCCCCTTTCTTGCAGCAGCGGGTGGGTTAAAATGTAAATCTAAAGCACAAAAAGCATACGATTTGGGTAGTGAAACGACACTAGCAAAACATGATGGTTACAAATGTGTGGGCGAACGAAGGTGGACCTGCTATAAGTTCAAACACTGTGAATGGGGACAGACTACCGGTTTTATGTGCGACAATCCACACAGATGGTTAAATTGGCTTTGTTTTTTGTTTTGTTGTTTGTGTATATATCCGTCTGTCTGCTTAAACTAACGCAGTGTTGTGTTGGCTGTCTGTGTGTGTGACACACACACACACACACACACACACACACACACACACACACACACACACACACACACACACACACACACACACACACACACACACACACACACTATCTTGCCCCTCTGCGTTATCCTAGCTGAGGGAGTGACTTCAGTACCATGATCTGGGGAACCTGGATATTGTCAAGGTCACAAGAACGCTCTATGAATCTCTCTCTCTCTCTCTCTCTCTCTCTCTCTCTCTCTCTCTCTCATAAACATTACACATAAAATGGACCTTTAGCTAAGCCCCTCCCAAACTGCTATTGTCCAATAGACCTTTAGATAACCCCCTCCCCAAACGACTATGGTCCAATCACAGCTACGCATAACGTGTGATAGACAAACGTCTCCACCAATAGCTAGAACCAGTATTTATTGAGTAAAGTCCATGATATTTACATTGGAATAAATGAGCCCGGCTGAAAAGTGTCCTAGAGTGGACAAGAGGGCGGGGCTTATCTAAAAGGGCAATTATTTTTGCTTAGTTTAGTATACAGTATGTGTACATACTAATTACTTAAGTTATACTAATTACTATTACTATAACTTTTTTTTGTTTTTTGTGCTCCCATGTGTGTTTTCCATCGCCACAAATGATCTAGTTTGAACAATCATATACAAGCTTTTAATGTAAAGCCTGGTTTTATCTAGCATCAGTATTATAATGACTCTACTATAAAAATATCCTGCATGTCAGTCAGCGCCCCCACCACCTCAGGAGGTACTGCAGCTAAACTGTCCATCTAGAAATGTCAAGGACTGGCTATATCAGTGGTGATTCAGACTCAAACCATTAGAAATAAGCTAGTCATAGAGAATAAGTATAATGTATTCATCCATTTGAGGCTCATTAGCCTAGAATCCTTTTTAAAGCATGTCTGGTGATCGTCCCGCTCCCCTCCCCTCCCCTCATGGCGCCCCAGGCAACTGCCTAGTCTGCCTAATTGGCAAAAACGCCCCTGACACTGGGAAATACAACTCCTTCAGCCGTACAGCATTGGATGTTGCTTTGGGGAGAGAGAGAGAGAGAGAGAGAGAGAGAGAGAGAGAGAGAGAGAGAGAGAGAGAGAGAGAGAGAGAGAGAGAGAGAGAGAGAGAGAGAGAGAGAGAGAGAGAGAGAGAGAGAGAGAGAGAGAGAGAGAGAGAGAGAGAGAGAGAGAGAGAGAGAGAGAGAGAGAGAGAGAGAGAGAGAGAGAGAGAGAGAGAGAGAGAGAGAGAGAGAGAGAGAGAGAGAGAGAGAGAGAGAGAGAGAGAGAGAGAGAGAGAGAGAGAGAGAGAGAGAGAGAGAGAGAGAGAGAGAGAGAGAGAGAGAGAGAGAGAGAGAGAGAGAGAGAGAGAGAGCATTGAACAGTCGGGGGAGGGTAAGTGAGGGCTCTAGTAGTCACCGAAGAGGACTAAATCAGGACGCAGGGCTTTCGCTAGCTCCGTGTAACTGGCAGCGAGGAAGCCGCCGTTGGCACAATGATACTTTGGGCAGACGCCGCAACTTTGAGAGCACTATGACGAAAGGTAAACCCCCGTAACGCGCACGCGACGCAGTTTGTATTCGCGTCGGTATCAGTACAGATCTATCTTCAACTCGATTGCTCGATAGATAGGTTTTTCAAAGTGGCATAAAATCTTCCATTTCTGATGTATTTCGCAAAGTATTCCTTTTGCAGAAACTTGTAAGCATGACATGTTGTCGAGGCAACGTGTTTGTCTTGCCTTTGGGATTGCGTGGCACACAGTCTATTTTAGAAGTGCACTACTATGATTTGCTGAGTTCACTATAGCGTGTGTGTGTGCGTGCACGCCAGAGTGGATTGGCCTGACCCACTTGTGCATGCCAGTACACTGGTATGAGCAATGTGACTTCATGAGCAGGTGCAGCTGATTTTGTGTGTATGTGTGTGCGTGCGTGTGTGTGTGTGTGAACACGAGATTGTTTCTGCTCTAAATGTGTGTCACGCCGTGTTTGCCATCGACTACTTTGTGTCTGCACTCGTGTTCCTTTTTCTGTTGTCTGTTATTCAGCACTGCAGCTTCAATAAAGTCATGTAAAACTACAAAAAATACAGGAGCAACCTCAAACTAATCGCAAAAGAAATACACTTGTATCAATATATTCTGAATAACAGGAAAAAAGTTTCTTGGTATTGTCTGAGGGCAAACGTTTGAAAATGGCCTTTACAATATGTCCACCATTGGCAAATATTTTCTAAATATCATGAAAAAAGGAGGTTTTGATGGCTCTGAATCCATTCCAAGCGTTGCTTTCACACAAAAGAACTCCTTGGGGCTAAAAATGCCCATATAGCCATGTTGACAAAGGTGATGAGGTCAGCACATTTTGGGAATGGATATATCGAGATTTTTCCCAAGAAGGTTTTGCGCAAAACCAATGGTTGGAATGGATTCAGAGTCATCAAAACGTTATATTCTATTCTATTATATGGCCATACTTGACAATGCATGCCAAAAATGTGTGTGTATTTTTTTTTTTTTACATCAACACTTGAATTTTTGTTACTTCCTGTAAGCAAAAACGTGTTGCGTGATGACATATCCACTATCACATCAAATAGAGATTAAGCTGACCTGTTTGTTTCGTCCACGTCATCGTCCACAAACACAGGTGCCTTGATTACAGTCAGAAATGTATATCTGAACACATCATATGGTAGAACAAAGACACAGCAGTAACGAGGCAGAGGTGAGCGACAATTGTAAACAAACAGTTCAAAGGTCGTATGTGGTATAGCTCAACATAGAGCCGTCTCTCTTTTCGATTAGCTTAATTTCTATTGCTGTGTTCTTGCTGTAGGCCTGATGACATTATTGCACGTTTCATCAACGTTTTGGGAGTTTTCATTTAAAAATACACGAACGTGTAATGTTGGGCAGGGCTGTGCAGGCTGTGAAGTGTGGAAAAAGGTTGTCCGGTAAAGGTTTTACTTGTGAGTAACCGTGAGCGTTGTGTGTGGGTGTTTTCTTTTTATGCAGATGTGTTTGTGGACTGGAAGCAGAACGCCAACGAGGTGATCGTGAGACTGCGCTGCGGAGACGGCGTGCAGAGGACGGGCGACGTCCGTACTACCTTCACCGATACGCACTGCCATGCACACTTTCCAGGTACGGACTAGAATACAGTAGTAGGGCTGTCATTTTACCTCTAAAATCTCATTCAAAATTAATTTCTTTAATATGTTTAATAATCAAATATTATATTCAAATATTTACATTATTTTAGCTCAAGTAATATAACGTAGCCATAAATTATAGCCCATAAGATACACTCTGTAATTATGCATATTCTGTGCATACTCTGTCCACTAGAGGCCCCAATTCGCATGCAAATGCGGTGTTGTGTGCATTTCAATGGAATAGGCCTACAAGCCTCTATAGGTCACATCAAAAGCGGTGACCTATAGAAACCTGCACCTTTCAGAATGATCTCGCTATTACCACAAATGGCAGAACATGATGACCACAGTTCCCCATGTAACTCGGTCTTCTAGAAATCTACACTGCTGTAATTATTGTTGTTGATGACTGCGGTGGGTTTAGACTAAACGCAGAGACTTCTTTTATTAACTCAATACAGGCTACTATAATGATTTACCGGTATTCATCTGGTTACCACCAGATCAGCTTTTGGGCTCTTCCACAATAAGAGCTTGCAGCTGGAACACTCAACCTTGGCCTTTGAGGAAGGAAAGCGTAAAGATATTTTTGTGTTTGATTCGTCTTAACTACTGACCACTCGACCTCATCTCATCCTATTCCTTGTTTCTCCGTGTGTGTGTGTGTGTGTGTGTGTGTGTGTGTGTGTGTGTGTGTGTGTGTGTGTGTGTGTGTGTGTGTGTGTGTGTGTGTGTGTGTGTGTGTGTGTGTGTGTGTGTGTGTGTGTGTGTGTGTGTGTGTGTGTGTGTGTGCGTGTGCGTGTGTGTGTGTGTGTGTCATGGTGGTCTCAGATGGGCGTCAGTGGAGCTGTCGGCTGCAGGAGGACATCGAGGCGTCCTGCAGTAGGGTCCAGTACAAGGAGAAGGGAGGCTTCCTGCTCCTCACCATGCACAAGAAGATCCCCTTCCACACCTGGCCCTGCCTCATGGTCCGTTCTGCCTAGCAACCTGTAGCACTGATAAACACACACACGGTGTTGCCAACTTGGTGCATTTGTCACTATATTTAGCTCCCCCCCCAGGCCTAGCGCCAAAATTAGTGAAAAACTCCTGGTGGAAAATCTATTGCTTTTTTGATGATGACTTGGGGGCGAAATTGACAGGCACTAGAGATAAAAGGGCCATTGGTAATCAAATGGACCCTTATGGATCTGTAACTCTGGAGAGCGTAAAATGAAACCAAATGGACCCTCACAGGTCCTTTTGGTTTCATTTTACGCTCTCCAGAGGTCTGTGAGGTTAGGTTGAGGGTCGGGGGTTGGTTGAGCGTCGGGGTAGGGTTTTGCTACAAACATACCTAAACCCTTCTCTAACTCTCATCCTCACTATAACCACATCAAGCACGTTGCAGCTGATAGTGGATTTCCAGCGCTTGTTCGGACTAATGTCCAGACGTATATTTAAACATCTGAATCACCTAATTTTCAAGAATCTACACATTCAGAAAATGTAGAAGATATAGAACATTTTGCCAGTTATTTCTCCTAAATTAGTCCGAGAGACTGAACTCGACATCAAATGGTGGTCCTCCGTGGCTAAAAATCCAGAATAAATAGTGGGCCCTGGTATGAAAATGGGTGAAACCCCTCTGCTCTAGTGCATTTTGGATTTTGACAGTTGGCCACACACACACAGACACACAGACACACACACACACACACCTCTGCAGTCAGTTTCCTTTATTTATTTCTTTTTTTCTCCATTCTGTGTTTTAGTCGAACAAGAAGGAGAAGGACCCGCTGATAGCGGAGACCAAGACGAAAAAAGAGCAGGTTGCCGCGCCGGCCGCCAAGAGCGAGCCGAAACCCGCTCCCCCCTCTCCGTCGGTGGACAAACCCAAGCCGACCGCGCCGTCGTCGCAGTCCCAACCTCCGCCTCCTCCTCTCTCCTCGTCGGCCGCGCACGGCGAGTCGAGGCGCGCCGGAGGAAAGGTGGAGCGCGGCGTCAAGCGCTCCCTGAAGAACAAGACCACAGGTAGGGACTAATATAATGCAGTTACAGTAATATTATTTTTATTTTCTCAAGTGGTATCACGATTTCTTTTCCTCAATTAGTTAAAGCGGAAGTCCACCCATTTTCAACATTCTAATATGTCATTAGTATGATATATTAGTATGATATAATGATATATTAGAACGTGGATTTCTTTAGACGCTTCTTTTTTCTGAGAGCGTACAAATGGAACCAAATGAACCCGCTAGGGTTCATTTGGTTGCATTTGTACGCTCTCAGAAAAAAATGTTGAAAATGGGTGGAATTCCCCTTTAAAGGGGAACTCCACTTCAACATTCTACCATGTCATTAATATACTGTAGACCTGCGCAGTGATGTCACCGCCCCTGTTCCAGAAGTCGATTCCCCATTCATTTTTCTCATAGACTTTTCGTAAAAAAAAATGATTCCTATAAAGACGACGAGTCGTCTTGTCACGAGTCATGACAAATCATGATGACACACACAATCTTTTGGGACAATCAAATTATTTCTAAGCGAACGAACAACGAAACGAAACAAAAAGTGTTTACTTCTTGCCGTTTTCTACTTCTTGCTAAGTTTCCATTTTTTGTCACTAGACTCTAGTTTCTGAGAATGGATTCTAGTTTTTCTGGGGAAAAAAAATCCTGTCAGTGATGCTCAACATATTTCATGCCAAGGACCGAACAGAATTATCCCTATCTGGCTGCAGACCCCCATCTGAAAACATGTTCTAGGGATCCCCCAGAAGCAACGTTTTGAGTTAAAAACGTTTGCTTCAGAAATAACATATATTCAAAGATTTGCACCACGTTTTTTTTTTTTTTACGATTTTTCAAAAATAGCAGAGATACAAGCTCATAGCGTGCCACCGAGTGGCTTGTAGATACTAACCGCGAGTATCTCCTCGCCCCTCACAGCGTCAGGTGGCAAGTCGGCGGGTGACCCAGTCGGCGCGAAGAGCGCGACTGCCAGCCCAGTGACAGACAAGCCGGCGAGCACGGCCAGGGAACAACAGCAACAACAGCAGCCGCCTCTGGAGCCCAGCGCCAAGCGCACCCCGGCACGGGCCCTCGCCAAGGACGCCTACTCCTCCTCCTCCTCCGCCTCCACTACCTCTGCGGTGAACACGCCACAGGCACAGGGGACGCTGCCCTCCACCGCTCGGAGCCCCCCGCAGTCTCACGCCAGTGACGCCGCTGCGGAGAGGCTCGGCAATGGCCGGGAGCTCAAACCGGTTGTCACCGCCGGTCACGCCCGCGCCAGCACGACTCAGGTGAGAAAAAGTGGCAGTCTTAACAGTGATTGGTTCATATGAACCCCTAAGACCCCTAGACGATGTTAAGGTCGAACAGGGCTGTTGGCCAATCAGGTGCTGGGATTGGATTTCCAACCCGCACAAACGGCCCCAAAGGCAGGGAAGCTAGTCCTTGAACCACAGGGTAAAAATAAGCTAGTATTTTTTAAGGTGCTGATTTAGGGTTGAGCCAGGCTAGTGAGAATGAGCTTTCGGGGGGGAAAAAAAAAACTAAACCAAAAATAATGCTCTGACGTGACCTGTGCGACCCTGAGAGCGTAACGGAGAAATTTGACTTCTTAAATCCTTGAAGGTATATTAGGTTAACTTTTTCGTTAAAGGTAGGGTAAGTGATTTGAAATTCATGGTGTAGTACCAGCCTGGTGCACTAGGGGCGCCCAAGAGTAGCTACACTATGTGAACCTGCTGCTCGATCCTGATTGGAGGAGAATTCACCCTCCACCTGGGGAACTTTTATTAGCTCCTCTGCTAACGTGGGGGAGGGGGAAACTCCATACATGGTCTGCACACCTTATAATAGAGCATTTTAACAGATTTTTTTTTTTTGGTGATATCTGACAAAAGTGAAATCACTTCCCCTACCTTTAAAACAAATCTTAAACTATGACTGGTATATTCAACACATAAGCAATTCCCTGAATTTCAGCCCTCCAAGCCTGTTATAAATTTGTTTTGTGTCAAAGTGATGGGGGGTGTGTACTCTGGTCCCCACGGTTCCCGGGAAAATGATTACAAGGACCAATCAGAATGCGACTTAAAGTACAAGGGATGCTGGGAAATCTAAATAAAAACTCCGGTCGTGACCGCCAGTCAAAGTTACCTAGCACTTTAAAGTGGTTATCCGTGTGCTATTAAATGTGTTAATGCCTAATGACCCCAAAAGCATCTGTACTTGACTGACCAACACCACCCCCCACAATCTTGTTACACAAAAAAAAAAAAAAAAAAGTAAAAGCCCCCTTTGTATTATTGTTCCGTCCTTGGTCCCGCTTCAAGGTGGAGGAGAAGCGAAGTCAGTCCTCGGAAAAAAGCGAGCGCAACCCCGCTATGCCGCCGTTGTCATCGCCATCGCCGGTGGTTAGCGGCGGTAGTAACCTCAACCCACCAGCAGCCAGCAGCAGTGCTACTAGCAGCAGCAGCGGCAGCAAGAACAACAACGACCGCCTCAAACCCGCCACCGCCACCGCCAGCACTGGCTCCAGCAACGGAATCGTAGCGGCTGACGGAGAGTCCTCCTCCCACACGGAGCGAACTGACTCTGGGCCGGAGAAACCCGCGGAGGAGGAGGAGGAGGACGGTCGTTCCCCACACGGTGCTACTACTCTTACTCTTAGGCCCCAAGAAGGAGCCCAACCTGACTCCAGAGGGTTGGGTTCGGCTCCGGCCGCCAGGCAGCTACCACCCCCCGGCCTGTCCCACCACCACCACACCGACAACGAGGAGAAGGAGAAGACGGACCAGTCCAAAGAGGAGGAGGAGGAGGAGGAGACTCCACTGGACACCAAACAGGAGGAAGGTCAGTTTGAGTGTTGTTGTTGTTGTTGTTGTTGTTGTTTTTTTTGTTTTTTTTTTGGCCAGCCATTTTTGGTAACACTTTAAAGGGGAAGTCCAATGCTGATAATGTGGCACAAATCTTTGAATTATTTTTCAGTGAAGAATGTCTTAAAGGTTGCCCTCATATTGCATTATAAGCAATATCATTTTAATGCCTTTATAAGGCATTTTAATATTTCTAATTTTCTAATCATACATAACAACTCATGACCATGTTTGAGGTATTATACAGTAAGTGCTATAATGCTTCATTATGTGGCAGTGGAACAGCACGTTATACCTATCATAATTATAAAGGTACACAGAGAAGTTCCTTAATGTGTCATAATGCATTATAACAAATGTGTCTATTACATAGAGTAATTTATCATAAGCATCAATAGTATAGTTATAGCAGGACTTTAAGAGGCCTAACTAAAGTGACAACATTATTTAATGGTTATTAGCAGTCATATCAATTTATAATACTCTATAGCACGACTTTGTGACCTTTTTGTGATCAAAGATTTGCATTTCATTTAACAGGTTTTCAAAAATAGCAGACCCACAAGCTCATAGGGCGCCACCGAGTGGCATGCTGTGAGCTTGTAGATCTGGATTTTTAAATAGCTAAAGTACAAGCTTAAGTCCAAGTAGGGCTTTTTTTTTTAGTAAAATGTTAACATTCGGCTAAATCCACCCCCCTTTAGCCCCGGAGCCCATGGTCAACCTGCAGTTTGTGAAGAACGACTCGTACGAGAAAGGCACGGACCTGATGGTGGTCAACGTCTACATGAAGGGGGTCTGCAGGGACACGGCCAGGGTCCTCTTCAGGGAGCAGGACTTCACGCTCATCTTCCAGACCAGGTAGAAAACCACGCAGTTTAGTGCCTTTTATGGACGGATCTAGGAATGGGCATGGGCATGCCCAGTCTGCCCCCCCAAACATGATGCCATGCAAAACAACCCAAGATATTTCAAATTAAAGTGCTTATATTTAAAATGATCTGAAACACTACTACTGCTACTAACTACAATTTTGGCACCAACAGCATTTCATCATTGAAAACAGAAAACTCTCTCAGTCACACCTTTAGCTTTATGCATGCTGTGTGTCTGTTGCAACTTTCAACAACAACTGATGTTATTATTGATGCTTTACTTGATTAATAAGTCACCGAAAATGGTATGGGTGCGACTTCATCGCCGGCGGTGCGAAGCGACACGGGGGATGAAGCTGCCCCATACCATTTTCTCTCCCCCCTGCCCCCCCGGTTTTTATAGATGGATCTTCAACTGTTGGAAGTTGCTCCCATAGTCAAGCTTCAACCAAGAGTGAATAGAGCTGCCCCGCCCCGCCCCCATCGTGACATCACCCCTGGTTCCAGAAATGGAATCCTCATTCATTTTCCTCATAGACATTTCGAAAAATGGTTAATAAAAACACAATTGCGCCGTGGAAAAAGCAGGTCGTGACAAATCATGAGAACAAACACAATATTATCATGCAATATCTAATTACTAGCAAGAAGTTGAAAACAGCAGGATGCAACACTTTTTGTTTTGTTTTTCATCTTTAGAAATGACTTGATTGTCCCAAAAGATTGTGTGTGTTCTCATGATTTGCCACGACCCGAGTTGGCTTTGTCCGCGGCGTAATTGTCTTCAGATGAATCATTTTCGAAAAGTCTATGAGAAAAATGAATAAGGAATCCATTTCTGGAACCAGGGGGGAGGTCACGATGGGATGGGGCTGCACAGCTCTAAAAAAGGACACAGGAGTTTCGCCGATGATTCGGTGGAACGGTGACATTTCTACGAATGCCTTCTGATTTTGTTTTTGTTTGCCTAACTCTCTCTTTCTATTTCTCTCTCTGTCTCTTTTCTCATTCTTTTACAGCGATGCAAATTTTCTGCGGCTTCATCCCGACTGTGGACCCAACACGGTCTTCAAGTGGCAAGTCAAACTCAGGTAAGGGAAGCTTTTTTTACGCTTAGCGCTCGAGAATATCGGGTAGGGAGGTCCGGTCTTCCGTTTACTACCCTGCACGCTGTCACTTCTCATCTCTTATTTTGGTGTTTTAAGCTATTGAAAAATAGCAGATCTACAGGCTCATACCGCGCCACCGAGTGGCACGATATGACCTTGTAGTTCTGCTATTTTTGAAAAATTGTGAAAATGTGGTGAAAATCCTTGAATACTTTTTTTTTTTTTTTCCGGAAGCAAACATTTTAACTCATATCTTTGCATCTGGGTTGACCTCAACCCAGAAGCACAACATGTTTTTAGATGCGGGGATCCGCAGGCAAATGTACATAATTATGGGAGTCCTTGGCATGAAATATGTTGAGCATCACTGACACAAACACAGTTTTTCAGAAAAACTGTCAGAAACTAGAATCTAGTGTCAAAAACTAGATTCTAGTGTCAAAAACTATATTTTAGCATTGGAAACTAAAATCTAGTGGGTGGAAACTAGAATCTTGTGTCAAAAACTAGATTGTAGCATCGCAAACTAGAATCTAGTGTCATTAAACTTGATTCTAGGGTCGGAAACAAGAATCTAGCTTGAAAAGTTAGAATCTTGCAGCAAAAACTATAATCTGATGGCAGGAACTATCATGTGGTGTCCAAAACTCAAAATCGATGGTCAGGGCAAAATGTTATGACCTGGCTCTTAGGCCACAACAAAAGGAGGGAGTCACACGGTTGTTAAAAGTGTACACATAATTTATTTCCTTAAAACCAGTTAATTTAAATACTTATTTTATTAAAGGTATCAAAAGTTCTATGCCAAATAACAATAAGTATGAGGTGTGTTCATCAGTCAGTCAGTCAGTTCATTAAGTCAAAAACTCATTGTTTCATATCCTCCCCTCAGGAACCTGATCCAGCCGGAGCAGTGCAGCTACGCCTTCACCCCGTCCCGCCTGGACATCACCCTGAGGAAGAGACTCAGCCAGCGCTGGGGGGGCCTGGAGGCCCCCGCCGCACAAGGTCTGCTGCCTGGCTTCTACCTGCTTGGAGGGGGTTAGCCCTAGGGCTATAGTGGTTTTCAACCAGTGGTCACGGGGACAACCAGTGGTCCTTGAGAGGGTTCCATGTGTTTTTTTGTTTTTTTTTGTTACCAGATGTAACTGTAGAGTGTAACTCTCAAGAGTTAAAATATTCATCATCTGAATTAGCCCCAAGTCTACACAACTAGAGAATGTACAGGTATAGCATGGCTCCAAGTGTGTGACTTTGTGCGCTATAACACAACACAAGATATATTTGTCTTGGAGGTGGTCATTGTGCTCTGCCTCTGTGTCTTTCCCTGCTTTCTAGCTATCTCTACCTATCTCTCTCCCAGATCCATTTGGTTCCAAATGATCACTTTGCTGGGGTGCACTATGGGAACCACTGTGGGAACCACTGATTTACAAGTTGAATATTTACTGTAACTGATTGTGACTTAAACAAAACAGTAAGCAAACTTAAATGCAAAATTTACAATACATTTTGGGGGGCAAGTGACCATGACTTGAGGGCAAGTAGAACCTGATTTGACGAAGACCTTAGTGTCAACCCCTGTATAAGAATGGTCTCCTGTTTTGTTTCCAAAATCCAGCATGGATTTGACAGGCCACGTGACAGGCACAGTAATATGGTGCCCCCTTCGGATAAAAACTGGGATGAACTATTTTTAAACCAAAGAGCTTATTCAATGTGTTTTTAAATGTTCAATTCTAGTTATATTTGCCTCATTAGCCAGGGATCCTTTTGTGTGTGTGTGTGTGTGTGTGTGTGTGTGTGTGTGTGTGTGTGTGGGGGGGGGGGGGGGTAGCTCCCTGAGACCATAATATGAGCTCTGCAAGTAACAACAAATCCAGTAACAGGATACTGTAGAGCCGGCCCACAGTCTCTACCCTATCCATCCCTCTGTCTCCAAAAGCCCTAGAAGCTACAAGAACTAGCATGTCCTGCTGTCCAGCATTATCGCCTTCTCTCTTTCATTTTAACATGCCATTATATTACCGTAATAGCAACACATTATTATTACTATAACGCGACTCCCCATTGCAGGCAGATTAGTATCGTTGGTATCATAATGCCACAATGTCCTCCGTCTCTCCATAGGAATACATTCAAAACACAAACTTTCCTGTGCACTGTTTTTTTTCTCAAAATAATCCATTCTTTTGTGAAAAGCACCCTCCGTTTTGACTGCATTGTGGGTTAAAATCTCACAGATTTGAACGAGGGCATACGGCTCAGCGCTGCTGCTGCTGCTGGAGCAGTCTTGTTTATTTCCTCCTTTCCTTTCTGTGGAGAATCCACCAGATGGGTCCAATATGAAGTCCCTGTTGTGGCGCTGTAGTACTATGATATAACAAACCCAACAGAGTGTTAAAGATTAATCAATGATCGATTAGTCGTTAACAGTTAGCAATTAATCACTTCAATCATCGGGTGGTTTCCAGAGAGCATGGTAATGCTCTCTGCGCACGTGTGTGGCTGAAGATCGTCACATACAACAATGCCCTGAAGTGTCATTGGGTCAGATATATCTTTGATTAAGGAATATATACGAAATATGCCTTTTGTATTAGACATTGAGGGAAAGCTATGAGCTTATAGATCTGCTGTTTTTTTCAATAATTAAAACACCTAAAGCTTCAGAAATTGTTAAGCGAGAGAACCCAGGGGAGGCATAATCTTCTGTTCTCTATCTCTCTCTGGGAAACGTTTGTATTCCGAAACGAATGCGACCAAAGTCAGAGCATTGTCCTCCTCCTTCTGGTCAATGGTTCCTATAGGGGTGGGACGATTCACTTACCTCACGATACAATATTGATATTTAGGGTTCTGAATGAATTTATATTGCGATTCTTAATTATACTGCGATTCGATTTGATGTAGTTGTATCACATTTTTTTCCCCACAAATTACAGTGCTTTTAGTATACTAGAACAAGGACGATTCCACACATTTCTCAAGATTTTTTTTTCTGATGGTGTACAAATGGAACCAAATGGACCCTGACAGGTCCATTTGGTACCATTTGTACACCCTCAGAAAAAAGCTCCTAAAAGAAAAGAATCATTAACACAAACACAACTTGATGTAAAATACAGTACAGTAAAATGTTTAAAATGGGCGGAATTCCCTTTTATAAGGGGACAAGTTCAATCAACTAGAACATTTTAAAGCAATTTTAAACAGTATAAATAAAAAGTTCAATCATACACATCAGTGCAGTGTTTCTGACATGAACAAATTAATGGATAGACCACCATATAAAAACATCAATCTTGAACCTGGCGATTTGATATCGATATCATGGCATTAAGAATTGCGATGTATCGGCATATCGATTTATTTATTTATTTTTCCCAGCCCTAGTTTCCTAACCGCTGCTGCCGCCGCGCATTTTGACCCTTTAGCTTCTAAACCGCAACCCCATCCTGTTTGTTTAAGGTGCAGTGGGTGGTGCCAAGGTGGCTGTGTCGAGCGGCCCCGCCTCCATGGAGAAGAGCCAGCCGCCGGGCAGCAGCGCTCACCCTCACCACCACCACCACCTCCTCCACCACCACCACCACCACCTCCCGGCCTCCAAGGAGGAGCTGGCCCTTCCTCGGGCCGGAGACCAAGAGACCAAGAAGCCCCCCAATATCACCAACAACAAGGCCTCGTCCCGGGCAGACGAGGAGGACGATGACGAAGGCGGCCTGGACACGGTGTCGGCCCGCACGGAGCAGCAGCAGCAGCAGCAGCAGCAACACGTCCCCATCACGAAGGCGGAGCCTCCCCCCGCTGCCACCGTCACCACGGTGAGTGAACTCGGCGGATGTTGGACTAAGCCACAAACGCGGTCGAAATGGGCGCGACGTGAGGTCGGGTCTGATGGAGGCTTTCCGAAAAGTTTTTGGCAGTGAAATAAACATTTCAACCTGACAATAGATTCTAGTTTCTGAAGCTAGATTTTAGTTCCTGAGTCCTGACACCTGAAATTTCTGACACTAGATTCAAGTTTATGACGCAGGATTCAAGTTTCTGATGCTAGATTCTAGCTTCTGACGCTAGAATCTACCTTCTGACGCTAGATTCTAGTTTCTGACACTAGATTCTAGTTTATGATGCCAGATTCTAGTTTCTGCCACTAGATTTTAGTCCCTGATGCTAGATTCTAGTTTGCCACTAGATTTTAGTCCCTGGTGCTAGATTCAGGTTTCTGACACTAGATTCAAGTTTCGGGACACTAGATTCAAGTTTCGGGACACTAGATCCTAGTTTTTGACGCTAAATTCTAGTTTCTGATGCTATATTCTAGTTTCTGACGCTAGATTCTAGTCTCTGATGCTAGATTCTAGTTTCTGCCACTAGATTTTGAAGTTCCTGTCGCTAGATTTAAATGTCCGACGTTTCCGAAGCTAGATTGTACTTTCTGCCACGAGATTCAAGTTTCTGACCCTAGATTTTAGTTTCTGACGCTAGATTGTAGTTTCTGCCATTAGATTCAAGTTTCAGATACCAAATTTTATTTTCGGACAATAAATTCAAGTTCCTGGCGCTAGTTCCAATTTCCTGCTGCTAGATTGTAGCTCCTGCCGCTAGATCCAAGTTCCCGCCGCTAGATTCAAGTTCCTGCCGCTAGATTCAAGTTACTGCTGCTGGATACAAGCTTCTGACGCTAAATTCTAGTTTCTGGTCTAAATGGATCACACAGAAAAATGTGGTAGGAGTCAACGGGTGGCATCGTCGTTCATGTCCTGTCCTGTCCTGTGTGTTGTCCTTCTCCCTCAGCCCAAGCCCACCTGCATGGTCCAGCCCATGGCACACGCACCCCCTGCCAGCAGCGGCGTGGGCAGCGAGCGTCTCCACGGTGGAGAGGACGAGGAGGAGAAGAAGGTGTGCCTGCCCGGCTTCACGGGCCTGGTCAACCTGGGGAACACCTGCTTCATGAACAGTGTCATCCAGTCCCTGTCCAACACCAGGGAACTCAGGGATTACTTCCACGGTCAGTGTGGCTGCCGGGTTTGGTTCGGTTCGCCAACGAAAAAACGTGGAAAAAAAAACCTGCACTCGAAAAAAAAAAAAAAAAAAAAAAAAAAAAACACACACACAATCTTGAAAATGGGTGGAATTCCCCTTTAACTGTGGTTTTCAACCTTTTTGATGCCAGGGCCCACTATTTATTCAGAATTATGATACAGCAATAGCATATATGATAGATAGCAGCGCATGCATGCAATGGCATGCAAGTCAGGCCGAAATGCAAATGACTTACAATACAATAGGGAATGGCGCCTCTTATGGGCGATTGACTGTAATAGCTGTCTCTGATTGACAAAATGTAATAATGTGAATGCATGGCCAGAGTAAAACCAGAAACCGTGTTGTTTTTAAATTTTGTAAACCGTACAGCCCTATGGGCCACAGCTGTAGTGTGTACTGTTGTCAAATATATGTTGAACCTGCGCCTTTTAAATTTTTTGCATGTCGTGTCTCCTTCTGCAGACCGAGCGTTCGAGGCCGAGATCAACTGCACCAACCCTCTGGGGACGGGAGGCCGGCTGGCCATCGGCTTCGCCGTGCTGCTGCGGGCGCTGTGGAAGGGAACGCACCACGCCTTCCAGCCCTCCAAGCTCAAGGTGCGCCCCGAATGGGGGTTCTGGTTTGGAAACCAGGATATGAATGGGCTCTAATATGCACACTCAGTTCCACAGGGTTCAAACTGAGTCAGGCAGGGTGCTGCTGTGGTGCGATTGTGTGTGTTGTGCTCACTAGAAACAACTGCTACGCCAGTGGCCATCAAACAATATGGCCCTGTATGGGTGTGCAAGTCTTTACAGACAGAGAATAAATAAAGTAATTTCACCCTAATATAAATAGAAATCGTCTAAGCACATATAGTTTGTTGCTTAACCATTTGCAGGATCTGTATTGATGATGTATTTGAATGTGTCTCTTTTCTATGTCCCTCTCCCGTGTCTCTCCTCTCCACCCCAGGCCATCGTGGCCAGTAAGGCCAGCCAGTTCACGGGCTACGCCCAGCACGACGCCCAGGAGTTCATGGCCTTCCTGCTGGACGGCCTCCACGAGGACCTGAACCGCATCCAGAACAAGCCCTACACGGAGACGGTGGACTCTGACGGACGTCTGGACGAGGTACTGGCTCCGCCGCATGTCATTGCTTTGATTTTTCTGTTTTTCCGGATTTAAAATAAAAACAAGTTGTTAAAAACAAGGCAGTTCGGCATCTTTGTCACTTTGACGGCACCGGAAAATTCTCTCAGGGTGTGTATACTGCAAGCTTTAATCAAACGGACCCTTGCGCATTGATGGAATGGACGCAAAGCTTGACATTAACACTTGCCCGGGGCAAGTAAAAAAAATGGCCGGGCAAGTGAAGACTGCTATCTGGTTGCCCGATCGGTAAGTGCGCTATAACACAACACAAGATATATTTGTCTTGAAGGTGGTCATTGCGCTCTGCCTCTGCGTCGTTCTAGCCATCTCTCCTATCTCTCTCCCAGGTCCATTTGGTTCCAAACTATCATTTTGCTGGCGTCAGACCCCTGAGTCCGTGACCACTGTGGAAACCACTGATTTACAAGTTTAATATTACTGTAGCTGATTGTGACTTAGACAAAACAGTCTTCAACTGCGAAAGGAAATGTTTAAAGCACCAAGTAGGGGGTAAACTTAATTGCAAAATTTACGATATATTTTGGTGGGCAAGTGACTATGATCTGAGGGCAAATAGAACCTGACTTCCACCTACCCGATGGGAAGTGCCTCGGAGACCTTAGTGTCCTGAACGGTGTTCATTGTGCCCGGGTACAGGTGGTGGCAGAAGAGGCATGGCAGAGACACAAGATGAGGAACGACTCCTTCATAGTGGACCTCTTCCAGGGCCAGTTCAAGTCCAAGCTGGTCTGCCCCATGTGCTCCAAGGTAACATACATACATACATACATACTTACTTACTTACTTACTTACTTACTTACTTACCTACCTACCTACCTACCTACTTACTTACTTACTTACTTACCTACCTACCTACCTACCTACCTACCTACCTACCTACCTACCTACCTACCTACCTACCTACCTACCTACCTACCTACCTACCTACCTACCTACCTACCTACCTACCTACCTACCTACCTACCTACCTACCTACCTACCTACCTACCTACCTACCTACCTACCTACCTACCTACCTACCTACCCTCTCTCTCTCTCTCTCTCTCTCACTCTCTCTCTCTCTCTCTCTCTCTCTCTCCTCTCTCTCTCTCTCTCTCTCTCTCTCTCTCTCTCTCTCTCTCTCTCTCTCTCTCTCTCTCTCTCTCTCTCTCTCTCTCTCTCTCTCTCTCTCTCTCTCTCTCTCTCTCTCTCTCTCTCTCTCTCTCTCTCTCTCTCTCTCTCTCTCTCTCTCTCTCTCTCTCTCTCTCTCTCTCTCTCTCTCTCTCTCTCTCTCTCTCTCTCTCTTCTCTCTCTCTCTCTCTCTCTCTCTCTCTCTCTCTCTCTCTCTCTCTCTCTCTCTCTCTCTCTCTCTCTCTCTCTCCTCTCTCTCTCTCTCTCTCTGTGTCTCTGTGTCTCTGTCTCTCCCTCCCTCTCCCAGGAAGTATGCCATCTGGGTCTCTGTGTCTCTGTGTCTCTGTCTCTCCCTCCCTCTCCCAGGAAGTATGCCATCTGGTGGGCAAATGTTGAAGCAGTTTTTAGAACCCTCTTTTAGGCCAGTGCAGCAGAGCATGAATTTTGCCTTTTTAAACATTACCCATTTTAATTCAATACATACATACATACAAACACATGTTGATTTTGACAGCTAATTGACTTTTAGCCACATTTTAGTGAGGAATCTGAAATCTTTCAGTGTTGGTACAGTGTTAGGCAACTGAATGTCATAGATTTTTTTTTGTCTTAACGTGCAGAACTGATTGTACCCGCAGTTCCACGTCACATAGTCAATCTGTAAGTTCACAAGCTGTCACAGTGTGACGTGTGTTGTGAGTTTGTGGATTGGCTATTTTCAGTGTACATTCAGACATAGAATTATTTCCTATCCCAAGTGCACCTGAACCCTTTAAAGTAGTTAGTAAGTAAATAAGTTACATAAGAACTCTGTGACGCGTGCAGATCCAGACAGACGCACAGACGCCATTTCTGCCTGGTTTATATGGCAATCTCACTCACTGCATTCTCAATTTGTTTTTATTCTGTATATTTAGTCATAGTTTAGTCATCATAGCTTATTTTTCTTTTGTTAATATTTTTGTTTTTTTCTGTGACAAAAAGCAAATCTACAGTGTTTGTCATAGTTTCAGTCAGCGAATTTAACACTGGTGCATGCACACACACGCGCGCACAACACACTGTCTCTCTCTCTCTCTCCTCATCCTTCTCCCTCCTCTGTGTCCCGCAGGTGTCCATCACCTTTGACCCCTTCCTCTACCTGCCTGTCCCGCTGCCCCAGAAACAGAAGGTTCTCACCGTCTTCTACTTCGCCAAAGAACCTCACAAGAAGCCCATCAAGGTGAGAGACATTTTCCACAAACAAGTCCTTGCAGTCTGTGTCCGTTCATGCGTCAAGTGTATTAGGTCCTCATGAATAATATACCTCTGTCTAGGAATGTTTCTCCTGAACCTATATTTTTCCGATCTGGTATTTATATTTTCTTGAACATGTTTATGACATGATGAAACCAATCACAGCCAATATGTCATGATATGGATATATACTATTAATACTAGGGATGTACCGATTTTTTTTTATTATTATTATTTTGCCTCCCAATCATTGGAAAATGACGTGATCCAACCCAATCACCCGATTCGATCGAGACAACTCTACCTCAAATGTTAGATTGTAGATAGTTTTAAATTCCATTCACTATGGCACAAAAAAATACAAAAAATAAAATCCTGGCGGAATGAGAATCGCCAAGCAATATGGAATTAACATTCTGGAATAAAAGAATGGGATAACGTTGGTGTCAATGACCAATAACTAGCCATTATCTTTCACGGATGACTTTCTTTATTTTCAAATTTGTTGTAGACATACGGTATACATGCAATCGTTAACTGTATCTATCTATGAGGTTCTATTTACTACATACGAGTTAGGTTAAAATCTGTCTTCGTCATTCCACTTGAGCGCTACTGCATCACGTTGTGTTGCTGTGTGTGTTTTCAGTTCCTGGTCAGCGTGAGCAAGGACAACTCCAGCACAGCGGAGGTGCTGGACTCCATCTCCAGGAGCGTTCGGGTCAAACCAGAGAACCTCAGGCTGGCTGAGGTAAGAACTGTCAACCTCGGATGTGTAGGGGTGTCTTTGTTGAGAACTGCTGACTGCGCCATTGGTCTCTTGACACGCTCTGCGAGCTTTTTTTTTTTTGTGTACTGAACGTGTTTTGGTGTTTCAGCTGTTGAAAAACAGCAGATCTACAAGCTCATATCGCGCCACCGAGTGGCGCGATATGAGCTTGTAGTTCTGCTATTTTTGAAAAAAAATGTGAAAATGTGTCGCAAATCTTTGAATACATTCTTTCAGAAGCAAACATTTTTAACTCAAATCTTTGCTTCTGGGGGATCCCTAGAGCAACATGTTTTCAGATGGGGGTCTGCAGCTAAATAATAGATATTTCTGGGGGTCCTTCCTATGAAATATGTTGAGCATCACTGACACAGAAAGAGATTTCTCCAGAAAAACTAGAATCTCGCGACAGGAACTAGGATTCAGTGTCACAAACTAGAATTTAGTGGGGGACTAGAATCTAGCATGAGGAACTAGAATCTAGCATCGGAAACTAGAATCTAGCGCTGTGGGTTAATCCCCTCTCTCCCCTCCTCCCACGCAGGTGGTGAAGAGCCGCTTCCAGCGCGTCTTCCTGCCGTCCCACTCCCTGGACACGGTGTCGTCCTCCGACATGCTGTTCTGCTTCGAGGTCCTGTCCAAAGAGCTGGCCAAGGAGAGGGTGGTGCTGCTCCGCGTGCAGCAGGTAAGGAGTCCATTTAGAGTGTGGAACTATATCTCCCAACAGAGCAATCTGTTTCTGTTCACAAGTACATTTTCTGCTAAGCAGCATGGAATGTATAATTAGACGATTTGTATTTGTATTGGGATACATCTGTGTGACTGTAGTCTCAGTTATTTTGCTTTTTTTTCATACTTACATTCATACTCATATCTTTGGTCCATTATTTCCAACTTGACAAAGATAAATGTTTGAAATGCATTGAAATGTTTTTTTTTTTTTCTTTTTTTTTTAGTATTATAACCCTGGCGTGCATCTGTGTGTGTCTGTGTGTTGCAGAGGCTCCAGGTCCCCAGTATCCCCATCACCAAGTGTGCAGCCTGTATGAAACCTCCTCTGTCTGAAGAAGATAAGATGAAGCGCTGCACTCGCTGCTACCGCGTGGGCTACTGCAACCAGTGAGTACACACAGCCGAGGACACTCACAGAAACATGGACCCTTTACGAGTCCATTTGGTTTAACTCATTTAAACCCCACAGACCCCAAAAACTAAAGATTTATATGATGGATTATAAGATGGATTTGGGAAACAAAACAGTGAAACATACAGAACAAAATGGCCATTAATCTTCTACATTCTCTAGTTGTGTAGACTTGGGCTAATCCACATGATGGATATTTTAACTCTTGAGAGTGTAAACATGAAACCAAATGGACCCGGGTCCATGTGGTTTCATTTTTCCTCTCTCAAAGAGTTACATCTGGTTAACCAACTTTCCATCATTTAGCTTGGGGACCACCTGGAATCCTCTCAGGGACCTCTCAGAGAAAACCACTGCTATACACAATTGGAAAATGTAGAAGAATTGATTTTAACCAATCTACTGTACTAAATTGTTGACAAAAAAACTTGAAAATCCTTAGTTTGGGGTCCGAGAGACTAAACTCAACATCAAATGGGCGGTCCTCTGTGGCTAAAACGCTGATGAAATACTGGACCCTGGTGTAAAAAAACGGTGAATGAAAACCCACTGGTCTAGAACTCTCCAAAACCATTGATTCCCCCCCCCCCCCCCCCCCCCCCCCCCCCCCCCCTCCACTTTTCTCTCCTCTCCTCCTCCAGGGTGTGCCAGAGGAACCACTGGCCCATGCACAAGGGCCTGTGTCGGCCCAACTCTGAGAACGTGGGCCTGCCGTTCCTGGTCAGCGTGCCTGAGTCCCGCCTCACCTACTCCCGCCTCACCCAGCTGCTGGAGGGCTACTCCAGGTACGCTACCCATTCAACGCAAAGGCAGGTTGCGTATTTCATGCCTTTCATGACAGGGCTTGACACTAACACTTGCCCGCTTGCCCGGGGAAAGTAAAAAAAAAAATTGGTGGGGCAAGTGAAGACTGCTACCTGGTTGCCCGATCGAGCAAGTGTGCAACTTGGTGCACTATAACACAACACAAGATACATTTGTCTTAAAGGCAGTCATTGCACTCTGCCTCTGTGTCTTTCCACTGCTTTCTAGCTATCCACAATTCCAGGCTGGATTTGGGAAACAAAACAGGCAAATTATCATACACATCAAAATGACCATTTAGTGTATGTAGTTATGTAGCAGAATCTAGTTTACTGAATATTTCGTGAAGATTTTTGTAAACCATGTTTTTTCTGTTCTATGAACCCTATGGAACATGAAAAAAGTGGTTTACATTTTTTATCTTTGCCCAGAAAATATTTACCCATAACATCCCATATAATGTAATAATTAAAAATATAATCATACTTTAAGAAGCACATGTGACATGTCAAACTAGGCGTTTTTCATGCTTCTGAATCCATCCCAAGCATTAGTTTTGCCCAAAAACATTCCTTGGGTTAAAATTGGCCATAGAGATAATGGAAAATGTGATGAGGTCAGCACATTTGGGCAAGTATCTATGGCCATGTAGTATCTATTCACCATGTTGATGATTTCTCTCTTTGCACCCTTTTTTTCTGAGTGTGCAAATTTGAACCAAATGGACCCACTAGAGTCCATTTGTGTACACCGCTGCCACACTGCTGCCACTACTGCTGCTGAGTATTTCACTAACTTTTGAAGAATCACCCTGGCATTAATGCAGTTCAATCCGCCGGAATATATTTGAATCGCTTGTCGTCAACGTCGATTTAATATGATAACGTGCACATGCTCATCAACAACAAAGAAGTCTTAAATATAAACACTTTAATTTGAAATATCTTGGATTGTTTTGCATGCCATCATGTTTGGTGGAGCAGTCAGGGCTTTAGGGGGGCATTGCCCTCCCCATGCCCATGCCTATATCCGGCTGTAACCTCACCACCCACATCGTTTTTGCCTTTTCCCATAGGTTTTCGGTCAACGTGTTCCAGCCTCCCTTCCAGTCGGGACGCTCTTCCCCGGAGACGTCTTCGTCGTCGTCGTCTCAGTGCCGGACGGCGAGCGGCGACCTCCTCGCCACGTCGTCCAGCGCCCCCGAGGGCCTCGTCCTCCTCGGGCCTCCAGAAGAGGAGGAGGAGGCCGCTGCGGGTGGTACTGGCGCCGCCGCTGTGGTGATGGGAGCGGAGGACTCGGACGTACCACCACCGTCGTCGTCGTCGTCTCTGGCCTCTGAGGAGCCAGGCCTCCTTCCTTCTACTCCCAGCGTCACGGATCCAAAACCCTCCTCCTCCTCGTCCCGTACCTCCCCCGCCACCACGGATTCGGGCTTTTCGGAACCTCCGCCTCCCACGTCGTCATCGCCGCCGCCGACGACCGCGGCGTCATCGTCGTCCTCTTTCCAAGACCATCTGGCCGAGAAGGAAACGTCCTGCGAGAAGGCGGTGCGGCCGGAAGGTAGGGGAAAAAATTAAAATGACCTCTGACTCAGACGCCCGCCTCATTTCTGTGTTTCGTTTGGTTTGCGGCCGTGAACTGAACTGCCGAGTCATTCGTGGCTCTTTCGCATTGGCTTTAGCTAGTTAAAAGCATTAGCTGGAGACGTTCGGTCAGTTCAACTCTAGACTTTGTTTCTGTGAGAGGCTACGTGCCATCAAATGCTGGTCCGTGGCTCAAATCTAGAATATTTATAGGTAAAACGGAATTGGCGAGGGCTTTTTACTTTGAAGTAGCCTCAACACCTTTCATTTTCATCTGTGCTGCACGAAGAAGGAAAGCCTGGACTAATCTATTGACGTTTCGAGCCCCACGGCTCTTCATCAGGTGAAGAGCCGTGAGGCTCGAAACGTCATCATGCTTATGGTGAAATAAACACCTTTAATTTGGAGCTTCAGTCCAGTGTGCGGACCTTATTTATTTCTTCCTAGTTTGTTTTTTGGCCCAGCACCTGGTTTTTAGTTAGTTTTTTTGGGATGTGCGTGCCCTTTTGTTTTGGAAACGCATCTTCCTAGACTTGAAATGCATCTTTTGAAATGTGCCGCATTTATGGCAGCGTTGCCTCGCTGTGTTTTGAAATCTACCACTTTGACGGCAGCGTCGCCTCACTGTGTTTTGAAATGTACCACAGTTATGGTAGCGTTGCCTTGCTGTGTTTTGAAATGTGCCACAGTTATGGCAGTGTTGCCGCACTGTATTTTGAAATGTACCACAGTTATGGCAGTGTTGCCTCGCTGTGCTTTGAAATGTACCACAGTTATGGTAGCGCTGCTTCCTTAGATTATATATTGAATAGAGAAGGCTCCGGAAGTTCCCCTCTCATCCAGGGCATGAGGTGATTTCACTCATCTCTGAGGGTAAAAAAACAAAAACAAAACAGAGTTCATGTTTATGGCCCACTGAGCTCAAAACTGCATTCTCAACTTTGGCCACTATGTCCATTTCACCTCAAGGTTTCCTCCGGATGCTCTCTATTCAATATATACTCTAAGGTTGCCTCAATGTGTTTTGAAATGTACCACAGTTATGGCAGCGTTGCCTCAGAGCTTTAATGGATGAATTGATATGAAAACGCCTTGCCTTTCCTCATCCTCTCCCCTCCCCTCCCCTCCCCTCCTTTCCTCATCCTCTCCCCTCCCCTCCCCTCCTTTCCTCATCCTCTCCTCTCCTCTCCTCTCCTCTCCTCTCCTCTCCTCTCCTCTCCTCTCCTCTCCTCTCCTCTCCTCTCCTCTCCTCTCCTCTCCTCCCCAGCTGCAGTGACAGGGTACCAGCAGCCCAGCGAGTCGGCCTCGGGTCACGCCAGTCAGTTCTATATCTCCGTACTGGACTCCAACAGCAAGGAACAGAAAGTGGAAGAGAAAGGTAAAAAAAAATGAAACTGGGCCGAGTAACTAAGGTTACGAATGAAACCGCAGTTCTATGAATCCCAAGTGCTTAAAGCAGGAGGGATGTAATAGAACCACCTCACTGTCAAATTCTTTCATTATACCCTACAAAGCTCTTCATTAGCCTTCTGAGAGTGCACTGTTCCATTTGTGCACTTTTGAGCATTCAGCTATTTGGCAATCATTTCATTATCATTTTTTTCACAAAATAATACATGTCTACAATTACTGGACAATGCAACTAAAAAGTGAATTTAATTTCCAATTTCTTCCAAAATCACACTCTACTACTCAACATTTTGTCCCCCTCAGTCATTCCAATGAATCTACCTGTTTGTATTGTATATTAGACAACATTTTAAGCCGGGGGGGTTTCAACCAGTGGTGCGGGGACCACCCGTGAGGGTTCCAGATGGTCCCCAGGCTAAATAATAAAAAGTTGGTCAACCAGATGTAACTCTTTGAGGCTCTCAAGAGTTAAAATATTCATCATGTGAAGTATAAGTCTACACAACTAGAGAATGTAGAAGATTAATGGTCATTTTGATCTGCATGTTTGACTGTTTGGTTTCCCCAAATCCAGCCTGGAGTTGTGCGACAAAAACAAAACAAAAATCATTCGGACCACATTTGGTCATCGTCAAATGTGGTCCGTGGCTCAAATGCGGAATAAATAGTGGACCGTGGTATGGGGAAAAAAAGGTTGAAAGCCACTGTTTTAGGCCAATATAAAAAGACTACTAGTATTAGTGCTGTCAGATCGAATTTCATTTAATGAATTCCGTTCGAATAGTAAAAAAATATATAGTATTCGAAAGATTAAATTGCCATTCGAATTTAGCCTTAATAATTAATTAATTCTATATCATATTTTTATTTGGTTTCATACCTTATTTCCCCCCGTTAAATGTAACAAATCATCCGGTGCCTGCAAGTTTGCAACCATCGCTGCATGCGAATAAATGTGTGCGTCCACTCACTTAGCATAATAGCAGCCTAGAGAGGGGGGAGGCGTAGCAGCGAGAGAGAGGTGTAGAGACTAGAGAGCGAGAGAGAGCGAGAGAACTCACAGAAGCACCGCTGCATACCGTTGCGTCCCCTCAGACCAAAATAATCCTTATAGAGCAAAAAAATAAGTCCAGTGAATTATAGTAGCCTGTATTGCTAGCAGAGTACAGACAGATAAGTTAATAAAAGTTGCGTTCAGTCTAAAACCACTGCAGTCATAAACAACATTAGTTACAGCTGTGTGATGACCGAGTTACATGGAAACTGTGGTCATTATGTTCTGCCATTTATGGTAATAGCGTGATCATTCGAAGGTGCTGGTTTCTATAGGTCACCGCTTTTGATGTGAAGCCTATGGGGCTTCATGTAATGCACACAATGGCCCACATTTGCATGTGAAGGGGGGCCTCTAGTGGACAGAGTATGCTGTCAATGACAATGCATAGAATATGCCTAATTACTGAGAGTATTTTATGGGCTATAATCTGGGCTATATTATATTAAATAATGAGCTAAAATAACGTAAATATTCGAATATAATATTTGATTATTAAAAATATTAAAGAAATTAATTTTGAATGGTATTTTAGAGGGAAAATGACAGCCCTAACTAGTATATAATCCTAACTAGTATATAATCAAATTCCCTCAGCCTCAGTTTTAGTTATTTTTTAGAGCAGGTTTGCTAGTTTTTATTTAGTTTTTATTTTGTTGAAAATATTTAGTTTTAGTTTAGTTATAGTTTTAGTTTTAGTTATTTTATTTTTTCTGTGCTTTGGTTGTCAGGTGTAGGATTAAAAAATGTGCCAAAGTAGGAAAAGTTTGGTATTCAACCATTGCTTTGAGTTTCTTAGTAGATTGCATGATTGCACTCTCCCACAAGAACACATTTTTTACCCCCAGTGTTCTGGAACTCAGTAGTTTCATAAGATAAAAGATCTAGAATCATCACCTCCTCATGCTGGTCAGCAAAACCTTTAGGATTTAAAACTAAAACTAAGGGTATTTTGGGTATAATTTCAGTTAGTTTTAGTTAGTTTTCTGAACCCACATTACAGTTTTAGTTAGTTTCAGTTAACTATTATAACCCTGCTGTCTTCCTCCTCGTCCTCCTCATCGCTCCCCACAGAGGACGCTCTACTGACAGACCTCCCCGAGGACGCCACCCTGGAGCTGGTGTGGAAGAACAACGAGCGTCTGAAGGAGTACGTCCTGGTGCGCTCCAAGGAGCTGGAGGCGGACGAGGACCAGGGCTCCCTGAGTGAGACGGCCCGCGCCGGGCACTTCACCCTGGAGCAGTGCCTCAACCTGTTCACCAGGCCTGAGGTGCTGGCCCCCGAGGAGGCCTGGTAAACACCAAAACCAAAAATAATCTTTATATTATATTATATATATCTTTATATGCAAGCAGCGATAAGACGAGACCAAGCAAGCAGATAAGGCCATAAGAACTTCACGGGTATTTATTAAATATTTATCAAAATAGATTATCTACAGTAGTGTTCAAAATAATAGCAGTCTGTTTAAAAAACTGAATAAAGCCCAAAATCCTTATAGTGGTTTTATTTCCATGCATTGGGAACACTGCACATCATATTTTAAATCAAAACATGAAGAAAAAAGCAGAAATTATTTAATTACTTTACAGAAAATGAAGAAAAATGAACTTTGGGCTTTTCAAAAAAATAGCAGTTTCTGCACTTTACTTTACAAACTCAAATATTTACTGTATTAACTGAAAAATATCCAGGATTCAGCATTCCTGTGAATCACTAAACTAATATTTAGTTGTATAGCCACTGTTTTTGAGAACCACTTCACATCTGTGTTGCATGGAGTCGACCAACATCTGGCATCTGTGAACAGGTATTCCAGATTTGACAACATTCCATAATTCCTCTGCATTTCTTGCTTTTTCCTCAGAAACAGCATTTTTAATGTCACCCCACAAGTTTTCTATCAGATTAAGGTCCGGGGATTGGGCTGGCCACTCCATGACTTTAATTTTGTTGGTCTGGAACCAAGAAGCTGCTCGCTTACTGGTGTGTTTGGGGTCGTTGTCTTGCTGAAACACCCATTTCAAGGGCATTTCCTCTTCAGCCTAAGGCAACATGACCTCTTCAAGTATTTTGATGTATCCAAACTGATCCATGTTCCCTGGTATGCGATAAATAGGCCCGGCACCATAGTAAGAGTATCAGGATGCTTGCACCACAATGCTTTACTATGGGGATGTTTCGCTTACTATGGTCCCGGGCCTATTTATCGCATACCAGGGATCATGGATCAGTTTGGATACATCAAAATACTTGAAGAGGTCATGTTGCCTTAGGCTGAAGAGGAAATGCCCTTGAAATGGGTGTTTCAGCAAGACAACGACCCCAAACACACCAGTAAGCGAGCAGCTTCTTGGTTCCAGACCAACAAAATTAAAGTCATGGAGTGGCCAGCCCAATCCCCGGACCTTAATCTGATAGAAAACTTGTGGGGTGACATTAAAAATGCTGTTTCTGAGGCAAAACCAAGAAATGCAGAGGAATTATGGAACGTTGTCAAATCTGGAATACCTGTTCACAGATGCCAGAAGTTGGTCGACTCCATGCAACACAGATGTGAAGCGGTTCTCAAAAAAAGTGGCTATACAACTAAATATTAGTTTAGTGATTCACAGGAATGCTGAATCCTGGATATTTTTCAGTTAATACAGTAAATATTTGAGTTTGTAAAGTAAAGTGCAGACACTGCTATTTTTTTGAAAAGCCCAAAGTTCATTTTTCTTCATTTTCTGTAAAGTAATTAAATAATTTCTGCTTTTTTCTTCATGTTTTGATTTAAAATATGATGTGCAGTGTTCCCAATGCATGGAAATAAAACCACTATAAGGATTTTGGGCTTTATTCAGTTTTTTAAACAGACTGCTATTATTTTGAACACTACTGTACAACCACCTTATACTTGTAGCTCTCTCAAGCTATACTCTATGGCTCTGGTTACATAGAGACACACGGCTATATGTCTCCGTTAAACCAAGTTCTACCCTTTTTTTTTTCCAACGAGAAAATGCTCAGTGCGTTGAGTTATTGTACATATGAGTTAATTGTGTTATTTGTTTATCAGATGAATAATCAAACTAATTAACTCATTAATTTTCAACAGTCTTATTTCTAACGTTTTTCCCTGAAAAATAGTAGGTGTTCACATCTCATAGCCATAAACACCTGCTATTTTTCAAGAAAACTTAAAACAGTTTTTAATGCAGGCAGTTTCATCTTTACATGTATCTTGTATTAATTTTTTTGGAGGAAATTTACTTTGCTGTTTGCCGGGGACGTCATCGTAAACCAGTGCTGAAACACAGAGCAGTGTCTCCGGCTCTTGACGTACCAATTTTTCTATGTCGGTCCACTCTGTATTTGGGTTTGACACCCATGTTAGGGCGATGCCCATTCATTCTCTTGCATGTTTGTCCTGGTTCCAGGTACTGTCCAAAGTGCCAGCAGCACCGTGAGGCCTCCAAGCAGCTGCTGCTGTGGCGTCTGCCCAACGTTCTGATCATCCAGCTCAAGAGGTTCTCCTTCAGGAGCTTCATCTGGAGGGACAAGATCAACGACATGGTGGACTTCCCCGTCAGGTGGGTCAACTACCTACTAACTAACTAAAACTAGAGCAATATTCCAGGTTATTTTAGCCATTTTCAACTGAAAAATCATTTAAAAATTGTGCCACATTTTCACCATTTCACAAAAAAATATCAAATCTATAAGCGCAATCTATTGCACCAACCGTGTGATCGGCGAGCGACGCCCTATGGAAAACCTACGGCTGGCGGTCAAAGTATTAATAAAAACCTCAGGTCTGTCTATGTCGGTGGGTCCTGAATAATTCCATGCCAAGAAAAACCTCTGAAACCCAAACTCTGACCCCTCCTCCTCCTCCTCCTCCAGGAACCTGGACCTGAGCAAGTTCTGCATCGGCCAGAAGGACGACCTGCAGCAGCCTCCCGTCTACGACCTGTACGCCGTCATCAACCACTACGGAGGCATGATCGGAGGACACTACACGGCCTACGCACGCACGCCCAGCGACAAGAACAGCCAGCGGAGTGACGTCGGTGAGTTCCAGGGCTTGACACAAGTAAAAAAAAAAAGTGAAGACTGCTACCTGGTTGCCCGATCGGGCAAGTGTGCAACTTAGTGCACTATAACACAACACAAGATAAATTTGATGAATTTGTGAAGGCGGTCATTGCACTCTGCCTCTGTGTCTTTCCCTGCTTTCTAGCTATCCACAATTCCAGGCTGGATTTGGGAAACAAAACAGGCAAATTAGCATATAGATCAAAATGACCATTAATCTTCTATATTCTCTAGTTGTGTAGACCTGGGCTAATTAAGATGATAAATTTTAACTCTTGAGAGCATAAAAATGAAACCAAATGGACCCTTGCGGGTCCATTTGGTTACGTTCTCAAGAGTTACATCTGGTTAACCAACTTAGCTGGGGACCACCTGGAACCCTGTCAGGGACCACATGTTGAAAACCCCTGGTTTAAAGCACCCAAGTAGGAAGTAAAACTTAAATGCAAAATTTACAATATATTTTTGGGGGGCAAGTGACCATGACCTGAGGGCAAGTAGAACCTGACTTGCACTTGCCTGATGGGCGAGTGCCTCGGAGACCTTAGTGTCGACCCCTGTGAGTCACTTTGTTCCTTCAATATTTTGATCAATATCCACCGTTGACAATGTCAAAATCAACGGGCAACATGATGAGACACATGGCAACGGGCAACACCTCCCATTAATAGGGAATTCCACCCATTTTACTTTTTTTTTTCCTGAGAGCATACATATGTGAACCAAATGGATGCTAGCAGGTCCATTTAGTTCCCATTTGTACACTTTCAGGAAAAAAGGGGCTTCAAAGAAAAATCATTGACATGGTTACCAAACATGGTTATAACACTAAATGTTATAATTGTTTTTACAATTTGTTTTTAGTTTAAATTGAATCATTTTTCAACAGTTCAACTGTTTTCAAAATGTTCATTTAGGAGAATAAGAAAGTGATACAATCCTTGTTTCTGTCCACGGCAGTGAGGCAGCAGCCATGTCATTTTCAGAAAAGTTTATTTGTGGGAGTCTGGGCGAAAGGATCACATGACTCCAACGAGGGCTGTGCTCAATGACCAGTAGAGGGCGCTAATGATCTGACTTTTCTAAACAACCAGGAGGTGACCGCTTTATATAGAAATTAGAAAAGTGAAAAGTCAACGTTGACAATTGACGTTGCCTGTTGATATTGATCAAAACATTCCTAGATGTATCACTGTAGAAGTTTGAAAGGTAATAGAGGCAACTTTAGTGTATACAAACTCTGTGTTTGTGAACAGATGTGTTTAAAAACAGAATCTTGATTTGAACTATTCCAAAAGGTTCATCAAAATAGGAAAGTGATAAGGAGTTTAGCGTGTAACGAAAATGGAGCCCAAGGGGTATGATCTGATCCACCTACCTCACGATACGATATTCTCTTCTCTCCCCCTCTCTCCCCAGGTTGGCGCCTGTTTGACGACAGCACGGTCACCGTGGTGGAGGAGAGCCAGGTGGTGACACGCTACGCCTACGTCCTGTTCTACCGCCGACGCAACTCCCCCGTGGAGCGGCCGCCGCGCTTCCTGGGTCCGCTGGGGGCCGAGTCGCCCGCGGCTGCCGCCGCCGCCGCCAGTCAGGTGAGTTGTGAGCTTGTGGCTATTTTCTTTTCTTCTAATTTATTAAATTAATGAAATGAAATCCTTTTTTTTTTTCTTCATGATGTTACTCGAGAAATCATTGAATCATGGTTTAATTTATGCAAGGTTTTGATTTTCTTCTGGGGTGTTCAAGGCACAGACAAGTATCCTTAACACTTTCACTTCTTTAGGCATTGGTCTAAAAAACAAAGAAAGAAAGAAAGAAAGAAAGAAAGAAAGAAAGAAAGAAAGAAAGAAAGAAAGAAAGAAAGAAAGAAAGAAAGAAAGAAAGAAAGAAAGAAAGAAAGAAAAAAAAAATCTTTGGCGCCCTTTGGTCACAAAAACGGGAAGCACGGGTTAGGAAGAGATGCTGTTAAGGGACATGAAAAAAGCCTATTGTTGCTGTTTGTGATTCTTATGTTTGTTTGGTTTTAGCTTAATCAATCAATTAATGAATGCATATAGCTGGCACCGCGACGGGAAGCGGGAGGGGCGGGGTGTCAAAATGGCACTTGGGGAGTTAAGAGCATTTAGACAAGATTTGTAACCTACCCTCTCTATGGTTTGATTCACAAATCCACTTTTCTTCTGTCTCTTCTGTGTGGGTGCGTGAGTGTGTGCAAACACTCGTGCTTTCATTAACGCGCTTGTTGCCAGACCCACGCACCCTAACGGGTCTGGCAACCGCAGTGGGTTAACGAAAGCTTCCCCCCGCGCACGCTGTGCTTTGCGCCGAACAACAAACAAAACTCTTTTTCTCCTTTCTGAGCTGGTACTTTTCAAAATGACGTTGGGGTTACATTATATGGCACGCTGTATTGTGTGATTGTACAGTGCGGGTTTATGGCGGAACGTGTGTGTGTATCCATTCCCTCCTCTTGTCAATTGTAATCCTAGTTTTTGTTCAGAAACCCCCCCCCCTGGGCGAAACCTTTCCCCCCCCAGAAGCTGACGACAGGTTTCCGCCAATCGCAGGCCTCACTAATATGGCGGGAACTGGAGGAAGAGGAAGAGGAGGGTCTCCACCACCACCAACGGGGCCTGTTCAGGCCGCGAGGAGGACAACGGCAGGCCGGGAGAACGACGCCCATACTACCACGGGCGGCACGCCAAGAGGAATACGCCGGCGAGGGACGGGCGGCGACGAGGCTCCAGCGCGGGCACGGGAGGGCGGCAGCGGCGGACTACCCCGACGACGACTGCGTGCGATATTTCGCTCTCGGGACACTGGTGGCCATGTTGGCCCTGCTGCTCAACCTCTTCTACCCACTGCTGTACAAAGCCCACCGTGTCTGACCCCCGCCCCCCTTGCACCCCTTGCCGGGGACCACCGCCGGCCCGTTGTTTTGAGGTGGACTGGGGTTGGGGGGGGGTTCTCAGCGGTACCCTGTTCTCCAATTTTCAGACAACGTTTGACTATTTTTTTCCCCGACAATGTCTGAAAATAACTCGTCCATAAGAAAAGCATCTACCAACGCACCTCGTGCCTGGAAAGGCCAGTCCATTGGTACATCGCAAAAGCAGAGCTAGAACAGCTGTGGACAATTCAAGCCTTGTATTTATCCCGTAGCTTATAAGACTAATACTTGCTCTCTATAACTAAAAATTTAAAAAAAAATAATAATAATAAAAAAAACATTTCCTAGATATGGAGGTCTGAAAAACAAAATCATTAACATGGTGTTAATGCTTTTTCTTTTAAGACCCTTTTTTCAGAGAGTTTACAAATGATACCAAATGGATCTGCTAACACTAACACCTAAATGAAAGGCTTGGATTGTCCCTACTGCTCCGGCTGCCTTCCTCCTCAAGTTAACTCTGGCTTTAGGAAAAAACATTAAACACATTAAAGATGTCGCACGGGCCGCGTAATGCCGTAGAGCTAGATAGCTTTAACTTTTCACCAAACAATACAGGCGAAATATGAACGAGGGGCTTGGTTTTGCAAGCCCCCCCGTCGCATGAATGAATATGAAACGTGCAATAGGACTTATCATGCAACTCAGAATATATTCTATATATAGCTGTTTTAGATAGATAATGTTGCTGGCTGTGTGTCTGGGTGGGTGTCCAGCACAACAATGCCAGCCAGCTAGTGTCAGAGTGGCGACATCTTAGTCAAGAGGAAATACTAATACTTTTTTAGCGCAACTCCTATAGAACAGTTGCTGTATCATTGCACCACTCGCTTCACACAGGTGTGATTTATTTTATTTTATTTTATTTTATTATTTTTTTAATCTTTCGGTCAGCTCCACTATGGCCTGTTTGTGCGACGTACATGATGATGAGTTAAGTAGGACGGTGCCATTTGAGGAGCCGACAGCTTTCTGACCTGATGTATTACTGTTGGTATTATTAACCTGATGTACTGTATGTTGTTCCCACATTGTGACAACTAGGATTTAAAATGTCAAAGCCATAGCCCAGTGGGTGATTTTCTTTTTCCCCCCAAAACCGTCAGGATGAGCTTTTTGCAAGACGCTAACAAGGTACCATTGTGTCCTTTTTTTTAAATTCCTTTGCACAATAAGGCAGATCGCGCCTCGAACAACCCGATCATGCCCCGACTTATAAGCAATGACTCGGCAAATGAAGTAGACTGTCCTATCTATGAATTTACACAAATGTTGTTGTTTTTTTGTTCTTTTCTTTTTTTAAGTGGCATTGAATGTACTGTATGGGAACCTTCTAAATGAGCATTTCACCTAAATGTATATCTTATTTATCTTTCAGCTGGGAGCGAACAGTACAGACCTTGAACAAAGTCTGAACAGACGTTCCTGAATCTATTTAGTAGGCGTGTGACGATACAATTTTTAACAGCGATTCGTTACGTTTCGCGATACACGGTTGACATGATACATGGACAATATTATTTACTATGGGGATACGATTAAATGATTTGAAATCGATTCAGTAACTAGCGAATGCATTAAATACATGTGTAACACATAGATAGTGCTTTTTGTTTTACAGAAAATTTTATCATAGTGGTAAATAAGTAAGTACAGTGATCTGGCAAGTAGATGGACATTGCAGTGAACAAATTACATGTTTTTCTTCCTAAAATTGCTGAATACAATCCAAGTACTTAGTGTTGGTGTAGCGACTCAACAATATATTGATAGTTACTACAGTATATCGATAGTTACTACAGTACATCGTTGCACAACCATCCTTGATTTAATACCACTACAACAGCTTTTTGGGTGGGTGAAGTGCTCCTTTAAGGTTACCGTTTGAGCATGTGACATGGCTGGACGTTTAAAGGTAGGGGAAGTGATTTCACTTTTGTCAGATATCACCCAAAAAATATTTTTTTTCTGTTAAAATGTTCTATTATAAGGTGTGGAAACCACATATGGAGTTTCCCCCTCCCCCACGTTAGCAGAGGAGCTAATAAAAGTTCCCCAGGTCACCACAATTCTCCTCCAATCAGGAGAGAGCAGCAGGTTCACATAGTGTAGCTACTTTTGGGGGCCCCTAGTGCACCAGGCTGGTACTACACCATGAATTTCAAATCACTTCCCCTACCTTTAAAGGGGAACTCTGCCCATTTTCAATGTTTTACTGTGTCGTTGATGTACCTTCAAGTTGTTGGGTGGACATGATAGAAAGTGGTGAAAATAACATCAAGATGTATTTTCACCATGTTAATGGATTTCTTTAGACACTTCTTTTTTCTGAGAGCGGACAAATGGAACCAAATGAACCCGTTAGGGTTCATTTGGTTGCATTTGTCCGCTCTCAGAAAAAAAAAAAGAAAATGGATGGACTTCCCCTTTAAGGCTTTTATTGTTATCTATTGTCCTAATAACCTGTATATACGACTTTGACCCGCTTGTCCCTCGTTTTGAGCAGGCTATTATAGTCATTTTTTGTGGGTTGAAGGGACACACAATGTTAATGATGTTTTCGAAGATTTAGAACGCTTTTCTAGGTCTTTGTGTGAAATACATGGTTTTTAGATGTGTTAGTTTTTTGGGTTTTTTTGTTTTTGTTTTTTAGCAGTGGAACCAGCATCACAGACACTGGGCTAACTTCCTTTTTGGACGACTATTCCCATGATGCTTTGGTGCACAGCTCCTTGTGGATAGGGGTCTTCTTCCTAAGACGACGACATGTAGTCTAAAAAACACACACACACAAAGACCACCCCAGGAAAGTGTTCTAAATCTCATCATTTAAAGTTGTACTAGGTAACTTTGACTAGTGGTCACTGCCAGTATTGCAGTTTTTAGATCCAGTCCTACATTTCCCAGCGTCCCTTGCGCTCTATGTCCCATTCTGATTGGCAGATGTGTGTGATGATGTCATTTGACCCGGAAACCGTAACCCCCCCTCTGCCCCCACCTTTTACGATCAAAAACATATTTAGAACAGACAGACAGCGCTACAATTCAGGGAATGGCTTATGGGATGAATATAATATAATATAATAATATTAATATAATATAATCCAGTCATAATGGATATCAAATTTAAGGTTTGTTTTTAATGAAAAAAAAGTTACCTAGTGTACCTTTTTTAAACATGTGGTTCCTCAAGGAAAAGGCGCTTTTCTATGGAGGGTGTTGTGTTGGTGTGTGTGTGTGTGGGTTGTACTGTACTATGTCATCAATGATGTTTAAAATGGGTCTCAGGGAAATCCCACTACTTTCCGCTGTCCGTTCTTAAACTGAGTGCACTTTACCACAGGGGCGGATGTAACATTTCCCAATTGGGTGCATCTTCATCGCCCGTGTCGCTTCACGCCGCGGGCGCTGAAGTCGCACCCATACCATTTTCAGTTACAGGACTTTTATTAGGAAAAGTAAAGCATCAATAATAACATCAGTTGTTGTTGAAGTTGCAACAGACACGCAGCATGCATAAAGCTAAAGGTCTGACTCAGAGAGTTTTCTGTTGTCAGTGGGGGGGGCAGACTGCCTCGTTCCGCCCCTGCTTTACCATAGGCTTCAATCAAATGACTAGTTTTACCGCGTGTTTCATTGCCTCACATTAATCTGCCTGAATGTAAATCAAGAGCGTATAACGTTTAGCTGCCCTGCTTGAAGGAAAAAAAATCAGGAGGAAGTTGATTTTTTTTTTCATGTTATTATATTTTTGTCATGGTCTTGGTGATTACCGTTTGTCTCTTATAAGGTATATTTAGTGATTTAAGTTAATTCAAATATTGTTTTTCTTTTTTGTGTATAATTCTCCCTAAATATTGTTTTGTTCTTTTTGTGTATAATCCTCCCTACTATGAGAGGTGTCCTCCAATCGGGATCAAGTGCACCTCCTCCGCCATATAAGCTGTAGTGTGTGCATCACATCTTGTCACAGAGTGGGCCCCTGTGGGCGTATTAAAAAAAAAGAAAATAAAAGTTTCAGTGATTTGTTGCGTTGGGAGAAAAGCTGCTTTCGTCGCAAATCTAAGAATATATTCTATTTGACACCTGATTGAGATAGTAAATTCTAGTTTGTGACTAGTTTCTAGTCTGATGCTCTGACAATCTAGGATCCAAGTGCAACATCATGCCAAGGACCCCGCCATAATGAAAACATCTAGGGATCCCCCAGAAGCAAAACTTGCGTTAAAAATGTTTGCTTCCATGTATTCAGAGATTTGCAGCACATTTTCACAATTTTCAAAAATAGCAGAACAACAAGCTTGAACACATGAGCTTGTTGATCTGCTATTTAACAGATAAAACACCAAAACGCGTTCTGCTTCACGAAAGACGATAGAAACTGCGCAAACGAAGGCAATTCAAAAACACCAGCCGTTTTTGTTCTCTTGTTTTCTCTTCTTTGGGGGATCGCCATGATTTGACATGAAGGAAATAATCAAAGGTCCGTTTAGCTGTACTATAATCAAGCTCTTCCTATGTATAATCCTCAGGGTGACTCCTGGCTTGTAATAATAACCCGTGTAGGGTCAGCTCCATCCAAATGCTGCTCTGTAATAGGAGGGGAGGAAAAAAAGCATTGTACTGCTTTTATTTTGAAAATAAAATGCCTATCCTTTTAATGTTCTAACTTTGTTTTCATTGTGGTTTTACACTGAAGGAGCTCTCAGCGGACGCCGAATGATCCGTTCTTCCAAACGACTTGAGAGCGGGATATTAGCTACTTTAGCTTTTAAAAAATAGTCTGACATTTTTTTTGGTTTAAAAAAATGTGAAAATGTGGCAGAAATCCTTGAATATTCTGTCACACTAAATGTTTTTTATGAAGTCGGTGCAGATTTGAAAAAAAAAAAATACATATATATTCATACACAATCCCTCATTTGCCATGACTTGGATTCTGTTATCGTAACACCCATTTTTCCATTTTGTTCTCACAGGCTTCTAGCCAGACGCTCTACGACGGCTCCGACCTGGACCCCGAGGGACCCCCTACGCTCACCCCCGAGGTGGTCCCCGCCGACCTCTTCGTCGCCGGCGGCAGCGGGGGGGAGTGCGGCTCCCCTCCGTCCTACAGCAACATGGAGGAGGTGGACTAAAACCAGGGGTTTTCAACAGGTGGTCCGGGGACCACCAGAGGGTTCCAGGTGGTCCCCAGCTAAGTTGGTTAACCAGATGTAACTCTTGAGAACGTAAAAATGAAACCAAACGGACCCTTGCGGGTCCGTTTGGTTTCATTTTTACACTCTCAAAGAGTTAAAATATTCATCGTCTGAATTAGCCATTTTGGGATGTACAGTATGTTTTGCTTGTTTTGTTTCCCCAAATCCAGCCTGGAATTGTGGACAAAAGCAAAATAAATATTGAAGATTTGGGGTCTGTGGGGCTAAAATGTCATCAAATGGTGGTCCGTGGCTCGAAACCTGAATAAATGGTGGTCCCTGAGATGGAAAAAGGTTGAAAACCCCTGGACTAAAAGATGGACTAAAAGATGGAGGTAACGACGCTTCGTCTTTGTTGCCCTGGCCCTCTCTTTGGGAGGGTGGAGATTTTTTTTTTTTTTTAACCAGCCGACACGATCCTCTGCAGCAGCAGCAACAGGGACGACGGTGAACTAAAGCGCCCCTCGGCTAAAGAAAGAAAATAAATTTAAAAAATGAGACCCTTCCGAGCTTACTAATACACGGGTGGGGGGGTTCCAAACCACGGTGCAATGCTTGAAAGTTCTCGAGGTAGCCGGTTTGGGGAGGAGGGGCTCACGACAATTTGCTCACGAAAAAGATCTTCAGACCACGCGAAGCGACGAAAACAGACTCCTTCCCTTCCCACTGGCCTGTATTGTCCCCCGAACTCACGTTTTATTGATCTTCATGTACAACTACGTATAACGGCCACGTCGATACAGACTTCCCAAGCTGCATAGGTAAAATAATCTTGCGATGCCTATAGAGTTCTCGCGGTCCCTCCCCCTGTGTGGCCCGGAAGAGATTGTTATTTGTTTTTTTTTCCCCCATAGACGTTTCAGAATTTATTCAAAGATAGTATAGGTAACTTTAGTGTGTACATGATCTGTGTTTGTAAACAGATTTGAATCTTAACTCCGCCTCACCTCCACTCTTATTGGCTCATTATGAAACTGCTGGGAGACTGCTGTGCTGCGATTGGCTAAAACGGCACCTTGTCGGCAACAAGATTTGTTGACGACAATAAAGTTCTGGACCGTCTGCGGAACAAATGGCTGCAGCGTCAAAGAAGAAGCCACGTCGAGGGGACAAAGGCAAATATATATTGATTTTTGGCTAAAAACTTGCCGATAAGAAGACCTTTAATGCCTCAAACAAAGCCACCTCGGCTTCTGACAACCCATGATCATAAACGCATTTGTTTTGGGCCTAAATTATTAGAAAGAGTTTGTCGTAGTAACTAAATCGTTACCGTTATCGTTATAAGAAATGTCTTCACCAATGTGTCACTAATGGTGTCTAATAATATGTACCGAAATGTTGAAATTTAGCTCACATAGGAAACTTCATAAAAAAACGGGTCAAAGTCGGGGTACTAGTCACAACCTATAGAAAGCAAAACATGCAAACTATCATCATGCTTTACGTAGTACATAAAGCACAATCTAACTAGGAGAGTTTTCATGATTCTGAATCCATTCCAAGCATTAGTTTTGCTCAGAAAACTCCTCTCCGATTAAAAAAGGGGGAGGGGCAGCCAGCAAAATGAGACCTCAGGAGTTTAAAATATATATTTTTGACACGTCTATGGGGGAAAAACAATGACTTCTGCTCTTCATGATGGTGCAGGACTGGGGGGGAGTGGAGCTCTATAGGCACACACACACATAGAAGCTAACACACTCTTGTTATTGGGGGTTACTTATTTAAAACCCCACACAACTTAACCCCTCTTTTTTTTTCTTTTAGCCTGGTTTATCAGGCTGTAAAGAGCTAGCAATGTTAACCAGAAACCCCCAAAACTGTTTGCTTTGAGAAGGAATGCAATGTTTCTGGATACATGAAATGATCTCATTGAACAAGCTACTGTTTTAGTCTTTTTGTTTGTTTGTTTGTTTGTTTTTTGAGGGAAGAAATATGCATTGAGCAAATGTGGCGAAGTGTGTGTGTGTGTGTGTGTGTGTGTGTGTATAAATGATTTTTTTTTTTTTTTACTTGAGGTCTCTTGTATTTTGTTTCTGTAATCGGGATTTAAAATGTAGCAAATGTAAAAACAACTAAACCAGTTAAAACGCGTATGATGCAGGCCTAATCGTTTTTTTCTTTCTACGCAGAGGGTCGCGTGGACTTCTTTCGTAAACGCCCGACCGCGCGACTTGTTCGACTCGAGTCGACTCTCGTTTTCCTTGAGGTTTTTTTTTGTACTTTGTTTTTAGTTATTCACTCCTGTGGGTGCGATATTGATAAAAAAAAAAGAAAGAAAGAAAAGGCTTGGTATACACTGAAATGTGCATGACTGCATGTTCATACACACACCATAGTCTTGTAGTATCCAATACTGTCCTCTTTACGATTTAGTGCGTTTCTTTATTTCTGTTTTTTGCGTGAAATGTCTCGTACACCCACCTCCCACCCCTTCGTTCCTTCGTATCGGACTGCATATACAATGTGGGGATCATTAAGAATGCTGCTGTGAATATGATATAAATGGCTAATAATATAAATAAATAAACACATTTTGGAGAAGTCCTGACATTGATTTGGGTGTTGGTGTCCACTTTTGCTGTGTGAATTAGCATCCTGACGTCGATTGGACACAACGGATACGTCGTAATGAATTTGCTGTTTAGGCTGTGATAACTGATGCCTTTTTGCAAGTCTGGAGTGAGTTGGAGTGTATTGTTGACAACCAAAGCTGAGCGTAAAACCTACTCCTGTTTCATATTAATGAAAAGTGTTATGCCTGTACAATAGACCTGCGCAGTGACGTCACTGCCCCGGTTCCAGAAGTGTTCCCCCTAGACTTTTTGAAAATAATTTATATAAAGACGATTACAACGCGGACAAAACCAACTCGGGTCGTGACAAATCATGATGACACACACAATCTTTTGGGACGATCAAATAATTTCTAAGATGAAAAATGAAACAAAAAGTGTTGTATATTCTATGATGATATTGTGTGTGTGTCATGATTTGTTTAAGTGGAGTTAAGAAATCAATTGATTAAACATAACCGTAATAATAATGAGATTGCGCTGTGCATGTATTGCTGTCTGCGAGTGTGCGTGGCCCAGCAACACCCTTACAGAGCTGCCATTACCTGGCCGGCCCTGTATCATCAAGGGTCAAATATTTGATTTAAGCACAAATACCATGCATTCCTTCACCACTGATAGAACCAGTCCTCGTCGTTTCTTTATGAACAGTTTAGCTGCAGTACCACAATGTCCTGAGGAGTTGTGGGCACCAATATGCTGATTATTTAATATTTGAGTCATTATAATACTGATGCTAGGTAAAACCAGGCTATCTTTGACATTAAACAAATTGGAAATGCAAATTTGGAACTGAAGACTGAAGGAGAGGAGGAATTATGAGGCCAAAATCAAATGAGCTGTTCCTGAGAGTAATTCACATTAAAGCTCCTATATGATATGAAAGACTGATTGTTCAAACGTGGTTATTTGTGGGGATGGAAAACACAGATGGGAGCACCAAAAACAAGTAAATAATAATAAATACATTAAAATCAAGTTGAACTTCATGTAAAGGAATGTAATATGCCTATGGCTTTTGTAACCTTTCTGTACAAGGGAAATTGTTATGTTAGACGGTGAGGGAAATTCCCTCCCTGGCATCCTCTCCTTCTATCCCTCCTCCAGCAGAGGGCGCGCTTTCTCTGCGATCTGCTATAAAAACAACAGCAGAGGAAGAAACAAAAACGAGGAAGTTGTTGACGTAAACACAACATGAGCCGAATGGCAGCAGCAAGGAGAAGCCGGGTCGGAGCACGATGATGATCACTAGGCTGTGATCACCACTAATCTCTTTTCACAATCCGCCAATACGAGGTGTCGTCTCTCTCTCTGTCTATCTCTCCAGCATGGCAGATGATCATGATGGTCATCCGGGTGAAAGCAACGGGAGAGAACGGCTGCAGTGTCGGCGGCGGCAGGGCGCTGATGGTGATGATCATGATGATGATCGAGATGAACGCCTGTCACTGTCAGACAGCGACGGTGTCAGGCTCCTGCGGCAGCATGCTCCTTCTCCCGGACCACCAGTGTGTGGGAACATTAGGAGAAAGAAGAAGAAGCTGGTCCTTCACGTGGATCTCAACAACACCATCCTGGTGTCGGACGCCGTGACAGGACAAGGGACGGTCGCCGCTCTGGATTACTTTCTCACCAGTGTGACGTGGGGACGGATGGACAGAGGTATGTATGGGCTGGCTAGTGTAATCCCTAATGTAAATATAGTCTAGACCAGGGGTGGGCAATTATTTTTCCCAAGGGGCCAAATGAGATGCATAAAATATTGTGGAGGGCCAAAGCTGAACTAAAGTCTGAGTAATATTAATTTAATTTCAATATAAAAGTAAGAGTAAGACCAACCATTTTGACACCAGGGCCCTCAGTATTTGAGCCACGGACCAAAATTTGATGACATTTCAGCCCCACAGATCCCAAAACTTTCTTCAAGATTTCTTTTGTTTTTGACCACAATTCCAGGCTGGATTTGAGAAACAAAACAGAATAACAAAAATGACCATTCTCTTACATTCTCTGATTGAATGTGTAGACGTTGGGCTAATTCAAATGATGAATACCGGTATTTTAACTCTTGAGAGTGTAAAAATGAAACCAAATGGACCCGCAAGGGTCCATTTGGTTTCATTTTGCGCTCTCAAAGAGTTGCATCTGGTTAACCAACTTTCCATATTTAAAGGTAGGGGAAGTGATTTCACTTTTGTCAGATATCACCCATTTTTTTCCTGTTAAAATGCTCTATTATAAGGTGTGCAGACCATATATGGAGTTTTCCCCTCCCCCACGTTAGCAGAGGAGCTAATAAAAGTTCCCCAGGTGGGGGGTGAATTCTCCTCCAATCAGGAGCGAGCAGCAGGTTCACATAGTGTAGCTACTGTTGGCGGCCCCTAGTGCACCAGGCTGGTACTACACCATGAATTTCAAATCACTTCCCCTACCTTTAAACAACGTTAAACTCACCAACATTGCAGCTGTATGGAGAAGTTGAATTATCCTCTTTCTATCTGCAAAGCATTTATTTGATAAAAAAAAAATCCACCATAGACATGTCATGAGTTACTTTGTCAGTAAATAAAAGTGCTGGACTTAGTATTTGTTTAATACGTAAGCAAATCGCAGAAGAAAGTTAATCTTATGGGGGAATCGATGGGACGAATTGCAACTCCAGTCTAGATTCAGCCCAATTATCAAAGAATCAAAGAGTTGCATTGCAGCCATCTAAACAGTTGATGCACAGGGCTGTTCAGTGACATACACACTTCCAAAGTCCAGCACTTCGAAAATGAATCGCCTACAGAGAATGCATTGACAGAAAGTATCAGATTTTGCGTCCCCACTTTAGTTTTCCAAACTGGCTGTGATTCATTATCAATGGGCATTCAATGTTTGTGTTGAGTATAGGCCAATGCTCGGTTACACAAACAGACAGTGCCCTTGTGGTTGGAGTGTCCGCCCAGAAACTGGGAGGTTGGGGTTCGATTCCCGGCCGGGTCATACCAAAGACTTAAAAAATGGGACTCAATGCCAATCAACCCAGTCACATACTCTTTTTTTTATTTTTTGCTCTACTGCAGGGGTTTTCAACAGGTGGTCCGGGGACCACCAGTGGTCCTTGAGAAGGTTCCAGGTGGTCCCCAGGCTAAATGATGGAAAGTTGGTTAACCAGATGTAACTGTTGAGAATGTAAAAATGAAACCAAATGGACCCTTGCGGGTCCATTTGGTTTCATTTTCACACCCTCAAGAGTTAAAATATTCATCATCTGAATTAGCACCACTTAATTAAGAAGTTTACACTGTTTTGTTGGCAAAATACAGCCTGGAATTGTGGACAAAATCAAAAGAATTCTTTAATTTTAGGTCTTTGGTGTGAAAATGTAATCAAATGGTGGTCCGTGGCTCAAATGCTGAATAAATGGTGGTCCCTGGAGTCAAAAAGGTTGAAAACCCCTGCTCTACTGTATATCTCTTGGCACACAGGAAAATGGGAGTGGCTGAGTGACTCTCCCTCCCTGCTCCCGCCCTGTGAGGGTGCCGTCAGCTACTACTCCCAGTTTGGACGGGTGCCAGGTTTCACCTCGGCGGCGGGACGACGCTTCCGGGGCGTTCTGGACGAGCATCTGGAGCTGCTGCGATGGCCAGAGGGCTTGGAGGCAAGAAAAACAGGGCCATGATGGTTCCACACTCACTATAGTTCCACACTCACTCCAGAGGGCTCACTATAGTTCCACACTCACTCCAGAGGACTGCTATAGTTCCACACTCACTCCAGAGGACCACTATAGTTCCACACTCACTCCAGAGGGGTCACTATAGTTCCACACTCACTCCAGAGGGCTCACTATAGTTCCACATTCACTCCAGAGGGGTCACTATAGTTCCACACTCACTCCAGAGGACCGCTATAGTTCCACACTCACTCCAGAGGGGTCACTATAGTTCCACACTCACTCCAGAGGACCACTATAGTTCCACACTCACTCCAGAGGACCGCTATAGTTCCACACTCACTCCAGAGGACCACTATAGTTCCACACTCACTCCAGAGGGGTCACTATAGTTCCACACTCACTCCAGAGGACCACTATAGTTCCACACTCACTCCAGAGGACCACTACAGTTCCACACTCACTCCAGAGGACCACTATAGTTCCACACTCACTCCAGAGGACCGCTATAGTTCCACACTCACTCCAGAGGACCGCTATAGTTCCACACTCACTCCAGAGGACCGCTATAGTTCCACACTCACTCCAGAGGACCGCTATAGTTCCACACTCACTCCAGAGGGACACTATAGTTCCACACTCACTCCAGAGGATCACTATAGTTCCACACTCAGTACTTCTAATAGTCATTCAGCTATATATAATGAAGTAATTAAAGAGGGTCCTGTGCAGGTTTGGAATTGTAACAGCTGAAATCTAGAATCGAATCGGTATTCCCATATTAACCCATTGTGGACTATCCCGATTCTAAAAATGCCTTCTAAATACTGAACTAAGTGTAACAAATTATTATATAACACCGTCACATTTATTTATTTATTTTTTTTACATTTTTGGATACTGTACATAATGTACAGAACCCCTGGAGGGGTTCCCGTCAACTAAGGGTCTACAATGGGTTAACCTGTTGGCCACATGGGCCCGCCCGTGGGCCCCGGGCCGCCAGTTGCCCATGTTACAAGCTATCTGGGTAACCAAACAGGTCCTGTTGTTCAGGACAAACACGCTGCTCAGATCATTTACCGCTGTGGCATGACAGGCATGAAACGTGGCATGCATGATGTCACACTGTGTTCCTGACAGTGGCTGACGAGGTGCTTAGTACAACACATGGGTTGCTCACAGACACAGGTTTTTCCAGGGGCATCTTTGCCATTAGGAAGACTAGGCAGTTGCCTGAGGGGGTAGGGAGGCACCGGTGCGATCACCAGACATGCTTCAAAAGGATCCCAGGCTAATTAGCCTATTATGGATAAATACATTATACTTGTCCTCTATAACTAGATTGAATATAACTGTTGGATATAATAGTTGAATAAATAGTTGTTTACGCTCTCAAGAGTTAAAATATTCATCATCATTCATCATATATTCATGAAGGGGACGGCAGTGGCTCAGGGGTAGAGTCACCGGATGGTAACCACAAAGTTGCCAGTTCGATCCCGGGCTCCCCCAGAGTTGGTGTCGAGGTTTCCTTGAGCAGAGACACTGAGGCCCTCATTTATCAAAAGGAGTGCAAATTCGTCCCCAAATTTCAACGTGGGTTTTGGAGTGCACACAAGTCCACACGGCATATATCAAGCGATCGCACACAGCTGATTCCTTCCTAATTTCCTTCCTACAATGATAAATGTGACGGCAGAAATCAACCTGACACGCCCTTGGAAACAGGCCGCTCCTCCCTTTCTTTGCGACATTAACAACTGCAATACGACCAGCAACCATGGTGATGAGGGGAAAAAAATAAATAAAAACTTTCCACCGATCGCGCTGCTTCCCGCGGCGCGCCAGCCCCCTCCTCGCTGTTTCACATAGACACACGCAACTCCGTTCGCCGTTGTTTTAAGTAGGCTAAGTAAAATAATAGCATGGCATTTGGATTTATTTTTAGTTTACACTCTCAAGAGCCAACTTTCATCTGGTTACCTGGGGACCACCTGGGACCCTCTCAAGAACCACTGGTGGTCCTCGGACCACATTGAAAACTACTGGCCTATAGGACCAGTTTTTATTACATCGCCGTGAATGGAATAGGCTACAGGTTAGTATTCTGCAGTGTAGGATTAAATCCATGCATTTTTAGAAAGAGCGCAGCCCCCCCCTCTCCCCCGTGAGTCGGACTGCTGCCTGTGAGTGATCACGTAGCCTAAATCAGAGATAGATAACTGCCAGCAGTGACAAGACAGTTCATAAACTCATATCAACCTTATGATGTGATCGGTGATTAATAAATGAATCGATGGCAGGCACATGACTGCAGGAGTGCAGGTGTTACATATTAGTGTGATGATGCTGATTTACAAGCTTTCTATCCTTCGTGCAGACCATTGTACAATACAAACCAGGCGTAGGCTACTCCACAGCGGCGCAATCTCCCGCCGATCCGCGATCACGACTACCGAAATTGCTCTCGCAAGCAGCCTACTGTAGGTCTGCAGTTTATCTGAGTGACTGAGGCGAACGATATACCTGTACTAACGTAGCATATAATATCATTTTAAATAGTCAGGCTGTGCATGTATTTGTCACTGCAAATAAAAGTGGCTTTTATTTTATTTTCACCCCACCGGGATCAGGGATGTAATCTCGCATAATATGCCTTTTCAAACCTATATATTTTTCATCTGTATCATTTATTAGGTTTTATAGCTATTAGGAGTGAATAGATAACTTTAGATACCTTTCTGCAGTTCAGACAATGCTGCTCCGCTTGTTTAGGACAGAAAAACAGGCAAGGACAAATCCTACGACAGCTCCCGACCTGACGTGGGTTTTGTCCGGACGTAGGATCAACTTCAAGTTCATGGTGGGAATGATAAATGTCGAACAATGTGGGAATTCTGCTCTACGCATGCCCTACGTTCATTTTTGGGTGTACACCACGTTGATAAATGAGGGCCTAAACCTCTAATTGCTCCTGATGCGCTAGTAGGTACCTTTCATGGTTTCCAAGTGTATGAATGTGAGTGTGAATGAGTGAATGTGATACACAAGCTATGTAAAGCGCCTTGGACGAAGGCACTATATAAATGCACCATTTACCATTATGAAAAAGGTTGAAAACCCACTGCTGTACACTGCTACCTCTGTCTGTCTGTCTGTCTGTCTGATCCCCCAACAGGCAGACAAGGATCTCTCGGTGCGAGGGGAGGACGGACGCCTCTACCACTGGATCCTTCCCTCATTCTTCCAGCTGCTCAAAGACCTGGCTGAGGGGGAGGAGGATGGGGAGCGGGAGTTCGCCGTTCTGTTCCGGACCTTCGGCTCGGACCTGCCCCGCGTGCTGAACGCCGTGTCGGCGGCGGTGACGCGGGGCACGCACCCTCTGTTCCCCGACCTGCCCCACCTCAAGGTGAGACGATTTAAAAGATCGTTTGTTTTATACGGTAATGGAGGCAACTTTTTTTTTTGCCAAAAATCAAAATAGATATACAGGTATAGCTATATTTTTTTTGTCTTTTTCCCTCTACGTTGCTTCTACTTTGATGCCGCAGCTGTTTCCCTGCCAGACAGACACTTGCTTCGTCCTGCAGGCGGTCGAGAACTTTGTTGTTGTCAACAAATCATGGAAACAAAACATTCGTCGGGCTCGCGCACACGCACACACACACACACGCACACACACACACACACACACACACACACACACACACACACACTAATCTCCCGGTAAAGACCTGTGCCCAGAAGGGCACTTTTTCTAGTCCGAATTTTAAACTTCGCTATCATCTTCATGTAGCGAGTGTTTGTCAGAGGAAAGAGCCGGCGTCCTCCTGTTGGGCAGTTTTTTAGAATGTAGCCTAATTTAAATTTCAAAGAAGTCGGCCTTTGTTGTTCTGCTCCGATAACCAGTGTTGGGCAGTAACTAATTTTAGATTATATATTACTGTAATATTATTACTTTTGCTCCAAAAAGTAAAGTAACGAGATTACTCTGCAAAAATGGGCAATAAGTAACGCATTACTTTGCAAGTAACGCCAAGTTACTTTTTTAAAATGAGCTTGTTGTTGCATGCAAAAATAGAACAGATTTACAAGCTATCGACAGGTACTGTAACAACAGAGATGTGCAGTAGATTGTAGATCCAGTCCACACGCTGCATCCTGCGCACAGTTATGTACACTACAAATCGCTTGCTGCTTTATTTTGTATTTTATTTTTAAATACAAGACCTCAACTGTCTTTGAAAACAATTGTGAAAAAGTTTAAAAAGTCAAAGAGACAGATTTTGTTGGCTTTGTTTTCAGGTGCAGTTTGTGGGATTGGAGACTATTATTATTCCAATAAATTGGATTCAGTTCTAAAAAGAGCTCGCTAAACAGATTGTGTTGTACATCTCTATTTTTTCAAAGGTGGGAGTTGAGAACTTGGGAAAGTAATAACGTAATATGTAATATATTACTCTTCGATTCCAGTAATAAGTAAAGTAATGATATTACTTTGTCTAAGGGGTAACGAGTAAAGTAAAGAAGTTACTTTGCAAAGTAATATTGACCAACACTGCCGATAACAAAACAAACAAAAAACCCTCAAAAACCTCTTTAAAGGGGAATTCCATTTGGTTCCATTTGTACGCTTTCCGAAAAATCTTGAAAACGTACAAATGGACCCTAGTGGGTCCATTTGGTTCCATTTTGCGCGCTCTCAGAAAAATAGGTCATAAAAGCAAAAAATCATTAACCTGGTGAAACACAACTTGATATCATCAAGTTGTGTTTCACCATGTTAATGACCTTTTTTTCCAGGTATATCAATGACATAGTAAAATGTTGAAAATGGGTGGAATTCCCCCTTTAACTATCCCCTCCTCACTTGCTCTCTCGGTCAGCTCAGTGTGAACTCGACTCCGGGGAAGATCCGCTGCAGTAAGAAGTCTGTGGTTCTGAGCCGGGCCGAGGAGCGCGTGTCAACGCACGACGGGGAGAGAGGCCTGTACCAGTACCTCAGCTCTGTGCAGGGCCTGGGAGGGTTCCAAGACCACTTTGACTGGTAGGTAGATGATACACTGACCTCACACTCACTGTCACGGTGGCACAGTGGTTAGTGCTGTCGCCTCACAGCTAGAAGGTCCTGGGTTCGATTCCCGCTAGGGGCGCTGCTGTGGGTGCTGGCGGCGTGTCTGCTCCTCCGCGTCATCAGTGCCCATACCCGAGGCGGGGTTGACGAAAGGGCCTTTCTGTGTGGAGTTTGCATGTTCTCCCCGTGTCCCCTAGGGTAGATACCCTCACAAAAACATGCAGTAATCCTGGGCTCTAAACTACCTCCCCCTGGCCAGCCGGGGCGCCTGATGGAGGGGACTGGAACTGGTTGGAATAACGTGTTCCTTCCACACGCTACGTCCAACCAGGGAAACTCCCCCCTGACAGGTGAAAAGAAGGCGGCGCGACTCCTCATGCCTTGAAGGAAGCATGAGCCCAGTCTGCTGCCTCCCCAGGTTGGTGGAGGGTGTGTAGAGCCCAGGATCACATTAGGAATTGGCACTGGGTGAAAAAATGGGTTACAAAATCGTGGGATAAAAATTATATTTAAAAAAAAAGATACATTGACCTCACACTGTCACACAAGGTCAAGGTAAACTTTATTGTGCACAAGGGCAATTTGTCTTGGGCTAACACCCCTGCTTCAGCCACACATGAAACATAGATGACACACAAAATAATGTACAAGACAGGGGGAGACAACATTACACAGTGCACACAATATGAAAAAACTGGCCTGCTACAATCACTGCTGTTTCAGAGCAGCATCATTCAACATTTTAGTTGATGCTGGTACAAATGATTTTTTTAAACCTGACACATTTCCACTTAGGTTCTTCGTAGGTTCTTTGTTCGTTGTGACCATTTTGCATAACAGCCGCCAGCGTCTTGCAAGTAACAGTCACAACGCTTTGCATTGCGGTTGAGGTTTAAGGCTGGGTTTCGGCATAGGCGTTACTGAGGTTATGTTTCGGGTTAGGGGTTTAGGCCTGTTTGCAAAACTGTCAAGGCTCTTATGCAAAGCGGTCACGGCTGTTATACAGTACAAAACCGCCAACTGTTAGGCAAAACAGCCACAACTTCTATGCAAAACAGTCGGGACGGTTATGAAGCCGTCACAACGGGGTTGCAAACTGATTTCGATACCATGCCAACATCAGCCTCTAGATCAGTGGTGGACAATTATTTTTCCCAAGGGGCCAAATGAGATCCATAAAATATTGTGGAGGGGCCAAGACTAAAGGCTGAACTAAAGTCTGCGTAATATTAATTTAATTTCAAGATAAAAGCCACAGAGGACAAATATTTGATGACATTTTAGCCCCACAGATACCAAAACTAAAGATTTATTTATTTTTTTGTCCACAATACCAGGCTGAATTTCACAAACAAAATAGGCAAACGGATACAGATACAGTTACAGACAGATCAAAAATTATTTTACATTCTCTGATTGTGTAGACTTTGGGCTAATTCAGATGATGAATAACCCTAACAGTGCTTACCATTAGCATTCCTTAGCCTTATTAGCATTACTCAGCATCATTGGCATGACTTTAGCTCTTGAAAAATATGATGTCTGATATTTTTGAAAGCGGTGAAAATGTGGCGCCAATCTTTTGAATTATTTTTCCGTCCAGAATGGGATATTATCTTTCATTTTTTCTTTGTCTTCTTAACCCTTCGCTGGCCATGTCTCTTTTAACTCCAGTGCGTTTCTCTCTCTCTCTCTCTCTCTGAAGGTGGGCCAGGAACACCTACTCCAACCTGGGTGGGAAGCCGCTGTGGGTGGACCCCTTCGACCCCCACGTTCAGCACATCTTCATAGACGACAACATCCGGCAGAACGACCGCGACACCATTGTCCATCCCCGGGTAACGGCTAACCCAGGGGTCAGCAACCTGCGGCTCAGGAGCCGCATGCGGCTCCAGAACACAGCCCTATAGTGGCTCCATGGCTGTAGTGTTATTACATATTGTACACACTGGGGTGATCCACACCAACATAATATAAACATTTCAGTCACCCAAAACGCGCTGCGCTGTCTGACAGTTGCCAGTTAAAGTAGCACTTGGCCATGTCAAAAAAGCACTGCAGTTATCAGAGGTGGAGCTTTCAATCTGAACCACCCATTTTCAAAGGTTTACTCAGTTTACTATGTCATTAATATACCTTAGAGATGTTGTGTGGACTAGAAATGGAGTTCTGTAAAACTCCTTTATTTGTTTTTTGTTTTTAGAAACTCCATTTCTGAAGAAAGGTTGTGTTTCACCATGTTAATGATTTTTCTTTGAGGACCTTTTTTCTGAGAGTGTGCAAATGGAACCAAATGGACCCGCCAGGGTCCATTTGGTTCACATTTGCACACTCTCAGGAACTTTTAATAAATAATAATAAAATGCGGCTCCAGACAGATTATAGATTTAATTTTGGGTCGAAAATGGCTCTTTCAACATCTTGGGTTGCCGACCCCTGGGCTAACCCCATTTCCACCTGATTTTTAGATTAGATCAGGGGTTTTCAACCTTTTTGATACCAGGGCCCACGGGAGGATTTTCCAACAGGCCCATTGGGCCCAGGCCCAGGGGCCCCTAAGCTAGGGGGGCCCTGAGTGTCTGCATGATTGCTAAGAAATAGGTAACAGTGAATGACAGTGGTGCACACGGACGTCGTCACTGTTATTATAAATGGGTTTATTATTTTGTGACAATAACATAACCTCAAAAGTGTTAAACCATCATGATATGGTACAATACTGAGAGTGTTCAAACATTTTGCATTTATTGAAACAAAATGGAACCGCAAGGGTCCATTTTGGTTTTATTTTTACCCCGGGTATGTGACAGTAATAAAGACAAATAAATAATATTTTACACGTCAACAGAACACAGAATAAATCGCTACAGCCTCAGTAATAAATCAGTGAAATTAAGGTATCTTATGACACCCCTCATAGGGATTGCATTGACAGTACCCTGTTCTATGGACCCGATGTGTGGCCGCTGTTTCATTTGGGGGCGTGAAATTTGTAGTCCCTGTGTGTCTCTGTTCCTCTGCTCGTGTTTTCCTTCATGGCCCGGTCTTCTCGTCCCTCCCCTTCCTCCTCCAGGTCTTCCTGGCGCCGGACGGCGGCGAGACGCGCACGGCCTTCACCACGGAGCTGTACGACGTCAACCTGGTGCAGAACGACCTCCTGCGCGCCATCTCGGACCCGGGCTACTTCACCCGCCGCGTCCGCATCTGCCAGGCCAACTACGAGACCAACGTCCAACAAGGAGCGCCTCCACCGCCGCAGGGCTAGATAGAGCACACACACACACATGCACGGTTCTGACCTCTCCACCCTGTCCTGTCTGCACTGGTCAGGGATATACAATATGCAAGCATTACGGCGGCCATTTTGGCTTGTCTAATTCAACGTGGAATAAGCACTCGGTAGAGGGAACGCTATATTTATTCAGACTCTGAGAGCGTTCAGATGTTACATAAGCCGGACCCTCAGCGGTTTCGTTATGTACTTAACTTAGGACCGGAGGATTTGATGGAACTGTGTGTTTACTCTCTATTTAAAGGTAATAGAGGCAACATTTTTGCTTCTTTGCTGCTGCAGCTGTTTCCCTGCAGACAGACGCTTGCTTCGTCCTGCCAGACGGTCCGGAACTTTGATGCTGTCTTTGAAGCGCTGCTGTAGTTGCCTTTTCGTGGTTGTTCAGGTTCTTTTACTGGCTGGCGAAAGGTCTTGTACTTGCCTGTCACAGCTGTGTTAATGTTCTGCACGGCGGCGTTCAGCTAGCTATACGTTATACATCCTTTCGTGTACGCGGGGATGCCATGGTATTCTGGCATGGCGATGACCTCCATCTTTGATGGAGGTCTGGCTCTGGCTTGGCTGGTTGTTCGGCTCGACAGGTCCTTTCTGACATGGCAGAGGTTCACTGATCCCTGGGCATGTGTTCTGGCATGTTGTCCAGTGTATGTTGTCCATCTTTCAGCTCATTCCGGAAGAACATTTCCATTTCCTTCAAACATGAGCAGACTTTACTTGTAATCCCAGAGGTAATCTATTCCTCCTCCTCTCCCTTCTGCCACTCTCCTCCAGTCACTCGCAAGGGTACCACCTGAGTTTTTTTTTTTTTTTTTTTTTTTTTTTTTTTAAAATCATTTAGTGGCCCAATTATCTTGTAGTGTATGGTTTGAGGTGTGATAAAAAAAGGTTGGTGTTAATAAAATACCCACATTAGAATAAAGACAACCTGCGGCCATGTAAACTGCATTGGAAGGAGGAGGACCTCAGGGTGAAATGTAGAAAAGGGGGCATCCGTTACAAAAAATGAAGTGCATTATGTATCATGTCACGGGAATCAAGGTAAATGGATGACCAATGTGTTTTGGGGGTGGAATTCTTCTTTAATAAGTAACATCCTGGGATTTATCACTTCATAACGGGTCATAACAGGGAAGCTGTAGCGTGTGCAGAGCTAACTTCTTTTTTAATGTTCACATTTTAACAGTGATGGGCACTAGTTACTTTCAAAAAATGTAGCTAAGCTACACTACAAGCTATCCCCAGAAAATTGTAGCAAGATACACTACAAGCTACACGACAAAAGTAGCTTGCTACATTAACACTACATATATACATCTCAACTTAATGTACAAGTTTCTAAATCATAATCATAATAATAATAAAAATCATAATAATAATAATTGAACATAGGGTGGTGGCATGTCTAATTTTTGGGATGTATAATAGAGGTTTTCTACCCATTAAAAATGGGCAGAATTCGAAAATGTGTGGAAAAATGTAAGCTACACTTGTTACTCGAAATAAGTAGTGTAGCTTCACTACAAGCTACTCGAAACAAGTAGTGTAGCTTCACTACAAGCTATTCCCAGAACAAATGTAGTAAGCTACACTACAAGCTACGGGAAAATGTAGTTAAGATATGTAGCTTAGCTACTTGTAACAAGTTATTGCCCATCACTGCATGTTAATTTATAATGGAAGTCAAATGAGGTGGCATCAGGCTGAAAATTTGGGTCATCATGATTTGGTTTTCTTTTAAAACGCAGAGCCTGTTTGAAAACGCCGCAGCGCTCATTGACTTGAATGGACAGGCAATACTTGAATGTGACAGTGGGGACTGACTACTAATATGCTGCACATACCTGTATATACAGAATTGTCAATAAGGTTGACACTTTAGCTGGTTGCTTTGGTATTGTTTCATATCGTGTAGTGATATCAACAGGGCTTCATCGACCAACATGTCTTTCTTGAATGCGTTTTGTAGCAGCACTGTGTGGGTTGAACACTGTGGGAAGAATACTTCAAATGAACAAAATTTCTCGTAGTCGTAATACATGCTAAAGGTCTCAACGGGCCTGAAAATTAAGGCCTGGCCCATCCCGGCCTGACTAAATTGAATAGATTTTAGGCCCTATGCGGCCCTAAACTGTCGGATTTGGGCAAAATTTGAGAATTCTCGACAGATTAAATATGAAATGGCAATCAGGACCATCTTCCTAAGAGGTAAATACAGGAAATAGCTATTATTTTTACTATAATAAAATAATTCAGTATATATTATTTTTTCATGGGGCCCAAGGCCCTACCCGGCCCTACTGGTTAGCATAGATTTTAGGTTTCGGGGTTTGGGTTCGGTCCCTGTCGGGTGCGGGCAGAGTTTGAGAACTCTAATTACATGCAGCGGATGTCGTAACATAATACGCACATTGGTGTGGTTGTTACCGGTGCCTCGGACAGTGAGTAAACAGTGTAGCTACATACCGTGTTAGCGGTGGGACGATGCACTTACCTCACAATACGATACAATATTGACATTTAGGTGTTCTGAATCGATTTATATTGCGATTCTTAGTTATGCAGCGATCCAATTTGATACATCGATATATCATATTCTTCCCCGACAAATGACTCTGCTTTTATTATACTAGAACAAGGGGGATTCCACCCATTTTCAATATTTTTCTTTCTTAGAGCGTACAAATGGAACCAAATGGACCCTGACGGGTCCATTTGGTTCCATTTGTACACCCTCAGAAAAAAAGAAAAATCACTAATAAACCCAACACAAACACAACTTGATGATGTCATCAAGTAAAATACAGTACAGTAAAATGGACGGAATTCTCCTTTTAAAAAATTCTGAACAAAATGGAACAGTCAATTACAACATTTTAAAGCAATTATAAACAATATAAATAACAAATAGTTCAATCATACACATCAATGCAGCCTGATAACATCAGCCAGTCTTTCTGACATGAACAAAAATCGATGTTGAACCTGGCGATTCGATATGGATATCATGGCATTAAGAATTGCGATATATTGGGATATCGATTTTTACGTTGAGACTAGCATACAATATACAGCACACAAGGTCCTTGTGAAACGAAAACGAAATGTTATCACTGTGACACATTTTGTAATGTGGTAATTGCATTACATTGTAGCTATATCATATAGTCAGCTAATATACAGCACATATCATGTTGGTTTTAGTTACAACCATTGGACACCACTGACAACTCATTTTGAACCATTTAGGATTACGGAATGTGTGTGTGCAAGGTTTGCTTTTATTTAAAATATTTATTTTTTTTTTAAGTTTGATGGGAGTGCATTTTTGTGTTTGCATTGTTTTTTTTTTGTTTGTTTTTGTTTTTGTTTTTTTTTGGGGGGGGGGATTGATCTTGTTTGGTAGGTAAATGGTTATGATTTTGAATTCACTTACCTTTTACGGTAAGGCGATTATGTGGCTTTACAGCAAAACAAAGTTACAGAATGCTTTATATCGGGGGTTTTCAACAGTCCTTGAGAGGGTTCCAGGTGTTCCCAGCTAAGTTGTTTAACCAAATGTAACTCTTGAGAACGTAAAAATGAAACCACATGGACCCTGGGTCCATTTGGTTTCATTTTTACGCTCTCAAGAGTTAAAATATCCATCATGTGAATTAGTCCAAATCTACACAACTAGAAGATTAATGGTCATGGACAGAAGCAAAAGAAATCTTTAGTTTTGGGGTCTGTGGGTCTAAAAATATCCTCAATTGGTGGTCTGTGGCTCAAATGCTGAATAAATGGTGGGCCCTGGGATGAAAAAGGTTGAAAACCCCTGCTTTATTACATAAGGCTGAGGCCATTATCAAACCAAATGAAACATAACATGGTGCCATGTATACAGTGTGCGGTGTGAAATAAAAACAAAAGAATCTCACAAACAATGTCACATTGTGTCATTACAGAAAGGCTTATTAAGTACAAGATGTTAACACAGGAGTCATTGATTCCTCTGTGATACATACATGTGCCGTACCAGTGGCAATCAATTAATACAGTTGACACAATTATATTAATGGCAAGTATTTCTACAACTTAAGTTGTAGAAAATATTCCTTTAAAATAATCATAATATGTACAGAACACTTACATGATTATAATTATTATAGACCTCTATATATAATAATTAAGTTATAGAAATACTTGCCATTAATATAGTGAATTATTATATATAGACCTCTATATATAATAATTCACTTTACCCACATTGTTCACTTTTTTTTTTTTTTACATTTATGGAGTTAACATTCTGCTGGGAACGGAGTTGAACAGAGAGGGAGGTGACGACGAGTCAGATAAGGAGCATAGGTGTTAGAGTGTAAAAATGAAACCAAAATGGACCCTTTTGGGTCCATTTCCTTTCATGTTTACCCTCTCAAGAGTTAAAATATGCACCATCTGAATTAGCCAGAGAATGTAAAAGAATGGTCATTTTTTTTTATCTATGTTTGCCTGTTTTGTTTGTGAAATCCAGCCTGGAATTGTGCACAAAAAAACAAAAAAACAAACAAAGCAAAAGAAATCTTTAATTTTGGGTCTGTGGGGCTAAAATGCTGAATAAAATAGAGGGCCCTGCTGTCAAAATGGTTGGTCTGACTTTTATCTTGAAATTAAATTAATATTATGCAGACTTTAGTTCAGCCTCCACAATATTTTATGTATCTCATTTGGCACCTTGGGAAAAATAATTGCCCACCCCTGTGTGTGTTTCTTGGGTTTATTGAGTTTGAAATGACTCATGGAAGTGATCCAAGAAATGGGTCAACAGATGGCGGCAATGCACCATAAACCGGTTGCCAAATGCCGTGAAAACAAAAAGGAGAAAAAGAGGATGGGAACGGAGTAGAGTTCAGTGCGTTTCTACACGGACGGTAGAGAGAGGGACACAGGACTCGAGTCCATTACTCTATGGTCGAGTCTCGAATAACAGAACTCTAAAGTGTGTCACTGGTCGGTGATGCAGTTTGAACGTTGATTCAGAGTTTAAGTAAACTAGAGGGTTACTGAACACCACTGCAGGGACCATAGATGTGGATGTCTTCAGATGGAGTCATCAGATGGAGAAAACTAAGTTGAGAAGAAACTTCAGACTATGAAGATGGAAACCAGAGAGACTGACCAGGACATATTCACAGGTAAGCCACTTTCACACCCCAGTTGCTTGTTGCTTGACTTTTTTTTTTTTCCCCTACACAATCTCTGATCGTTGTGGTTGCTTACGCTCATTCACATCGACATGTTTTTATTATTTTAATATGGCATTAATATACCTTAGAGATGTTGTGTGGACATGATAAAAACTAAAAATAAAAGTTCCCCCAATTCTGCATTTCCTAAAAATGGAGGTCTGAAAAAATCATTAACATGGTGAAATACATTTGATGACATCATCAAGATGTATTTCAGCATGTTAATGATTTTTCTTTCAGGCCATTTTGAAAATGGGTGGAATTCCCCTTTTAAGTAGGTTTTTGTTTGTTAGCCCTGGCGTGTCTCTGTGCTCTGTCCAAATGGACTTCATATCAGAGATCAGTCGCCTTCACTTTTTGCTTTAGCAGCAATGCAAATCTAGATTCTTTATAATGGGGCTGACTCCAGAGTTGCAATTACCTCCATTGACTCCCATTACAAGAAATCTCATCTGTGATCTGCTTGTATTAAACAACGTCAAACTCACCAACTTTGCAGCTGTAGAGAAGGCTTGAATTATCCTCTATCTGAAAAGCTTTTGTGCCATAAAAATCCACCGGCCGTAGACATGTTATGAGCTACTTTCTGTCCAAAATATTCCTCAACAAACATCACCAGGCTGCCATCTATGAAACAAAACCTGTGGGAGAGCGCTTGTTTTATACACTGAGACACACCTGGTCAGTGCACACGCAGTATCGCCACCTGCTGTTTGAAGAAAGAACAGGATTCTCAGTAAAGTATGATATTTGTTCAGTTACAGGTGTTATAAAGTATTATGTAACATTCCCCACACCCTTTGGTATTTTCTTTTCCCTTTTATCTACTCTTATGATTTGCTGCTTCTGGCTTTGCAGAAGTGAATATACCTGTAAATGTCTTGATGAAACAAACAATGTGGCCACCATTGTGAAATTCACAGTTATTCACAGTCAATCAAAAGCAGCTCTGCTTCACCATTACTTTTCCCATCATTTAAGCCTGTTCTTTTTTCAAACGGCAGATGGCAATACTGCATGTGCACCGACTTTAGGTGTACACCATAAAACCGCTCTCCCACAAATCTTGTTTTCAAGATGGCACCTTGGTGATGTTTGTTGAGGAATATCTTGGACAGAAAGTAGCTCAGAACATGTCTACGGTGGATTTTTATGGCACGAAACCTTTGCAGATAGAAAGAGGATAATTCAAGCTTTCTTACAGCTGCAAAGTTGGGGAGTTTGACACTGTTTCACTGTGCCACCACCATAATGAAGCATGATAAAATGATGTATGTTTGACTAAATAAGGTATAAAATGGATTGAAATGTATTTTTTTATGCTTTCATATATGGGTAATCCAATGACATTCATATTTCAGATAGATTTTGAAGGTACCACTTTAATATCATTTATATTGTGAAAATTGGCCTCTTTGGTAATGAAAAACGTTTTTTTTTTTTTCTTCATTTTTTAATAGTGAACAATTTCTTCATGATTTGCCTAAATTAGTGTTTATTTGCATGCAGTAGACACATGGACAGTCAGTCCCAATTATCTTCAGTGTTCTGGCAGGTGTTGCCAGTTAAGTTTCTTGAAACCACACACTTCAATGTACTTTTGTACTTCATGTGTACTTTCCTGCAGCCGCAGCGTTGGCTGAAAGCAGCCTTGTGCAAATGCATGACGTGTTCTCCCTGCATGCTTTTGGCAATGGTGGCAAGGAAAGCAGCCGGGGTACCAACTGACCATTCAGGAGCATCCATCCCATTTCAGTCATGGGAGGAAGATCAGGGTGTGGTAAGTGAGCTTGATTCTATACAAGAGCTTGATAATGAGAACGCATGATGACTTTACTGCATCTGAGGTTGGTGGCAGAGTCTCTTGCGGACGCCCCATACAAAACAACTTGACTCTTGCTTCATTGCATGCACCAACTTCAGGCACACCATAAATCTTATACATATTAATTTCTCTGCTGAGCTCGTATGTCTTCCGTATGAAGACCTTTTCTAAGGCCAATGAGATCAACACCTGCCAGGTTGTTTTCATACTGTGGTCAATGAATTGAAACACACTGCCTCAGCGGCAAGTAGTGTATCAATTTGAGCAGAAAGCAACTTTTGGAATGGAAGATACTTGAGATCCCTTGATATCCCAGCTTTAATGTAGAGATGCTTGCATTGCATCTTGTCATAGCATGCCAGAAGTAAAAAAAAAAAAAAGCACATCTATATCACATTCTAACATAACTAATGTTTCCATTTAAGCATGGATGGGGAGTAAAATGAGTCATGTGTCAGCATCATCACGGTCAGCACTTAGGGATGAGACCTGCAGATCTGGATGAGATCAGTGACAGTGGTCACTTCTGCAAACCCCCCGATACATCAATGACCTGAAGTGTTCATACTGTGTTTAATTCAGATGGTTCAAAGGGAAGAGACCAGGTCTGCTTTATTTTCTTCAAGTGTAATGAAGATGAGTACACACACAATGTGTCCATGCTCAAAAACGCAACTCTGGTTAAGGGACTGTTCGTAATTTACCGGGGGGGGGAGGGGGGGGGGGGCTGGTGCGTAGGGGGGGGAGGGCCATGATGAAAAAAAATGAGGTGAGGGGAGGGCCATGGCAAAAACAATCGGAGTGGAGGGGAGGGCCATGGGGAAAAAAGGAGACGGAGCTTTAGAGTATAGACTGAGTTACGTTTACTCATAGAGCTAGTAGACCAATGGCGATTCTTCTACATTGACTTCAACTGCAGTTTGTCCCTATTCAGGCCATTTGAACAGCGCTCAAGCGCTCAGTTTCTGACTCCTCAATGTCGTGACTCCGGGTGGACTGCTGGAAGAGTAGGAAAGAGTACTAGTTTTGCCATTTGCACAGAATAGGACAGGAAACGGATCTGCAGCATGGACCCTCCTCCCTCCATGCAGTTGAGCGAGATCCTGTCATGGCGTCCACCGCTCTTTGTTTACAACACACGTAGGGAAAAGAAAACTTTGCCTTTTTACCAAGGACTGCGTTCGGTTTGATAAATAATGACAGCAGAGCCGTTTTCTAAAGCCCGATACGGGCGGATGCATGGCTTATAAAGCAGCACGTCGAGCTGTGGTGAGTAGCCTCAAATGAGCTGTTTGTTGTCCCCTTTGCTCCATGAAGTGAACGGTGTCTGCATTGCTCTGTCTATACTCCAGGCTTACATAGCTACTCTACCCAGGCTGCGCTGGGTAGAATCATGCCATCTAGTAGAGTTGCGACATTGGGGGGGTCAGAAACCGAACGTGCTGGATGGTATTTTCTGTTGCGCGACCACTGCAGACAGCATTGCCATCGAAGCTGAGAGATCGCACAACGGGGCTATAGTTTTCAAATAGGCCAGCGCAAATAAGTAAAAGCCCTTTTAGACACGTGTAAAACATGACAACTATTGGGAAATCAATGCTGATAGTTAAGTGGCCATTCTGATGGTCTACTCTAGTGTCATGTTTGCAAGACTAGTTTTTCAGAGACACTGACAAACTATATTTTTCATTTTATTTATTTTATGGTAGTGCTTTGTCGTAGTGCAATCGTGTTTCATGACTGTATGTTTATTTGTTCTGTTGAGTATAATATAGTCTTTATTTGCTGTATAATTGGAGCACATACATGTAGCCATTTTCTCCAATTAGTGTGTTTTTTGAGCATGTGAGTGTGTGCTTAATATGCAACTTTGGTGGGGAACTATGAAAAATATTGCCCCCCCTGAAAACATGAATGCCCCACCACTGATAATTTCCTGGCTACGGCAGTGATGCTCACGACAGCTGGCATGCTCATTGAACTGAAGAAAAAATCTCAAAGTAAATGGCCGGGCAATTTTGTACCTGTAGGGGGAGGGCCATGGGAAAACAACATTGAAGTGGGGGGAGGGCCATGGGGAAAAAATTGAGGTGGGGGGGGGGGGGGCATGATTATTATTTTTTTACCGGACTTCCAGCGCACCAGCCCCCCCCCCCCCGGTAAATAACGTACAGTCCCTAAGGCAGAATTTCTGTGATGAAACACCATGGTGTGTTTCAAGATGTAGTCACATCTGAGGTCTCTGAGCCTCCACAGTGACCAGCACCTGGTTTTGAAATCACCATGAATAGAAAAAATAAAATAAACATAAACAGGCAAAGACATTTGCCTCTTTACAGTATATGATGTTGTGAATGTTTCCAAGGGCAAGCCAACACTATCAAAGTAGATTCTACAGGGCATCAGGTAAACCTTTAAAACATCCTTATGCATTATCTCATTGTCTTTGGCCACAACAGCTCATGGTAGTTTACAGTCTACTAAGAAATCACACAATGTTTTAGTAAACATACTGACAGAACAATTTCAAAGTTCAAACCCTCCAAAACCTACACTTGACAATTCCAGATGCTTGCTCATGAAAGGCAGTGACTTGTGGTGTCACTGGCATTAGACCACTTGGTGAATATGTCAACATACTGTATGTCAACACTCTGCTCATTGTTGTATCAGGGGGGTTTGCTGGAGTGAATGACCATCAGCAATCTGATCCTGATGCCAGGATCTGTGCCAGTCTCATCTCAGTTCTGACCATGAGGAAGCTGACACATGGCTTGGTTTGCACTGCATTCATGCTCAAATGAAACGGTTGTTAGTTGTGTCAGCACATGATAAAGATGCTTCTTTTACTTCTGGCATGCTATGGCAAGATGCAATGTAGGCCTAAGTGTCTCTACATTAAAGCTGGGACAGCAAAGGATAGTAAGTATCTCCAGTGCATGAAATTCAGAAGTTGCCTTCTGGTAAAGTTAATACTCTATTTGCCTTTCAAACTGTAACAGTTTAGTGGCCATGGTAAGAAAGCAACCTGGCAGGTGTTCCAGCAACATCCCTCAGACCTCATTGGCCTTGGAAAAGGTCTTCTATACGGAAGACATACAAGCTCAGCAAAGAAATTAATCTGTAAGATATATGGTGGAGTCAAGTTGTTTTGTATGGGGAGTCCGCAAGAGACTCTGCCACCAACCTCAGATGCAGTAAAGTTTCACATCATGCGTTCCCATTATCCCATTATGAAGCTCTTGTATAGAATCAAGCTCACTTACCACACCCTGATCTTCCTCCCATGACTGAAATGGGATGGATGCTCCTGAATGGTCAGTTGGTACTACGGCTGCTTTCCTTGCCACCAATGCCAAAAGCATGCAGGGAGAACACGTCATGCATTTGCACAAGGCTGGTTTCAGCCAACGCTGCGGCTGCAGGAAAGTACACATGAAGTACAAAAGTACATTGAAGTGTGTGGTTTCAAGAAACTTAACTGGCAACACCTGCCAGAACACTGAAGATAATTGGGACTGACTGTCCATGTGTCTACTGCATGCAAATAAACACTAATTTAGGCAAATCATGAAGAAATTGTTCACCATTAAAAAATGAGGAAAAAAAACGTTTTTCATTACCAAAGAGGACAATTTTCACAATATAAATGATATTAAAGTGGTGCCTTCAAAATCTATCTGAAATATGAATATGTCATTGTATTACCCATGTATGAAAACATAAGAAAATACATTTCAATCCATTTTATACCTTATTTAGTCAAACATACATCATTTTATTATGCTTCATTATGGTGGTGGCCGCCATGTTTAAATTGTCAATTTTGAAGGCTTAGGAGCCATTTTTGAGCTTTACATACAGCAGATTTGGATTCAGCACGCCTTAATACCCCTAGAACACTTGTATGTAATAAATTAACACGATGTGTTTAGCCCCTTGAGTCATCATGTTTCCCTATATTTGTAGCGCACCGGGCAGCAGCAGCTTGTCCATGTCTACCCGAATGTCAGCTCGCCTACTCCATAGCGTTAGTGCCATCTAGTGTCATATTTGCGACATCGAGGGGTCAGAAAATGGGCGCTCGAGCGCCGTTCGTGCATCTTGAATAAGGACACACTGCAAATGTTAAAACGTTGTTGTTGTTGTTTTCAGGTATTGTTTTGTATCCTTAATGACTATGTTTTACTAATAATAATGATCTAAAATAAAGGGATTTAAGAGCTTGGCTGGTGCCTGAGTCCAAAGCATTTCTGCCTACTCCCAGACTTCCCTATTTGTTGTCCCTATTCTCAGTAGAAGTCTACGTAGAAGAGCCTCCATTGGACTGGCCCCATGAAGTGAACAGAGTTTGCATAACGCTGTTCCCACGACGTGGGAACAAAGGACTAAACACATATCTATGGATAGATTAGGACTATATAGCGATAATTAGAGGATGTCATGAATGAACGATACCTTAGAATAGGACAAGGGCAGTATATTGACTTACCCTGTAATGCAAGAACATTGTTGTTCTGTTATATGGTTGTCTTTATTCACATGAATGGACAAGACGTGAGGAGGCTGTGTTTTGCATTCGCATTAGCGTCCATTTGGATTTCATTGTCTTTGCTGTGGCGACATGCGATCTGGTGGATATATTTTTCAAATCCATATTGTAAACCTTTTTGTCGTGTTCTTTCTGAGATTGATGAACTGCTACTAGGCTACTCCAGAAGTTGGAAGTTGGTGAACGGTGAAGCTTGTCCATTGTCCTTGCTTAGCAACCGTTGCTAACATGGTATTGGCCAAGAACGGGCTGGGGTGGGACTTAGCGAAGAGCTAATTGCAACTTTTTTTTCTTCAGCCCAATTCTAAAGTAATCTAGTGTTGCATTGCGGCTAAAGTTGTAATTCACTCCACGAAATTTGACACGAATTTTCATCTGTAATTTTATTGAACAACATTGCAGCTGTAGGGAAAGGTTGAATTATCCTCTATCTGAAAGCTTTTGTCCTGCAGACATGTTATGAGCTACATTGCCCAAAATACTGCACCAGGAAATGAAGCGACGACACCCAGCCGCCATCTTCACTTTTTATTACAGACCATAAAACAAGAAGACATGTGGGAGGGCGCTTCTTTAATACTCCAACGAACACCTGATGCACACCTGACCGGTGCATGTGCTGTATCGCCACCTGCTGTTTGGGGGAAAAAAAAAAAAAAAAAAAAGAACATAGGCTTTTTAAACATTGTCTGTTTAGATCCTGAAATAAAATCATGTGCTGTGCAAATCAAATAGTTTTATATTTTTATAGTGCTGAACCGATTATATGACACAGGTCTCTACACACAAACTCCACCTGTTTTCACTAACCCTACCTCGGGTATGTTAAAACTAATCATGAAACACATTAAGTCGGTACTGATATTACTTGCTCTCTCCTCCTCCTCCTTCTAGATCTCTCACACCTGATTAAAGAGGAGAGCAGCCCCAGTCTGGTCCAGGTGAAACTAGAACCTTGGCAGATTAAAGAGGAACAGCAGGAGAGCAGCCCCAGTCTGGTCCAGGTGAAACTAGAACCTCAACATATGCAACCTGTGGTGAAGTTGTACAGGATAGGTATGTACCATACATTAAGTGTTCTAGCAGTTAATTGTTCATAGTAGGCTGCACAACATTAGAAAGCATGTGATATTCATTTGAAAATGTTGAATGCCTCAATAATAATAACAACCAACACCAATTTAAAAGTATAGTGAGTGATTTCTACTTAATTCATTTATTATTTATTTTACTTCTTTTTTGGTTAATCCTCCCTACTATAGAGTGTGGTGACCATATAAGGAGTTCCTCCCTGTCCCCCAGTGAGCCCCTGGGGTCAAAAAACCCTAGTTTCAGTTTGGGCTTTGGAATAAAAATAAAGTCCGAATGAGAGAGGCCTTCCTCCAATCAGGATCGAGAGGGGGTGGGCCTTGCTGTATATGATGTTGGCCTGTTGCACTTTCCCTCATTGTAGAGTGCGTGCATGTGCATATCCTGCTACCGGGGGGACCGGACTTTTCTAAATCACACAAATCACTATACCTTTAAGGCTTTAATTATTTTCACTTTTCTCTTTAAGTAAGAACAACACATGGGAATAAATCAAATACAATTACATAGTCGTCAAGAATTCTAAGCAAGCAAGTTGGAACGTAACATATGCACATAAACCTGTTCACACGAGGTTAGAATGTTTGAGAGGGCTGCGAGGAAGGACTCCGGAATGACTGTACTCAACTTGTGTCATACAGTACTTTCACACCAGAACATGGTGTTATTTGTTAATGGGCTATTTGTTCTTCTCTCTTCTGACGTTCTCCGTCCTCTCTTCCTCACTCTAGATCACTCACTACTTCCTGTGTTCAAAGACAAAGTTTCCCATGAACAACAGGAGAGTAGCCTGGGCCTGGCCCAGGTGAAACTAGAACCTGTGCCGATCAAAGAAGAACAGCGTGAGATGAGCCCCGTTCTGTTCCAGGTTAAACTGGAGCCACAACAAATTAAAGAGGAGCTACTGCTAAGACACGATGGGTCAGCGCTGCCGGTGCAAAGTGAAGATGATGACAACAAAGACACAGCGCCTGTACCCGGAACTGCGACTGATCACATGAAATCACAAGCATCACAGCCAAATAGAGATGAACGGCTCGACTGTTCACGCAGTTCCGAATATGACACTGAAGACAGCGATGAGTGGAATAAACCCTCTTCTGAAAAGGACGTTGAAGACAGTGACTGGGAGGAGACCCAGGAAGGTCATTCAGCTTTGAACAAACCAGACAAAGCGGAGTCTCACCGTCACCAAACATCAACTCAACAGTTTTGCACACGGAAGAAAACTCACACGTGTAAACACTGCGGCAGGTCTTGTGCTTCATTAAGTCATCTGGAGATACACCTGCGGGTCCACACTGGAGAAAAACCGTTTAGTTGTAAGGAATGTGGCAAGAGCTTCAGTCAGTCGGGTGCTTTCAAAACACACATGCGTATCCACTCCGGAGAAAAAACGTTCAACTGTAAGGAATGCGGCAAGGGTTTTGCCACGTCGTGTCGTCTGCAAACACACCTGCTCGTCCACACCGGGGAAAAAACATTCACTTGTACGACGTGTCAAAAGGCGTTCAGAACATCGTCTCACCTGAAACTGCACATGCGAGTGCACACCGGAGAAAAGCCGTTCCACTGTGCACACTGCGACAAGAGTTACATTCGGTCAAGTGCCCTCAAGCTACATGAAAGGCGTGTTCACCACACCGGAGGAAAGCCTTTCCATTGTGAGCAGTTCCGTAGTAAAGATGTTCAATGTGGACAGTGCGACAAGAGTTTCTTGTCTCAATATCACCTGGAGAGGCACTTCCGCACCCACACCGGAGAAACACCTTTCCGATGTACCGAATGCGACAAAAGCTTCAGTGAATCTTATCACCTAAAGAGACACATGCTGACTCACGCTAGTGAAAAACCGTTCCCTTGTAACATATGTGAGAAGAGTTACACTCAGTCTGGTGCCCTGGAGTCACACATGCGCACCCACACCGGGGAAAAACCTTTCCAGTGCATCACATGTTACATGTGTTTCTGTGAGTTAGGACAACTGAAGTCACACATGCGCACCCACACCGGAGAAAAACCTTTCCCATGTAGTACATGCGAGAAGAGTTTTTGTTCTTTGAGTTACCTAAAGTTACATATGAATCAGCACACCGGAGAAAGACCGTTCCGATGCGTTACATGTGATAAGAGTTTCAGTGATTCAACCACCCGAAATAGACACATGCGTACTCAACACTAAGGGAAGGTGCTTTTCTGTAAGGCATCAAGATATACAGTGCTTATTGATGGTTTGTATTTTTATTAGGATAACCTTGTGCCACAGAAGTTGGGAGGAGGCAACTTGAAGCTAAGCGGCATCATGTTGACATGACATGTTATGATGACTAGAACTATGCCAAATCACACAGCCAATATGTGGATAACTTAGGTCATTTCCAGGACACCTTCACCAGTTGGAAAAAATGAAGCTTCTTCTGGGCATTGATTTAAGATAATCCTGTCTCAATCAAAACGTCACATTTTTCCAGGTCCTGACTGTGCTTGCTGTAGGATACGATTGACCACCTTTCACTATTGTATCCCCTCTCTATTTTTAATAGCTCACTTAAGTTCACATGATGAAAATCTGTTCAAATATCATGCAATTATTAAAGAGGGAGTGTCGTGATTTTTGTATTTTTTTTTCCCCCAGTTTTGGAAATGTTTAAGAGTATTCAATGAAAACACTATATGCAATGAGGTCTTCTCTGTATATTTATTGTTTACATTTATTGTTAATCATACTACAGCGGTGGGTGGTGGCTTCAGTTTAGGTGCATCTCCATCCATCACAACCCACCAGGCAAACCAGGCATACCTAATGAACTGGTAGGGGTGCACACATTAAAAACAGGATTTTAACAAATACTGTACACTTTTTTAAAGGAACCTCCCTCATATAACAATATGATACCTCATTGTCAGGTTTTAAAAAGCATGGAAGTCCATCTTTTAAGTGTTGCCAATGTTTTAGCATTAATGATTAACTGCAAAATTCTTCACTATCCCTTGTGTAACTCCTGTAGTAGGGACATGATGATGACCTGAACTGCTCTGTCCCTGGAACCACTTGCCTATACAGACTTTGAATAGACAATGATTATGAAGATTGACAGTTCGACACTTTTGGTATGTTCCAAAACATTTCCCCACCACACTACCATCATGGGCTAAACGAAAGCCAACATTTGACCTACTTCAATGCAAGAAAAGTAATTATCTGATGCAGAACACTGCACTTTACACACACTATTATTTTGGCATGACTACTGTTTTGACCGGCTCTGACTACAGTTCTTGGAATCCCCACTAGATGGCAGTAGCGATCTGGTGGTGAGTCCAATAATTGCTTTGTGTCGCCTCTTTATATAAACCCTCTTTGAACAGTAGTCTTTTAATAGCAACAGGAAGTACGTCATGACTCCAATATGGCGGGGGCACTGCGGGGCTGGTTGTTTCTATGGGGAGTGTCGCCTCTTTATATAGAATCTCTTTGGTTGAGTCCAGAATAACAGAAGTTTGTCCGGTGACGCGAACAGTTGGATTTCACGTTGATTCGGAGCAGCCACGTCGGTGATGACCATAGAGAATGTGGATGTCTTCTCAGTCATTAGATGCAGAAGACGATCTTGAGAAGAAACTCCAGACTATGAAGATGGAAAGCAGAGAGTCTGACCAGGACATATTCACAGGTCAGCCTAGCCAGCCACTAAGACTCTCGTTTTCACACGGCACTGTAGTGTGGTAAAGCTAGACCAGGGGGTTTTCAACCTTTTTTGACCCAGGGACCACCAATCTGATTAAGAGCAACCTGGGGGACCACCACTATTGTGTGGGGTGTGTTGACCAGGGCCTGTCACACATCTTGCAGGATGGTCCCAAAGTAGCACTATACTGTTCTGCATGCCTCAAAGCTAGAATTAGATACAAAAAAATGAGGCTAAGTTGCATTGCAGGTTGTATTAAACATTGTGATTTGATTCATGGATACCGGTGTTTTAACTATTGAGAGTGTGAAAATGAAACCAAATGGACCCGCAAGGGTCCATTCATTTTCACACTCTCAAGAGTTACATCTGGTTAACCAACTTTCCATCATGTAGCCTGGGGACCAGCTGGAACTCTCTCAAGGACCACTGGTGGTCCCCGGACCACCACTCCATCCTCCCAACTGCATTTTAGGCTATTATTTTTATACTGCATTAGGGCTGGGGGCAATAACCGCAATATCGCCATACCGCCGGTATGTAACGCATACCGCGGTATGGGCTTCATTACCGCGGTAAAATAAAAAAATAATAAAAAAATATTTTCGACTTTTTTTGTTTGTTACTTTTTTGCGACATTGAGGGGTCAAAAAATGCGAGCGCGAGCCAATAGACTCCATAGGGTCCGGTTGTCCCTCTTCAATAGAAGTCTATGTATTGGACTGGCCCCATGAAGTGAATGGAGTTGTCACAACTCTGTCTATACTCTGTGGATCTGCCGAGGAGAGGGCAGCACCATAGTCTTTTCTCATAATTTATCACGTTTGCCTGGCGAACTTGGAATTTGTTTAATATGTTAAGATAATAACAATAGTATTAAAATGATTATTATGCATGATTATGCAGGGCCAATAAAGGAAGGTCGTTAAATGGTCGTTTGATCCGAGCTAGAATGCATGCACTGGCAGCCGTTGCAATTCCAATTGACTGCTTCAATCCAGCTCGATAGATCTAACCCAGGGGTGTCAAACCCAAATACAGAGTGGGCCAAAATAGAAAAATTGGTACAAGTCGAGGGCCGGAGATACCGGTCTGTGTTTCAACACCGGTTTACAATGACGTCCCTGTCAAACAGCAAAATAGTAATTTCCCTTCAAAAATCAATGCCTCTTAATGGCAAAATAATTGTAAAGATGAAACTGCCTGCATTAAAAACTGTTTTAAGTTACAACGTATAATGAAAAATAGCAGGTGTTCACGTCTCATAGCGCGCCACAGAGTGGCGCGCTATGAGACGTGAACACCTGCTATTTTTCAGGGATTTTTTTTCTTCTATGATCCTCACCAAGTGCTGCTTTCATAGTTAATTGAGAAAGTAAATGAGACTAAGTTGAAGAAGTAAAACAATTAGTTGCATTCATTTCTTATCATGGTGTGTGCAATATACCAGAGGGCCAGTTCTAATACTAATTCAATTTTATCCCGCGGGCCAAAGATAATTCATTCACGGGCCTGATTTGGCCCGCGGGCCTTGAGTTTGACATATGTGATCTAACCGAACTCTAAATGTTTTGTCAGTCAAAAGATCATAGTTGTGGCCGATGGGGCGGCTGTCCTCCTGCCTGTAATGTGCGATACTCTCCACGGACCACCTCTCTCTCTCTCTCTCTCTCTCTCTCTCTCTCTCTCTCTCTCTCTCTCTCTCTCTCTCTCTCTCTCTCTCTCTCGTGCGATCCTTTCCAGTGGAAAGGATCGCGAGAGAGAGAGAGAGAGGTGGTCCTCCTGCCTGTAATGTGCGATACTCTCCACGGACCATCTCTCTCTGTCTCTCTCTCTCTGTCTGTCTCTCTCTTTCTCTCTCTCTCTCGCTCTCTCTCTCCCCCTCTCCCTCGTCCATGCGACGTTGAGCGAGGCGTAACAGGAGGGCTCGACCCAATTCAGCCCTGAGTTTAAGCCGTCTGTTCTCTTCATTGCGGCTGTTCTTATAGACTTCTTTATCTTTATTTCAGATCGGTTTGTAATAATATAGCATACACATCAGACACCAGGCAACAGCAAAACTTTAGTGTTTATGAATCCCTTCATTTTGGCTGGTCCGAGTTTTATTCGGGTGCGAGCCAGACAGCCTCGCTCGCATCGCAGGGCTTTTTCCTCACTCGGCAGCATTTGAAACCAGTTACTTGCCATAATCCATAGTGCGTGTAGCCCAATGTTTGTCCCTCATATAAACACGCCAAAGATATTAAACCTCCTAGCTGATCGCCGGCTCCTACCCTTATTTGTCCCAAAATGATTCGTATAATCCGTTTAAAACACAATCAAGGGACGATTATTTACAGCTGGTGTTTCGTCATGTTGCACAGCTTATTCACTGATTCACTGTAGCGACGCATGTTACACTGGATGTCAGCTTGGTAAACTGATGGAAAAAAGTTGCCCGGCTGTTTTTAAAAGGACGCTGCCTGCTACTGTGGTATAGAGGTAGGCTACTTAGAGGAA
>CM076968.1:6505765-6630765 GCA_039105355.1 Benthosema pterotum | reverse complement strand
AGTGCTGGTTAGCAATATGTGATGCTAGAGAACAGTGGCTCTCAATCTCAAAGTGGGACGTCCAGCCCCCAGCTAAATAATCACATGGACCCTTATTTAAAAAAATGCAACCAAATGGACTCTCAGAGTTAAATTGAAATAAATAAATATACAAATAAAATAAATGGGGGTTAAAGAGAGAGAAAGACAGTCAGCTACAAGGTCAATACTTTTTTTCCCTCCAAAATGATGAAGGGGAGATAGAATGTGACTGAATAATAGCCTACAAAATCGAAAATGTTTCAATGCTAATAAACAATAAGATTGTTCAGGCCATTATCGTGGTAATTGAACATTACAGCTTCATTACAAGTAGGCTACAAGGCTTGAAAAAGACACATTTGAGCACAACCTCTCAAAGCTAAAAAAAAAATGGATTGTTAGCTCAGCTGAACCAAAACAATAAATGTTTACATTTAGGCACCCCTATGATCGTCACATTTTTTTCTGTTACAAACTGACCCGGCCCCCCATTGGAGAAGGGAAAAGTTATGTGGCCCTCGCTGGAAAAAAGTTTGGGGACCCCTGGTATAAATAGTCCTTTTGGTTAGCGTTAGAAGTTAGAAGGCTTGAGAAGTAGTAGGAGAGAAGAGTGGGAGGTACTTGAGGTGCACACACACACACACACACACACACACACACACACACACGCACACACACACTTTATTTTAACTTTTTTCTGTAAATAAGTAAGAACAACACATTGGAATGAATCAAATACAAATAAATAGTCATCAAGAATCCTAAGCAAGGAAGTAGAAAGCTAACATCTGTCTAACCGTAAAATAGCTGTAAAATGTGTGCACGCATACGTTTAGAATGTTTGAGAGGGCTGCGAGGAAGGACTCAGGAATAACTTATGTCATACACTACTTCCACACCAAAACATAGGGTTATTTGTTAATGGGATATTTGTTTTTCTTTCTTTTGACGACCTCTGTACTCTTTTCCTCACTCTAGATCACTCACTACTTCCTGTTTTTAAAGACGAAGTTTCCCATGAACACCAGAAAAATGGCCTATGCTTGGCCCAGGTGAAACTAGAACCTGTGCCGATCAAAGAAGAACAGCATGAAATGAGCCCTGTTCTGTTCCAGGTTAAACTGGAGCCACAACAAATTAAAGAGGAGCCACTGCTAAGACACGATGGGTCAGCGCTGACGGTGCAAAGTGAAGATGATGACGACAAATACACATCACCTGTACCCGGCACTGCGACTGATCACATGAAATCACAAGCATCACAGCCAAATAGAGATGACCGGCTCGACTGTTCACACAGTTCCGAATATGACACTGAAGACAGCGATGAGTGGAATAAACCCTCTTCTGAAAAGGACGTTGAAGACAGTGACTGGGAGGAGACCTGGGAAGGTCATCCTGCTTTGAACAAACCAGACAAAGCGGAGTCTCACCGTCACCAAACATCAACTCAACAGTTTTGCACACAGAAGAAAACTCACGCGTGTAAACACTGTGGCAGGTCTTATGCTTCATTAAGTCATCTGGAGATACACCTGCGGGTCCACACTGGAGAAAAACCGTTTAGTTGTAAGGAATGTGGCAAGAGCTTCAGTCAGTCAGGTGCTCTGACAATACACATGCGTATCCACTCTGGAGAAAAACCATTCAGCTGTAAGGAATGTGGCAAAAGCTTCAGTCGCCACTGTGCTCTCAAAACACACATGCATATCCACTCCGGAGAAAAGCCATTCAGCTGTAAGGAATGTGGCAAAAGCTTCAGTCAGCCAGGTGCTCTCAAAACACACATGCGTATCCACTCTGGAGAAAAGCCATTCAGCTGTAAGGAATGTGGCAAGAGCTTCGGTGGGTCAAGTAATTTAAAAATACACATGCGTATCCACACCGGGGAAAAACCATTCAGCTGTAAGGAATGCGGCAAGGGTTTTTCCACGTTGCGTCATCTGCAAACACACCTGCTCGTCCACACCGGGGAAAAAGCCTTCACTTGTACTACGTGTCACAAGGCGTTCCGAATGTCGGCTCACCTGAGACAGCACATGCGAGTGCACACCGGAGAAAAGCCGTTCCACTGCGCACACTGCGACAAGAGTTACAGTCAGTCAAGTGTCCTCAGGCAACATGAGAGGCGTGTTCACCACGCCGGAGGAAAACCTTTCCATTGTGAGCAGTTCCGTAGTAAAGATGTTCAATGTGGACAGTGCGACAAGAGTTTCTTGTCTCAATATCACCTGGAGAGGCACTTGCGCACCCACACCGGAGAAACACCTTTCCGATGTACTGAATGCGACAAAAGCTTCAGTGAATCTTATCACCTAAAGAGACACATGCTGACTCACGCAAGTGAGAAACCGTTCCCTTGTAACATATGTGAGAAGAGTTACACTCAGTCTGGCTCCCTGGAGTCACATATGCGCACCCACACCGGGGAAAAACCTTTCCAGTGCATCACGTGTTACACGTGTTTCTGTGAGTTAGGACAACTGAAGTCACACATGCGCACCCACACCGGAGAAAAACCTTTCTGGTGTAGTACATGCGAGAAGAGTTTTTGTTCTTTGAGTTACCTGAAGTTACATATGAATCAGCAGCACACCGGAGAAAGACCGTTCCGATGCGTTACATGTGATAAGAGTTTCAGTGATTCAAAAACCCGAAACAGACACATGCGTACTCAACACTAAGACGAGACGATCATCTCCACTGTGAACAGTATGAGAATTACCAGCTTGTTTGTATGTTTGAAGGGAAGGTGCTTTTCTGTAAAGCATCAAGATCTACAGTGCTTATTGATGATTTGTATTTTTATTAGGATAACCTTGTGCCACAGAAGTTGGGAGGAGGCAACTTGAAGCTAAGCGGCATCATGTTGACATGAAATGTTATGATGACTAGAACTAGGCCAAATCACACAGCCAATATGTGGATAACTTAGGTCATTTCCAGGACACCTTCACCAGTTGGAAAAAATGAAGCTTCTTCTGGGCATTGATTTAAGATCATCCTGTCTCAATCAAAACGTCACATTTTTCCAGGTCCTGACCGTGCTTGATGTGGGATATGATTGACCACCTTTCACTATTGTTTCCCCTCTCTATTTTTAATAGCTCCCTTAAGTTCACATGATGAAAATCTGTTCAAATATCATGCAATTATTAAAGAGGGAGTGGCGTGATTTTTGTATTTTTTCCAGTTTGGGAAATGTTTAAGAGTATTCAATAAAAAACACTATATGCAATTCTTCCCTGTATATTTATTGTTTACATTTATTGTAATTTATTGGCTTCAGTTTAGGTGCATCTCCATCCATCACCACCCACCAGGCAAACCAGGCATACCTAATGAACTGGTTAGGGGTGCACATAATAAAAACAAGATTTTAACAAATACTGTACACTTTTTAAATAACCTCCCTCATATAACAATGATACCTCATTATCAGGTTTTAGTGTGGGGGAAAAAGCATGTAAGTCCATCTTTAAGTGTTGCCAATGTTTTAGCATTAATGATTAGCTGCAAAATTCTTCAGTATCCCTTGTGTAACTCCTGTAGTAGGGACATGATGATGACTTGAACTGCTCTATCCCTGGAAACACTTGCCTATACAGACTTTGAATAGAGAATGATTATGAAGATTGACAGTTCGACACTGTTTTGGTATGTTCCAAAACATTTTCCTACCACACTACCATCATGGGCTAAACGAAAGCCAACATTTGAGCTACTTCAATGCATATTTGTTTACAGCATTCTAAAGTGATTTCATTTCTTATTATCTACTACAGTCCTAATAATCCACAGGGAATTATCGCTGGCCATGGGCTGGCCACTTTTGGGAATGGTTCAATGTGCCAATCTCTTAACACGCTGTGAGCATGTATACTGGCCATTTGAACTATTGAAAATGTTTTTTTTTTTTTTTTTTTTTTTAATAGTTTAAAAAGGCAAAAAGGATAAGGGGTTTAGCACACCAGTGACGAAAATCTTGGCCCCTATATTTTGGCATGACTACTATTCTGACCGGCTCTGACTACAGAATATCTAGTGGCTCTTGGAATCGCCACTAGATGGCGGGAGCGATCTGGTGGTGATCTCTTTGGTTGAATCCACAACAACAGAACTATAAAGTTTGGCCCGGTGACGCGAACAGTTTGGTTTCACGTTGATTCGGAGCAGCCTAGTCAGTACTACCACGCGACGCCAGCGACCATAGAAAATGTGGATGTCTTCTCAGTCATTAGGTGCAGAAGACGATCTTGAGAAGAAACTCCAGACTATGAAGATGGAAAGCAGAGAGACTGACCAGGACATATTCACAGGTCAGCCTAGTCAGACACTAAGACACTTTTCTCTCGTTTTCACACGGCAATGTCGTGTGGTAAAGCTGGACTTATGCTCTCGCCCAACTCCGTCCTCCCCAACGGCATTTTAGGCTATTATTTTTATACTGTATATTTATAGCTCTGGTCCAGAGCGCCATTGCTTCTATGTGTCCACTTTAAAGGGGAACTCCACCCATTTCAACATTTTATATGTCGTTAATATACATTTGAGGTGTTGGGTGGACATGATCAAAAAGTTCTGGGGGAACATTTTTTTTTTTTTTTTTTTTTTTTACAAATGGAACCAAATGAACCCGTTGGGTTCATTTGGTTCCATTTGTGCGCTCTCAGAAGAAATGTTGAAAATGGGTGGAATTCCCATTCGAGGGGGTGGGGGTGGTCGGACAGCTGCTGGTGTCTATCTCTTCACAGTGTCAGTGTTGCCAACTGCCAAAATCCAAAATGCACTAGTCAGTGGCACTTCCAAAATGCACTGGAATGCAGTAAAACAAAGAGCAATAAGAGGGGCTAACTTAAGACTGGCATATTTTAAATGTTCAGCTGAGATGTGGTCTAAGCCGCATGACTTGTTTTATCAAGACTCATAATGCTGTCATATACCTCCTCAGACCTCACAGTCAGATGCTCAGTGGAGTCAACCTTATCAATAACATAGGCATCACTCGTAACACAGTTAAATAGCTCCTGATAGTGTTTTTTCCACATATCTGCTATGTTACCTGGCCCGCTTACCCATCAATGGAGGACGGTAGAGACATATTGCTGTTATTTAAGAGCTTGACCTCTTGCCAGAAATCATAGCAGTTGTTGTTGCGCAACTTCCTGGCAGGGAGTCAGCCCTCATTTCATCCTCATTGTTCTTAATGTAGCGTACAGCATTAGCCATAATATATAACTTCCACGGGAGGGTGTTTACGTGGATTACGTTGTACTCCCGTGGAGTTATAAAGAGAAGCTGCCAATTCGTCTTGGGGGATCGCTCTAATCAAATCAACGCTACATATATGCACGGACACACGAACAAAGCAGCTTACCGGAATGTGCCGACGGTTTTCTTTATATCCGGAGCAGTTTCCAGCCCCGGAGAGCTATGTATGAAAATAAATCAGTGTTTTAATAAATCCATTTCTGTCCGAGCCCCTACCCCTCCCCCTCGTGTTACTCGACTTCTTCTCTGTCCCCAAAATGAGCGCATCATGGGCGCAACTGCGCTACAGCGACCCCGGCCACCCATTGTGGCCGGAGGGTGAACTGCACCTTGATAAATCCAGGTTAAATAGCCTACATTAAATCTTTTTTTCCACTTGTTTCATGCAAATGACTGGGAAATAATCACTCCTTTGTTTGCGCAGTGCATTTTGAGAAGAGAGACGGAGACGGGAGAGGACTCAGAGGATTGAGCAAAAAAAAAAAAAAAAAGAGCCAGACCAAAACCAGATAAAAGGTTTCAGTCAAAGTACTGTATTATTTTTATTTTTGTTATAGACCAGGGGTTTTCAACAGGTGGTCCGGGGACCACCAGTGGTCCTTGAGAGGGTTCCGGGTGGTCCCCAGGATAAATGATGGAAAGTTGGTTGACCAGATGTAACTCTTGAGAGTGTAAACATGAAACCAAATGGACCCTTGCGGGTCCATTTGGTTTCATTTTTACACTCCCAAGAGTTAAAATATTCATCATCTGAATTAGCACCACTTAATTAAGAAGTTTACACTGTTTTGCTTGTGAAATCCAGCCTGGAATTATGAATGAATGAATGAATGAATGAATGAATGAATGAATGAATTTTTTATTAACAGAGGTGAGAGTTACAGTACAAGTCCAGTACACACTGCTACAAAACTGATAACAGCTTGGAGAATTACAGTACAATACAAGTACAACTAGATCAAATCTGACAGAGCTGGGGGTATTTCACGAAAGGTGGATTAGCAAATCGGGGATTTAAGCCAAAACCAGGCTTATTAAAGCCTGGTCTGTAGAGCCTGGTTTATTCTGTTCCACTAAAGCCAAGCAAGGCTTAAAATGGGAGGATTTAGCAAGCCAGGATAGTCAAGCCTGGCTAAAAAAACAGCTTGGCTTTTTCTTTCTAGACCCCTTTGGTAGAAGGCAGAATCACTGATCCTTCTTCTTCGTGGGGTATTATGGAAGCTGCCATCCTTAATAGTTGCATTACCACCTCCTTCTGTATATCTTACTTAGTAGAAGAATTTCCGTCTATCCCACAGACTTACTGCTACATTGATACAATGACTTAATCTTCTAAGACAAATACTGATGCCATAAATAGATACATGTATTTCCACACTCACTCAAGAGGGGCCACAATGCATATTACTGCCATTGCCAAAAAATAGAGCTTGTAGAGTGTCTATTTTTGCTATATTTGAATTGAAATCCTGAATAAAAATCCCCATATTTTTAAATGGACTCCTTAAAAGTAATCATTTTTATTTATTTTCAATGCAAATTTTATACCAGTAGCTTTATGAACTTTATGACACAGTACTATATGTATGTAGTATTGTATGACACAGTACTGTACTCAAAGTACAGTGAGTACAGTACAGTATAAACAGTACAGTACAGTATGTACAGTACTGTATGATACAGTACAGAGCATAGAATACGATACAGTGCATTGTGGTGCAATACAGTATGATACAGTACAGTGCATAGAGTACAGTACAGAGCATTGGTATAGTACTGTATGATGCAGTATAGGAAAGCACAAGGTGGTTCTGTACTGTATCATACTGTACTGTACTGTACTGTACTGTACTGTACTGTACTGTACTGTACCACACTGTACTTCACTGTATTGTACTGCATCATACTGTACTGTGCCATATTACACTGTGCCATACTGTATATACTGAAATATGGGACTTGTGTTTTTTTTTCTTTAATGACCAATATGGTGTTATTTATTGATCTGCAATATGACTGCAGGCTGATAAATAAGGCAACATAAACCCATTAATAATTGAAGAAGTGTTAAAACTCATTGGTTTGTAATCAGATTGACTGTCTAATGCCCAGTAAAGACATCAGGATTAGGTTAAACCTGACTGTTAGCCTGGTCGGAGCAGGCTAGGTCCGTAGCATTAGTTTCCATGGGAACTAATGTAGCATAGCTTTCATGAAACCAAATCAAGCCTCAACATATCCAGGTTAACTGGTCAAGTTAATCTGGCAAGATTAACCAATTTTCATGAAACGAATGAACGCTAATCCAGGATATAATAAACCGGGATATCAGTTAAATCCTGGCTTTTTCCCTAATCTACCTTTCTTGAAATAGGCCCCTGATTGGACACACTAGTTAAGCATACACTTGTTTACAATAGTGGCCAACTTGTTCATTTCATTGAGGCATTCAAATACATACAAAACAACTACTTCAGTAAAATCAGAAGCAGCAAATCATGGAGGCAAAATCATAGTGGAGGTAAGAAAGGGAAAAGAGAAATGTACAATGAGGAGAGGCGGGGTGGGTGGGGGATTTATATAGATTTTTTGTTTTATAGAGGCCAGTTTTGAATTGCAGCCATCTGTAGGTGCTCTTTGAGAGCGGTTTGAAGGAGTCAAGGGATTTACACGCCTTTATGACTGTTGGTAGGGCATTCCACATTTTGGTGGCATATGAGCGGAAGGAATTAAGACCCTTGTTTGTGCCAAATCTGGGTTGGACATGGTTAGTAGCACTCCCTCTGGTGTTGTGGGAGTGTACCTCATTGACATTAAGGAAGTGGACAAAAAGAAATCTTTAATTTTAGGTCTTTGGTGTGAAAATGTAATCACATGGTGGTCCGTGGCTCAAATGATAAATAAATGGTGGTCCCTGGAGTCAAAAAGGTTGAAAACCCCTGTTATAGATGATTTTAAGGTTTTATACATTTTGGTTCGGTGAAAAGACACAAACCAGTGTCTACAAGGTAAAACAAACCCACAAGGTTTTCTGTCCTAGAGTTTGTTTATATTATAATTCTTTACTCTGATTCTTGCACTTTTCTTTAATTCTGTCTAGATTATTAATTGTACATGATTGTCTGTATTATTGAAATTAATCTCAACTTTTACAGTTTTACTACATTTTCTGCTTTGATTCTGTGTTAACTTGAATCATGTCAGTTTGTTTTCAGTTGTTAATTTTTTTATTATTATTTTTTTACAGCACACAGACACAATGTCTCTGTATGGGCTGCGAGATAGGCTTTGTAAAGGGCTCCAAAGGCTACAGCAGAATTAATGTGCTGTAAAAAACAAAGAGGAAAAAATATAAAATTAATAACTGAAAACAAACTGACATGACTCAAGTTAACACAGAATCAAAGCAGAAAATATAGTAAAACTGATTAAAAGGTTGAATTGGGATAAATTTCAATAATACAGACAATCATATACAATTAATAATCTAGACAGAATTAAAGAAAAGTGCAAGAATCAGAATAAAGAATTATAATATAAACAAACTCTAGGACAGAACCCAGATAGCAAAATTAATTGATTCAACGTTGAATCTGGTTATCTAACCAAAATTCAACGTTGAATCAATGCATTTTGCTATCTGGGAAAACCTTGTGGGTTTGTTTTACCTTGTAGACACTGGAGTTTGTCTTTCACCTAACCAAAATGTATAAAACCTTAAAATCGTCTATAACAGGGTTTTCAACCTTTTTGACTCCAGGGACCACCATTTATTTATCATTTGAGCCACGGACCACCATGTGATTACATTTTCACACCAAAGACCTAAAATTAGAGAATTCTTTTTGTCCACAATTAAGTGGTGCTAATTCAGATGATGAATATTTTAACTCTTGGGAGTGTAAAAATGAAACCAAATGGACCCGCAAGGGTCCATTTGGTTTCATGTTTACACTCTCAAGAGTTACATCTGGTCACCAACTTTCCATCATTTATCCTGGGGACCACCCGGAACCCTCTCAAGGACCACTGGTGGTCCCCGGACCACCTGTTGAAAACCCCTGGTCTATAACAAAAATAAAAATAATACAGTACTTTGACTGAAACCTTTTATCTGGTTTTTGGTCTTTTTCGGTCGGTTTTTCGGTCTTTTTTTTTTTTTTTTGCTCAATCCTCTGAGTCCTCTCCCGTCTCCGTCTCTCTTCTCAAAATGCACTGCGCAAACAAAGGAGTGATTTTTCCCAGTCATTTGCATGAAAACAAGTGGAAAAAAAGATTTAATGTAGGCTATTTAACCTGGATTTATTCAAGGTGCAGTTCACCCTCCGGCCACAATGGGTGGCCGGGGGTCGCTGTAGCGCAGTTGCGCCCATGATGCGCTCATTTTGGGGACAGAGAAGAAGTCGAGTAACACGAGGGGGAGGGGTAGGGGCTCGGACAGAAATGGATTTATTAAAACACTGATTTATTTTCATACATAGCTCTCCGGGGCTGGAAACTGCTCCGGATATAAAGAAACCGTCGGCACATTCCGGTAAGCTGCTTTGTTCGTGTGTCCGTGCATATATGTAGCGTTGATTTGATTAGAGCGATCCCCCCAAGACGAATTGGCAGCTTCTCTTTTAACTCCACGGAGTACAACGTAATCCACGTAAACACCCTCCCGTGGAAGTTATATATTATGGCTAGTACAGCATATTTGTATTTTGCATTAGTGGCCTGCTTATGATCAAATATGGCCCCCTGCCTCGGCCGACCAGAGTCTGACCATACTCGAAAGGCGTCTCTAGCAGCTGAATGTAACTCAGATACATGTTCTTTCCACCCGGGTTTGATGTGGGGTGCTTTATTGCTACGTTTATAAACCTTACCACAGGTAATTAAACCATTGACAATTTCATCGTATGTGGAACACAGGTCTCTACCATGTTGTACAATGTAGCCATGTCATGTCATGTAATGTGTTGTGTGTGTGTGTGTGTGTGTGTGTGTGTGTGTTGTGTGTGTGTGTGTGTGTGTGTGGTGTGGTGTGTGTGTGTGGTGTGTTGTGTGTGTGTGTGTGTGTGTGTGTTGTGTGTGTGCGCGCGCGCGCGCTCTGTCTGCAAGGCAGAATCAAGCACTGTCGAGTGGACCAGAGCTCTTTCACCTACAGTCCAGCTTAATGATAACGTTGCATTTTGGGGGCATTAGATCTACAAGCTCTGAAGATGTCATACTCAGTGTTGTAGTGGTACTTTTAGAAGTGGGGGACGCCTCTGAAAGGGGAATCCCCCCCCCCCCCATTTGAGAAAGGGGAGAAAGGGGAATCCCCCCCATAATGTGTACACTTGTACAATCTCAGAAAAAAGTAAACTCATTAACATGGTGAAACACATCTTGATGATGTCATCAAGATGTATTTCACCATGCTAATGATTTTTTTCAGACCCAAAAATATTTTAGATGTGAGGAGAGGGGGGGCGTCCCCCCGCGTCCCCCTCCACTACACCCCTGGTCATACTGCAATGCATATGTGGGCTTGCAGATAAACGGTTTTGATGAATATTGAAAAAAAAAAAAAAAATACACTTTTGCCCCAGATTATTTTGCTTTTTTTAAATGTTCAAATTGTTTGGCAAAATTGGCACAGAACAAAGCTTTGAAGATTACTTTTTTGGAGCGTCACAGCTTGAACACACAATAGGCCTACCATATAGCATGCTACTACAGTGCATGTTTGTACTTGAATAGAAAAAAAAGCTGCATTTGATTGGGTTTGATTCAATTAGCATTGAATCTATCTATCTATCTATCTATCTATCTATCTATCTATCTATCTATCTATCTATCTATCTATCTATCTATCTATCTATCTATCTATCTATCTATCTATCTATCTATCTATCTATCTATCTATCTATCTATCAATCAATCACGGTCCGGGTGACATTTAGGCACACGTCATTCAGGAAACACATGTTGGAGCTGCTATCCTGGTATTGTACAAGCACATACTAGTTCCCCTTTAGACCCTGCTTCTGGATGTATGTCCTGACTTAGACAATTCAGCAGGGCGGTAAGTCTGTTTGTTGCTGTCTGTCCTCATCCTGCTCACCTGCCTTCCCCCCCAACAGGAAGCCCTAAACGGCGTCATCAGGCGTTTAGGCCTGGAATATGGCCAATCATGCAACACTTGATTCTATACAGAATCAAGAGTTACACTCAAGAATTAACGCAATTAGAAAATGGAGCATGATTGTTATTTTGACCTATGTTTTGCCACTTCTCTTTCCCAATTGTGGACAAAAATGTGAAAGTTCTTAGTTTTGGGTGCAAGAAACTAAACTCAAATACTTTTTTTCAAACGTCAGTATTATCCTATACAGGAAAACCTTCCAACCCCCCCCCCCCCCCTCTATGTGCTATAACAGTAAGCTCAAACTTTCTAGGGGCCTTGAAATTGATTTTTTCAGTTGGAACAATCACATTTTTGATGCGTAGATCTTGTTGTGCCGCTCATTTTGAAAGTAGCTCTCAAGTCAAAAAAGTGTGGGCACCCCTGCTATACAGTGTACTGATAGAGGGCCGTCCGTCCAGCCCTCACCCCTCCCTGGGCAGGCAGCGCTAAGAATACCTATATGGACAGCAGAGCCTTGAGACTAGTCAGGATATCCTGTGTACAACACATTAGCAGACAGGGAGGCTCCCCAGGAACATACATCAAACATGATATGGCGAAGAGCCAAGAAGTATGTGCCCAGACGCTGCACAGCAGGATAAGTAATACAGAGAACTATTTATTACAGCCTGTCAGGGGCGTCATCTTGTGCCCGTCCTCATGTAGGCTGTCATGTATTTATTTGTTTGTTTTGGGGCAATCTTTTATCCCCAGACAGTGGAGAGGCTGGTTAGTGGAAATAGTGATAGGCCATTAGCCATCCTGCTGTTTTGGGGACCATCAACACCTCCAGTCTCCAGAACCAGTTAACACACCCTGGAAACATGCCATTGTAATGTATAGTTGCCCCTAATCCCCCACCACTACTCATTGTTTGTCAGTTACCATGCGTTTTTTTTTTCTTTCTCCCTAGCATGAATTCCTGGCCCAAGCCTAGCCTGAGCCAGCAAATTAATGCGGAGCCACAGCCAGCCCCTGTGAAATCCTACTGAAATCCTCATGTAGGCTGCAGCCTACACAGAGATTACGCCTCTGCAGCCTGTTCACACAGTCTAAATACATCCTGCTCTGCAGGTCGTTGGGTCTTATTGCATAGGAGGGTGGTTATTGCATGTCATAAAGACTTTAATAAACAGAATAAACATTCTAAAAAACACTCAGCCTCTACAAGTGTAATAGTGTTATTGGGTAATATGTGTACTATTACTTATTTTACACATATTACACTATTACTAAAACTAAAACTTGGAGTGGTTTATGATAGCTGAGATGTGTGGGTCTAATCCTGAAAAGAGTAGATATAGTGATGAAAGGATGTTTGAGTAGAAGAGTGAAACGTGCCAAAAATGTTAGAATTATGGTGCCTCATCACTACCTGTACATGTTGTAACTCAAGAACCGTAGTACATACAGACATGTACTTGGTACCGAAATGTCCATAATACCCAACTTTATATGAACATTCAAAACACTTATGGGCTTAGAATCTTTGCATTTTGAGTTACATTTTTGGACACCATCTTGGATTTTGGAGACAGCCATCTTGGACTTTTGCATGGTACACGAAACATTTGAAGACAGTGGTGTTTGAAGACTATATGTACAATTTTCACGCCTGTATCACAATTTGATTAACTTGAGAATCAATGTTACAGATTTCTAGCTCTCCCCAGACTGTAAAAAGTGCATAAATGCTGTATCTCAAGAACTGTAGTACATATGTATATGTACTTAGCACCAAGTTGTCTGTAAATGCCCAACTTTATAATAACTTTCAATACATTTATAGGGCATAACATCAATGCATTTCAAGTTATGAAGGAAAAAAAACACATTTCTGGGCAGACATCTTGGATTTCTTTTTTCACCGGTGTAAAAACAACTGCATTCTGGTTGAAGAGTCAATTTTATAGGTGCCTGGGGGAGGGGTGGCATTATCCAAAAGCCAGTCATTACAACTTTGTTCAAAAAGGTGCACAACTATGCACAGAAAGGTGTTTTCACCAACCCCTCCTCGAGTATGTCCAATCTAATCATGAAACACATTCTCTGTTGACGTTACTTGCTCTTTCCTCCTCCTTCTAGATCTCTCACACCTGATTAAAGAGGAGAACAGCCCCAGTCTGGTCCAGGTGGAACTAGAACCTTTGCAGATGCAACCCGTGGTGAAGTTGTACAATATAGGTATGTGCGGTTTTATTTGCAGTTAGCTAAACATGTGCTCATTATTAGCATAACGTAATACTTTCCTCTGTAACTGTTCCAGTAAATTGTTCATATTGGGTTGCGCAATATTGGAAAGCATTCATGTGATAATGTTGCTGAATGTCTCGATAACAATGATGATGATGATTGTGAACGCAGTGAGCAAGATTGCTATGTCACACTGTCTATATGGGAAGCCAACAGTGTTCACGTCCCATTAAAACATAAAGTCTTTGAGTCATTCTATATACCATTACTCGCACAGTAGCTTGCTACTACTAGTTACTACTACTACTACTACTACTACTACTACTACTACTACTACTACTACTACTAAATAATAATGATATAATGTAAAATTTTCAATATATCTTGCAGACTTAAAAATATCATTTGGCATGTAAAACCATTTCCAGGTCAAGAACGGCTGCTCCAGGTGAAAGTAGAACCTCTGCAGATGCAGATTAAAGAGGAACATCAGGAGAGCAGTCCCAGTCTGGTCCAGGAGAAAACTAGAACCTTTGCAGATCAAAGAGGAACATCAGGAGAGCAGTCCCAGTCTGGTCCGGGTGAAACTAGAACCTCTGCAGATGCAACCTGTAGTGATGTTGTACAGGATAGGTATGTACCATACCTTAAGTGTTCCAGTAGTAAATTGTTCATAGTAGGCTGCACAATATTTGAAAGCATATCATATTCATTTGATAATGTTGAATGCCTGAGGGCCTTGAAGCAGGTGGCTTGAGCGGGTCTTGAGTGTACAGGGTTTTATGATGTTAGATCAGATTCCACTTACTGTCTCAACTACTGTAAGTGCAATTTAATTCAAGAAGTTAAAACAAATATTGCATTATTCCACAAAGTAAAATGTATTACTTAGGTTAGGTTAGAAGGTTGAGTAGTAGTGAGGGAAGAGTGGGAAGTACTTGAGGCACACACACTTTATTTTCACCTTTCTCTGTAAATAAGTAAGAACAAAACTTTGGAATGAATCAAATACAAATAAATAGTCATCAAGAATCCTAAGCAAGGAAGTTGAAAGCTAATATATGTCCTTAAAATAGCTGTAAAATGTGTGCATGCATAAGCCTGTTGACACAAGGTTAGAATGTTTGAGAGGGCTGCGAGGAAGGACTCAGGAATAATGGCTGTGCTCAATTTGTGTCATACAGTACTTCCACACCAAAACATGGGGTTATTTGTTAATGGGATATTTGTTTTTTCTCTCTTTTGTCTATCTCTGTACTCTCTTCCTCACTCTAGATCACTCACTGCTTCCTGTTTTTAAAGACGAAGTTTCCCAAGACCAGAAAAATGGCCTATGCTTGGCCCAGGTGAAACTAGAACGTCTGCCAATTAAAGAAGAACAGCATGAGATGAGCCCTAATGAGCTACTGCTAAGACACGATGGGTCAACGCTGACGGTGCAAAGTGAAGATGATGACGACAAAGACACAGCACCTGTACCCAGCACTGCGACTGATCACATGAAATCACAAGCATCACAGCCAAATAGAGATGACCGGCTCGACTGTTCACGCAGTTCCGAATATGACACTGAAGACAGCGATGAGTGGAATAAACCCTCTTCTGAAAAGGACGTTGAAGACAGTGACTGGGAGGAGACCCAGGAAGGTCATTCAGCTTTGAACAAACCAGACAAATCGGAGTCTCACCGTCACCAAACATCAACTCAACAGTTTTGCACACAGAAGAAAACTCACACGTGTAAACACTGTGGCAGGTCTTGTGCTTCATTGCGTAGTCTAAAGGTACATCTGCGGGTCCACACTAGAGGAAAACCATTTAGCTGTAAGGAATGTGGCACGAGCTTCAGCCAGTCGCGTGCTCTCAAAACACACATGCGTATCCACACCGGAGAAAAGCCATTCAGCTGTAAGGAATGTGGCAAGAGCTTCAGTGGGTCAGGTCATTTAAAAACACACATGCGTATCCACACCGGGGAAAAGCCATTCAGCTGTAAGGAATGCGGCAAGGGTTTTGCCACGTCATCTCGTCTGCAAACACACTTGCTCGTCCACACCGGAGAAAAAGCATTCACTTGTGCTACGTGTCACAAGGAATTCAGACTGATACAGCACCTGAAACAGCACATTCGCTTGCATACGGGGGAAAAGCCGTTCCACTGCAACCACTGCGGCAAGAGCTACAGACAGACAAGTAACCTGAAGAAACATGAGCGGCGTGTCCACCACGTTGGAGGGAGACCTTTCCATGAGTTTCATTGTGAACAGTGCGACAAGAAATTCTCGTGTCAATATAACCTGGATGTACACTCGCATATCCACACCGGAGAAACACCTTTCCGATGTACCGAATGCGACAGGACCTTCGGTAAGTCTTACCACCTGAAGAGGCACATGCTGACCCACGCTAGTGAAAAACCGTTCCCTTGTAGCATATGTGAGAAGAGTTACACTCAATCTGGCGCCCTGGAGTCACACATGCGCACCCACACCGGGGAAAAACCTTTCCAGTGTACTACTTGTTACGAGTGTTTCCGTGAGTTAAGTCACCTGAAGATACACATGCGTCTCCACACCGGAGAAAGACCATACCGATGCGTTACGTGCGATAAGAGTTTCTTTGATTCAAGCGGCCTAAACAGACACATGCGTAATCAACACTAAGGGACGATCATCTCCACTGTAAATAGTTTGAGAATTAACCAGCTGTGTTTTTGTAGGGAAGGTGGTTATGCCGGTACACACACACACACACACACTACGTGTGTGTGTTGTGTGGTGTGTGTTGGTGTGTGTGTGTACTAGGGTTTAATACCGGGATCCCGGTTTCCCGGGAGCCCGGTACAACTGACTTAATTTCCCTCCCGGAAATCCTCCGGGACCCGTCTTCCGGAGGTTATCATTTCTTTCTCATTTTTTCCACACAAATCGTGTTTTTCCGATATCTGTGAGTGGTAAAATCAAATCTATAACCCTCGCATAAGTTCCAAACATCACTGATAATTAGACTATGCAGCGAGGGGGCTATGAACAGGATCCCCGCGGGACACAATATTGGCGACACGTGGTCTAAATGCGAGCAGTCAGGACTCAGGACTATGGACCGCACGAATGCCGCATCCTCCTTCATTCATTGAATCAGATGCAGACCAGCTTATAGCATACACTAGCAAAAATATGAAGGTCTGAAGAGAACGTTGGACTTCCTATACTGCATGGACTTATTTTCCTCGCGACAGATTGTCTCTGTTCTACAACTTCTATACACGGCCACTCAGCAATGTGAAATAACTTACAACACAGGTAAAAAAAACACCACAGCGCTCTCTCTGTCTCTCCCCCCATGTCCACCGAGGCTATTGATATTACAATATATACAAAATAAGTTATATAACTTGCATCCCGTAACTTGTTGTCATGTCAGACAGCGACTAAAACATGCGTAGTCAACAACGCTTCGTTTGCATTGATGAGCTGGAAACGCAGCTGCAATCATATATTTAATGCCCATAACCTACCAAATATTTGTTCGTCAAGCCTCAATCATCGTATCTTACGCGATGTACAAGAGCACTTTTGAGGCGCGTTCTACCATCGCATCCTCTTGATGTGCAGACAACCTTATTATGCGATATCCAGACCACATTTGAGACGCGCTGTCAGCTTCGCTCTCTCTCTCTCTCCTCTTCTCTCTCTCCTCTCTCTCTCTCTCTCCTCTCTCTCTCTCTCTCTCTCTCTCTCCGATGTCCTAACCTTCCAATAAGTAGCCTATTTTGCGTGCCGCATTGCTAATATTTGTGTAACCGGCTTACATTTGTATTTGATATTGTTCATATTTTGTAAAATTAAAGGTTTAAAACAATAAAATATCACTATTCAATTGAGAATATTAACTGTCGACATATAATTGCATTTTTAGGAGGACTTTTTTAACTGACTTATCCTTCTATTTTTTTTACGGGAATTCCCGGGAGCCCGGAAATTGTCGGCAAAATCCCGGGATTTGAAATGGGCCAAATTTGGGAAAAATATAAACCCTAGTGTGTACCGTATTGTCCCGAATATAAGACGACCTGGTTATAAGCCAATCCCCATTTTTCAACACTCATTTGTGTAAAAAGAACATTGAATGCGAAAAAATATAGTCCCCAAATATGAGACGACTCAATTTTTTATGTATAAGTGTATGTATATGTACTGTATATATTATGTGTGTGTGTGTGTTGTGTTGGGTGTGTGTGTGTGTGTGTGTGTGTGTGTGTGTGTGTGTGTGTGGTGTGTGTGTGTGTGTGTGTGTTGTGTGTGTGTGGTTTGAATGATTAAAAAATCAAATTAATCACAACTTCAAAATTAATTTAGTCATGATTAATCACCATTCAAACTATGTTCAAAATATGCCTGTTTTCATTTACAGGATGTGAACATTTAAAAAAGAAACAGAATCTGGGGAGAAAAAATATTGAAATATGTATCAAAATAGGTGATCTAATGCTTGTAGATCCTCCAGCTATACTGTATGGCTCTGGTTACAGAAGCACAAATAGCAATAGCAGTACCAGTATGCATATGAGAGCAGTATGCATATATAAGAGCTGTCAATCGATTAAAAATTTTAATCGCATGAGTGCCCATAGTTAATCTTTGATTAATCGCAACTTAATCGCATATTTTTATGAGTTTCTAAATATACCTTAAATGAGTGTTTTTTCAAGAATATTCATATCAAGGTCAATAGTTTATTCTTCATTTGAGCCACAGACCACCATTTGATGGCATTTATTTAGACTTCCAGACCTAAATTAAAGAATTTGCCAACAATTGTGTGTAGGTGTCATCCACATCATCAACTGCCTTAAATGCTGTTATATTGCAAATATTATGTGCTGCTTCAACAAGTGCAGAAGACAGATTTTGTTTTAATGCGTGTTTATACAATAAAGATTTCTTATTTGTCCCATGTAACTGTGTAAACCAATTATGAAATGAAGCTGTTTTTAATGTATTTGTTTTGTGGCTTTCACCTTTATTTGTATTTTAACTCTCAGATCGTCAAGAACGTCTTTGACTTCTTTTAGACTAGGCAGGTCCCTGCCAAGTACTGAATGTATTGTACTGTTTTCAATGCATACAGTACATCAGTAGGTATTGAGTGCCATCTAGTGGAACTAGTGGATTATTTCCACTACCAGATGAATGAAACCCTGGCCTGAGCAGAACTATAGCAGAAAAATACCCCCCTTTTTTCCTGGGCGCTGAAACCTTTCCAGTCAAATGTGCCAGTGAAAAAAATATTAAGAACAATTGGCATGATCATGGGCTGAGAACTCCCTGATGAGAACCATGCACTGCATAGTAGAATTATTATACTATGCATGCAGTCTAAATTAAAACACAATCATTCCCACATGACTAGGGTCTAGGGACAAATGGAACCAAATTTGGTTGCATTTGTACACTCTCAGAAAAACATGTTGAAAATGGGTGTAATTCCCCTTTAATATATTCCATATTTAACTATTTGCTCCAGTTGCGGTAATGCTTTTGGTCTAATACACAGTTGGTTGACTGAATAGACTAGACGAGCATTTGCATGGCAGACAACAGTTGAGTTACACAAATGCTGAGTTAGTTTTCCTTTCTGTGGATATAGTGAAAGTGAACACACTTCTATTTCTGCAGACATGTACTGTACATTCATTCTGAGTGCAGACCATTTTTGCTGTTGAGAAGAATGAATAAAGACACAATTATTTCTGCAGACATTTAATGTACATTCATTCTGAGAATAGACCATTTTTGCTGTTGAGAAGAGTGAATGAGAACTTTGCTGCTTATACGGCTTATTTCTGCAGACATGTACCATGATGTCATATACTGTATATTTACAATAATACACAGATAGAAAATTAAGGTACTTGAAATAGATTCCCTCCATATTGTTCTGTTCACAGACCTATTGATTAGTGCAGTAACATACATAACATACAGTCATTAGTTCAGTAACATACATAACATACAGTCACATCAAGAGTCAGTAGCTTTTAAGCAGGTAGATAGAAGAGGTTCTGGATGGAAAATGCAAGTAGACTATCACTGCCTCATCACCAGTATTGAGTCAGTTTCCCAGATGGCAGCAGATTCTTCCCTCTATAATTCCACGGTCGACAATGTGGGAGATTATGCAAATCTATACAGTACATATGCCAGGATTTTGCCTTGCTACATATTTACTATAACATTATGCATGATAAAGTAAGCTGACTGTCAAATTTTGTCACAACCTTGTATCTTGTTGACCTTTTGATAAACGTCTCTCCAAAAACAGGAAAAAGAAAAGAAAAAGTCATGTTCTGTATTATTCCTTCAACATATGTCCAAATTGCAGCAATACAATAACGTGTACTACAAGATTAAAGAAGCAATCCAATGAAGTAAAATAAATAAGCAAATCAATGTAAAATTACTTTTGAATTCAGTAAGAATCGTGTTGTATATGATCGGTTTGCACCAGGTGCAATGTGTTTATTGTCACTGTCATATTGTTTTGTTATCATGTGTTTATTTAATGCTAATGTTATAGAGAGAGTTAATTTGAATGCTGTTTTAGCCCAGGTAACCCTTGGAAATTATAGGCTATTGTTTTCATCTCAATGGGACCACCTGATTAAGGTATGGCAAGTGATTTCACTTAATTCAAATATTACTACGGTACTATAGAGTGTGGTGACCATATAAGGAGTTCCTCCCTGTCCCCTGTGAGCCATTGGGGTCAATAAACCCTAGTTTCAGTTTGGGCTCTGAGAAAAGCCTTTCGTCCAATCAGGATGAGAGGGGACTTTCCCAATCAGGATCGAGTGGGGTTTGTTCCTTGGAGTTATGTGTTGCCATGTTGTATTTCCCCTCACTGTAGTGTGTGTGCATGTGCATATCATGCTACTGGGGGACCGGAGGGTTTTTCAAATCTCCTGAATCACTACCCAGATGCAAAATGCATTGATTCAACCAAAATTCAACGTTGAATCAATGCATTTTGCATTGATTCAACCAAAATTCAACGTTGAATCAATTAATTTTGCTATCTGGTAACCATACCTTAAATAAACATAAGTGATGATGTGGTAACATAGTTCGAGAAATCATTTTGTACTTTCAGCACTATTCAGTGCCTTCATCAGAACATTGTTAGCATCAGTTGACAGATCATTCAGACATTTCCTCAACATATAGCATGTGGCACCAAAGGACGCTCCAGCTGCAATAACGGAACCCATAACAGGGATCACGATGGCTGCAATATTAGCAGATCTTTCCAAAACTGCAAATCGTGTAGCGGTGACAAGAAGCTGTACAACCGCAGCGGGACTACATGGAATCTGTGTTGCATGTGTAATTTCAACCTTCAGCTCCTCCACTGGCACACCTGATGCCTCTGCAAGTTTCTGCAGGCTCTCTTTATCAATGTCGAACGCCTTCCGATACCTCTCAATCTCTAACAGCAAAATGGCTGTATCCACCATGATTGAAAGGCCTGGGACTGGCACTGCAGCTACAGCACAGACAGGCCATGGCTACACCTGTGCGCAAAAAGTCCGGCGTCTTTTTCGCCATCTTTGAGTTTTTGAATGGATGTGGATGAAATAAAATGGCCGTTGCGGAAAAAGTGCCGCAAAGACCAGCTTCTTTCGTGCGCTCGGCCTGACGGAAAAAAGACGGTGCCTACAAATGCGCGTCACCCGGCAGTGATAGACACCAGCCAATGGAACAGAAGCAGCCAGCAGCTTCTCCACCGTACGTCCACAGCCATCTAGTGGAGAGAGTTGCGACATTGATGGGTTGGAAACTGAGCGCACTGTTCATGCAGCCTGAATAGGGACAACGTGGAGTTGGAAATACAATTTGTTTTCAACAAGGGCGGCGCAAATAAGAGCTATTTTAGGGTTAGGCATGTGTGAAACATGGCAACTGTTTTAAAGTAGCTACTGTACAGTAACAATTAAATGGGAGTACTATAGCTACAAAACGATCTAAAATCAATGGATTTAAGATCATTAAAGCTGGGCTGTTGCCTGAGTTGAATGCATTTCTGCCTATAGTTGTCACAGGTCTATGTGGAGCAGTAGCTCAATACACTTTTGAACGGGAGTGTCGTAACTCTGTCCCACTTTGGCTCTGCTGTGCGTCTCCTCTTGGAACCGCCCAAAGCCTCAAAGAGCGATCTTTAGAGCGTCAGAAGTCCCGTGTCCATCATCCAGTGTGTCTGCACTGACAGCAATGATATCATCCAGATGCGTGAGTGCAGGGCTTCCTTCTTTTTCTGTATGATCTCCTTGGTGATGTTGGGCACAGCGAGGAGCAGTACATACCTCTTAATTTTAGGTAGATTCTGTTGTATGTAGCCAAGCCGATTGAAGTCGTAGAGAGGTTATGGCTGCAGATCAGGAAGACATCAACATCTGCTACATTGATTTTTTAAGCTCTGGGAGGAATAGAAATTAAGACACTTAATAACATTCTAATGAGACTTACCATTGCATTATTGTATTCGTAAAAAAAAAAAAAGAGTCATTTGTTGAAAAACGCGTGAGAGTCACAGGGGGGAAATGACCAGTGGACTGACCTGCAAAATAAATGGTGATTGTTCAAAAAGTGTATGCTTTAACTTTTTCTTTTCCATTTCTAAAATCAAAATTGGAACCACAAGTTGAATTGTGAGCTTTTACACACACTGTATTAAATCGTGGCCATATTATAACGTAATATGTTGTACATCTTACATCGACATCTACAGTTGCATATTTTAATAGTAAGTGTGACTGTGTCAGGGTAATTTAGGAGAACTTGAAGAAGAGTAAAATAGTTCAAACCTTTGATGCAGTTTTCTCGATGGTTTGCAGTACGCGTGCCTCATTGAAATCACGTTTCCTTTTCTCGGCCTTAATGTCGGCGTCAATCTTATTGCGTAAAAAGTAGAAGTTCTTGTTCATGTTCTTGATCTCTTTGGCGAGCAGAACATGGCATTCTCTGAAGCGTTGTGCCGCCACAATGATGAAAAAGTCATAGCGTTCAAATTGAACATCAACAAGGTATTTGTCTGCTTTGAATTCTGGTGAACCAATACCAGGGAGATCCCACCATGTGACATTTGGGTAGTCAGGGTGGGTATATGCTGTTGGCTCCTTGGTGGTCTCCACAACGCCAGTCGGAGCAGAGCCAGGGTCATCATCATGCAAATGTCGTATGGCATTGATGAATGATGACTTTCCAGATCCTGTCTCCCCTGTGACTGCGATGTTCAGCTGCACATTGTCTATCTGTTTTAAAAAATCTTGAATCTTTCCCACTCATGATTTCAAGTCCAAATTCTTCAAGCTGGTTGTGAAGTCTTTAAATATATCTGAATCTGAATCCATTAAGCTGAAGCTTAATCCAGCCATCTTCTAGACAATAGTATTATTATATATTTCAAATTATATATTATATCAAATTTAAATTACCGTATTGTCCCGAATAATAAGACGACCATTTATAAGACGACCCTCATTTTCCAAGACCCATTTACAGAAAAAATAACATTAAATGTCAATAGTATAGCCCCTGAATATAAGACGACTCAATTTTTGAGATATTTTCCATTGGGAAAAAAACATAGTCTTATATTCAGGCCAATAGGGTATTCCTTTTCTCCCTGGAGGAGGTAGCCTACATAATTAAATAGTTTCCAATTGCAGAGACAAGATGTGCTAGAAAACTACTCTGGGGCTGGCTTTATATATTTTTGGTCTCACTTCTTTCTCCTTCTACTTGAGGGCAGTCCTTGATGGTTCCGCCCCCTATAGCTATTAGCTATAGAGGCCTGGTAAACACCTGCCCTCATCTGAATGCAGCCGAGCTGGCACTTTGTAATCACTCTGTGATCACTGCAGTCAGAACATGCTAAAAAAAAAAAAAGGTTGTGACATTTTCCCAAGGAAATGATTATCACATTACTAAACCGACCGACTGGTCTCTCTCTGTGTGTGTGTGTGTGTGTGTGTGGTGTGTGTGTGTGTGTGTGTGTGTTGTGTGTGTGTGTGTGTTGTGTGTGTGTGTGTGTGTGTGTGTGGTGTGTGTGTGTGTGTGTGTGTGTTGCCTCAGTATGAAGATGCATCAGGCATAAGAACAAAAGAACAAAAGCAGGCAACCTTGGGCATGGCAACCATAATCTGCCCATGGTCTTCAAATGACGTCTTGTACTAAAATGACAGCATGTTCTTTATTGATACAACATGCATCTGTTAAATACCTGTTAATCTGTGATGTGATGTGTGTTCAAAACGTTGGACTATTTCTTCATAATTATCTGCCACCACAGAGGCAGCGATAGACTCATGTATATTATGTGTCTCAAGTGTCTCATATTAATCATTTGCTAAATAAGTTAATTGAGTGAACTCATGTCTGAGTTAACTCACGATTAATGACTTATATTAATATTGTGATATATTTTCAATTTGGGACGGAACCAAATAGTCCAAAAATGCATTTTCTGCATCCTAATATTTAGTACATCACTACTAAAAAGGACGTAAATACATAATCAGTACTGTAGATCAAACAGGGACAGATTAAACATTTTCAAAATGATCACGTCATGCAGACAAGCAACTGACGAGTGTGATTGTATTCATACAAAAAAGGCAAGTACCCCAATGGGTAGATTAAAACACAGAATCAAAGGGTAAACATGAAAATAATTAAGATATAATTACCAGTTAAAAACATATCAATGGCATAACAACAACAAAGCCACTAAGAGAAGGTCTTTAAGTCCTTTCAAGGCCTTATGTAACACATAGATTTTTAGATGTCATTTCAAAGACGACGCTGATTTTGCCAGCATCATTCCACAGTGCCGGCACTGAGAATGCCCAATCACCCTGTGTAATGAGGCGAGACTGGTGGCCTTTCAGAATTTTGAATACCGTAATTATTTCCAAAACACACAAACCATTACGATGCATGCAAAGGTCAAGGTTGTGAGAGGCAGACTATATCTGTTTATATCTTTTCAGTATACAGTATATTCTCCATTCTTAGGGCTATTTAGTCCATTCTTTAGGTTATTTTTGTATTGGGTCCAGAGACAGGATAGAAGCATTTCCAGGGGTCCCCAGGCAAAAACATTGAGAACCCCTGGGTTATATGATAGTCCATAGTCTCTTGTTGGCCTCACTGACCTGTTGTATAATACCTTCCATCTACATTGTGATACTTTTGTTGAGACTGCTATCAGGATAGTCCCTTCTCAGTGATAGGTCACATTTCTAAAGTTAATTGTGGATCAGTGGCAACTCAATACAATACTTATGTAAAGGTATTTAGTTACCTGGCACTGGCAGAACTGGTACCGTAATACTGATCTCACATATTATATAATCATAACAGAACATCCCTTCTGCTCTGGTGGACAAAACATTAGTGATGTCCCGTGACTATTCTGCCTGTATCATCAGAGTGCCAGGCATCGTCACAACCATGTTTATAAAAATAATATCATTGCTATTACTAGAAATAGACAGTGTTGTAGTGGGACTTTTAGAAGTGGGGAGATGCCTCTTAAAGGAGAATTCCACCCATTTTAATTTTTTTTTCTGAGAGTGTACAAATGTGATCAAAGGAACAAAAGAAACTTATTAACATGGTGAAACTACAACGTAGTATAGCCTGTGAGGATTTTTTCAAAAATCCTCAAAACGATGAAAAACAGCATCATGCTGTGCAAGACCATAAGGCTATATAGCCTTGCGTTTTTGCCAGATTTCATCATTTTTTGAAAAATCTTCAAAAATCCTCAAAACGATGAAAAACCATAAGGCTATAGCCCTACCGTTTTTTTTTTTTTTAGATTTTGACATTTTTTGAAATCCTCGATACAATTCAAAACGGCATGCTGTGCAAGACCGTAAGGCTATAGCCTTGCGTTTTTTCCAGATTCATCATTTTAAAAAAAATCTTCAAAATCCTCAAAACGATCAAAAAACGGCATGCTGTGCAAGACTGTAAGACTATAGCCTTGCATTTTTGCCAGATTTTATTATTTTTGAAAATCTTCAAAAATCCTCAAAACGATGAAAAACCGTTAGGCTATAGCCTTATACCGTTATTTCGAGATTTTGACATTTTTTGAAAATCCTCAAATATCCTCAAAGCGATGAAAAAACGGCATGCTGTGCAACACCATAAGGCTATAGCCTTGCGTTTTTGCCAGATTTCATCTTTTTTTTAATCTTCAAAAATCCTCAAAACTCTGAAAACCGTAAGGCTATAGCCTTACCGTTTTTTCAAGATTTTGACATTTTTTAAAAATCCTCAAAAAAGCTCAAAACGAAGAAAAACGGCATGCTGTGCAACACCGTAAAGCCATAGCCTTACGTTTTGCCAGATTTCATCATTTTTTGAAAATCTTCAAAATCCTCAAAACACTGAAGATTTTGATTTTTTTTTAAACCCTCAAATATCCTCAAAACGATGAAAAACGGCATGCTGTGCAAGACCGTAAGGCTTTAGCCTTGCGTTTTTTCTAGATTTCATCGTTTTTGAAAATAATCCAAAAATCCTCAAAACGATGAAAAACCGTAAGGCTATTGCCTTTCCGTTTTTTTGAGAGTTTGTATTTTTTTTGAAAATCCTCAAAAATCCTCAAAACGATGCAAAATGGCATGCTGTGCAAGACCATAAGTCTATAGCCTTGCGTTTTTGCCAGATTTCATCATTTTTGAAAATCTTCAAAAATCGTCCAAACGATGAAAAACCGTAAGGCTATAGCCTTGCGCTTTTTTCGAAATTTCGACATTTTTCGAAAATCCTCAAAAATCCTCAAAACGATGAAAAAGTGCATGCTGTGCAAGATCATAAGGCTATAGCCTTGCGTTTTTGCTAGATTTCATCATTTTTCGAAAATCTTCAAAAAACGCCAAAACGATAAAAAACGGTAAGGCTATAGCCTTGCACTTTTTTTTTTCGAAATTTCGACATTATTAAAAAATCCTCAAAACGGTGAAAAACGGCATGCTGTGCAAGATCGTAAGGCTATAGCCTTGAGTTTTTGCTAGAATTCGTCATTTTTCGAAAATCCTCAAAAATCCTTATAATGATGAAAAAGGGCATGCAGTGCAAGATCGTAAGGCTATACCCTTGCGTTTTTGTCAGATTTCGTCATTCTTCGAAATCTTCAAAAATCAACAAAACGATGAAAAACGGTAAGGCTATAGCCTTGCGCTTTTTTTGAAATTTCAACATTTTTTGAAATCCTCGAAAACCCTCAAAACAATGAAAAATGGTAAGGCTATAGCATTGCGCTTTTTCGAAATTTCGACATTTTTCGAAAATCCTCAAAAATCCTCAAAACGGTGAAAAACGGCATACTGTGCAAGACCGTAAGGCATAGCCTTGCGTTTTTGCTGGTTTAATCATTTTTCAAAAATCGTCAAAACGATGAAAAACGGTAAGGCTATAGCCTTGCGCTTTTTTTTGAAATTTCAATATTTTTCGAAAATCCTCAAAAATCCTCATAACGATGAAAAAGGGCATGCTGTGCAAGATCGTAAGGCTATAGCCTTGCGTTTTTGCCAGATTTCGTCATTTTTCGAAAATCTTCAAAAATCGTCAAAACGATGAAAATCGGTAAGGCTATAGCCTTGCGCTTTTTTTTCCCGAAATTTCGACATTTTTCGAAAATCCTCAAAAATCCTCATAACGATGAAAAAGGGCATGCTGTGCAAGATCATAAGGCTATAGCCTTGCTTTTTTGCCAGATTTCGTCATTTTTCAAAAATCTTCAAAAATCGTCAAAACGATGAAAAACGGTAAGGCTAGCCTTGCGCTTTTTTCGAAATGTCGACATTATCAAAAAATCCTGAAACGGTGAAAAACGGCATGTTGTGCAAGATCGTACGGCTATAGCCTTGCGTTTTTCAGATTTCGTCATTTTTCGAAAATCTTCAAAAATCAACAAAACGATGAAAAACGGTAAGGCTATAGCCTTGCGTTTTTTTTGAAATTTCAACATTTTTTGAAAACCTCAAAAATCGTCAAAACAATGAAAAACGGTAAGGCTATAGCCTTGCTCTTTTTTCGAAATTTCGACATTTTTCGAAAATCCTCAAAAATCCTCAAAACGGTAAAAAACGGCATACTGTGCAAGACCGTAAGGCATAGCCTTGCGTTTTTGCCTGGTTTAATCATTTTTCAAAAATCGTCAAAACGATGAAAAACGGTAAGGCTATAGCCTTGCGCTTTTTTTGAAATTTTCAATATTTTTCGAAAATCCTCAAAAATCCTCATAACGATGAAAAGGGCATGCTGTGCAAGATCGTAAGGCTATAGCCTTGCTTTTTTGCCAGATTTCGTCATTTTTCGAAAATCTTCAAAAATCGTCAAAACGATGAAAAATGGTAAGGATATAGCCTTGCGCTTTTTTTTCGAAATTTCGACATTTTTCGAAAATCCTCAAAAATCCTGATGACGATGAAAAAGGGCATGCTGTGCAAGATTATAAGGGTATAGCCTTGCTTTTTGCCAGATTTCGTAATTTTTCAAAAATCTTCAAAACGGTGAAAAACGGCATGTTGTGCAAGATCGTAAGGCTATAGCCTTGAGTTTTTGCTAGATTTCGTCATTTTTCGAAAAATCCTCAAAAATCCTTATAATGAGGAAAAAGTTCATGCTGTGCAAGAGCGTAAGGCTATAACCTTGCGTTTTTGTCAGATTTCGTCATTTTTCGAAAATCTTCAAAAATCTTCAAAAATCAACAAAACAATGAAAAACGGTAAGGCTATAGCCTTGCGCTTTTTTTGAAATTTCGACATTTTTTGAAAATCCTCAAAATCCTCATAACGATGACAAAGGGCATAGATCGTAAGGCTATAGCCTTGCATTTTTGCCAGATTTCGTCATTTTTCGAAAATCTTCAAAAATTGTCTTCTCTCTTGTTTTTTATTTAGTCATATAAATTATGTCGTTTTTCCTAGATTTCGACATTTTTCAAAAGTCTCAAAAACGATAAAAACGTCATACTATAGCATGTGGTCCGAGGTCATGTACTATAGCCTGTCGTTTTTCTTCGATTTCGTCATTTTTTGAAGATCCTCGAAAACCCTCAAAACAATGAAAAACGGTAAGGCTATAGCCTTGCGCTTTTTCGAAATTTCGACATTTTTCGAAAATCCTCAAAAATCCTCAAAACGGTGAAAAACGGCATACTGTGCAAGACCGTAAGGCATAGCCTTGCGTTTTTGCCTGGTTTAATCATTTTTCAAAAATCGTCAAAACGATGAAAAACGGTAAGGCTATAGCCTTGCGCTTTTTTTGAAATTTCGACATTTTTCGAAAATCCTCAAAAATCCTCATAACGATGAAAAAGGGCATGCTGTGCAAGATCGTAAGGCTATAGCCTTGCGTTTTTGCCAGATTTCGTCATTTTTCGAAAATCTTCAAAATCGTCAAAACGATGAAAAACGGTAAGGCTATAGCCTTGCGCTTTTTTCGAAATGTCGACATTATCAAAAAATCCTGAACGGTGAAAAACGGCATGTTGTGCAAGATCGTACGGCTATACCTTGAGTTTTTGCTAGATTTCGTCATTTTTCGAAAAATCCTCAAAAATCCTTATAATGATGAAAAAGGGCATGCTGTGCAAGAGCGTAAGGCTATAGCCTTGCGTTTTTGTCAGATTTCGTCATTTTTCGAAAATCTTCAAAAATCTTTATTAAAAATCAACAAAACAATGAAAAACGGTAAGGCTATAGCCTTGCGCTTTTTTTGAAATTTCGACATTTTTTGAAAATCCTCAAAAATCCTCATAACGATGACAAAGGGCATGCTGTGCAAGATCGTAAGCTATAGCCTTGCGTTTTTGCCAGATTTATTATTTTTGAAAATCTTCAAAAATCCTCAAAACGATGAAAAACCGTTAGGCTATAGCCTTACCGTTATTTCGAGATTTTGACATTTTTTGAAAATCCTCAAATATCCTCAAAGCGATGAAAAACGGCATGCTGTGCAACACCATTAAGGCTATAGCCTTGCGTTTTTTGCCAGATTTCATCTTTTTTTTTTAATCTTCAAAAATCCTCAAAACTCTGAAAACCGTAAGGCTATAGCCTTACCGTTTTTTCAAGATTTTGACATTTTTTAAAATCCTCAAAAAAGCTCGAAACGATGAAAAACGGCATGCTGTGCAACACACGTAAAGCCATAGCCTTACGTTTTGCCAGATTTCATCATTTTTTGAAAATCTTCAAAAATCCTCAAAACACTGAAGATTTTGATTTTTTTTTAAACCCTCAAATATCCTCAAAACGATGAAAAAAACGGCATGCTGTGCAAGACCGTAAGGCTTTTAGCCTTGCGTTTTTTTTCTAGATTTCATCGTTTTTTGAAAATAATCCAAAAATCCTCAAAACGATGAAAAACCGTAAGGCTATTGCCTTTCCGTTTTTTTGAGAGTTTGTATTTTTTTGAAAATCCTCAAAAATCCTCAAAACGATGCAAAATGGCATGCTGTGCAAGACCATAAGTCTATAGCCTTGCGTTTTTGCCAGATTTCATCATTTTTAAAATCTTCAAAAATCGTCCAAACGATGAAAAACCGTAAGGCTATAGCCTTGCGCTTTTTTTTTTTTCGAAATTTCGACATTTTCGAAAATCCTCAAAAATCCTCACAACGATGAAAAAGTGCATGCTGTGCAAGATCGGAAGGCTATAGCCTTGCGTTTTTGCTAGATTTCATCATTTTTCGAAAATCTTCAAAAAACGCCAAAACGATAAAAACGGTAAGGCTATAGCCTTGCACTTTTTTCGAAATTTCGACATTTTTAAAAATCCTCAAAACGTGTGAAAATCAATGGTGAAAAACAGCATGCTAATGTTAGATCGTAAGGCTATAGCCTTGAGTTTTGCTAGAATTCGTCATTTTTCGAAAAATCCTCAAAAATCCTTATAATGATGAAAAAGAGCATGCAGTGCAAGATCGTAAGGCTATAGCCTTGCGTTTTTGCCTGGTTTAATCATTTTTCAAAAATCGTCAAAACGATGAAAAACGGTAAGGCTATAGTCTTGCGCTTTTTTGAAATTTCAACATTTTTTGAAAATCCTTAAAAATCCTCATAACGATTAAAAAGGGCATGCTGTGCAAGATTATAAGGGTATAGCCTTGCTTTTTTGCCAGATTTCGTCATTTTTCGAAAAATCCTCAAAAATCCTTATAATGATGAAAAAGTGCATGCTGTGCAAGAGCGTAAGGCTATAGCCTTGCGTTTTTGTCAGATTTCGTCATTTTCGAAAATCTTCAAAAATCTTCAAAATCAACAAAACAATGAAAAACGATAAAGGCTAGCCTTGCGCTTTTTTGAAATTTCGACATTTTTTGAAATCCTCAAAAATCCTCATAACGATGACAAAGGGCATGCTGTGCAAGATTGTAAGGCTATAGCCTTGCGTTTTTGCCAGATTTCGTCATTTTTCGAAAATCTTCAAAAATTGTCTTCTCTCTTGTTTTTTATTTAGTCATATAAATGATGTAGTTTTTCCTAGATTTCGACATTTTTCAAAAGTCTCAAAACGATAAAAACGTCATACTATAGCATGTGGTCCGAGGTCATGTACTATAGCCTGTCGTTTTTCTTCGATTTCGTAATTTTTTGAAGATCCTCGAAAACCTTAAAACAATGAAAAACGGTAAGGCTATAGCCATGTGCTTTTTCGAAATTTTGACCATTTTTCGAAAATCCTCAAAAATCCTCAAAACTGTGAAAAACAGCATACTGTGCAAGACCGTAAGGCACAGTCTTGCGTTTTTTTACCTGGTTTAATCATTTTTCAAAAATCGTCAAAACGATGAAAAACGGTAAGGCTATAGCCTTGCGCTTTTTTGAAATTTCGACATTTTTCAAAATCCTCAAAAATCCTCATAACGATTAAAAAGGGCATGCTGTGCAAGATCGTAAGGCTATAGCTTTGCGTTTTTGCCAGATTTTTGTTCATTTTTCGAAAATTCTTCAAAAATCGTCAAACGATGAAAAACGGTAAGGCTATAGCCTTGCGTTTTTTTATTTTTTTATTTTTTTTCGAAATTTCGACATTTTTCGAAAATCCTCAAAAATCCTCATAACGATGAAAAAGGGCATGCTGTGCAAGATCGTAAGGCTATAGCCTTGCTTTTTTGCCAGATTTCGTCATTTTTCAAAAATCTTCAAAAATCGTCAAAACGATGAAAAACGGTAAGGCTATAGCCTTGCGCTTTTTTCGAAATTTCGACATATAAAAAATCCTTAAAACGGTGAAAAACGGCATGTTGTGCAAGAGCGTAAGGCTATAGCCTTGCGTTTTTGTCAGATTTCGTCATTTTTCGAAAATCTTCAAAAATCTTCAAAAATCAACAAAACAATGAAAAACGGTAAGGCTATAGCCTTGCCCTTCTTTTGAAATTTCGACATTTGTTGAAAATCCTCAAAAATCCTCATAATGATGACAAAGGGCATGCTGTGCAAGATCGTAAGGCTATAGCCTTGGCGTTTTGCCCAGATTTCGTCATTTTTCGAAAAATCTTCAAAAATTGTCTTCTCTCTTGTTTTTTATTTAGTCATATAAATGATGTAGTTTTTCCTAGATTTCGACATTTTTCAAAAGTCTCAAAAACGATAAAAACGTCATACTATAGCATGTGGTCCGAGGTCATGTACTATAGCCTGTCGTTTTTCTTCGATTTCGTCATTTTTTGAAGATCCTCGAAAACCCTCAAAACAATGAAAAACGGTAAGGCTATAGCCTTGCGCTTTTTCGAAATTTCGACATTTTTCGAAAATCCTCAAAAATCCTCAAAACGGTGAAAAACGGCATACTGTGCAAGACCGTAAGGCATAGCCTTGCGTTTTTGCCTGGTTTAATCATTTTTCAAAAATCGTCAAAACGATGAAAAACGGTAAGGCTATAGCCTTGCGCTTTTTTTGAAATTTCGACATTTTTCGAAAATCCTCAAAAATCCTCATAACGATGAAAAAGGGCATGCTGTGCAAGATCGTAAGGCTATAGCCTTGCTTTTTTGCCAGATTTCGTCATTTTTCGAAAATCTTCAAAAATCGTCAAAACGATGAAAAACGGTAAGGCTATAGCCTTGCGCTTTTTTTTTTTTTTTTTCGAAATTTCGACATTTTTCGAAAATCCTCAAAAATCCTCATAACGATGAAAAAGGGCATGCTGTGCAAGATCCTAAGGGTATAGCCTTGCTTTTTTTTGCCAGATTTCGTCATTTTTCGAAATCTTCAAAAATTGTCAAATAAAAACGATGAAAAACGGTAAGGCTATAGCCTTGCGCTTTTTTCGAAATTTCGACATTATTAAAAAATCCTCAAAACGGTGAAAAACGGCATGTTGTGCAAGATCGTAAGGCTATAGCCTTGAGTTTTTGCTAGATTTCGTCATTTTTCGAAAAATCCCCAAAAATCCTTATAATGATGAAAAAGGGCATGCTGTCCAAGAGCGTAAGGCTATAGCCTTGCGTTTTTGTCAGATTTCGTCATTTTTCGAAAATCTTCAAAAATCTTCAAAAATCAACAAAACAATGAAAAACGGTAAGGCTATAGCCTTGCGCTTTTTTTGAAATTTCGACATTTGTTGAAAATCCTCAAAAATCCTCATAACGATGACAAAGGGCATGCTGTGCAAGATCGTAAGGCTATAGCCTTGGTTTTTGCCAGATTTCGTCATTTTCGAAAATCTTCAAAAATTTGTCTTCTCTCTTGTTTTTTATTTAGTCATATAAATGTAGTATTTTCCTATATTTCGACATTTTTCAAAACTCAAAAACGATAAAAACGTCATACTATAGCATGTGGTCCGAGGTCATGTACTATAGCCTGTCGTTTTTCTTCGATTTCGTCATTTTTTGAAGATCCTCGAAAACCCTCAAAACAATGAAAAACGGTAAGGCTATAGCCTTGCGCTTTTTCGAAATTTCGACATTTTTCGAAAATCCTCAAAAACCTCAAAACGGTGAAAAAGGGCATACTGTGCAAGACCGTAAGGCATAGCCTTGCGTTTTTGCCTGGTTTAATCATTTTTCAAAAATCGTCAAAACGATGAAAAACGGTAAGGCTATAGCCTTGCGCTTTTTTTGAAATTTCGACATTTTTCGAAAATCCTCAAAAATCCCCATAACGATGAAAAAGGGCATGCTGTGCAAGATCGTAAGGCTATACAGTAGCTTTGCGTTTTTGCCAGATTTCGTCATTTTTCGAAAATCTTCAAAAATCGTCAAAACGATGAAAAACGGTAAGGCTATAGCCTTGCGCTTTTTTTTTTTTTTTTTTTTAGAAATTTCGACATTTTTCAAAAATCCTCAAAAATCCTCAAAACGATGAAAAACGGCATGCTGTGCAAGATCGTAAGGGTATAGCCTTGCTTTTTTTTGCCAGATTTCGTCATTTTTCGAAAATCTTCAAAAATCGTCAAAACGATGAAAAACGGTAAGGCTATAGCCTTGCGCTTTTTTCGAAATTTCGACATTTTTCAAAAATCCTCAAAACGGTGAAAAACGGCATGTTTGTGCAAGATCGTAAGGCTATAGCCTTGAGTTTTTGCTAGATTTCGTCATTTTTCGAAAAATCCCCAAAAAATCCTTATAATGATGAAAAGGGCATGCTGTGCAAGAGCGTAAGGCTATAGCCTTGCGTTTTTGTCAGATTTCGTCATTTTTCGAAAATCTTCAAAAATCTCAAAAATCAACAAAACAATATGAAAAACGGTAAGGCTATAGCCTTGCGCTTTTTTTGAAATTTCGACATTTGTTGAAAATCCTCAAAAATCCTCATAACGATGACAAAGGGCATGCTGTGCAAGATCGTAAGGCTATAGCCTTGGTTTTTTTGCCAGATTTCGTCATTTTTCGAAAATCTTCAAAATTGTCTTCTCTCTTGTGTTTTTATTTAGTCATATAAATGATGTAGTTTTTTCCTATATTTCGACATTTTTCAAAAGTCTCAAAAACGATAAAAACGTCATACTATAAGCATGTGGTCCGAGGTCATGTACTATAGCCTGTCGTTTTTCTTCGATTTCGTCATTTTTTAAAGATCCTCGAAAACCCTCAAAACAATGAAAAACAGTAAGGCTATAGCCTTGCGCTTTTTCGAAATTTCGACATTTTTCGAAAATCCTCAAAAATCCTCAAAACTGTGAAAAAAAAGCATACTGTGCAAGACCGTAAGGCACAGCCCTTGCTTTTTGCCTGGTTAAATCATTTTTCAAAAATCGTCAAAACGATGAAAAACGGTAAGGCTATAGCCTTGCGCTTTTCTTGAAATTTTGACATTTTTCAAAAATCCTCAAAAATCCCATAACGATTAAAAAGGGCATGCTGTGCAAGATCGTAAGGCTATACAGTAGCTTTGCGTTTTTGCCAGATTTCGTCATTTTTCGAAAATCTTCAAAAATCGTCAAAATGATGAAAAACGGTAAGGCTATAGCCTTGCGCTTTTTTTTTTTTTTTTTTTTTTCGAAATTTCGACATTTTTCGAAAATCCTCAAAAATCCTGATGACGATGAAAAAGGGCATGCTGTGCAAGATTATAAGGGTATAGCCTTGCTTTTTTGCCAGATTTCGTCATTTTTTCAAAATCTTCAAAAATCGTCAAAACGATGAAAAACGGTAAGGCTATAGCCTTCGCTTTTTTCGAAATTTCACATTATTAAAAATCCTCAAAACGGTGAAAAACGGCATGTTGTGCAAGATCGTAAGGCTATAGCCTTGAGTTTTTGCTAGATTTTGTCATTTTTCGAAAAAATCCCAAAAATCTTATAATGATGAAAAAGGGCATGCTGTGCAAGAGCGTAAGGCTATAGCCTTGCGTTTTTGTCAGATTTCGTCATTTTTCGAAAATCTTCAAAAAATCTTCAAAAATCAACAAAACAATGAAAAACGGTAAGGCTATAGCCTTGCGCTTTTTGAAATTTCGACATTTGTTGAAAATCCTCAAAAAATCCTCATAACGATGACAAAGGGCATGCTGTGCAAGATCGTAAGGCTATAGCCTTGCGTTTTTGCCAGATTTCGGTCATTTTTCGAAAATCTTCAAAAATTGTCTTCTTTCTTGTTTTTTATTTAGTCATATAAATGATGTACTGTAGTTTTTCCTAGATTTCAACATTTTTCAAAAGTCTCAAAAACGATAAAAAACGTCATACTATAGCATGTGGTCCGAGGTCATTACTATAGCCTGTCGTTTTCTTCGATTTCGTAATTTTTTGAAGATCCTCGAAAACCCTCAAAACAATGAAAAACGGTAAGGCTATAGCCTTGCGCTTTTTCCAAATTTTGACATTTTTCGAAAATCCTCAAAAATCCTCAAAACTGTGAAAAACGGCATACTGTGCAAGACCGTAAGGCATAGCCTTGCGTTTTTGCCTGGTTTAATCATTTTTCAAAATCGTCAAACAGATGAAAAACGGTAAGGCTATAGCCTTGCGCTTTTCTTGAAATTCGACATTTTTCAAAAATCCTCAAAATCCTCATAACGATTAAAAAGGGCATGCTGTGCAAGATCGTAAGGCTATAGCTTTCGTTTTTGCCAGATTTCGTCATTTTTCGAAAATCTTCAAAAATCGTCAAAACGATGAAAAATGGTAAGGCTATAGCCTTGCGTTTTTTTTTTCTCGAAATTTCAACATTTTTCGAAAATCCTCAAAAATCCAAAAACAAGTGATTTTAGTACTTTTCTTGTGATTTTCATTTAAAAAAAATCAAAACGACTTAATATAGTAACGTACTATGTCATACCAAACCATAAACTATATTATATCTTTCATTCACTTTTTAATTTGAAATGTTTTGTAGTTTCTGAGTTCTTTTTTACTTAAACTCCCAATGCATTTTCAATGGCAATAGCACAAACTTTATTATGCTATTCCTCCTACATACTTATACCTAGAAACGCCATTTATGGCTATTAACGTTCGTCTTACGGTGGACATATTTGACTAAAAAGGAATCTTTGAAATGTTTCATCGTTTTAGAAATATAGTGCTTCCAAATTTGAGACTTTTTATAATGGGGTCAATGGGAGCTACAAGGGCGGTAAAAAAATCACGTTCAGGAAAAAAACTCCATTCACACTTTTTTAGATTCAGCTTACAGCGGAGATGCATGCTGGAACTTTTTACTTTGAAATGTTTTGTAGTTTCTGAGTTATTTAACTTAAACGCCCAATGCATTCCAATGGAAAACTTTATTATGTTATTAGTCCTACATACTAACACGTAGAAACCCTATTTAAAGCTATTTAGGCTCATCTTACGGTGGACATGGCTGCCTGAAAAGTAATCTTGAAATGTTGCATCGTTGTAGAAATAAAGCTTTATGATTTATAATGGGTCAATCCACTGTTGTTCAAAAATTAAGTAGTAGACGTCGTGTGTGTGGGGTGTTTGGTTTGTGAGGGGGAGGGGTTGTGTGTCTAGTGCCAAACCCACTGGGCCACCTGAGACAGTAGGATGCTGTGGGTAAGTCTTCATTTGGCTTTGAGCAGCACCATTTATACCGAAAAATGACATCTATCTCTGTGGTTCTTTATTTATTCCTATAATAAAGTATGTTTGCCTGGAAAGGAATCATCGTTGTAGAAATATAAAGCTTTATAATGGGGTGAATTCAATGTCATTCCTAATAGTAAGTACTTGAGTGGGGTTTGAACTCCCAACCTCCAGATAAAGGCCTGTTGTCTGGAGCCAAACCCACGGAGCCAGCTGGGACAGGTGGATGTTGTGGCTCAGTCTTTATTTGTATTTGAGTAGCACCATTTATACAGAAAAATGACTGATCTCTGCTGTTTTTTATTCATTCATATAAATGATGTCGTTTTTCCTAGATTTCAACATTTTTCAAAAATGTCTCAAAAACGATAAAAACGTCATACTATAGCATGTGGTCCGAGGTCATGTGCTATAGCCTGCCGTTTTTCTTCGATTTCGTCATTTTTCGAAGATCCTCGAAAATCCTCAAAATAATGAAAAACGGTAAGGCTATAGCCTTGCGCTTTTTTCGAAATTTCGACATTTTTCGAAAATCCTCAAAAATCCTCAAAACGGTGAAAAACGGCATACTGTGCAAGACCGTAAGGCATAGCCTTGCGTTTTTGCCTGGTTTAATCATTTTTCAAAAATCGTCAAAACGATGAAAAACGGTAAGGCTATAGCCTTGCGCTTTTTTCGAAATTTCGACATTTTTCGAAAATCCTCAAAAATCCTCAAAACGATGAAAAACGGCATGCTGTGCAAGATCCTAAGGCTATAGCCTTGTGTTTTTGCCAGATTTCTTCATTTTTCGAAAATCTTCAAAAATCGTCCAAACGATGAAAAACGGTAAGGCTATAGCCTTGCGCTTTTTTCGAAATTTCGACATTTTTCAAAAATCCTCAAAACGGTGAAAAACGGCATGCTGAGCAAGATCGTAAGGCAAAGCCTTGCGTTTTTGCCTGGTTTAATCATTTTTCAAAAATCGCCAAAACGATGAAAAACGGTAAGGCTATAGCCTTGCGCTTTTTTCAAAATTTCAACATTTTTCGAAAATCCTCAAAAATCCTCAAAACGATGAAAAACGGCATGCTGTGCAAGATCCTAAGGCTATAGCCTTGCGTTTTTGCCAGATTTCCTCATTTTTCGAAAATCTTCAAAAATCGTCAAAACGATGAAAAACGGTAAGGCTATAGCCTTGCGCTTTTTTCGAAATTTCGACATTTTTCAAAAATCCTCAAAAATCCTCATAACGGTGAAAAACAGCATGCTGTGCAAGATCCTAAGGCTATAGCCTTGTGTTTTTGCCAGATTTCCTCATTTTTTGAAAATCTTCAAAAATCGTCAAAACGATGAAAAACGGTAAGGCTATAGCCTTGCGCTTTTTCAAAATTTTGACATTTTTCGAAAATCCTCAAAAATCCTCATAACGATGAAAAAGGCATGCTGTGCAAGATCCTAAGGCTATAGCCTTGCGTTTTTGCCAGATTTCGTCATTTTTCGAAAATCTTCAAAAATCGTCAAAACGATGAAAAATGGTAAGGCTATAGCCTTGCGCTTTTTTCGAAATTTCGACATTTTTCGAAAATCCTCAAAAATCCTCAAAACGATGAAAACGGCATGCTGTGCAAGATCCTAAGGCTATAGCCTTGTGTTTTTGCCAGATTTCGTCATTTTTCGAAAATCTTCAAAAATCGTCAAAACGATGAAAAATGGTAAGGCTATAGCCTTGCGCTTTTTTCGAAATTTTGACATTTTTCGAAAATCCTCAAAAATCCACAAAACGGTGAAAAACGGCATACTGTGCAAGACCGTAAGGCATAGCCTTGCGTTTTTGCCTGGTTTAATCATTTTTCAAAAATCGTCAAAACAATGAAAAACGGTAAGGCTATAGCCTTGCGCTTTTTTTTATTTATTTATTTATTTATTTTTTCGAAATTTCGACATTTTTCGAAAATCCTCAAAAATCCTCATAACAATGAAAAAGGGAATGCTGTGCAAGATCGTAAGGCTATAGGCTTGCGTTTTTGCCAGTCGATTTTCGAAAATCTTCAAAAATCGTCAAAACGATGAAAAACGATAAGGCTATAGCCTTGCGCTTTTTTCAAAATTTTGACATTTTTCAAAAATCCTCAAAAATCCTCATAACGATGAAAAAGGGCATGCTGTGCAAGATCGTAAGGCTATAGCCTTGCGCTTTTTTGAAATTTCGACATTTTTCGAAAACCCTCAAAAATCCTCAAAACGGTGAAAAACGGCATACTGTGCAAGACCGTAAGGCATAGCCTTAAGTTTTTTCCTGGTTTAATTATTTTTCAAAAATCGTCAAAACGATGAAAAACGGTAAGGCGCTTTTTTTGAAATTACGACATTTTTCGAAAATCCTCAAAAATCCTCATAACGATGAAAAAGGGCATGCTGTACAAGATCGTAAGGCTATAGCCTTGCGTTTTTGCCAGATTTCGTCATTTTTCGAAAATCTTCAAAAATCGTCAAAACGATGAAAAACGGTAAGGCTATAGCCTTGCGCTTTTTTCGAAATTTCGACATTTTTCAAAAATCCTCATAACGGTGAAAAACAGCATGCTGTGCAAGATCGTAAGGCTATAGCCTTGAGTTTTTGCTAGATTTTTTCATTTTTCGAAAATCTTCAAAAATCGTCAAAACGAAGAAAAACGGTAAGGGTATAGCCTTGCGCTTTTTTCGAAATTTCGACATTTTTCGAAAATCCTCAAAAATCCTCAAAACGATGAAAAAGAGCATGCTGTGCAAGATCGTAAGGCTATAGCCTTGAGTTTTTGCTAGATTTTTTCATTTTTCGAAAATCTTCAAAAATCGTCAAAACGAAGAAAAACGGTAAGGGTATAGCCTGCGCTTTTTTCGATTTTTCGAAAATCTTCAAAACGATGAAAAAGGGCATGCTGTGCAAGACCGTAAGGCTCTAGCCTTGCGTTTTTTGACATTTTCTCAAAAAAATAACGAAATAAGCAATGGAAGCAAGCCTTTGGTGTTCCTGTAAATTTCTATTTGGCATTTTGTAGCTCACCAACGAGCCAGTGTGGCTCACTGGATAAAGGTTGTGCCTGGAAATTTGTGCCCGGGTTCAAGTCCCGATGTTGTACCGCGTGCGTTGTCATCAGATGCATTTAACAGAGAAATAAGACAAGTGATTTTAGTACTTTTCTTTGTGATTTTCATTTAAAAGAATCAATACGACTTAATATAGTAACGTACTATGTCATACCAAACCATAAACTATATTATATCTTTCATTCACTTTTTAATTTGTAATGTTTTGTAGTTTCTGAGTTCTTTTTTACTTAAACTCCCAATGCATTTTCAATGGCAATAGCACAAACTTTATTATGCTATTCCTCCTACATACTTATACCTAGAAACGCCATTTATGGCTATTAACGTTCGTCTTACGGTGGACATATTTGACTAAAAAGGAATCTTTGAAATGTTTCATCGTTTTAGAAATATAGTGCTTCCAAATTTGAGACTTTTTATAATGGGGTCAATGGGAGCTACAAGGGCGGTAAAAAAATCACGTTCAGGAAAAAACTCCATTCACACTTTTTTAGATTCAGCTTACAGCGGAGATGCATGCTGGAACTTTTTACTTTGAAATGTTTTGTAGTTTCTGAGTTATTTAACTTAAACGCCCAATGCATTCCAATGGAAAACTTTATTATGTTATTAGTCCTACATACTAACACGTAGAAACCCTATTTAAAGCTATTTAGGCTCATCTTACGGTGGACATGGCTGCCTGAAAAGTAATCTTTGAAATGTTGCATCGTTGTAGAAATATAAAGCTTTATGATTTATAATGGGGTCAATCCAATGTTGTTCTAAAAAGTAAGTCCTTGAGTGGGGTTTGAACTCACAACCTCCAGATAAAGGCCTATTGTCTAGTGCCAAACCCACTGGGCCACCTGAGACAGTAGGATGCTGTGGGTAAGTCTTCATTTGGCTTTGAGCAGCACCATTTATACCGAAAAATGACATCTATCTCTGTGGTTCTTTATTTATTCCTATAATAAAGTATGTTTGCCTGGAAAGGAATCTTTGAAAAGTTTCATCGTTGTAGAAATATAAAGGTTCATATTGGGGTGAATTCAATGTCGTTTCTAATAGTAAGTACTTGAGTGGGGTTTGAACTCTCAACCTCCAGATAAAGGCCTGCTGTCTGGAGCCAAACCCACGGAGCCAGCTGGGACAGGTGGATGCTGTGGCTCAGTCTTTATTTGTATTTGAGTAGCACCATTTATACAGAAAAATGACTGATCTCTGCTGTTTTTTATTCATTCATATAAATGATGTCGTTTTTCCTAGATTTCGACATTTTTCAAAAATGTCTCAAAAACGATAAAAACGTCATACTATAGCATGTGGTCCGAGGTCATGTGCTATAGCCTGCCGTTTTTCTTCGATTTCGTCATTTTTCGAAGATCCTCGAAAATCCTCAAAATAATGAAAAACGGTAAGGCTATAGCCTTGCGCTTTTTTTCGAAATTTCGACATTTTCGAAAATCCTCAAAAATCCTCAAAATGGTGAAAAACGGCATACTGTTTAAGACCGTAAGGCATAGCCTTGGCGTTTTTGCCTGGTTTAATCATTTTTCAAAAATCATCAAAACGATGAAAACGGTAAGGCTAGAGCCTTGCGCTTTTTTTCGAAATTTCGACATTTTGCGAAAATCCTCAAAAATCCTCAAAAGATGAAAAACGGCATGCTGTGCAAGATCCTAAGGCTATAGCCTTGTGTTTTGCCAGATTTCTTCATTTTTTCGAAATCTTCAAAAATCGTCCAAAACGATGAAAAAACGGTAAGGCTATAGCCTTGCGCTTTTTTTTTTTTCGAAATTTTGACATTTTTCAAAAATCCTCAAAACGGTGAAAAACGGCATGCTGAGCAAGATCGTAAGCAAAGCCTTGCGTTTTTGCCTGGTTTAATCATTTTTCAAAAATCGCCAAAACGATGAAAAACGGTAAGGCTATAGCCTTGCGCTTTTTTCAAAATTTCAACATTTTCGAAAATCCTCAAAAATCCTCAAAACGATGAAAAACGGCATGCTGTGCAAGATCCTAAGGCTATAGCCTTGTGTTTTTGCCAGATTTCGTCATTTTTCGAAAATCTTCAAAAATCGTCCAAACGATGAAAAACGGTAAGGCTATAGCCTTGCGCTTTTTTCGAAATTTCGACATTTTTCAAAAATCCTCAAAACGGTGAAAAACGGCATGCTGAGCAAGATCGTAAGGCAAAGCCTTGCGTTTTTGCCTGGTTTAATCATTTTTCAAAAATCGTCAAAACGATGAAAAACGGTAAGGCTATAGCCTTGCGCTTTTTTCGAAATTTCGAACATTTTTCGAAAATCCTCAAAAATCCTCAGAACGATGAAAAAGGGCATGCTGTGCAAGATCGTAAGGCTATAGCCTTGCGTTTTTGCCAGATTTCCTCATTTTTCGAAAATCTTCAAAAATCGCCAAAACGATGAAAAACGGTAAGGCTATAGCCTTGCGCTCTTTTTTTTTTCCCGAAATTTCTACACTTTTCGAAAATCCTCAAAAATCCTAAAAACTATGAAAAACGGCATGCTGTGCAAGATCCTAAGGCTATAGCCTTGTGTTTTTGCCAGATTTCCTCATTTTTCGAAAATCTTCAAAAATCGTCAAAACGATGAAAAACTGTAAGGCTATAGCCTTGCGCTTTTTTCGAAATTTCGACATTTTTCGAAAATCCTCAAAAATCCTCAAAACGATGAAAAATGGCATGCTGTGCAAGATCCTAAGGCTATAGCCTTGTGTTTTTGCCAGATTTCCTCATTTTTCGAAAATCTTCAAAAATCGTCAAAACGATGAAAAACGGTAAGGCTATAGCCTTGCGCTTTTTTCGAAATTTCGACATTTTTCGAAAATCCTCAAAAATCCTCAAAACGATGAAAAACGGCATGCTGTGCAAGATCCTAAGGCTATAGCCTTGTGTTTTTGCCAGATTTCCTCATTTTTCGAAAATCTTCAAAAATCGTCAAAACGATGAAAAACGGTAAGGCTATAGCCTTGCGCTTTTTCGAAATTTCGACATTTTTCGAAAATCCTCAAAAATCCTCAAAACGGTAAAAAACGGCATACTGTGCAAGACCGTAAGGCATAGCCTTGCGTTTTTGCCTGGTTTAATCATTTTTCAAAAATCGTCAAAACAATGAAAAACGGTAAGGCTATAGCCTTGCGCTTTTTTTTATTTTTTTTTTTTTTTTTTTTTTCGAAATTTCGACATTTTTCGAAAATCCTCAAAAATCCTCATAACAATGAAAAAGGGAATGCTGTGCAAGATCGTAAGGCTATAGGCTTGCGTTTTTGCCAGATTTCGACATTTTTCGAAAATCTTCAAAAATCGTCAAAACGATGAAAAACGATAAGGCTATAGCCTTGCGCTTTTTTTCAAAATTTCGACATTTTTCAAAAATCCTCAAAAATCCTCATAACGATGAAAAAGAGCATGCTGTGCAAGATCGTAAGGCTATAGCCTTGAGTTTTTGCTAGATTTTTTCATTTTTCGAAAATCTTCAAAAATCGTCAAAACGAAGAAAAACGGTAAGGGTATAGCCTTGCGCTTTTTTTTTCTCGAAATTTTGACATTTTTCGAAAATCTTCAAAACGATGAAAAAGGGCATGCTGTGCAAGACCGTAAGGCTCTAGCCTTGCGTTTTTTGACATTTTCTCAAAAAATAACGAAATAAGCAATGGAAGCAAGCCTTTGGTGTTCCTGTAAATTTCTATTTGGCATTTTGTAGCTCACCAACGAGCCAGTGTGGCTCACTGGATAAAGGTTGTGCCTGGAAATTTGTGGGCCCGGGTTCAAGTCCCGGATGTTGTACCGTGTGCGTTGTCATCAGATGCATTTAACAGAGAAATAAGACAAGTGATTTTAGTACTTTTCTTTGTGATTTTCATTTAAAAGAATCAATACGACTTAATATAGTAACGTACTATGTCATACCAAACCATAAACTATATTATATCTTTCATTCACTTTTTTTTTTTTTAGTTTCTGAGTTCTTTTTTACTTAAACTCCCAATGCATTTTCAATGGCAATAGCACAAACTTTATTATGCTATTCCTCCTACATACTTATACCTAGAAACGCCATTTATGGCTATTAACGTTCGTCTTACGGTGGACATATTTGACTAAAAAGGAATCTTTGAAATGTTTCATCGTTTTAGAAATATAGTGCTTCCAAATTTGAGACTTTTTATAATGGGGTCAATGGGAGCTACAAGGGCGGTAAAAAAATCACGTTCAGGAAAAAACTCCATTCACACTTTTTTAGATTCAGCTTACAGCGGAGATGCATGCTGGAACTTTTTACTTTGAAATGTTTTGTAGTTTCTGAGTTATTTAACTTAAACGCCCAATGCATTCCAATGGAAAACTTTATTATGTTATTAGTCCTACATACTAACACGTAGAAACCCTATTTAAAGCTATTTAGGCTCATCTTACGGTGGACATGGCTGCCTGAAAAGTAATCTTTGAAATGTTGCATCGTTGTAGAAATATAAAGCTTTATGATTTATAATGGGGTCAATCCAATGTTGTTCTAAAAAGTAAGTCCTTGAGTGGGGTTTGAACTCACAACCTCCAGATAAAGGCCTATTGTCTAGTGCCAAACCCACTGGGCCACCTGAGACAGTAGGATGCTGTGGGTAAGTCTTCATTTGGCTTTGAGCAGCACCATTTATACCGAAAAATGACATCTATCTCTGTGGTTCTTTATTTATTCCTATAATAAAGTATGTTTGCCTGGAAAGGAATCTTTGAAAAGTTTCATCGTTGTAGAAATATAAAGGTTCATATTGGGGTGAATTCAATGTCGTTTCTAATAGTAAGTACTTGAGTGGGGTTTGAACTCTCAACCTCCAGATAAAGGCCTGCTGTCTGGAGCCAAACCCACGGAGCCAGCTGGGACAGGTGGATGCTGTGGCTCAGTCTTTATTTGTATTTGAGTAGCACCATTTATACAGAAAAATGACTGATCTCTGCTGTTTTTTATTCATTCATATAAATGATGTCGTTTTTCCTAGATTTCGACATTTTTCAAAAATGTCTCAAAAACGATAAAAACGTCATACTATAGCATGTGGTCCGAGGTCATGTGCTATAGCCTGCCGTTTTTCTTCGATTTCGTCATTTTTCGAAGATCCTCGAAAATCCTCAAAATAATGAAAATTGGTAAGGCTATAGCCTTGCGCTTTTTTCGAAATTTCGACATTTTTCGAAAATCCTCAAAAATCCTCAAAATGGTGAAAAACGGCATACTGTGCAAGACCGTAAGGCATAGCCTTGCGTTTTTGCCTGGTTTAATCATTTTTCAAAAATCATCAAAACGATGAAAAACGGTAAGGCTATAGCCTTGCGCTTTTTTCGAAATTTCGACATTTTTCGAAAATCCTCAAAAATCCTCAAAACGATGAAAAACGGCATGCTGTGCAAGATCCTAAGGCTATAGCCTTGTGTTTTTGCCAGATTTCTTCATTTTTCGAAAATCTTCAAAAATCGTCCAAACGATGAAAAACGGTAAGGCTATAGCCTTGCGCTTTTTTCGAAATTTCGACATTTTTCAAAAATCCTCAAAACGGTGAAAAACGGCATGCTGAGCAAGATCGTAAGGCAAAGCCTTGCGTTTTTGCCTGGTTTAATCATTTTTCAAAAATCGTCAAAACGATGAAAAACGGTAAGGCTATAGCCTTGCGCTTTTTTCAAAATTTCAACATTTTTCGAAAATCCTCAAAAATCCTCATAACGATGAAAAACGGCATGCTGTGCAAGATCGTAAGGCTATAGCCTTGCGTTTTTGCCAGATTTCCTCATTTTTCGAAAATCTTCAAAAATCGCCAAAACGATGAAAAACGGTAAGGCTATAGCCTTGCGCTCTTTTTTTCTTTTCCCCCGAAATTTCTACACTTTTCGAAAATCCTCAAAAATCCTAAAAACTATGAAAAACGGCATGCTGTGCAAGATCCTAAGGCTATAGCCTTGTGTTTTTGCCAGATTTCCTCATTTTTCGAAAATCTTCAAAAATCGTCAAAACGATGAAAAACTGTAAGGCTATAGCCTTGCGCTTTTTTCGAAATTTCGACATTTTTCGAAAATCCTCAAAAATCCTCAAAACGATGAAAAACGGCATGCTGTGCAAGATCCTAAGGCTATAGCCTTGTGTTTTTGCCAGATTTCCTCATTTTTCGAAAATCTTCAAAAATCGTCAAAACGATGAAAAATGGTAAGGCTATAGCCTTGCGCTTTTTTCAAAATTTTGACATTTTTCAAAAATCCTCAAAAATCCTCATAACGATGAAAAAGGGCATGCTGTGCAAGATCGTAAGGCTATAGCCTTGCGTTTTTGCCAGATTTCCTCATTTTTCGAAAATCTTCAAAAATCGCCAAAACGATGAAAAACGGTAAGGCTATAGCCTTGTGCTTTTTTTTTTTTTTTTTTTTTTTTTTTTGAAATTTCGACACTTTTCGAAAATCCTCAAAAATCCTAAAAACTATGAAAAACGGCATGCTGTGCAAGATCCTAAGGCTATAGCCTTGTGTTTTTGCCAGATTTCGTCATTTTTCGAAAATCGTCAAAAATCGTCAAAACGATGAAAAACGGTAAGGCTATAGCCTTGCGCTTTTTTCGAAATTTCAACATTTTTCGAAAATCCTCAAAAATCCTCAAAACGATGAAAAACGGCATGCTGTGCAAGACCGTAAGGCTATAGCCTTGCTTTTTGCCAGATTTCATCATTTTTGGAAAGTCTTCAAAAATCCTCAAAACGATGAAAACCGTAAGGATATAGCCTTACCCTTTTTTTTCGAGATTTTGTCATTTTTTTGAAAATCCTCAAAATCCTCAAAACGATGAAAAACGGCATGCTGTGCAAGACCTTAGGCTCTAGCCTTGCGTTTTTTTGCCAGATTTCATCATTTTTTGAAAATCTTCCAAAATCCTCAAAAACGATGAAAAACCGTAAGGCTATAGCCTTACCGTTTTTTTGAGATTTCAACATTTTTCGAAAATCCTCGATAATCCTCAAAAATATGAAAAAAGACATGCTGTGCAAGACCGTAAGGCTATAGCCTTGCTTTTTGCCAGATTTCATCATTTTTGAAAGTCTTCAAAAATCCTCAAAACGATGAAAACCGTAAGGATATAGCCTTACCCTTTTTTCGAGATTTTGTCATTTTTTTGAAAATCCTCAAAAATCCTCAAAACGATGAAAAACGGCATGCTGTGCTAGACCTAAAGGCTATAGCCTTGTGTTTTTGCCAGATTTCATCATTTTTTGAAAATCTTCGAAAATCCTCAAAACGATGAAAAACCGTAAGGCTATAGCCTCACCGTTTTTTTTTTTTTTTGAGATTTTGACATTTTTTGAAAATCCTCAAAAATCCTCAAAACGACGAAAAAGGCATGCTGTGTTAGACCGTAAGGCTATAGCCTTGCGTTTTTGCCAGATTTCATCATTTTTTGAAAATCCTCGCCTATACCAGCGCCCCCCTATTTATTCTGCATTTTAGCCACGGAGGACCATCATTCGAAGTTGAGTTTAGTCTCTCTGACTAATTTAGGAGAAATGACTGGCGAAATGTTGGTCACAATAACAATTCTTCTACATTTCAAAAATGTGCAGATTCTTGGAAATTAGGTAATTCAGATGTTTGAATAGTAAAATTCATTGATCGTAAAAAGAATCATTTTACCTCATAACATATCTTATGAGGTAAAAACATGATAGTGATAAAAAATAAAGTAGCAGTCGGAAAGTATAGGCTACTGGATTTCATTTTACAAGAGAGTAATTGTGGTGAAAACACGGTCAGAAAGAAAGAAAGAAAGAAAGAAAAAAGAAAGAAAGAAAGAAAGAAAGAAAAGAAAGAAAGAAAGAAAGAAAGAAAGAAAGAAAGAAAGAAAGAAAGAAAGAAAGAAAGAAAGAAAGAAAGAAATTAAATTCCACTCATTTTCAACATTTTGCTGTCATTAATATACTTAGAGTTGTGGTGTGCACATTCTGTGTTCACGAGAAATGGAGGTCTGAAAAAATGGTGAGACACATCTTGATGATGTCATCAAGATGTACATCACCATGTTAATGGATTTCTTTAGACCCCTTTTTTCCACTCATAAGCATGTGACATCATCAACACGGTTCTCTGTTTTGGCAGCTTATAGTGTTAACTTATTCATTTTCATGGCAAATTAAACATTCTTTCAGAAAAAAAAACAAACACAAAATAAAACAAGCAGTATGAACTTATTATGGTCATAGACAATTTATTGACAAGGCCGTCCTGTCGCTCCAGCAACTATGAAAAGCCGCTTTCTATAGCTTGTTGTCCGAGACCATGTACGATATAGCCTGTCGTTTTTCTTTGATTTCGACGTGTTTAAAATGGCATACTGGAGTATGTTGCTTTTTCTTCAATTTCAATTTCGTCATTTTTTCAAAAATCCTCTAAAACGACGAAACCCAACAAACAATAGACAAATGTCCTGGTTCTTGTTCTATAAATTCTGTTAGTCAAAGGCAATTGAAGACTGGCACACAGCGAGTACTGAGTAGCTCAGTATTGTAGGAGAAATGATCTGGAAGTTGTGAGTTCAAATCCAACTCAAGTACCGTATTGTCCCGAATGTAAGATGACCCTCATTTTTCAAGATCCATTTACAGAAAAAACAACATTGAATGTCAAATAGTATAGCCCCTGAATATAAGACGACTCCATTTTTGGGATATTTCCATTGGGAAAAAAAAAACATTCAGGCCAATAGGCTACTTTATTTTAGCAACGATATAAACTGAATTGACCCCCAAATTTGGAAACACCATATATCTAAAACGATAAAACATTTCGTAGATTTATTTTCAGGGAAGCATATCCACTGTAAGATGAACCTAAATGAAACCTTAAATGGGGTTTCTAGGTGTAAGTATGTAGGACTAACAGCATAATAAAGTTTGTCATTGAGAATGCATTGGGCATATAAGTTAAATAACTCATAAACTACAAAACATTTCAAAGTAAAAAGTTCCAGCATGTATAATATATCTACAGTACCGTATTTTCCGCACTATAAGGCGCACCGGATTATAAGGCGCACCTTTTAGAACTGTTTTCATATATAAGGCGCACCGGATTATAAGGGCGCACCTTTTAGAACTGTTTTCATATATAAGGCGCACTGGATTATAAGGCGCAGCGAATAGAAGCTACTACAGTTAACATAGAATAGGAGCTACTGCAGTTGAATGATCCATATATAAGGCGCAGTGTGGATTTTTGAGAAAATTAAAGGCTTTTAGGTGCGCCTTATAGTCCGGAAAATACGGTAAGTTGAATTTAAAAAAGTGTGAATGGAGTTTCGTAGTGAACGTGACTTTTTGACTTATAATGGGGGTCAATGGAGCTCCCATGGCAGTCTCAAGACGGTGGAGACGTCATGGTTGCCAACTCCCACCTGATGTCGTGTGGGAGTTCAGACTGATCCAGACCATAGTGAATAACTGCTAGTTTACATAACATCTTGAGGCTTGGACTGAAGTCTAAGATAAACAGGTCATCACTGGACTCTCCAAAGACGATGATGCGATCTTTTATTATGCAGCACATATTAAACATCTGTAAAGGTTCTTTCCCCTTCAGCGCAATCCTCTTCCAGGAGAAGGTTTCCGGGTTAAATCTCCACAGGTCATTGAAGCACTGTTGATAGTTCCCACCACATATGTACAGCTCTCCGTTGTAGGCACAGGATGAATGATAAAAGCGTCCTCCTGGAGGAAGCAGTGGAGAAATTGGCTTCACCCATCGGTTGGTCTTCGTGTGAAACACCCTGATGGTGCGGATGTACCGACCCCTCACATGGCCCCCAAATACAAACATCTTTGTTCCAATGATGGTGGCAGAGTGACCAGCTGAAGCAGGAGGTCGAGTTCCTCTGGTGGCAATTAAAGACCAGACCATGGTGCTGGTGTCCAAAGTGTAAATGTCATTAAGGGCTCCATCCTGGGCATATCCTCCATGAATATACATGACCTTCCCCAAGACACAGGCTGAATGGAAGTATGCCCCTTTTGGAACAACGCCAGAAACCTGTGGTTTGAACCACGCGTGGTCGTCAACACCAAATGCATACACGTGGTTGCTCTCTGGTATGCGTTGTCTGAAACGATAACCTCCCCAGAAGTAGACAGTATCCCCTATAAGCACAGCTGTGCGGCTCCAGAGCTCGGAGGTAACCTCAAGGTGGAGTCCTCTTCCAGGGGTCAACGTCCTCCATGTCAGAGACACTGTGTTGAAGATGTGCACATCCAATCCAAGTCTGACTTCAAAGCAGTACACGGAGTCTCTCACTGTCACAGCACTTCGTGCAGCTCTTGCTGGTCCTCTCAGAGGCCCTGTGATGCACAACATTACTACAACTTCTATGGCAGTGGATAAACCCTATTGGTCACCAAAACAGCAGTGGTCATGTGGTGTAGCATAGAATAGGTAAATTTTGTCCAATCCGTGATAACCGGCCATCCCTGTTGAGCTTTCTAGTATGGCCAAGTAGTAAGGGGCACAAGTTAAGCAATTAGTGCGCGGGCGGTGTTCGATGGTCCCTCGGGGTACTCCAATCGGCTGGTTTAGGTGATGAAGTAAATGGCGACGTAAGTAAGAGACCTTTGTAGACAATTATAATGTCATAAATATTAGATTGTTCCGCCCACACACAAGTAGACCATGGCCTACTTGTGTGCAACATGCACACCGATTGGCCAGTTGGGGGGTAACGTAATTGGGACCTCGGAAGGAGGGGTCGGGAGATGTAATTGGGATCTCGGTCAGAGAACGTTCAGTGGATTTGGGAGATAAAGTGACGTAAATACGAAGTCTTACGACTAGTCTCATGAGAAACTTCCCCTCTGATAGGGACATGGACGACAAGCAGTGATGGGCAAGTTACTGGGAAAATGTAGTAAGCTACACTACTTGCTGCTCTCGATAAAATGTAGCTTAGCTGCACTACAAGCTATCCCCAGAAAATTGTAGCAAGCTACACTACAAGCTACACGACAAAAGTAGCTTGATGTAGCTTGCTACATCAACACTACATAATATAAATATCTCAACTTAATGTACAACCTTCTAAATAATAATCATAATAATAAAATAATATAAATAAAAATCATAATAATAATAATAATATAATTTAGGTGGCATGTTTAAGTTTTGGGATGTATATTAGAGGTTTTAAAAATGGTTGGAATTTGAAAATTTGTGTGGGAAAATGTAGTAAGCTACTTTCCTTTTTACTCTAAACAAGTAGTGTAGCTTCACTACAAGCTACTCTAAACAAGTAGTGTAGCTTCACTACAAGCTACTCTAAACAAGTAGTGTAGCTTCACTACAAGCTATTCCCAGAACAATTGTAGTAAGCTACACTACAAGCTACGGGAAAATGTAGTTAAGCTATGTAGCTTAGCTACTTGTAACAAGTTACAAGGGTTGGCGGTTGATCGCCGGCTGTTCGGGGGTCGATCGTCGGACGTTGTGGGGTATTCGTGGGCGAGGTGTTCTGTTTCGGCGGTTAATATTGTGCTGGAAGTGAGCTATGTTGGATACATGCAACACATACAACATGTTGTGATACAGTTTGGGCAAAATTTTAAAACATTTGTGTTTATTTGGGTTTTTATGCACTACCCATGATGGAAGCACATCAAACCTTGATATTAATCGTGAACAGACACACATAAAATGGGCTGAATGTTTTCTGTCACATGTATAGTTTAGGAGCGATTTAAAGTTATTATTTTTTCACTACTGAAAATCCAGGATATAGCTCTGCATAATGTCATTGCATTTGATATCACAAATGCAATTTGCGGATCCCATAATAATATTTGTGAGGAGTCAGGCCCACACACTGGGACGATGGGATCATATCCCAGATAGCAAAATCCATTGATTCAACGTTGATTTAACGTTGAATCAATGGATTCAACATTGATTCAAGGTTGATTCAACGTTGAATCAATGGATTTTGCGATCTGGGATGGGATTCTCAAACAGCAACAGAACGGAGCAGAACAACGTGCTAGTTAGGGTTTCATCAAGGCTGTACACACGACTGACACCAGGTTTCATCAATACTGCACATTTCTAACTTTAAAAACATGTAATAAAATATGTTCTTATGGGAACATACGGTTCTTATGTTCTTTATTCAAAAACAATGTTTGGAATGCATTCAGCACCCCTGAAAGCCCCTAGTTAAGACACCTTACAAGTTCATTTTTAACTTTTCATTTTCGCCTTATTTTTCAACCATGCCCTCGGTGATCTTTAAGTTCCCAAATGCAGATAGTGTACTGTATACCGCAGTAGAGGTACACTCTTGTTTTATTGTATTTTTTCAGAATAAATGCAATTCACCAATACCATAATTCTCTGTTCTACCCTATGCTGTATAGCCTACCGTATTTTCCGGACTATAAGGCGCACCTAAAAGCCTTTCATTTTCTCAAAAATCCACACTGCGCCTTATAATCCAGTGCGCCTTATATATGGATTGTTCGACTGCAGTAGCTTCTATTCTATGTTAACTGTAGTAGCTTCTATTCTGTGCGCCTTATAATCCGGTGCGCCTTATATACGAAAACAGTTCAAAAAGGTGCGCCTTATAATCCGGTGCGCCTTATATACGAAAACAGTTCAAAAAGGTGCGCCTTATAATCCGGTGCGCTTTATAATCCGGTGCACCTTATAGTGCGGAAATTACGGTATATATTCTAGCGTGATTATTGAGTTTAAACCGAGTAATACACTGTGTTTGTGGAGGACAATTCAGAAATTGGCTAAAAACAGGTCAGCTTAATTTCCTCAAGATCGGATTTTCGTTCACAGGAAGTAATTGAAAATATATTTCTATCATATAAAAAAATACACACAAGTGAAACTTTTGTGTATTTTTTTTGGCATGCATTGTCGAATATGGCCATACAATGACCACAGATGTGGTCTAAAAGTGTAGAAAAACATATTCAATTCATTGGGCCTTTAAGAAAATAAACATTATTGACATGCTTGCTGAGTAAAATGCCAACAAAATATTATTCGAAAGCTTCACAAATAACAAAAAAAATGATCAAAAGAAATCACTAGAAATGTCCTAGGTATGAATAATAGCCCATTCTATTCATTTTATATCGCTTATACAAGACCACAAGCAAGTCCTTACAGACATTTTAGCCTATGTTATACATTTGGACCAACATCTTTATAATTATTTATCGCTGCCAACCAGTAGCCTCTGCTGGACATTGGGAGCTTATGGATCAGCTGCACAGCCTCAGCCATAATAAAATGCACAATAATAGATTGCTATTGTGCATTGGTTTTATTATTTTTAAAGGGGAACTCCACCCATTTTCAACATTTTACAGTGTCATTGATGTACCTTAGAGGTTCTGGGTGGACATGATGTAAAAAAAGTTCCCCCATTCTGTGTTCCCAAGAAATGGAGGTCTGAAGAAAACCACTAACATGGTGAAACATCTTGATGACATCATCAAGATGTATTTTCACCATGCTAATGGATTTATTTAGACGCTTATTTTTTTCTGAGAGCGTACGAATGGTTCATTTGGTTCCATTCGTACGTACGCTCTCAGAAAAAAATAAATGAAAATGGGTGGAATTCCCCTTTTCCCCCAACAGTTATCATAACCCCCAACAGTTATTATAACCCAAGGCCATTTCAGCCTGTCAAAGTGGGCAGGGGTGAAGTGGGTTCAGGGAGTAACGCCAAGTAACAGTCTTTGTTTTGGGAGGTCTGTAGACTTTTATTAACAGGTTGCAGAATTGCAGTACATTTCAAGCACTCAATACAAAAAAAAAACTGTTCTGTGAGAGTGGATGGCATTTCTACTTGCTTACCAGCAGGTCCGCCTTGTCCAATTCAACCCATCATTCTTTGAAAACGGTAAAATACATATTTTTTAACACCACAACCCTTGTATGGGACTTTGGCACAAAATATCTTCAGATATGAAATAAAGATATGAAAAACAAACCTCTGAGAAGCACTGCTGTAAGGTAGTCTTGGGCGGTATTGATTTTTTAATATCGGTATTGATAACGTGTTAAATTAGCTCGATATTCAACATTACCGGTATTGACCAATATTGTGCAATCAGAGTCGGACACGTTCCACCAGTCACCTAGTTCTCAGAATTGCGACATTGAGGGGTCAGAAACTGAGCGCTCTGCCGTTCAAGCAGCCTAAATAGGGACAAACTGCAGTTGGAAATACATTGTTTCCAAAAAGCCTAGCCCAAATAAGGGCTAGTTTAGGCATGTATGTAACATGAAAATTGTTTGTATAGTTACAATTAAAAGTCTCATTGCTCATATTTTAATAGAATACAGTATAATGTCGGTACTTGACGATATTCGGTATTCAATATTTTTTATAGACCCAACGATATTACTCGGTATTGATTTCCAATATCGCGATAAACGGTAATACCGGTATATTGCCCAAGACTACTGTAAGGCACAATTAAGGAAACACTGTAGCTTACAGTGTACTACTTCACCGCTGGCACTGCCACAGTGACACTCCTCTGCATGGCACACACTAGCACAGAATGATTGTCATTCATTCTAACACAATCAATTTAACTAATGTTTAATCATAATCCAAGTGTGTTGTGAGATAATTAGCCACAGGGTTACTTTATCGAGATCAATATTTTTCGATGGTTGCCCTGGGATATGATTTTTGCTTGGACAAGTCAGGGGAGCCAGTAGGCCTACTTTTGTCCATGTTTAAGAGGTGACAGTACTTAATTTGACCCATTGGTGTAGGGTTAGGGTTGTGTGTGTGTGTGTGTGTGTGTGTGTGTGTGTGTGTGTGTGTGTGTGTGTGTGTGTGTGTGTGTGTGTGTGTGTGTGTGTGTGTGTGTGTGTTTTAACGTGCAATGATGTCTTCTCTTTGTATTTTGGGTTTTTTCTTCCTGGGGGCTGAACCTTTCCAGTCAAACGTGCCAATGAAAAAAGTAACCAGTAATATAGTGACATCACATTATCAGACCCTCCCCTAACTCCTCCCCCTTTATCATACACAACTAAGGCTGTGGGTGTGGCTTCAGTTCAGGTGGATCTCCACCAGGCAAACCAGGCATACGTAATGAACCGCTGGGGGTGCCCAATTGCCTATATAAAAAAACACGCTGATATTTTAACAAAATACTGTATATACACTAGATCAGTGGCCTTGTGGTTAGAGTGTTGGCCCTGAGACTGGGAGGCCCGGGTTCGACTCTGGCCAGCCAGGGCGCCTGATGGAGGCGACAGGAACTGGTTGGAATAACGTGTTCCTTCCACGCGCTACGTCCAACCAGGGAAACTCCCCTGTCAGGTGAAATGACTCCTCATGCGTTGAAGGAAGCATGAGGCCAGTCCGCTGCCTCCCCAGGTTGGTGAAGGGTGTGTAGATCACATTAGGAATTGGCACTGGGGTCACATTAGGAATGGCAATTCCTGGGTGAAAAAATTGGTTGCAAAAGCGTGGTATATAAAAAAAGGGACGCAATGAATGGGAAATACCGAATGCTGAATATGATGAATAGTATATATTATTTATTATCTGTATTTTTCTTTTTGCACCATTGGTGTCATGGCGTGTCTTTGATATGTACACGATAATGGCAATACGATTAGTAGGCTACAAAATATTACTCCCAGTTCTTCAACAATTCGGTTTCAAACCCAAATGTCTGGCCATTTTGTCCCGAATCGTTTCGGTGGCTGAATATATGGTGCTTTATACTATATATATCTTAGCCTACGTGAAATGTATTGTTGACATCCCGGTCCAAACGCTAAAAAAAAGTGCGTTCTGTTTGACCTGTGTATTCGTCAAGCTAGTTTGGTTCTTTTGAAAAAAACAAAACAAAACACACAACATCTGATGATCAGACCACACCGCAAACTCCCTTGTCTGGTGTACACGCCCCATAGTGCACTATGAGGCGTGTACGCCTGCTATTTATGGGGAAATTGTAAAACCGCAGCACGCACCAATAGCATATGTTCTCTCGGAGCAAACATTTTTGTAGAATCTGTATTGTCACGTGAAAATGTTTTAAAGCTCTCAAGACACCTGCTCAAAAACTTGAAAATCCTTAGTTTTGGGTGCGAGAGACTAAAGTCAACATCAAATAGTGGTCCTCCGTGGCTAAAATGGCAGAATAAATAGTGAGCCCTGGTATGAAAAAGGTTGTCCTAGTCCCACAGCTGCTCTGTTGCTTTCTTCCGTTCCAAATGAATAAATGAATAGATGAATGAATGAATGCGCAAGGAGAGGAGGAAGAGGAAGAGGAGGGACATCTCTCCGGATGGATGGTCGTGGGGTTGTGGGTGTTACTGGCAGGTGTTACTGGCAGGTGTTACTGGCAGGTGTTACTGGCAGGTGTTACTGGCAGGTGTTACTGGCAGGTGTTGTAGATCTGGATCTGCTTGTTGATGTCGTTGAGGATGCCTCTCATCTTGTCCTCCAGGCCGTCCAGCTGCCGTGCCTTGCCCTCCAGCCGCCGCTGGTTCTCCTCGTAGTCTTTCTCCAGCTCTGTGGGTGGGGAGGGGAGGGGAGGATCACACATAGGAATGAACGCCCCAACGGAACGGTTAGCATAGATATATGTAGAAAGCTAGATGTCTTGAGGCGGAGCCTCTGACGTGTTCACGGCGGTCATCTTGTGAGAGGACTAAATACACTATGCTCTATGGCAGCCCAAACAAAAACAGCTAGAACTCGCTCAAAACTTGACGGATTTACAAACGGATTGCATTGTTTGTTTTTTGCGAAATTTTATTTTTTTTGAAAAACATCATATAACAGCTCTATGTTTGCGGGCGTCTCTGATGTTTACAACAAACCAATCCATTTGAAGATCTGTTGAAAAATAAGCAAGTTATCGTCATTTAAAAAGTATATGCTCATAGACACAGTGTTATGCTCTCCGCTCACAAGATGGCCACCACGTAACGACGTCACTCCCCATTGGCCAGCAGCGTGGGTGAGCCATCGAGCTTTCTTATATATATATCTATGACGGTTAGTGTAAAGTTAGTGTTACGTTTAGTGTTAAGTTTTACGCTAACCACTGGGCTTGAAATGTTTATGCCATAAACGTTTCAGCCCAGTGGTGACACAAAACAGAAAGTGGTAGATAACCCGGAACCGCAATTGATGCAAAACAATTGTCACGCCCCCGCCGCCCGCCACCCTGCCATTGCCGATGATCGATGCCAAAATTTGTAGACATTTATGTCATTATAGGGGAATTCCACCATTTTCAACATTCTACTGTCATTAATATGCCTTGTGTGCCTTGTTGTTATGTTGTGTGGACGTAAGTCCACACAACACAGTTTCTACAGTTTGCTCTGAGCGTCTCTCACCCACCTGCTAGTCTCTGCAGTTTGCTCTGAGCGTCTCTCACCCACCTGCTAGTCTCTGCAGTTTGCTCTGAGCGTCTCTCACCCACCTGCTAGTCTCTGCAGTTTGCTCTGAGCGTCTCTCACCCACCTGCTAGTCTCTGCAGTTTGCTCTGAGCGTCTCTCACCCACCTGCTAGTCTCTGCAGTTTGCTCTGAGTGTCTCACTCTCTCACCCACCTGCTAGTCTCTGCAGTTTGCTCTGAGCGTCTCACTCTCTCACCCACCTGCTAGTCTCTGCAGTTTGCTCTGAGCGTCTCTCACCCACCTGCTAGTCTCTGCAGTTTGCTCTGAGCGTCTCTCACCCACCTGCTAGTCTCTGCAGTTTGCTCTGAGCGTCTCTCACCCACCTGCTAGTCTCTGCAGTTTGCTCTGAGCGTCTCTCACCCACCTGCTAGTCTCTGCAGTTTGCTCTGAGCGTCTCTCACCCACCTGCTAGTCTCTGAGCGTCTCTCACCCACCTGCTAGTCTCTGCAGTTTGCTCTGAGCGTCTCTCACCCACCTGCTAGTCTCTGCAGTTTGCTCTGAGCGTCTCTCAGCAGCTCCTTGGCTTCGTCTCGGAGTCTCTCTGCTCTCTTCTTGGCGTCCTGGACGGCCTTGGCCTTGGTGTCGACGCGCTGCTGCACCTCACGGTACTTATCTGTCAGCTGGCCCTCCAGGATCTGAAACACACAGCGTGAATCCATGGTGACCCACAAGGTAGAATATGTAGAAGAATCACAACTAGGCCATTAATCAGGGATATTTTAATATCGCGATAATACCGAAGTACGGTATGGCGCGGTATGCCTAATGTACACACACACACACACACACGCACACGCACACGCACACGCACACGCACACGCACACGCACACGCACACGCACACGCACACACACACACACACACACACACACACACACACACACCCCCCTACCTGCTTGGCCTCCTCTGCTTTAGTCCGTGCCATGGTAGCCGTCTCCTCTGCCAGAGCAGCAGCCATGCTGTTGTTGGCCCTCTTGGTCTTCAGAGCATCGATCTCCCGTCCCAGCGTACCCAGGCGGTCCATGGCCTCAGACAGGTCCTTCTCACTGTTGGACGTCTCCGACTCGATCTGGGGACAAAAGGTACAACGGCGATGACAGGCGCGTCACCACCTCTGGAAAGATACGGGTGCTGACGTTGCTTCAGCGTTAAATTGCCACGCGTTAGCGGGGCCGCGGAAAAACAACCAAAAAAAAAAACACTTTTTACTAATATTTCACAATAAATGCAATACAACGGGAATGCACTGTACCGTATTTTCCGCACTATAAGGCGCACCGGATTATAAGGCGCACCTTTTAAAACTGATTTCATATATAAGGCGCACTGGATTATAAGGCGCACCTTTTAAAACTGATTTCATATATAAGGCGCACTGGATTATAAGGCACACCTTTTAAAACTGATTTCATATATAAGGCGCACTGGATTATAAGGCACACCTTTTAAAACTGATTTCATATATAAGGCGCACTGGATTATAAGGCGCAGTGAATAGAAGCTACTACAGTTAACATAGAATAGAAGCTACTGCAGTCAACCAATCCATATATAAGGCGCACTGGATTATAAGGCTCACTATGGATTTTTGAGAAAATTAAAGGCTTTTAAGTGCGCCTTATAGTCCGGAAAATACGGTACTTATGTTGACTGACTGACTGGATGACTAACTGGACATAACTGCACTGGACAACTACATAATCCATAAACATAAATCATCACCAATTCGGTTTTCATGACCAAAATCACAGTCCTAGTCAAATAGTACCATTTCTCTAATATGGCAAATTACCATGACAGTGAGTTGGGAATATTATATTCATAACATCAGAGACACAGCCTGACCTTCAGTTGGCATTAGCTGAGCTAACCCACCAGAATACCATGAAGCAGAACATGCAGTACATATCAACATATTGTGGTCACATATGGCCATCTTTCCCACACTAATCATATGCCCATCTCATACAATATACTGTTTTATATGTCTAGATCAACCCAATTCTTATATCTCACCTGCAAAAGACAGATTTACACACACATATTGAGACACACATTTCTGTCCAGCCAGCACTCAAGGGAATGTACTGACTTCCTCATTGACTGACTGGCAGTAACCTACTTCTCACTGGAGTGTATTGCCCTCTTGTGGCGTAAATGTGCTACAGCACTGCCTGTGCATTGGCAAGCAGGCAAGAAATATACAGTTGCGATTTGGCCAGCACCTCCACTTTTTCGCATCATTTTATTTTTTTCCGACGTGAAAAATTGCGGGTGCTGAGGCACCCACATAATGAATGGCGATGACGCCCGTGGGCGATGACAACCACGCCCAAATACGGAGGCTGCTGAATTCACCAAAACAATATTTTAAAAGTTAACGAAAACTGTAAATGAAATGCTCATGTATTAGGAGGACAATAGCAGTCACCAGAAAAAAAAAGATGGGCTGTTTTCCGATTAATCTATTACGGTTAAAATTGAGTTTTAAGTTACATTTGTATAGGGGCGGGGCAGCTAAAATGAACATCAAATACTGTCCTAAATACTAAATGGAGTAGTTGTCTGGGGTGTTCATGCGAGCCTGAGTAGACCATAAAATCGCCAAAGTTTTTTTTTTCCCCTTGTTATTTATTTATTTTATTCCTTTAATAAAGATCTTCCCCATGACAGAATCCCAGAGGAAAAAATGCTTCACAGTTTAAGCTCAGAAGCGTCTCTTGATCACCTAAAGATCACCTATGCCTCTTTATGGCTCCTAAGATGAATACTAGGATCCATAAATGAGGCAAAGCTAAATCTCTCCATTAAATCTCTCCATTGGCTGCTACAGATTTATTTGAGAGATGAATTAGACTAGGGGTTTTCAACAGGTGGTCCGGGGACCACCGTGGTCCTTGAGAGGGTTCCAGGTGGTCCCCAGGCTAAATGATGGAAAGTTGGTTAACCAGATGTAACTCTTGAGAATGTAAAAATGAAACCAAGTTTAATTTTCACACTCTCAAGAGTTAAAATATTCATCATCTGAATTAGCACTATTTAATTAAGAACTATACACTTTTTTGTTTCCCAAATCCAGCTTGGAATTGTGAACAAAACCAAAATAATTCTTCAGTTTTAGGTCTTTGGGGCTAAAATGTCCTCAAATGGTGGTCCGTGGCTCAAGTGCTGAATAAATGTTGGTCCCTGGGGTCAAAAAGGTTGAAAACCCCTGAATTAGACAAACCTGAAATCTTGCTATATGTGCACATATAGCAAGATTTCAGCCTTGTCTCATTTATCTTGTGTGTTTTTTTTAATAGTTAAAGTACAACGTAATGCTTGTACACCCAAAGGCATTCCCGAACCCCAAAATGTGTTTTTTAAATGGAACCTGCACGAGTCGAGCCTCTGTCTCCCCGATGTCAGCCTTGGCTCTGGCGATGGCCTTCTCAGCAGAGGCCTGAGCGCTCTTGGCGTCCACCAGCGCCTGTTTCACTGTCTCTGCCGTGCTCTTCACGCCCTCGGCACGATGCCTGAGGAACACATACACACAAATAGTACATTTGTGTACTGAACACGTTTTGGTGTTTTACCTGTTGAAAAATAGCAGATCTACAAGCTCATATCGCGCCACCGATGCCTAGAACAACATGTTTTTAGATGAGGTTCTGCAGCTAAATAATAGATATTTCTGGGGGTCCTTCCTATGAAATATGTTAAGCATCACTGACACAGAAAGAGATTTTTTTTTCCAGAAAAACTAGAATCTCGCGCCAGGGACTAGAATTTAGTGTCACAAACTAGAATTTAGTGTCATGGACTAGAATCTAGTGTCAGGAACTAGAATCTAGTGTCAGAAACCGGAATCTAACTTCAAAAACTAGAGTCTACTGAGAGGAACTAGAATCTACTGTGGGGGACTAAAATCTGGCATGAGGAACTAGAATCTAGCATCAGAAACTAGAATCTGATCAGGACACATCATGGGCTAAATAGTACATTTATGTAAGTACTAGACTTACAGTGCTTCTTACGTTTGTATGATGATGTTTTTAGAACACGAGCTACACTTTCCTTTTATGTGTAACTTATATACAGGGCAAGTTGATTCAAATATCTAATCAGAATTACTCACATGTTTGCCAGCAGTGAATCTACGATTAATTGCATATTTTTATATTGATTTTAAGTATACGATAAATCAGTGGGTTTCAAGGTGTTTCGAATCATTTCTTATGTATTTGCTGATTTTCCCTACAATGCAAACAAACAGACTTCATCATGCTTCTGGCCATGTCAGGTCGTGCTGTTATCTACTAAAAATAGAATTAAAATGGAGTGACTGCAGTTTCTTCCAGCAGTCCATTTAACACATGTCCTGCGGGGATTTTTTAATGTCAGAAACCTGTTGTTAGACCCTCCAGTGCCTGGCCGAGACCCGACTGGGAAAAAAATAATTTGCGATGGAATTGAACTCAGATTTCTGGTGTGGTTGCTTTTGCGGTGTTGTTGGGAGCTGAATAAAAACGCATATTAGCATTTAACCACGTTTAGCCATTATTTTAAAACTTTAACTGTTGAAAAGGACAAGTGGTACATGGCGATGTAATGTTTATGCTACCGATTAATCGTGCATGGCTTCTTAATCGTGTCAGGGTTTAAAGTGTCAAATGCAGGTCTCTAAATGAACCCTTAGTGTCCTGAACGCGTTTTGGTGTTTTATCTGTTGAAAAATAGCAGATCAACAAGCTCATGTCGCGCCACCGAGTGGCGCGGCATGAGCTTGTTGTTCTGCTATTTTTGAAAAATCGTGAAAATGTGCTGCAAATCTCTGAATACATTATTTTGGAAGCAAACATTTTATCTCAATTTTTCGCTTCTGGGGAACCCCGAGAACAACATCTTTTCAGATGGCGGTCTGCAGCCAAATATGGATAATTCTGGTGGTCCTTGGCTAGAAATATGTTAGCATCACTGACACAGGAGCACAGATTTTTCAGAAAAACTAGAATCTAGTGTCAGGAACTCGATTCTAGCGTCAGAAAGTAGATCCTAGTGTCAAAAAGTAGATCCTATCATCAGAAAGTATAATTTAGTGTCAATAACTAGAATCTAGTGCCGGAAACTACTGTAGAATCTAGCGTCAAAAGCTAGAATGTTGCTAGGAACTACTGTATAATTTGGTGTCAGAAACTCGAATCGAGGGTCAGGACACAATGGGTTAAAGTATCGAAGGCACAGGGGTCCCCAAACCTTTCCCCCCCACACCACAGCACACCTGGCTCTCTTGGCGTCCAGCAGCAGCTGCTCGGCCCTGCGCACGTCGTCCTGCGTCTGGTCCAGGATGGCGTCCACGTTGGACAGGCTCCGCACGCGCTCCTTGATCTCGTCCGCCAGGTGTCTGATCTGCTGCGGCGACGCGGGGATGGACAGCTCCAGCACGCGGCTGGCGATGCGCTCGATGCTGTCTGGCTCCGCCCCCTCCTCTGCACACACATACAGTACATTGTTGAACAGTGACTAATTTTAGATTACATATTACTGTAATATTATTACTTTTGCTCCAAAAAGTAAAGTAACGAGATTACTCTGCAAAAATGGGTAATAAGTAATGCATTACTTTGCAAGTAACGCCAAGTTACTTTTTTAAGATGAGCTTGTTGTTGCATGCAAAAATAGAACAGATTTACAAGCTATCGACAGGTACTGTAACAACAGAGATGTGCACTAGATTGTAGATCCAGTCCACACGCAGTATCCTGCGCACAGTTATGTACACTACAAATCGCTTGCTGCTATATTTTGTATTTATTTTTAAATACAAGACCTCAACTGTCTTTGAAAACAATTGTGAAAAGGTTGAGAACTTGGGAAAGTAATAACGTAATATGTAATACATTACTCTTTGATTCCAGTAATAAGTAAAATAATGATATTACTTTGTCTAAGGGGTAACAAGTAAAGTAAAGAAGTTACTTTCCTAAGTAATATTGACCAACACTGCATACAGTACATATGTATATACAGTGTAAACTGTATATACATATGTACTGTATGCAGTGTTGGTCAATTACATTTTTATCCCCTTTATTTTGTAGCCCATTTTTTCACCCAGTGCCAATTCCTAATGGCATCCTGGGCTCTACAAAAAACGCTGCCAACCTGTCACGTCTTGTCCAAAACAAAACGGCTCTGCGGGGTATCAACTAAAATATATAAACTCACGTGTGAGGAAGTCCCGGATCTGTTTGATGAGGTCTCTCAGGTCGTTGTTGGAGCGCTCCACCTTGTTCTTGGTGGCGGCTGCCTTGTCCAGAGCCGCCTGGGCTTTACCCTTGGCCTCCTCTGCCTTGGTCTTGGCCTCCGCTACCTGCATGTAGGAAAGGACGCCCACGTTATCAACCACATAAACACCGGCGGGTTACTTATCCCTGGAGCCGACGGAATGCATACCGGCTGCCTTTAGCAAACACAGAGGTGAAATTCCTGCCGCCTAAGTGAAAACATCGTGGGCAGTTACTGTAACTCCTCCACTGCCAGGGGGCAGTAGTAGTGATAGTTAAGCTACCGCCACTCTAGACTAGAGGTCTTCACGGGTCTCAAAAATGCCATCCGAAATCCGAAATAAATCCGTGCAATATCACCGATTCCGAACTGTTCCGAAAATATTTTCAAATAAATAAATTGGATCCGAGTCGATCCGTGGCATGGTTTTCCGGTTCCGAACTGTTCCAAGATTCTCCCCAAATTGCTTCGCCGAGCCCGACCGAAGTCGGATTATTTTTGACCGTCCGACAGACCCGACCCTTTGGCGACCACTTTTTTTTTTTTGTCCCATTCACATTCATTCAATCCAATGCATTCAAACGGCTCTCCTCCGGTTTGCCCCCTGAATGTCGTGAGCGCATGGGTAAAGCAGCCAGAGCTACACTCCTCTTCCTGACTTGTGAACCGGATGTTTTTGCTCAGATCGTCAGAAGAGAGGTCAGACAAGACAACAGAAACAGCATGACAGAAACAGCACATCCTGTTTAGGAGATCTGAGCTTCAAAATAAGTTTTTTTTACCGATCGAACTGGTTTGAGCCGTGGCAATGGGGAGAAAACAAAGAAGATCCGATCGCCGTAAATGAGGCAAAAAAAAACGTAGAGAAAGAATACATCTCACTGTAGTCTCGGGTCTTGTCGGATTTTCTCGGGTATTGCACATAATGATTGACAGGTCCGACTTCCGAGGGGGATACGTCCGATTCCGAACCTGTCCGAGTGACTGTGATAAAACACACCGCCGGAACCGACCGGAACCGTCGGGTCTCGGACGGACTCGGGTTTTTTCGGGTTCGGACCCCGCGTGAAGACCTCTACTCTAGACTCTCCTTGTAGATTAAGAGCTCTTTCTAAAGCTATTTTTTATCCATGTGGTGGTGTAGATTTTCTATTGAGTCACTAAACCGAGTCGTAAGATACGAGGACAACGCTCCTGGAAATGCCTCCAGGCCCTTACATTGTATCGAGCTACCGATCGAACGGGAGCATTAATGTGCTACCGTGAGTCTTTATTATAATGTTGTCAATGAATAGGAAGCTAGTAAACAACACTCGAAAGATGCTGTCAGTGCTCAGGGAGTTCATTTAAAAAAAAAAAAGCGCTGAATCAATGTTGTACTGTTACCAGCGTGGTTTAGTCTCACTTCAAATTTATTTAAATTGCATTTTAATATAGAGATGACACAACATTAAAGATGAGTGTGCTGTGATTTTTGTACCGTAATTTCCGGACTATAAGCTGCTACTTTTTTTCGCATGCTTTTAACCCTGCGGCTTATACAACGGTGCGGCCAATCTATGGATTTTCCAGATTCCAGGTGGGCTCCGCAGACTAAATGATAGGAAGTTGGTTAACCGGATGTAACTCTTTGAGAGGGTGAAAATGAAACCAAATTCATGTTTACACTCTCAAGAGTTATTATATTCACCTAAATTAGCGCCACTTAATTAATAAGTCATAAGTCATGTTCATTTTGGTCTAATTTTGATGTTTTGTCTCCTTTGTTTGCGAAAATCCATCCTGGAATTGTGAACAAAACCAAAAAGAAATCTTTAGTTTTGGGGTCTGTAGGGGTGAAGATGTTGTTAAATTGTGAAAAAGTTGAAAAACCACTGCTCTAACATGAAGCACCTGACTATATAAGCCTGGTGCGGCTTATAGCCAGGTGCGGCTTATACAAGGAAAAAAATCAGTATTTTGCACCAAATTTAGCTGGTGCGGCTTATATTCAGGTGCGGCTTATAATCCGGAAATTACGGTATTTTATTCCCAATTTTGTACATGTTTAAGACTGGACGACATTATTAGAACCCTTGGTGTGTTTTTAATGAACTGGTGGGGGAGCCCACATAAAAACAACATTTTAACAAATACGATACACTTTTTTTTTTTTTTTTAAATAGATAGATAAATAAATAAAATAAAATCTTCCTGCTCATATAACAATAATACCTGATGATCATTTTTTTAGTGTTTTAGAGCAGAGAAAAAAAAATCACGGCACTCCATCTTTAAGTAGGAAGATCGGTAAACCAGGGTGAGTCCTGCCGCTGGCAGCCGTACCGTACCTTGGTATAGAGGCCGTCCACCTCCCCCATGGCGGCGTTGAGCTCCGTCTCTGCGTCCCTGGCTCTCTTCAGGGCGTTGTCGGCCACGGACACGGCTCCGTTGCAGTTCAGACCGCCGCAGTGGGGCTTGCCGTCGTCGTCACGGCAACCGGCACCGCCGCACGGGCTCTCTCCACAGGGGGCGTCGCCCGGAGCACCGCACACCTGGTTGGTGGGGAGGGAAGGGGACAGGTTACAGTTTACTGTTTAGTCCTAGAGCGACTTAAAGGGGCACTCCACCCATTTTCAACATTTTTTTCTGAGAGCGTACAAATGCAACCAAATGAACCCTAACGGGTTCATTTGGTTCCATGCAGGGATTAAAGCGGAAAAAAAATCCAAAAATCCAAAGACGGAAAATATTTCAGTCGGGGGGGGGGGGGGGGATGGGGGGGGGGGGGGGGGGGGGGGTCACACTATGCGATAAATATTGCATAAATAAATCCTTACCAAGTATTTTTCGTAAGTCCCATTAGGCCTACACATTTTCTATAACGTAGGCTACTACGCCCGACATATTTTTGACATGGGAGAAATAGTATGGCCATACTGTAGCCTATTCTGCAAATCAATCAATCAATGCCCCGACAGCTGTTCCGTTCAGCGCAATTGCGCGCAGCGCACACAGACCCACGTTAGTTTGCTCACATGATCTGTATAGCGAGGCAATACATAAATCATTCAATTAAATATCATTCAATATGAAATTCATTAACCGGCCTGTTGATAACATGTAGGCCTAATACATTTATTTTTGCTATATTGTCAGCAACATCTTTTGTTTTTCTTGCAGCAGCAGCTCTACCCAGGGCGGGAAAAGGCAGGGTGGGCAACTCCAAAGTTTCTCCCATATGAAGCAGTGGTTTTCAATCTTTTCGACACCAGGGCCGACTATTTATTCGACATTTGAGCCACAGACCACCATTTGAGGACATTTTAGCCCCACAGACCCCGAAACTATAAAGATTTCTTGCTTGCTTTTGTCCACAATTCCAGGCTGGATTTGGGGGAAAACAGTCAAACATAGGCAGCCTATGTTTGACTGTTTTCCCCCAAATCCAGCCTGGAATTGTGGACAAAAGCAAGCAAGAAATCTTTATTTCTAGGCTACTAAAATGACCATTAATCTTCTACATTCTGTAGTTGTGTAGACTTGGGCTACATTTAGTTGGGGCCCATCTCTCAACCACTGGTGGTCCCTGGACCGCTGATGAAAACCACTGATATAACCTTTCATTGGTGGGCAAGATGCGCATTTGGGTGGGCACTGCCCACCCCTGTCCCCGTCTAGATCCAGCCCTGGCTCTACCCGTTCGCTATCAGTGTTCCCACCGTGGTTAGCTTCTCATGCGGCTCAGCCTCACAGTGGACATGGATACTAATCATACTTTGTTGCATTTAACTTTTGCGACCAGTTCATTCATCGTGTTGCTCAAAGAGCGAACATTAAAAACGTTATTACCGGCAAAGGATGTCGGCTGCCACGTCTCCTTAATCTGGCTCGCACTCCTCCTCTTGATTCTCTTTTCTTAATTTTATTCCATTTTCGCGTCGCGCTGTTCTTAAGTTCTGAATACTTGGCCAGTGAATCCAAAACACAACAGACACGCATGGTTTGTCTGAGTGCCTGAGTGATAACACCGCCAGGCAATAAAGTGTCATCCCGGCGTTAAACTTCATATTGCCACAAAAAGAAAGCGGGTGTAATCACATAAAACGACATTAAACATATAAAATAACAACAGACAAGGCAGACAGATAGGCTGAGTCAGCAGCGGAGCCAGACCATAGAGTAGAGCCAGACCCGGAAAGTTATGACATCTCCGTTCACTTACTGGAAACGTTAATGGCGTCTGCTCTACATAGACTTCTATTGAGCAATGGGGACGGCCATCTATGTTTGTCACAGTTCAGATCGAGCAGCTCGACCGCTCAGTTTCTGACCCTTCAATGTCGCAACTCTTCAAGTTACACAGCCACTCACTCAACATGCACTTGATTAGCCTACCAGCGGCACCGGTGTGGGAAGCGGAGCGCACATATCTATTTTCATAGGGATGATGCATTGTAGTTTGGAGATCACTTGACTTGCAAGTCAAGTATAATGGTCCGTTTTGGTTTTGCGTTTGGTCACGTCATTAACTAACATCGCGGCCGTGGGCAAACCCTCCCCTTTTAGATTTTTTTTTTTGCCAAATGGCGTGGATCTTATGAAGCCCCTGGGGAATCCTCCCCAGTACGGAAATCCGTACCCCGTACGGAGAACTTTAATGCCTGTTCCATGTGCACGCTCTCAGAAAAAAGAAGCGTCTAAAGAAATCCATAGAAAAACACTAACATGGTGAAAATACATCTTGACGATGTCATCAAGATGTTTCACCATGTTAGTGTTTTTTTTTTCCAGACCTCCATTTCTTGGGAACACAGAATGGGGGAACTTTTTTTTTATCATGTCCACCCAGCACCTCTAGGGTATACTAATGACATATTAGAATGTTGAAAATGGGTGGAATTCCCCTTTAAGGTGTGTTGAGACATGCATATGTGTTTTCAGTAGTTTGTGTCGCTTCATTTTGGTTGCGCATGTCAGTGTTGGTAATAAGACTATTCATTGCATTATTCGATCACTTCTTCAAATATCCAGTATCCACAGTTTGACAACCATAGGAGCTGCAGTGGCCCTTTAAAAGCTCAGCGAGGAACTTCCCGATTGGCTAACATAATAGCCACGGTGGGACTATTCCTCCAGCCAATGACAAAGCTCATAAGGATTTGTTAACTACTCCCTAGTGGTGTCAAAAAGACAAGATGTTTTGGAGGTTATATAACTAAAGGGAGAAGTCATGAAAAACACAAAATAAACAAACAAATAAATAAATATGTAAATATTATTTTGACCATATAATTACAAATAGGAGCTTTAATTCATGTTCTGTTTTAGAATCGGCAAGAATCTGGTCTAAATGTTTTTTTCCCCCATCATGCCAGACCTTCTCGTTGATCTTCCTCATGTCCAGGCTGTGTGCTCGTGCGTTAAGGTCGGTCAGGGCGCGCTTGTTGACGGCGTTCTTGCGGTTGAAGTCGTCCTTCTTGGCCGCTATGAGCCTCTCGGTGCGGCGGCGGGTGTCTGCCGACTGGCTGACGGCGCTGGGCCTGGCGCTGGTGGAGGCGTTGGCACGACGCTCGGCGTCGCGGGACTTGTTGTGGGAGCTGCGGATGCTGTCGTACGCACCTGGCGGGGGAGAGAGGGGGCAAAGAACGAGTTAACACCTTTCTGTACTGTACCAGTGTTGTTTGTTTGAGAATATTTTGACGTAGTCTTAGTCTTAGTCTTAGTCTTAGTCTTTTGAGTAACACACATTTAGTCTTTTAGTCCCATTTAGTCTTCTGAAATTCATTTTTTTAGTCTTAGTCTAGTCGAAGAAATATCAACATTGATTTAGTCTTAGTCTCAGTCTTAGTCTTTATTTAGTCTTAGTCTTTTTTTAGTCTTAGTCTTTCAGTCTTAGTCTTACTAGTTTAGTCTTACATACACATGCATTGTAGGTTTATATATGTTATACAGATTTATAGTTTTTTGTATGAAAGATGTCTCGTTTTATTTCTTTGTATAAAATTACTGCATTAGTAATAAGTCTCTTTCCTGAAAACGTATGCAATCTATACTGCAGATATGTTCACATACTTAAAAAGAACGAAAAAAAGAAGTTAAAAATGTTTCCTATTTCCATTAGTCTTAGGTTATGATTTAGTCTTCGTCTTAGTCTTTTGAAAACACACATCTTTTAGTCCCAATTAGTCTTTTGAAATTAATTTTTGTTAGTCTAGTCTTAGTCGACTAAATATCAAAAACCTTAGTCGACTTAGTCTTTAGTCTTAGTCTTAGTCGACAAAAACAACACTGTACTGTACACGTTCTGGTGTTCTAAGCTTTATTAGCATAATTAGCATTACTTAGCATTGTTAGCATCATTAGCATTACTTAGCATTATTACTTACTTGGCATTAGCAATGTTTAGCATTACCGGCATCATTAGCATTATCAGGATTACTTAGCATTATTAACAATAGTTAGCACTAGCATCACTTAGCATCATTAGCATTACTTAGCATCATTGGCATTAGGCCTATTTTACAGTAGTTGTTGAAAAGTGTCAGACCTACAAGCTCATAGCGTGCCACGGAGTCAAGTCACAACAGAGCACACCGTTGACATTTTTTTCACCAGTGTGTGTTTACACCACATTTTCTTTTTTTTTTCTTCTCTTTTTTAAACCAGTCAGACCTTCACTGAGAAATCTGTGATTTTCCTCAGTGTGTGTGTCCACATGGTCCCTCTCAGATTCTTCCATTTGGTGACATCGTTCGCCACCAGATTTTGGTGTCCAAATGTGGAAATAGGCGCACTTCCGACGGCAACTTGTATTGAAATGAACGGCAAGGGAGCCGCTTACGACTCTATATTTTATCACTCTATGGTTCTCACCCAGGAAGTTGGAGTTCTTGAGGATGTCCAGCTGCCGGTGCAGCTGCTCTGAGGTGAGGTTGAGCTCCCTGGCCTCTCTCTCCAGGGCACTCAGGTCCTTGCTGGCCTCAGAGTTGGTGTCCTGGACGATGGTCAGGTCTCCCTCCAGATGGGTCAGGGTGTCAGTGGTCTCGCCGATCTGAGCCCTGCATGGTGGTGGTGGTGGTGGTGGTGGGGGGACACATTAGTTCAGAAATGTTTGAGAATTAATTTCTCCACATTAACTCTTTGTAATCCAAAGCTAGTTTACGCCATAAACGTACAGACGGACTTTGATTACTCCAATGTTAAAGGGGAATTACATCCATTTTCTTTTCTTTTTTTCTGAGAGCGTACAAATGCAACCAAATGAACCCTAACGGGTTCATTTGGTTCCATTTGTACGCTCTCAGAAAAAAGAAGCATCTAAAGAAATCCATTAACACTCCCAGTGCCAGCCCTTTTTCATATTTTTTGGAGGTAGCCAGTGCCAGCGTTTTTCATCAAAAAGTCATTATTTCATATTTCGGTCCATGTTTCCCCACGGACAAGTTAGTTGGCGACACACACTTCCGGTTTCCGGTTTGGTCCGTCCCTTATTATGGTCTATCAATGGTCGCTGCGGTCGCTGCTAGCTGCTGTTAGCATGGGGATCGTATCAAACCGGCCCCGGTAAGTAACGATCAAAGGCGTAGCTCAACGGCAGCGGCATCAGTCGTTACTGTAAATCATAATGATAACGGGAGACGTAGATCTTGATGATGTCATCAAGATGTTACCATGTTAGTGGTTTTCTCCAGACCTCCATTTCTTGGGAACACAGAATGGAGGAACTTTTTTTTTTATCATGTCCACCCAGCACCTCTAGGGTATACTAATGACATATTAGAATGTTGAAAATTGGTGGACTTCACCTTTAACTCAAAAAACGCCATTTATCGATTTAAAAACTTTTCACACTTTAAATTGAATCTCATATCCTATTTAGACTACCGGTATTGTTTAACTACCTATTGACATGGGAGAGAGACAACATACAGTATAGCAAAACATTGCATTTTGGATCAAAATCAACAGCAAAAAAGAAAAAAAGGTGGAATTTTTCTTTAAGTAAGCGGTGGCGGGTGCAGAACTTATCGCTGTAGCGCCATCTAGCGGCCTACATGAGTCCACGTTATACATGCTGCACATCCTCCGGTTCGAATGCAACGCGCGCATGCGAGCGTTGAGCTCACCGGAGGTCTTCGATGAGCTCCATCAGCGTGGTGACGGCGGCGGCCGTGGCGTTGCGTGCGTTGACGATGCCCTGCGCCCGCGCCAGCTTCTCCTCCAGGTCCCTGAAGGCCTTCTCATAGGCACCGGTCAGCCCCGTGGTCTGGATGTCGTGAGCACGCTCCGACAGGGTCTTGGTACGCACCGCTAGGTCCTGGAGAGAGGGGAGAAGAGAGAGAGAGACCAATGAATGTGTGGGCATCAGGGGTGTAGAGATATAATACAATAAGTATACAGTAATAATAATGGATCGCATTTTTATAGCGCTTTTTTATGCACAGCGTGTATACTCAAAGCATTTACAATGGTCCATTCATTCATACATTGGGAAGTAGAGCAGTGAATAGTCAACACCAGCGTCCTCACTTCACACATTCATACACCAGTGGTGGCAACCACTGGAGGCAAGCTAGGGTTCACTTTCTTGCCCAAGGACACTTCCACATGTAGACAGGAGGGGCCGGGATTCGAACCGCCGTCCATTGGATCATTGGCCGACCTGCTCTACCTCCTGAGCCACAGCCACCCAGTAGAATAATTATATTCTACAAAATAACCTGTCATTTTATCGTTTACTCCGGGGGGTTTCAACCCAATTATATAGTGACAATACCCAATTGGTATTGTCACTATAGAGTGGCTATTCTCTGAGCACACCAAAGCAGAAAATGACTTGTCTTTTAGTTGTACTGGATCTCTTCTCCACTAGCTCGTCCCTGATATTTTAGTCAGGGTAGATACACTGTATATTCTTATACTTTTAGCCATGGTAGCCTTGATCCAGTGCATTGCTGTTTTGGACAGTGAAATGATGGGCTAGAGACAGAGCGTCAGAGAGAAACTCGTTGTAAGCAGTGGACCATTGCTAAGGTATGGTACCTTCATTTTCATTCAGTTTTGACTTTGTTTTCAATCGGTTAAAACAGGGGTTTTCAACAGGTGGTCCAGGGACCACCAGTGGTACCTGAGAGGGTTCCAGGTGGTCCCCAGACTAAATGATGGAAGGTTTGAAACCAAATGGACCCTAGTGGGTCCATTTGGTTTCATGTTTACACTCTCAAGAGTTAAAATATTCACCCTCTACACAACTAGAGAATGTAGAAGATGAATGGTCATTTTTGTACTGTATGTTTGCCTGTTTTGTTTTCTCTGAAATCCCGCCTGGAATTGTGAACAAAAACAAAATAAATCTTTAGTTTGAGGTCTGTGGGGCTAAAAGTCATCAAATGATGGTCCGTGATGGTTGAAATTTAAAGTAGTGGGCCCTGGTATGAAAAAGATTGAAACTGACTTAAAACAAACACATGTACCTAGATTTTCGTCACCGCTAAACCCCTTATCCCTTAACTTCTTTGCTTTTTTAAACTATTAAAAAAAAAAAAAAAAAAAAAATCAATAGTTCAATTGGCTCACTGGTGTCAAACATACGGCCCGCGGGCCGGCTTGTACAGTATACCAGAGGTGTCCAGACTTTTTTGACTTGAGAGCTACTTTCAAAATGTCCGGCTCAACAAGATCTACACATCAAAAATGTGATCCATTACTGAAAATCCATGTCAAGCCCCCCCTAGAAAGTTTGAGCTTCGAAATAGTTGATGAAGGTGTTACTGTTATAATGTTATTATTGAAAATTAGAGGGGGAGAATTGGAAGGTTTTCCTGTATATGCTATTAAAGGTAGGGGAAGTGATTTCACTTTTGTCAGATATCACCCCAAAAATATTTTTTTCTGTTAAAATGCTCTATTACAGTATAAGTTGTGGAAACCATATATGGAGTTTCCCCCTCCCCCACGTTAGCAGAGTAGCTAATAAAAGTTCCCCAGGTGGTGGGTGAATTCTCCTCCAATCAGGATCGAGCAGCAGGCTCACATAGTGTAGCTACTGTTTGGCGCCCCTAGTGCACCAGGCTGGAACTACAGGATGAATTTCAAATCACTTACCCTACCTTTAATGACGTTTGAAAACAGTATTTGAGGTTTCAAAACTTCATGTTTTTGTCTACAATTGGGAAGAGAACTGGCAAAACGTTGGTCAACATTTATTCTCCATTTTCTAATGGACCTTTAGCTAAGCCCCTCCCAAACTGCTATCGTCCAATAGACCTTTAGATAACCCCCTCCCCAAACCACTATGGTCCAATGACAGCTAAGCATAACATGTGATAGACAGACCTCTCCAACAATAGCTTTCCTGTATGATAAAACATTGTTTTAAAAAAAAATAAAATGCCCCACACACCTTTTCCCACTGCATACTGCATAGGGCATGCCTTGTTGATGGATTTGGAAGAGATTTTGAAGGTCTGGTTCCAAAAATGAACCAGTATTTATTGTGTAAAGTCCATGATATTTACATTGGAATAAATGAGCCCGGCTGGAAAGTGTCCTAGGGTGGACAAGAGGGCGGGGCTTAGCTAAAGGTCCATTGTGTGGACTCTTGAAGATTACGTCATTCAGATGTTTAAATATAACTTAACTCTTGAGAGCTGTAAAATGTTACCTAATGGACCCGTAAGGGTCAACTGGCAGAAAATCTAGGGCTCCATTTTCGTTACACGCTAAACCCCTTATGCCTAATCCCTAACTTATTTTTTTCTATTTAGCAAAACATTTTGGAATAGTTAAATGTGCCAATCTACTGACAGGTTGTGAGCTTGTAGACTGGCCATTTTAACCATTGAAAAATGATTTGTTTAAATAGTTTAAAAAGGCAAAGAAGTTAAGGGATAAGGGGTTTAGCGGTGACGAAAATCTAGGCCCTAGTGTTTTTTGCTGGTGAGTTGGGGAGTCCTCTTTCCTTTCTACGTAGAAAGAACCATTGGTAACCAAATGGACCCTTATAGATCTGTAAGTAGCTCTTGAGATTGTAAAATGAAACCAAATGGACCCTTACAGGTCCATTTGGTTTCATTTTACACTCTCAAGACTTAAATTATATTTAAACATCTGAATTACCTAACCAAATTAAACACATGGCATACGGTACTGTGGCGTACCTGGACGATGCGGTCCCAGTCCCCGAAACACTGGTGGCAGGGCTGGCAGTTGGGGAACTGTCCCGAGAAGCCGCGGGCACACTGGTCACAGCGCACGCCCGACACGCCCTGCTCACACAGGCAGTGGCCTGTCACCCTGTTGCACTGGGACGACGCAATGCCACGATACTCACAGTCACATGCTGAGAGAGAGAGAGAGAGAGACACAGAGAGAGAGAGAGAGAGAGAGAGAGAGAGAGAGAGAGAGAGAGAGAGAGAGAGAGAGAGAGAGAGAGAGAGAGAGAGAGAGAGAGAGAGAGAGAGAGAGAGAGAGAGAGAGAGAGAGAGAGAGAGAGAGACAGAGACAGAGAGAGAGACAGAGAGAGAGGTGTAACTTACAAACTGGGTAACTTACAGCAGGGGCGGATGTAACATGTCCCAATTGGGGGGGAGTGGCAAGAGAAAATGGTATGGGTGCGGCCTCATCGCACGGGCGATGAGGCCGCACCCATACCATTTTCGGTTAGAGGACTAGGCAAGTATAAGCATCAATAATAACATCAGTTGTTGTTGAAGTTGCAACCGACACGCAGCATGCATAAAGCTAAAGGTCTGACTCAGAGAGTTTTCTGTTTTCAATGATGAAATGCTGTTGGTTTAGTGGTGCCACAGCTGTAGTTAGTTAGCAGCAGCAGTAGTAGTGTTTCAAATCATTTTAAATATAAGCACTTTAATTTGAAATATCTTGGGTTGTTTTGCATGCCATCATGTTTGGTGGGGCAGTCAGGAAATTTAGGGGGACATTCAAAAAAGTTCATAATGTCTCTTACCTCTACACTGGGTCCGGGGGTCTCCCCAGTAGTTCTCCCGGCAGTCGGTGCAGGTCTTTCCCCCAAAGCCGTCGCGACACTGACACTGTCCTGTGAACTTTATACAACAATAACACATTATTAGAATTATATAAACAAACATTATTAGACCACGTCTGAACCTAAGGATCTGTATTTACTTGCTACCATAGTCTCCCGAATATAAGACAACCCCCATTTCCCAAGACTCCAGACAAAATATGGTTGTTATTAAACAAAAGTGTTTATAATAGTTAATTAATGGGATTAAATTAATTTTGTTGATTAATCTGATTAAAAATTTTAACGCAATTAACTCATGTGCACACTCACTCAACCCACTGAGCATTTTCTCATTGAAAGAAATGGGTAGAGCAGGGTTTTACGGAGACTTATAGCTGTGTCTCCCTGTAACCAGAGCCATAGAGTATAGCTGGAGGATCTACAAGCATTGAGGGCTTGTAGATCGCCTATTTTGATAAATATTTTAAAGATATATGGTTATTTTTTTCACAGATTCTGTTGTTTTTTTCGGAAAACATGCATATTTTGGACATAGTTCGAATGGTGATTAATCATGATTAAATTAATTTTGAAGCTGTGATTAATTTGATTAAAAATTTTAATCATTCAACATCCCTATTATTAAATAAAAGTGTTTATTTCAATCCATTTCCTGCCTAGGATAGGATAGGAGTGAGTTTTGAGAGATGAGAGATAGGATGAGTTTTTAGCGTCTTCTTTTGTGTATTTTTTTTTTCCATGTTCCTGGAAGTGCATCAATTTTGTAACAATTCTTCTGTAGTTTTCAGGACATGGGGGTCGTCAGGAGTACTTGAGCTCTGCTCGCACACAAGTGGGGCCATGCGTGGCCTTACAGCACTTCTGTGCAATGTGCAAGTTGCAGCTCTAGTTTCATTTCCACACACACACACACACACACACACACACACACACACACACACACACACACACACACACACACACACACACACACACACACACACACACACACAGTGGCGTTTCTAAGCAATTTGGAGCCCTAGGCAAGATTTTCCCTGGAGCCCCCCCCCTTACCAAATGTACCCGTAAGGGATAAAATTATGAACTATATTTAAACTAAAGAACATATATGTGTTTCATTTCTAGGTTCAATTCTAGTTATAGAGGATAAGTATAATGTATTTTTATCCATATAAGGCTTATTGGCCCTCATGTTCGCCCCCCTCCCCTCATGGCGCCCTAGGCGACTGCCTAGTCTGCGTAATGGCAAAAACGCCCCTGCACGCACACACACACACACACACACACACACACACACACACACACACACACACACACACGCACAGGCGCCACACACCTCGTTGCAGGCGGCGCTGACAGAGTTCTGCGGGTCGCAGCCACACGCCTCGCAGCCCCTCCCCCCGGCCAAGTTCCAGTGGTTGGGGGCGCAGTGGTCGCACTGCAGGCCCATGACGTTGGCCAGACACTGGCACTGGCCCGTGGCGCGCTGGCACACGCAGTCGTCACGCTCCAGGCACTGGCTGCCGTCCGTGCCCAGGAAGTTACAGGTGCATCCTGGGAAAAAAAGAGAGGAGGAGGAGGAGGAGGATGCTTTAAAGAGGAACTCCACCCATTTTCAACATTTTAATATGTCATTAATATACCTTAGAGATGTTGTGTATGTGGACATGATAAAAAAGTTGCCCCAATTCTGTATTTCCTAACATGGTAAAATACATCTTGATGACATCATCAAGATGTATTTCACCATGTTAATGATTTTTCTTTGAGACCCCTTTCAGGAAAATTTGTATCCTCTCAGGAAAAAATTGAAAATGGGTAGTATTCCCCTTTAATAAACCAATTTTAGGAGGGAACATTTTTTGGTGTTCTAAGCCAGTGGTTTTCAACCTTTTTCATACCATTTATTCAGAATTAGAGCCACGGAGGACCACCATTTGAGGACATTTTTTAGCCCCGCAGTCCTCAAAAGTAAAGATTTCTTTTGCTTTTGCTTCGGCAATTCCAGGCTGAATTTTTGGAGAAAACAAAACAGTCAAACATAGAGATAAAAATGGCGATATTATACAGATGATTTGGGGGGTCCTTGACAGGAAATATTGAGGACCACTGACATGCTTCTAATGGTGTCTAATAACATGAACCTCATAAAAAAAAAAAAAAAAAAAAAACAGGTCAAAGTCAGGGGTGCTAGTCACAACCTATAGAAGGCAAAACATGGAAAATGTCATCATGCTTTATGTAGCGTGTGATGTGTTTTGTGGAATTTTCATGACAATTCCCCAGACTTTGACCCGTCTTTTATGAGTATGAATGTCAACATTTTAGCACGTTATTAGAAACACATTGGTGAAGAAATGTCTTTAACTACACTAAACTAAATTTAAACGATTTAGTTCCCAGATCGCTCAAATATCATACCCTAATCAGGGGTTTTCAACCTTTTTCATCCCAGGGCCCACCGTTTATTCAACATTTGAGCCACGGACCACCATTTGAGGACATTTTAGCCCCACAGACCCCCCCCCCCAAAACTAGAGATTTCCTTTGCATCTGACCATGACCATTACTCTGTAGATTTGGACTAATTCGCATGATGGATATTTTAACTCTTGAGGGCGTTAAAATGAAACCAAATTATTTGGTTTCATTTTTATGCTCTCAAGAGTTACATCTGGGTAACCAACTAAGCTGGGGACCACCTAGAACCCTCTCAAGGACCACTGGTTGAAAACCCCTGCCCTAATAATAAAAAATAAAACACCGTAAAGAAACAGTGACTATATGACTAAAAAACAAAAATCAAAATGTCTTGTCCAAAACCAGAGCCGCGCGCGCGACTCACGTCTACAGTTGCGGCGCGCGGCGTCTCCGTGGTAGCCGCTCTTGCAGACGGCGCAGCGCGGCCCCTCCGTGTTGTACAGGCAGCGCTTGCACTCTCCGGTGCGCCGGTCGCAGGCGCCGGCGTCAGACATGTCGATGTTGTTGCTGCACTGGCACGGCTGGCAGCGGCCGCCCGGCGCCGCCGGGTTGCCGTAGTAGCCCGGGGCGCACTCCTCGCAGCGGGCACCTGGGAGTCGGGTAACGGGTAACAAGGGTAAGATGGGAGAGGGAAAAAAAAAAACATGAGTTGGAATGAACGGCAGGCATGTGTTTATCCATACTATAATTCACGACATGTCTGTCCGTCCGTCTGAATGAATGAATGAATGAATGTCTGAAACACAAATTACTCCGCGATGGCACCACCAATCGCTGTAAGTTTTCACACAGCCGTTCACCATAATATCATGAAGAGCGTGACGAAGCCCTTTTGCCAAATTAACACACCGTTGATTTATAATGAATTTATTTGTGCATCAGTGAAACTATGCCTAAACCTAAGTCAGTAAACATTATAAACTCAGTAAAACTGTGCTCACTAAGCACGGTTCACAGTTGGCACGGTTCACGGTTGGCGCACTAGGTAAAGCAGCTTGGCTGGTAGTCCAAGGGTCGCGGGTTCGAATCAGGGCTAGGGCTTAGTAATTTTTTGCTGGCATTTTTTTGTTGCAGTTCTCTGACTGGCCGGTAGAGGGAGCAGGCGTGAGGTTGCATCATCATCATCATCACACACACACATGCATGCATGTGCGCAACAATGCACACACACACACACACACACACACACACACACACACACACACACACACACACACACACACACACACACACACACACACACTGTGGCAGTGATTATTATTAAAAAGTATAGCCTACCCACAACTACACATTAAAGCAATTACATACTTACATGATTGGTATAATCTATTAATTCACTTTAATTAATGTTTCAGATATATACAGTATATATTCTAACGTGATGATTGAGTTTAAACCGAGTAATACACTGTCTGGATAACAGACTGGAATTACTGTAAGTATTTCTGACTGTAATCAACAACGGCTGTGTTTGTGGAGGACGATTCAGAAACAAAAACAAGTCAGCTTAGTTACCCTACTGTACTGAATATACGGTAAGACGAGCCTGGTTATAAGATGACGCCTATTTTCATTTGTGTAAAAAGAACAGTGAATGTCGAAAAATATAAGACGACTCCATTTTTAGGATACTTCCATTGGAAAAAAACACTGTCTTATATAGGCCTACAGGCCAATAGGGTACAAATGTCTTTTATTGCTGTAGAGACCGTCGTCACATAGTACATTTTCATTTTCAAGAAGTATGTTAATTAAAGAAGTATGTAATTAAAAATAGATGTTTGAATAAAAAAAAAACAATAAATACATAAAAAAAAAATACACAAAAAAACGGACCGAGAATGTGTTCTAAAAGTGTGAAAAATATGTTTCCAATCATTGGCACTTTAATTACTAATACACCTAGGATTAAAACTCATTTAGAGAGGCTTTTCACCATTTTCGCTAAAGCAATATACGTGTATGTTAATGACATTTAGAAGATTTAGAACACTTTCCTGGTGGTCTTTGTGTGTGTAATGTGTGGTTTTAGATATTTTAGATGTTAGCAGTGAGTCCAGAGTCTCTGATGCCATGGACACTACTTACTGGACTACAATTCCCACAATTGCTTGGTGCGCTGCTCATCCCTGGGGGGAGGGAGCTGTTTTACTGAGACAACATGTAGTCCAGGAAGACACTGGGCTCACTGCTATCTAAAACCACATATTGCACACATAAAGACTACTTCCAGTTCTTTAACTCTGAGAGTGTAAAAAAGTACAATGTGTTTTTTTTCTTTTTGTTAGTTTTATACCTGTGTAACCCTGGTTACAGTTGCAGATGATCTGCCTGTTGCGGTTGTCCTGGTAGCATGAGGCGGCAAAGTTGCGTCCGCTGTTCGGCCCGTCCGGACACGGACAGGGACGGCACTGGTTGGTGCCGCCCAAAACCGGGTTACCGTAGAAGCCGTTGGCACACCTTAGGAAACAAACGAAGAAGGAAATGTTAGATATAGTTCAGTACACTAGTATATGAATACGAAATCGCAAATTAAACCCAAACAGTGCATGGCAGAAAGTCCACGAAAAACTTTTATTGAAAAATAGAGAGCCTAACAATGAATAGAGAGCGTACAAATGAAACCAAATGGACCCTTGCCGGTCTATTTGGTTTCATGTTTACAATCTCAAGAGTTAAATAAAATATTCACCATGGGAATTAGCACAAGTCTACACAAATACACACAATGTAGAACATTAATGGTTTTCTCTGAAAACCAGCCTGGAATAGACCTTTAGGTAAGCCTGCATGTGATAGACAAATGTATCCACCTATAGCTTTCCTATATGATAAAAAATGATTTAAAAAAATGAATTTCACCCACACACATTTTTCCACTGCATAGGGCATGCCTTGTTGATACAGTAGATTTGGAACAGATTTTGAAGGTCTGGTTCCAAATAAATTGAATTTTTGAACGGTATTTATCGTTTCCATGTCCAGAATGCTGCTGCCCGCCTCCTTACTGGCACCAAAAAATCACATCATATCACCCCCGTTTTAAGCAGAGGATTGATTTTAAGCAGAGGATTGATTTTAAGATTCTTTTAACTCATTCACCACGATCGGATCTTCTTTGTTTTCTCCCCATTGCCACGGCTCAAACCAGTTCGATCGGTAAAAAACCCTTATTTTGAAGCTCAGATCTCCTAAACAGGATGTGCTGTTTCTGTTATGCTATTGCTGTGTCTGTTGTCTTGTCTAATCGGTCATCTGGCGATCTGCCCAAAAACATCCGGGTCCCAAGTCAGGAAGAGCTGTGTAGCCCTGGCTGCTTAACCCATGCGCTCACGACATTGAGGGGGCAAACCGGAGGAGAGCCGTTTGAATGCATTGGATTGAATGAATGTGAATGGGACAAAAAAAAAAAAAGTTGTCCCCAATTCTGTCCCAAATGAAAGTCACCAACGGGATCATCATCAGACGATGCGCTCGGACTAATAGTTGGATTAAAGAATGAAATCTACATCTCGTCGTGATACGCGCCGTCCGCGTGACCGGCGGTGGGATTCTAACGGGAAATCCACGAGCAGCTCGAGGACGGCGTGGAAACTATTAATTACTTTTAAATCTCTTAACGGCCTTGCCCCCCCCCCCCCCCCCTATTTAGCTGACCTTATTCACCGGCACAACCCCTCCCGAGCCCTCCGATCCGCTGACCAACAACGGCTATCCCCACCAACCACCCGCACCCACAAAAGCAAAGGAGACCGTGCTTTTGCTATTGCCTCTCCTAAATTGTGGAACAACCCAACCCCCCATATTAGAGCTGCTCAATCCCTCAACATTTTTAAATCTCTTTTAAAAACCCACCTTTTCTCCATTGCCTTCAACGTGTTACAACACTGCTTATGTTTATTCTATCCTCGTCATATACCTGTTTTTTTGTTTTGTTTTTTTTTAACCTTTTTTAAATTGTCTTCTCTTTGTTGTCTTTTCTTTATGTTTTGTTTGTTTGTTTTGTTTTGATTGTTTTTTACCTATGTGATTGTAAAACTACGGTTGGAAAGCCCGGCTGGAAAGTGACACTTCTCCCCATTCCTCACCTCTCACACTGGTCCCCTCCGGTGTTGTCCCTACATCCGATGCATGCCCCGGTCCTCTGGTGACACTGCTCTGTGTGTCCGTTACACAGGCAGGGTCTGCAGTTGGGGAAGCCCCAGTGAGCTCCTTGGCAGCCGTCGCAGTGCGGCCCGAAGGCACCGGGGCGACACTGGCACTGCCCCGTGCTCGGGTCGCACAGGCGGCTCACAGAGCCTTCCAGGCTGCATCCGCAAGCTGTGAAGGAAGAGAAGGGGTTGTCATTACAAAAGAAAACAAGAAAAAAATGCCTTGTTAACCTAATAGATTCATCAAAAGCATCTGTCCTAATATGTGAAATGGGTAAACAATACAAATGAAGTTCAATTTTTGGATTAATTCACTTTTACTGCGTGGCCAAGACCCCCCCCCCCAGTGGCGACATTAGGGTTCATCAGCCATGGGTGCCGATATCAAAAGGGCCCTCTCAGCGTGCGCTCACACATGCGCGTGCAGAGGTGTTTGTCACATAATTTGGATCGTTTGGGAAGGCTCTCTTTTACGGCCCATATTCTCGTCCTATCCCACCTTGACTAATAAAAATCAACAAGCAACATTACATTATAAGGTTGAATAGCCAGAAAATTATAACAAGAGTCACCAATCAGCCAACCATGCTATGGATAAGCAGGTGAAGATGAATGGATGTATTTAGATAAATGTATTTTGATAGATGAATACAGACATCCCACCCTAGAAAAAACTAAAATATATTAACATTTAGGGCTATGCCACACATGATAAGTGATTAACATATCCTACCATAGATTATATGGTTGCAGTGGCTGTTTTTTAATCAGTAGAGTCAGTAGGATTGTTATTTGGTTACAGTTCCTGTCACCTATGTTTTAAAGCTAAATTAAAATATATGATAAACACATAAGATAAGCATACGGTATTAAGCTCTTTGTGATTTTATATTGAGGACTTATAAATAGCTCTTGATTATATTAAGATTATATTTTATAAATATAATTGATTATATATAGAGTAAAATAGATTATACTGTGCAAACAGACTGAGATCATGTAATTAGCTCCATATACACAGCTGTGTCGTATTCCATATTATAAGCAGTGTTGGGCAGTAACGAGATTACTCTGCAAAAATGGGTAATAAGTAACGCATTACTTTGCAAGTAACGCCAAGTTACTTTTTTAAAATGAGCTTGTTGTTGCATGCAAAAATAGAACAGATGTACAAGCTATTGACAGGTACTGTAACAACAGAGATGTACAGTAGATTGTAGATCCAGTCCACACGCTGCATCCTGCGCAGTTATGTACACTACAAATCGCTTGCTGCTTTATTTTGTAATAAACGGATTATGTTGTACTTCTCTATTTTTTCAAAAGCGGTGTTGAGAACTTGGGAAAGTAATAACGTAATATGTAATATATTACTCTTCAAATCCAGTAATAAGTAAAGTAATGATATTACTTTGTCTAAGGGGTAACGAGTAAAGTAAAGAAGTTACTTTCCTAAGTAATATAGACCAACACTGATTATAAGAACGGGGAATCCCCGATACGCACGGCACGGGGCACAGAGACTGCATGGAGAAAATGCGAAAATTTCCCCTCTCCTTTTGTGTGATAAATGCATACTATAAACGCATGACCTATATAGCAACTGAAAATATACTTGGATATACTTGGACCACACTTGGAATTATTGAAATCGGGTGAGAATGGCCTGAGAGTTTTTAGATTGGAATCTCAAAAAAATCTCGGCGGACTTTCAAAAGGTAAGCACAGAGTCGAGCAGCAAGACAACTCCGTTCTCTTTAAGTGGCCAGTCCAAGGGCGGCCATTCTACATGGACTTCTATTGAGGATCGGGACAATAAATAGGGACCAACATGCTGCACAAACAGCTCTCGAGCGCTTAGTTTCTGACGCCTCAATGTCGCAGCTTTGACACTAGCCATCTTTGTACGTCTGACTGTAATAAGGTTGCTGTTCACCGCACTTTTTTAGATGAAAGTAAAGTGACATTAGCTCATCTCCCGTATGCTGCTCGCGTGGGCCCCACGCGACAAGATATATTTTAATAAAAGGAGAAGGAAAAAAGTCTGTTTGGGCCTCGGGGCCCCCCTAGAGTGGCGATGGGGCCCATGGGTGCCACGCACCCACGCACCCATTATAAATGACGCTAGTGCCCCCCCCCGTCCCCCCCCCCCCCCCTCCCAAAAAAAAACAAAAAACAAAACAGAGAAGAATTCCCACCACGGGACACATTTGAAGAACATGATTAAATGTCTGTAAAGTCTCTGCCACCCACTCTGGGTGATAAGTTCCCTGTCTATTCTTGGACAGTAGAGGGCGCCAGCAGTACAGTTAATACCTCTGGCAGGTCCACTGCATTCACAAGTTGTGAAATATAATACACCTCCTTATAAATATATAATACACCTCCTTCAATGTACTGTATGTAGGATTCGTGTCTATTCTATTCACCTGACAAGGGGAGGGATTTTCCCTGGTTGGAAGTAGTGCACAGTTTTTTATTTAATTACGTTTAGGGTACCCACAGTACTTGATTCTCACTGAATCCAGGGGTGTGCTTGTCTAATCGAAAGCTCGGATAGGCACCTGCTGCACTGCTTGGAGCTGATGCTGTGCCCAGCCTTGTAAACAAAACACTTAAACTTAAAGGTCGGTCAAATTCCACTCACTTTCCGAAGACTACTGCTTTGTGCTTTGCGGGGCCAACGACGAATAGTTCTACTTATATCACCGTGCACGAGGAAATACATTGTGTCGTCGCCACTTTTAGGTCAATTTATCAATGAATGAATCAAGTAGCCAGGATATAACCCCTGAGCCATCGTCATCATTTAAAAAAAAAAAAAAAGTCGAGGAAAATGAATGGGCAAACATCTCTTCCGGAAACAGGCGCTCTGACGTCACTGCGGAGCCCTATGGACTGACTTTTATGTACCGTCATTTCTGGACTATAAGCCGCACCTGGATATAAGCTGCACCAGCCATAAATTGGGGCAAAATACTGATTCTTCCTTGTATAAGCCGCACCTGACTATAAGCCGCACCAGGCAACAAGCTTCATAGTTTAACAACATCTTCACCCCACAGACCCAAAAACTAAAGATTTCTTTTGGTTTTGTTCACAATTCCAGGGTGGATTTTAGGAAACAAAAGAGGCAAAACATCAAAATTAGACCAAAATGACTTATGACTTATTAATTAAGTGGTGCTAATTTAGATGATGAATATCATAACTCTTGAGAGTGTAAACATGAAACCAAATGGACCCGCCAGGGTCCATTTGGTTTCATTTTTACGCTCTCAAAGAGTTACATCTGGTTAACCAACTTTCTATCATTTAGTCTGCGGAGCCCACCTGGAACCTGGAAAATCCATAGATTGGCCGCACCGTTGTATAAGCCGCAGGGTCAAAAGCATGCGAAAAAAGTAGCAGCTTATAGTCCGGAAATTACGGTACTGTAAATGTAAGTTGTGTCAACTCCCTCCTCGAAATCGGCAGCACATACCTCGCCATACCTCACCCCTCGTGTACATATAACGACCAGCCTAAACATTAGCCTCATGTAGGACCTCCATACTTGTTTCTGTCAGTGCCTACCTGTGCAGCCCGAGGGTCCGAAGCCGTAGGTTGCCGGAGCGCACTGGTCGCAGCGTCGGCCAATCACGTTGGGCCTGCAGCGGCACTGACCCCCGCGCACGTCACACAGTGAGCTGACCGACCCCTGAGGGTCACAGTTACACGCTGTGGGGGAGAGAATTTACTATTTAATGTAGGGATTTAGTCAACGCTCTTAATCCAGAGCGATTTACAGAGAAGGAACAAAAAAAACAATACTTCATATACAGGCCTAGACCATATACATATACAGGCCTAGATTCAACCCCTTAAGGGGTTTAGGATGTAACGAAAATGGAGGCATTAGAGATTAGTTGAATTCACAATTTACTTTACAGTTTAAAGTGGAAATAACATGAAATTCAACTTTTTTGTGCTTCTGGTGCTCCTATGTGTTCCTATGTCTTCAATCCCCACAAATAACCATGTCTGAACAATCAGTGTTTCATGTCATAGAGGAGCTTTAATGTTAATTCCTCTCAGGAACAGCTAGTTTGATTTTGGCCTCATAATGAGGTCATCAATGCAGCCTGCTTTGTATAATTCCTGCTCTCCTTCAGACCCCGGTTACACATTTGCACTTTCATTAATTTGACATAGCAATTTATCTAGCATCCGTATTATAATAACTAAACTATAAAATAATGTATATACCATCGCCTTCATCATCTATTGTGTGAACACACAATAGTTCACACAATATGGTTTAAGTTTAGTTATCATTTTTTTGTTTTAAAAAAGGGGTGAAAATCCCCTTTAAAACAATCCTAAACAATATGACAATCAACTAGAACATCTTAAAGCAATAATAATACAATAATATACAATATTAATACAATAACAAAGAGGTCAATCATACACATCAGTGCAGCCTGATAAAACCAGCCAGTCTTCCTCACATGATCGTGGCAATTCGATACCGTTATCGTTATAGCATTAAGAATTGCGATATATTGGCATTTTTTACATTTTTTTGCCCATCCCTAACAAGTGGAAACGCGTCCGTTTCTCCAGTACTCACGCAGGGCTCCGTCGTTGATGACGGCTGACATGCTGGTGACCAGCTTGGCGCAGGTGTCGCTCATGGTCGGCCGTGTGACGCTGCGGGCGCTCTCGTGGCAGCGGTAACGCTCGTACGTCTGCTTCCGCGCGTTGGAGGCGGGGTCTCCCGCGTTGAACATCTCCAGGGACGAGTGACGGGGCAGCAGGGAGATCTGGGGAGAGAGACGAATGGAGACGGACGATCACACCGGTTAGGCTAACAGGGACGGCACCAAAACAAAAGGTCCCGATGACACTTTTTTCATTTCCAATCCGATCCCGATACCACAATTTCTGTGTCAGCCGATACCAATACCAAATACCGATGCCAGAGAAGAATATATACTGTATATAATAATATAAAAGACAAAAAAATGACATAAAAGAGAAAAAAGGTGAAGTCCACCACCCGGGAATAGCAGACACCTTACTGAAATGTGCACTTGCTCCAAGCTCCACATGGCCCAACATTTTATTTAACTAATCATAGTGTCAACCCCTTACCCCTGTGTCAGACCTGCAGTTGGACTGGCATATTTGCCAATACCAATATGCCCCGATTATGACAATTAAACATTGAAACGGATACATTTCCGATACCTAACCGTATTTGCCGATACCGATATGACCAAAAAGGGCTGATCCCATACTTTTTCTGATACCGATAAAGTATCGGGACATCCCTAGTCCTTACGCATTTAACACCCCGAGGGCCAGGACCGCGCAGGTGAGGTTCTAGTGTTAATTGGCAGCTTAAGCTTAATGGGCCGCTTCACCCCTTCTGCAACCAGAGCTGATGTTTTTTTTTTTTTTTACGTGTAATCTAGCATCAGAAAATAGAATCTAGTGTCAGAAAATAGAATCTAGCATCAGAAAATAGAATCTAGTGTCCGATATTAGGATCTAGTGTCAGAAACTAGAATCTAGCATCGGAAACTAGAATCTAGTGTCGGAAACTAAAATCTAGTGTCAGAAACTAGAATTTACTGCCATAAACTACAATCTAGTGCCACAAACCAGAATCTAGCGTCAGAACTAGAATCCAGCGTCGGAAACTAGAATCTAGCCAAATCTAGACAAAATGGTTTAAAATGAGTTCTGGTTGTAAAATGGGTGAATTGGCCCTATAATTAATGAATCTGTGTCAGATATAGCTCTCTCTCTCTCTCTCTCTCTCTCTCTCCCTCTTTCTCTCTCTCCTCTCCCTCTTTCCTCTCTCTCCCTCTCTCCCTCTCTCTCTCTCTCTCTCTCCCTCTCTCTCTCTCTCTCTCTCTCTCTCGGCCTATAGAGGGACTCACAGAGTCGATGAGTACGCTGGCGTCCGTGGCTCCGTACAGGATACTGTTGGCGTCCTGGTAGCGGCTGAACTCAAAGCGCAGTGTGTAGCTCACACCCTTCTCCAGACACACCGGGTGAGGCAAGACCACGAACCTGCAGCGCACAGGAAAACACCAGACACACGTTCACACATATACCTAGACTCATGTTCAACAAACAGGACTGGACTGGCCCGATATACCCGGTGGGCCGCGACCATGGGGGGTGGGGGGGTGCTAAACGGTACACAGACCGGGTCACAGAAAATGGTATGGGTGTGGCTTCATCGCCCTGTCGCTTTGCGCCACGGGCGACGGCGATGAAGCCGCACCCATACCATTTTAGGTTACAGGACTTTTAGTCAAGTATAAGCATCAGTAATAATAACACCAGTTGTTGTTGAAGTTGCAACAGACGCGCAGCATGCATAAAGCTAAAGGTCTGACTCAGAGAGTTTTCTGTTTTCAATGATGAAATGCTGTTGGTTTAGTGGTGACACAGCTGTTAGTTAGTCAGTAGCAGTAGTAGTGTTTCAAATACTTTTAAATATAGGCACTTTAATTTGAAATATCTTGGGTTGTTCTGCATGACATCATGTTTGGTGGTGGGGCAGACTGGGCATTTAGGGGGACATTGCCCCTCCCCATGCCCATGCCTAGATCCGCCCCTGGTGTGTGTGTGTGCCACCCACCTGGCCCCGGCTGGCAGGCTGACAGTGAGTCTGTCGTCATCAGGGATGGTGTTTCCACATGGACTGCTGGTAGGGATGGATCCTGGACGCACCACAGTGACACGAACCTCCTCCCAGTCCCTGGGCATCTGTAGGACACACACGCACGCACGCACACACGCACGCACGCACGCACGCACGCACGCACGCACGCACGCACGCACACGCAGCCACACGCAGCCACACACACACACACACACACACACACACACACACACACACACACACACACACACACACACACACACACACACACACACACACACACACACACACACACACACACACACACACACACACACACACACACACACACACACACACACACACACACACACGGAAATGTCAGACTCAGAACTGAATTTGTCATGTAAACATGAAGCAAATGCATAAACATGTACAGTAGCTATAGGTGTAATGTTAGAGTCCACAGAAGACATGTAGCCTAAATATGAAATAAATGCTTAAACATGTACTGTATCTATAGGTGTAATGTTATAGTCCACAGAAGACATGTAAATATGAAATACTGTAAATGCTTAAACATGTATCTGTAGGTGTAACGTTAGAGTCAACAGAAGACATATGAAATAAATGTAATATTATGTTACATATTACTCTTGAGCCCAAGTAATAAGTAATGTAGTATAATTACTTTCCAAAGGGGGGTAATAAATAATATCTAAGTAATAATGCCCAGTGCTGGGTAGGTGTAATGTTAGAGGCCATAAAAGTGAACGTTTCACGTCTGTTTTCTCAACTCGCTGTTTTCCGCAAGAATTTAATTACATTATATTTCTCATGTTTTTACAGGGAGAGAGAGAGGGGGGGGGGGGGTTCCCCAGTTAGACGTAGCGTTATTCCATCCCGTTTGGAACAAAGTTCCCCCTCCACCGGGCAATCACAGAAATATGACTGCTGTGTATCGACAGGAAAAGTACAGCCTTAGGGTGGCAGGTTCCATGCGTGGGTCTATGTGGTCTCTGTGCTAAACTGAATAACACATGTTAACTCTTTTTTATTTTTCCTGAAAACACAGACTCACATACACAGACACAGGCGCGCACAGCCACACGCACGCTAACCTTATGTATCATTTCCCAATTGGGGGGGGGGGGCAGGAGAAAATGGCATGCGGGCGACTTCGTTGCCCGTGGCGCGAAGTCACACGGGCAATGAAGTTGCACCCATACCATTTTCGGTTACAGGACTTTTATTAGCCAAGTAAACATCAATAATAACATCAGTTGTTGAAGTTGCAACATACTCGCAGCATGCATAAAGCTAAAGGTCTGACTCAGAGAGTTTTCTGTTTTCACTGATGAAATGCTGTTGGTTTAGTGGTGACACAGCTGTAGTTAGTTAGTAGCAGTATAGTAGTGTTTCAAATCATTTTAAATATAAGCACTTTAATTTGAAATATTTTGTTGTTCTTGTTGCATGTTGTTTTGCATGCCATCGTGTTTGGTGGGGCAGTCAGGGCATTTAGGTGGTCATTGCCCCCCCACCATGCCCATGCCTAGATCCGCCCCTGGCTTATGATTTGATGAGGGTATCTGTCAGTCTCATGAGCACGGATTGAGCAGCATATCATTATGTGATTATAGTAATTGAGTCATTCCATTTAGTGGCCAAACATCGATATACAATTCAGTCTGCTTCGAATTCTTACATAGTTCAGCGCTTTGGCCTGTCGCCTTCTCTTTATTCATTGAAATAATCGTGCTTAGTGAACAAGATTTTCAGTTAGAGGACTTTTATTAGTCAAGTAAACTTTACTTGACTAATAAAAGTCCTGTAAAGTCCTGTTATTGATGCTTTACTTAGTAAAGCATCAATAATAACATCTGTTGTTGAAGTTGCAACAGACACGCAGCATGCATAAAGCTAAAGGTCTGACACAGAGACTTTTTTGTTTTCAGTGATGAAATGCTGTTGGTTTAGTGATGTGACACAACTGTAGTTAGTTCGTAGCAGTAGTAGTGTTTCAAATCATTTTAAATAGAAGCACTTTAATTAGCTCTTCGCTAAATCCCACCCCAGCCCGTTCTTGGCCAATACCATGTTAGCAACGGTTGCTAAGCAAGGACAACATGGACAAGCTTCACCGTTCACCAACTTCCAACTTCTGGAGTAGCCTAGTAGCAGTTCATCAATCTCAGAAAGAACACGACAAAAAGGTTTACAATATGGATTTGAAAAATATATCCACCAGATCGCATGTCGCCACAGCAAAGACAATGAAATCCAAATGGACGCTAATGCGAATGCAAAACACAGCCTCCTCACGTCTTGTCCATTCATGTGAATAAAGACAACCATATAACAGAACAACAATGTTCTTGCATTACAGGGTAAGTCAATATACTGCCCTTGTCCTATTCTAAGGTATCATTCATTCATGACATCCTCTATTTATCGCTATATAATGTGTTTAGCCCCTTGAGTCATCATGTTTCCCTATATTTGTAGCGCACCGGGCAGCAGCAGCTTGTCCATGTCTACCCGAATGTCAGCTCGCCTACTCCATAGCGTTAGTGCCATCTAGTGTCATATTTGCGACATCGAGGGGTCAGAAAATGGGCGCTCGAGCGCCGTTCGTGCATCTTGAATAAGGACACACTGCAAATGTTAAAACATTGTTGTTGTTGTTTTCAGGTATTGTATTTGTATCCTTAATGACTATGTTTTACTAATAATAATGATCCAAAATAAAGGGATTTAAGAGCTTGGCTGTTGCCTGAGTCCAAAGCATTTCTGCCTACTTCCAGTCCCAGACTTCCCTATTTGTTGTCCCTATTCTCAGTAGAAGTCTACGTAGAAGAGCCTCCATTGGACTGGCCCATGAAGTGAACAGAGTTTGCATAACGCTGTTCCCACGACGTGGGAACAAAGGACTAAACACATATCTACGGATAAACACATTAGGACTATATAGCGATAAATAGAGGATGTCATGAATGAATGATACCTTAGAATAGGACAAGGGCAGTATATTGACTTACCCTGTAATGCAAGAACATTGTTGTTCTGTTATATGGTTGTCTTTATTCACATGAATGGACAAGACGTGAGGAGGCTGTGTTTTGCATTCGCATTAGCGTCCATTTGGATTTCATTGTCTTTGCTGTGGCGACATGCGATCTGGTGGATATATTTTTCAAATCCATATTGTAAACCTTTTTGTCGTGTTCTTTCTGAGATTGATGAACTGCTACTAGGCTACTCCAGAAGTTGGAAGTTGGTGAACGGTGAAGCTTGTCCATGTTGTCCTTGCTTAGCAACCGTTGCTAACATGGTATTGGCCAAGAACGGGCTGGGGTGGGATTTAGCGAAGAGCTAATTTGAAATATCTTGGGTGGTTTTGCATGCCATCGTGTTTGGTGGAGCAGACTGGGCACTGGGCATGCCCCCCTCATGCCCATGCCTATAGATCCGGCGCTGCACTGACCTGTGACTCGTAGCGGATGAGCAGGTCGTACTCCATGGAGTAGGGTACGTCGGTGATGTGGAACTCCAGCGTTCCACGCTCCGGGGCGCGGGCGAAGCCTGCGCCGGTCCAGGAGGCTGAGCGACCGGACTGCTGCTCTCTGGTCTCCACCACACAGCCCTGATGAGAGCACACACACACACACACCATAATAATTAGCTTATAATTAACCCTATAACTTCAACACGCCTAACCTCAGTCTTAACCGGCCAAAAATTCCTTAAACCCTCTTAACAGATCAACAAGAGCCTGCTACAAAAATACGTCAACCATTTTTAAAACATCTGGGAGATCATACTGCAGTATGGATAAAACTAGAATCAGTGTCAGAGGCCGTGTCATCAGGCCTAGAATCTAGCTACTGTAGATGTGTCAAAAGCTTATATAATCTGGTGTCAGGCTCACGGGATGATATCGGCCGAATCAGGCCTGCGAATGAATTATCTTCGGCTCACGGGATGATATCGAATTGGTATTAGCCTAGAACTGGCCCTCTGGTATATTGCACATACCATCATATAAGAAATTAATGCAACTAATTGTTTTACTTCCACAACTCAATTAATTAATTTTACTATCAAAGCAGTGCTTGGTGGGGATTATAGTACATGAACCTGAACTTTAACAATGCGTTTTCAGTTTTGTAATGCATGCAGTTTCATCTTGCTATTAAGGGGCATTGATTTTTGAAGGAAAATGACTTTTGCCTGTGTTGTGGACGTCATCGTAAACCACGGTGTCCGTGTGTTGGAATACAGTCCGGTATCTCTGGCCCTCGACTTGTACCAATTTTTCTATTTTGTCCCAATGTGTATTTGAGTTTGACACCTCTGCCTTAAGCCATTCTGTGCTGTACTTTTGGTTTTTTAACTGTCATTGAAAAAGTAGCGCGCTATGAGCCACGGACGCCTGCCATTTTTGAGGAAATTGTGAAAACACAGGGCAAATCTTTGAACGTGATATGTTCTTTCAGAGCAAATGTTATGTAGAATCTGTATTGTCAGATCAAAATGGGTTCAAGGGACATTTCACCATTTTTGCAAGAAAAAAAATATTAATGACGTTTAGAAGACTTGAAAAACTTTCTTGCGGGCTTTATGCGTGCGATATGTGGCTTTAGATGGTTTACATTTTAGAGAGATGGCAGAGAGACACTCTGGGGCTCACGGCTGAAATGGAAAATTGTTATCTAAAACCACTTATTACACACATACAGTAAATTCTCCCAGTAAAGCGTTTCCAAATCTTCTAAATCCTCATCATGGGCTCAATGCCCATGGTGAGGATTCTGAGGATCCCTGCGCCTTTGTGGATGTAAAAATATCTAAGATGCTCAACCCTAGCTGCACTTCCTGTGCGATAGGGCTCAATAAAAAAAGGTGTTTTAATCCACTCTTACATGTTCAGAATGTGGGCAGTGCTCCTCACATACAACTTCATTTTTATATGTTCATTTTAGGAGATGTTCTCCTCTCCGCCTCTTGTGCTTCCAACTTCTCCTGCACAATATTTAACTTCTATCTTACTTACTGTTTTATCCTTTTTTTCTCCTTTAAACCTTAAACCTAAACGGTGAGTCTTTAGACTTTCGTAGACTTTAAACAAATGTCAGACTCGATATATACAGTAAATAACGGTACCTCCACCGCGTTTAGGCTAATAGGCTACAGCAGATGCACACTGACCTGTCCCATCTTGGCGGCCTCTGCCTCGTAGGTATAGTGGTCCAGGGCCATGAAGAAGTACCCAGACTCCACCTGGCTACACTGGCGGCCGGTCATGTGACTGCGACAGTTGCACTGACCGCTCTCCATGGAGCACCTGCATGTTCACGGACGACAAGACACCACAACACTGAGATACTCTCCGTGGAGGCCCGCGGTGCCAGTGTTGCCAACTTGCTGCATTTGTCGCTATATTTAGCTTTTTTCCATACCCCCCTATAGTGCCAAAATTAGTGAAAAACTCATGGCGGAAAATCTAATGCTTTTTTGATGGTGATCGTGGGGTGACATTAGTTGACAGGCGCTAGAGATAAAACCCTCTTTTTTTTTACCTTTTTTTCCTCCTATGATAGAGTCCTCCTTCCTTCCTAGAAAGGACCATTGGTAACCAAATGGATAGATCTGTAACTCTTGAGAGTGTGAATTACGGGTCCATTTGGTTTCGTTTTTATGCTCTCAGGAGTGAAATTATATTTAAACATCTGAATTAACTAATTCTCAATAATCTACACATTTAGTAAATGTAGAATAATTGTTATTTTGACCAACATTTTGCCAGATATTTCTCCTAAATTAGTCCGAGAGACTAAACTCAACATCAAATTCTGGTCCTTTGTGGCTAAAACGCAGAATACATAGTGGGCCTTGTTATGAAAAAGGTTGAAAACCAACCTGCTCTAGCGCATTCTAGTGCATTTTGGAAAGATATAATTTGAAAAAGATGAAATCAGGAAACAAGACATTTTGCTACCTGTGGGCATTTCTTCAGAGAAATAAATGAAAATGAACAAGCTTCATGAGTTCCATAAACATGTACAATATGGGTATGCACTGTGTGCGTCAGTGTGTGTGTGCGTGCGTGTGCGTGTGCGCGCGTGCTTGGGTGCCTTTGTGCTTGTGTGTGTTCAATGACAATTTTGCCACAGGTTGTGAGGAACTAAGCTGATTGGCTAAAAACGGGTCACATGCACTTACTTTAACGACCAATCCACACAAAGATTTCAGCTGGTGTTTTTCTCTCAGAGCGCAGCAGATAGATTGACTAGTTTCTCTGGACATTTGTGGTCTGCCATTGAAAAACGATTGTTTTCTCTTAGTTTTAAGGATAACGGTCGTACAATAGCAACATTACACTCGAGGGTAGTGGATCTCTGTCAGTCTGTATGCGACTGTGCGTTTGTGTGTGTGTGTGCGTGCGTTTGCGCTGGTGCACTCACTGGTTGTCCACAGCTCCGCCCACGTCACACTCGCAGCCTCTGCATCCATTGGCATCGTTGCTCAGGGCCCAGTGTTCTGGCTGGGGGTGGGGCAGATAGGTACATACAGTACGTTGTCAGAGCAGCAACACATGGACAGAGAAAAGAGAGAGACAAAAGAAAAGCGCGAGACAGTCGCACAAAAGAGAGAGACAAAAGACAGGTGGCAGACAGAGTTTCTAGCCACACACACATTCTTAGACGAGGGAACTTCCCCTGCTGTTTGATTGACAGCGTGTGTGTCTGTGTGTGTATGTGCGTAGGCACGCACGCACAAGCGCGTACGTGTGAGTCATTCTCAGTGTACCCAGCTGTCATCCCGTTCATGGAATGACAGCCATTTACAGTAACTTTTCAAAAATAACCCATGAGGCATATTTACCTCATTAATTATCATTATTACCCATTATAGGTTAAAAACACTGAACCATTGGAAACTAGTAAAATATAGGTTCAAAACATCTTCACTCCGTTGGACCCTCAAACTGTCATATAGCAGATATGCTATATATATTTTTTTACATTGTGACAATTTGAGGCAAATATTCTGTCACAGCGAACATTTTTTTTAGCGCAAATACTGTAATATTGATTATGTTGTGGTGAGGTCCCCAGAACTTCTATGCAGAAATCTTTGCAGACAGGTATCGGTGGTGGTAAATGGTAAATGGTGCATTTATATAGCGCCTTTATCCAAGGCGCTTTACATAGCTTGTGCATCACATTCACCCATTCACACACACATTCGTCCACGATTACCAGCCGGTGACTCTACCCCTGAGCCACTGCTGCCCCCAGTGGTGGCCACATACAAATGATTTTGGGTTCCTAGACCTAAAATATTAAGACCCACATGACTATAAACCCACCGTACAGAATGTGTTGACCTATAACTGTCACAGGATGAGCTTTTTTTTTTTCTTTACAGGGAGCTTATGAGGCGCCCATCCATGTGTCTGTCTTGCTTGTAAAGCAACACTAATACCAGGCGGACAGGCCTCCAATCCCTGGGCTAAATTTAGACTCACACCCCAGGGATGGAGCTCATGTTCTTGGGCTATGTACTATTCCTGGCTGTAATGTGTGTGTGGAGGCTCCAGAGGAGAGGTGAACTTATAACAGAAAGGTGGATCATCGTCGCCACACAACACCAGGGTATATCGGTGTTAAAGGAGAATTCCACACCAAAAGTTTTTTTTTTTTTTTTATCTTTATTTGCAGTTTGTTTTTTTTTTAAAGCGGTCCAGGTGTTATTTTGCTGAAAACACTCCTTTATGGCTGTTTCCCCAACCCCAAAATAAGCTTAGGCCTATAACCAGGGGTGCACATAACTATTTTGGTCCAGTACTCAGAGGAGCACCTGGGGATGTTACTTGGTGCTCCCAAAATGCGGCCACCCACACCACTTTTTTCCACCCCGTACAGCCCGATCAATGTACAGTATTACAGTACATGTCGAAAGTTTGGGCGTTGCAATAGTGGCTAGCCTAGTAGTAGTACTACTACCTGCATTCTACATCCATTAAAAATACTAGTAGTACTTTAGACTGAGAGGTCAGAATTAGTTTGAATTATTTAATTTTTAAGGCTTTTTTTACTGGCCCAGTCGGGCAGTCATTATGAGCCCCAGCTGTGTGGTGCTCAAAGGAGCTTTCTACCCCTGGATTGACAGCTCATTGTAGGATTTTTGGTGCTCCTGAGCACCGGAGCACCACTTATGTGCACCTCTGACTGCATAATGCCCAGGTATGGGCTAAGGGGTGTTGTTCAAGTTCACCTATATACATCGGTTAAGTGAGAAAAGGAAAAGAGAAAGGTGCAGGGGTTTATCTGCCATGAAACTTTATCTAACCGTTGTTTTCCCCCGGTACCGACTGCGCTCGGACCCGCGTATAAACTCTAAACTCACCACACACTTGTCACAGCTGCGTCCGGTGACCAGACGCTTGCAGAAGCAGTCTCCACTCACAGGGTCACACTGGGCACTGCCAGACACCGTGCCTCTGCGATCACACCGACACGCTGGAGGAGAAAGAGAAGAAGAAGAAGAGAGGGCAAAGGTCACCCCAGGCTCGGATGTAACATTTACCAATTGGGGGGGGGGCAGGCGCAAATGGTATGGGGACGACCTCATCGCACCCATACGATTTTCAGTTAGAGGACTTTTATTAGGCATGTAAGCATCAATCATAAATAAGACTGTTGAAAATAACAAATTAATTACAAATACACAGAGAAAAAGGTATCTATCTCTTAAAAAACAGGGTGAGGCAATTTGATAAGATATGGCAACCCCTCGTTCGTTACCTGACATAACCATCGGATCGTAATTGTTGCAAAACACTCCATGAATATTCTTTATTCTACTTCCACAATTGTGGTGGGATGCGGTGTCGCTGAGCAATAGGGGTGGGAGGGTTTAGGGATTATTTTGTTTATTTATTTATTTCCATGATGTTTTCTGAATTATATACTGTATTATTGCCAATGTTGCTTTGTTTTTATTTTTACTTTTTTTAATTATTTTCTTTTATTTTGCATATATATAAAAAAAAGAAAAAAGAAGAAATTTTGTAAACTGTAAGTACTGTTTGATTCTACAGCATCTTCAATAAAAACCTCAATTGACAAAAAAAGAAAATAACAAATTAATTCACCTATTGGCCTGAATATAAGATATCATATAATATAAAAAATGGAGTCGTCTTTTATTCAGAGGCTATACTATTTGACATTCAATGTTCTTTTTTTCTGTAAATGGATCTTGAAAAATGGGGGTCGTCTTATAACCGAGTCGTCTTATATTCGGGACAATACGGTAGTTAAATAAATGTTGTTGATTAATCTGATTAAAAATGTTGACGCAATTAACTCATGTGCATGCTGACTCAACCCACTGAGAATTTTCTCATCGGAAAAAAAGAGGTTTTACGGATACATAGAGCAGCGTGTCTCCCTGTAACCAGAGCCATCGAGTATAGCTCAAGATTTACAAGCATTGGGGCTTGTAGATCACCTATTTCGATAAATATTTAAGAAATAAACAGGCATTCCCCTCCAGATTATTTTTCTTTTTTAAATGCTCAAATCCTGTAAAGGAAAGCAGCCATATTTTGGACAAATAGTTCAAATGGTGATTAATCATGATGAAATTAATTTTGAAGCTGTGATTAATTTGATTACATTTTTTAATCATTCAACAGCCCTAATAATAACATCAGTTGTTGTTGAAGTTGCAACAGAGACGCAGCATGCATAAAGCTAAAGGTCTGACTCAGAGAGTTTTCTGTTTTCAATGATGAAATGCTGTTGGTTTAGTGGTGACACAGCTGTCGTTAGTTAGTAGCAGTAGTAGTGTTTCAAATCATTAAATATAAGCACTTTAATTTGAAATATCTTTGACGTTTGGGTTGTTTTGCATGCCATCATGTTTGGTGGGGCAGTCAGTGCATTTAGGGGGGCATTGCCCACCCCAATACCCATGCCTAGATCCGTCCGGATCCTGCTTACGGCTGCTGTGTGTGTGTTGCTGACACTGACAGATCACACCACGTGTGGAGTGAGGTGGGCGCTCTGTCATGTTTTATGTCCCGTTCGAGGATGACGGAGGAAATTTAGCCCATAGCTATAAAATTTGGCTGCAGTTTACACTGAGATTAGGTGTGTATATTCTTGTAATGTCTCTGTGTTCATAGTCTTGTCCTGTCCTTTTTCTTTACTTGTTTTATCTGCCTTTTTTCATTTTAAAATTGTATTTACCGGTAGTATTGTTTCTTTATCTTACCAAATGAACCCTAAGGGGTTCATTTGGTTCCATTTGTATGCTCTCAGAAAAAAGAAGCGTCTAAAGAAATCTATTAACATGGTGAAAATACATCTTGATGATGTCATCAAGACGTTTCACCATGTTAGTGGTTTTCTTCAGACATCCATTTCTTGGGAACACAGAATGGGGGAACTTTTTTTTATCATGTCCACCCAACACCTCTAGGGTATACTAATGACATATTAGAATGTTGAAAATGGGTGGAATTCCCCTTTAAGCGCCAGCGGTGTATTCTGTCATTGTTCGCGTGGGTTCAGAACACACAACACGCTGTCGTGTCAAACAGCGGCAGCAGTGCGTTATGCCCTGCATAAACACAGCTCTTCAGCCTCCTTCACAGGCCTAAATGAGCTCCGACGCTGAGTGCTAGACTAAACACCGTCAGCTCTAAGTACCTGTTAGCTCTGAATGTGGACAGACAGAGCACAACGCGCTCAACATTCCAATACTTCTACTTCCACCGTACGACTCCTCTGCATTCGTTTGAAGACTCTCTACACTCTCTTCGTTTGAAGACTCTCGACTTTCTACTACATTTGGACATTAGTGCTCCAAAACGTATTGTAACCACTTCATCCCTACATGTATACATTTTGGCAATTTGACCACAGCCATTCTACAAGCTCACAATGCACGCAGACCGCAATATACCCAAAGGACAGTTCCTACGCCCCAGACGAAACTGTTCCTATCTCGAATATTTCAATGACCAGGTCCCCGTCATGATCGCTTCCTACACAGAGGTTATCCGAGTAACATTCTTGAGCAGTCTGTGACACAGGCTCGACACACTCAAAGGAGTGAGTTACTCACAAAACGCAAAAAAAAAAAGATGTAAAGCCTGCAAGATTCTGTTTTGTCTCTGACTTTAACCATTGCTCCAAAGAGATTAAACAAATAATTCTAAAACATTGGTCTGTATTACAGAGCGAACCGATGCTCCACAATATAACCACTAATCCTCCTCTTTTTGCACACAGAAGAGCTCCAACTCTCAGAGATAAACTGGTTCACTCCTCATCATCTAGTCCTGACCGTTCTACTTGGCTGTCTCTTAAAGGCAACTACAAATGTGGACGCTGTGCACAATGCAACAACACCACAAACTGTAAATTCTTCTCACATCCTTTGACAGGTAAAAAAATACAAACATAAGAGCTTCATCAACTGTAATTCCACTAATGTGGTTTATATGTTAACTTGTCCATGTGGTAAAGCGTATGTTGGCCAAACAAAAAGGTGCCTAAAAATAAGAATTTCTGACATAAAACGGCTATACGTACAGGCAACATTGACTACGCAATGGCAAAACATTATCTTGAGGCTCAGCATGGCTCTCCATCCTCCCTGCGCTTTGTAGGGTTGGAGCATGTAACACCCACCACCAGAGGGGGTAATCTTCCAAAATTGTTATCTCAAAGAGAAATGTATTGGATTTATGAACTGAATACTATGCAACCACAGGGTCTTAATGATGACTTCTCTTTCAAACCCTTTCTATAGTGTACTTGTCCAAATGTTGGCTGCTGTGTGTTCTGGATTGACCCAGTATTTGAGTCTGTATTTGATCTTTACATCTCCAACATTAACACATTGTATGAAAAGTGAAACGATGATGTTAATTCCATCAACTGTGTTTGTTCAATTCTGTTCTGTGAATATTTGATGATTGTTATTGACACCATGTAATTGGTAACCAAGTTAGTACCTCCCCCCTACACAGGTGGGGAAGATTACTTGTACTCTATATATGAAGCAATGTAGACTCTGTTTCATATTGCTCTGATGAAGGCTTCGGCCGAAACGTGTCAGTGTTATTAAATGGATAATCGGATTTGAGCCTGGTCCTGTATTTTATTTGGTGTGCTGCTCCTTCCACTTTTGGTGGATTCTCATGTTTAGTTGCACTTAGAGCTTAGCACCCACTGCCCAAATTAGTGGCAGCAACTAGAGGAAGCGCACCTGTTTTCTTCTACTAATCTATAATGCACACAAACCATTTCACTATGCGCATAGAATTTTTACTATAGTGACCCCAAGCATCGCCAGACTTTTAAGTAAAACGTTCGAAAACACTTTAATACGAAAGGTTAAACGTTTGCAAAAAAGTGTCTTGTTTTTAACTACTTTTATCATTTAAATTAGCAGCTTAACTGAAAGTAGCATCAACAAAACAGGGTATGGAAAGGGGGTGGGGGCGTTGCCAACCTTGTGAAAACAGGGAGAGGAAGAGGGAGAAAACGGAGTTGCCAGCTTTATGAAAATAGGGTTGAAAACTTTAGGGTTGCAAATGTCAGGAGGGAGGGGTTGTCCACTTCATGAAAAACTTGCAAACTTTGTGAAAAGGGTTGCAAACTTTGTGAAAACAAGGGGTTACCAACTTTACGAAACGGGAGTGGGGGGGATCTCTTCTTCAACTTTAGAATTTTTTTTCACTGGCGCCGGCCGCACGATCCTGCCTCTCAGCGGCGTCAGTGTTAAATGAGTGCAGGGGTTGACACTAAGGTCTCCGAGGAACTTGCCCATCGGGCAAGTGCAAGTCAGGTTCTACTTGCCCTCAGGTCATGGTCACTTGCCCCCCAAAAATATATATTGTAAATTTTGCATTTAAGTTTAACCAGATGTAACTCTTGAGAACGTAAAAATGAAACCAAATGGACCCTTGCGGGTCCATTTGGTTTCATTTTTACGCTCTCAAGAGTTAAAATTCATCATCTTAATTAACCCAGGTCTACACAACTAGAGAATGTAGAAGATTAGGTCATTTTGATGTGTTAATTTGCCTGTTTTGTTTCCCAAATCCAGCCTGGAATTGTGGATAGCTAGAAAGCAGGGAAAGACACAGAGGCAGAGTGCAATGACTGCCTTCAATCTTGTGTTGTGTTATAGTGCACTAAGTTGCACACTTGCCCGATCGGGCAACCAGGTAGCAGTCTTCACTTGCCCCACCATTTTTTTTACTTGCCCCGGGCAAGCGGGCAAGTGTTAGTGTCAAGCCCTGAATGAGTGCTCTTGGCTCCGTGTAAACCGCCCTTATATCGTAGACTCCATATACTCACGTTGGCAGCCCTGGGGGTTGTCGGCGCTCAGGCCGAAGTATCCCGTCCTGCACTTGTCGCAGCGCGGCCCCTCCACGTTGGCCTTGCAGCGACACTGGCCCCCCACGGTGCGCAGGGAGGGCTCCGTCACTCCGTCACACATCCCACCGTTCTGGGAGCCGTCTGGGTCACAGTCACACGCTGAGGAAGAGGAGGAGGAGGGGGTGAGGGAGAGCATGACACACAGACGACGCACGAGCACACAAACAAGCACCCACCCACGGACGCACAATATTCTCACAATTATGCCAATACCCAGACCAGTGGCCTTGTGGTTAGAGTGTCCGCCCTGGAACTGGGAGGCCGGGGTTCGGTTCCCGGTCGGGTCATACCAAAGAAAATGGGACCCGATGCCTCCTTGCTTGGCACTCAGCATCAGAGGGATGGATTGGGGGTCAATTCAACTAAGGATTCCCGGGCGCGGCGCACACTGCAGCTCACCGCTCCAAGAGATGGGTGAAAAGCGACTTTGACTTTTTACCCATAAGTTATGCAGGAACAAAAAAAAAAACCCTTTATGGCCCTGACAGCCCATTTGCCCAATCAGAAAAGCCCTATCTGGTTGACAGCTCATTCATCCAATCCTATTTGATTAGTGATTGCATTAAACACTGTGTTTGTACACAGATTTGTTTAGAAACAGAATCTAACTCCACCGCACCTCCACTCTATTGGCTCATTTTCTGGATCATTTTCTCATTTTCTGTTCTGGACCACTAGTCCAGTCAAAATAGATTTTCAAGTGGAATAAATTGTAACATGGGATTTTTCTTCACAGATCATTTCTTTGAGGTCTCCAGAACAACATATTAAAAGTCCCGAAAAATCCCAGTTGCGCAAATATGTTTAATTTCATAAAGTAATAGAATACATAGGCTCCAATGGAGTGATAGCCCCGCCCCCTCCTATACAAACCCATTATAACTTAAAACTCCATTTTAACCATGATGGATTATTCAAAAACAACCCATCTTTTTTCTGGTAACTGATATTGTCCTCCTAATATGTGCGAGGATCATGGAATTTCATTCACAAGTTTCAGTTATTTTTAAAATATTGTTTTGGAAAATGTAGCTGCCTCCATATCTGGCTATGCCCATCCAAATGAATATTAAAAAAATAAATAAATGAAACCTGTAAATGAAATTTCACTGCCCTCACCTTTTTCTGGTGACTGATATAGTCCTCCTAATATGTGAGAGGGCAGTGGAATTTCATTTACAGGTTTCATTTATTTATTTTTTTAATATTCATTTGGGTGGGCATAGCCAGATATGGAGGCAGCTACATTTTCCAAAACAATATTTTAAAAATAACTGAAACCTGTGAATGAAATTCCACGGACCTCTCACGTATTAGGAGGACAATATCAGTTACCAGAAAATAGATGGGTTGTTTTTGAATAATCCATCATGGTTAAAATGGAGTTTTAAGTTATAATGGGTTTGTATAGGAGGGGGCGGGGCTATCACTCCATTGGAGCCTATGTATTCTATTACTTTATGAAATTAAACATATTTGCGCAACTGGGATTTTTCGGGACTTTTAATATGTTGTTCTGGAGACCTCAAAGAAATGATCTGTGAAGAAAAATCCCATATTACAATTTATTCCAATTTTAGGTAAAACATGAGCTAAAATTACTGGCCTACACCTGCAGGGAAACGGCTGCAGCCTCAAAGTAGAATCAACTTAGAGGGGAAAAAAGGCCAAAAATGTAGCTAAATATCTATTTAGTTTTTTAGATAAAAAAAATTGCCTCTATTACATTCCCGCACATACCGTATATTCATTCACACACATACCATATATCAATGTACTCAACGACAAAGCCCACATTATCAAATTAAGTGACATCTCAACTCACCGATGCAGACCCGAGGGTCTCTGATGTCCCTGCTGGGGTCTTTGTAGTAGAAAGGTTTACACATCTCACAGTTGCGTCCCATGGTGTTGTGCAGACACTCGTCACACACCCCACCGCTGACGTTGCCTGTGGCCAGGAACACCGCCATGTCAAAGTGACACTGGCTGGAGTGGCCGTTGCAGTTGCATTCTGGGAAGGAGGGCAACGGGGGGGGGGGGGGGGGAAGAAAAACAGGATGAAACGCAAAGGTAACGCAAGTGTTTAGCGCACATCAATAAGAGTGGAAGGCTAACTTTAGGAATTATTTTCTCCACTTTAATAATACCAATTGGTATTTATGTATATTATGTTGTTTTAACTGTTGAGTAGTCACCTTCACAACAAGTTATGGGGTGTATGGGGCGGCAGTGGCTCAGGGGTAGAGTCACCGGATGGTAACCACAAGGTTGCCGGTTCGATCGATAACGCAGAGTTAGTGTCGAAGTGTCCTTGAGCAAGACACTGAACCCCTAATTGCTCCTGATGTGCTAGTAGGCACCTTGCATGGTTTCCACTGCCATCAGTGGATGAATGTGTGTGTGAATGGGTGAATGTGATGCACAATCTATGTAAAGCGCCTTGGATAAAGGCGCTATATAAATGCACCATTTACCATTCGGACATTCCTGGAATAAACGTGTGGGTTGCACCAGCCCATAAATGTGCCAAAAATGAAACGTTTTGTTCGCTTTGAATTTCAAGTGCTGAAATCAATGATTACAATGATATGAGATACAAGACCAATTGGTATTATTAACGAAAATCAAAATCAGTTGGAAATACTGTATATCATTTTGTATAACAATGCATCCAGCATTCACATTTATTTAAGCCTCCTCTACTTACTCTTGCAGGCGTGGGTGTTGCGACCCTCGGCCGGCCTCCAGGGCAGGTCGTTGTAGAAGTCGTCACACCGCTCACAGTTCAGACCGTTGGTGTTGTGGTTACACACACACCTGCCATGGACCTGGAGGGGAGAGAGAGAGAGAGAGAGAGAGAGAGAGAGAGAGAGAGAGAGAGAGAGAGAGAGAGAGAGAGAGAGAGAGAGAGAGAGAGAGAGAGAGAGAGAGAGAGAGAGAGAGAGAGAGAGAGAGAGAGAGAGAGACAGAGACAGAGACAGAGACAGAGAAAGGGGTAGAGAAAGGGGTAGAGAGAGAGAGATATGAGATCCTGAAGAAATATTATATAGATAGTTATCACACAACTTGTTTGAATGCTTTATTCCGATTCAATTGTTTTCTGACAGAACAGATGCGACCAGTGAAGCCAAAGGTTTTTTTGTCGGAGTGGTCACTATTTATAACCACCTTTGAATATTGCACATTTATACATATATTCATATGCATTCGCATTCGATTTCAACCCCTTTATCACATGGAACATATCACTATGCAACACTTGTATAGTGATATGAATGCCAAAAACATAGTTCCCTGTGACAGAGTGGTCACAAAATGAATGAATATACTGTAACTATAATATTTAGAAATAGGTCAACGATACATATTGTTGACCTGACTTTTGAGAGAGCTGAACCACTGAAGAACCAAGAGTTAAAGTGAAAGTGTGTAGTGTCAACACATTTCTGACATGGTCGAGAGACAATATATGTACACAATATAACTCAAATTTATATACAATAAAATCAGCTCCACAAAAATGATTCTCCTTTAATGGCAAGTATTTCATACAGCTTAAAAAAAAATCTCAATATCCCTTCAATATGGCACAGCTGAGAAGCACAAGTACATCTGGTGTCAGTGAGATCAGATGTTGATTAGGCGTGGCATGTCACGAGGCACGATGTGACGCGCCACGAGAAAAAAACGCAGATTTTCAGAGTAAAATAGCATCTGCCTCTCTCATTACTGGTGCAATATTTATTGACTTGTCTCCAAAGGCAGTTCTGCGGTGCAGTGCATACTCATAACACAAAACAAGATGTCATCCGAGATAGCAATGAATCTGAACTGTTGATTCAACAACAACAAGGTTTGCCCCAGGGTTACACAACGGGACCACCTTTCTTCTCTATCTGTGTTAATGATCTTCATTCAAACTTTCATAATCATAACTGTTTTGGGTGGTCTAATTTTGATTGGCTTTTCACACAGTAAACTATTGTCCATAAATGTGTTTCATATTAACTCATTAATTGCCCATTTTTAATGTATTAATCAAGCTCCCAGGCCCATATTTTGAATTCCAGTATAATATTTTGTGATATGACCACAATGTCACGAAATATCTCATTTTATGCATGAATGTCTCTGGTTTACACAGGAAAAAAAATCATCTCTCTACCACATTCCATCGTTGAGTTATTACTGGCCATGCCACTATTCCTCATAATGCCAACAATATACCCCAATTTTCACATTTTTCATTCATCAAATTAATGCCAATCAAATAAAGCATATGATTCCAAATACTCATCATTTGTAGAGTTGATCATATACTATATGATAACACCCAGTAGGTGGCAGTAATGCGGACGATGGCCGGAAATGAAGAGCATTTCCGGTCATAGAGTAAGAGTACTTCCGGTTCATCCATGCCACTGTTGCTAGGCAGACTGTGTGGGTTGTGATCGTCTCCTTCAGCTACGTTGGAGCGATCGTGTTTTCTATCATATATAAGTCAAATCAAGCTGTAATGACGCACCGATGGTTGGATTATGATCAGCGATGGACATACAGACCGCGCACGCGCACGTGCAAGCGTGCACGTGGCGATTTTGGCCATTACTAAGTGAGTAGAACCTGCCGTTAGCCGATCATGCTAAAAAATGCTAATCACCTGAAATGAATGTTATAAAATTAAGGATTAAATAAAGCGTCAAACACAGCGTCAAGGGCATCAAGGGCTTAGGTATTATAGCGTGTTTACAGCGTCAAAATGCGTCAAGGGCAATAAGGGAGTTAATAACGGGATGGTGCCAGTTCTTTGATGATACAACGTAAACAGGTCAGTCTGATGACTCTTGTTTGGATCGATACCAATAATTCGCCTGGGTTCTAGCCTGATTCGATACGTTCTGTGGATCTGAAAATGTGACATTTTCAAATGTGACATATTCAGATCTGCTGAAGTTCAGTCACTTGGGAGAGACTCAGAGTAGAGCCACTGCTCCTTTGCCTGGAAAGGAGCCAGCTTATGTGCTTCGGGTATCTGGTTAGGATGCCCCTCGATGCCCCTCTGGTGGAGCTTTTCCCCCTGCGACCCAACAACGGATAACGGATGTAGATGGATGGATGAATGGATGGATGAATGCAGCGGATAGTTCACTCTACTACTCTAGCTTGTGTGAAAATTGCCAGGAATATTGATTTTAGCGGCCCAGCACCATTCCTATACAATTATAATATTAAATAATTAATAATTAATAAAACTCTATTTAACTTTATTTTGACCATTATAGATTTGCATTTTTTCTGGTGAGTGATATTGTACTCGTACGCAAGCAGGCTGCTCTTTTTCATTTACTTTTTTCATTTAAAAAAAAAATCCTGTATTGGAGTGGAGCAGAGGCTGCTACAGAAAACTACATTTTAAAAAATACCTTTTTTTTAAATGAAATATCCCTTTAACCAATCAGTTTACCAATAAAAGTGTGAGAACAAATTTAATGCATAAGTTATTATTATATACATTTATTATTATTATTATTATTATTAAACAAATCCCCACTGACCATCCCCTCGATGTCGTCGCGGACCCCGGCGATGGGCGCGCACTCGGAGGCGTGTCCGTAGCAGAAGCAGTTGCCGCGGACCACCAGCTCGTAGATGGCGTAGTAGTACTTCTCCTTGATCTCCTCGCGCGTGTCCAGCAGGTTGTCGCCCAGCGTGTGAAGCTTGGTCAGGTTCACCCTCAGGTTGGTGATCCTCAGCTGATCTGAATGGAGGAGAGGACAGGAGCTTGTAGATCTGATATCGAAAAATATCAGACCTACAAGCTCATAGCGTGCCACGAAGTGGCGCGCTATGAGCTTGTAGGTCTGATATTTTTGAAAATGGTGAAAATGTGGCCGCAAATCTTTGAATAATTTTTCAGTTCGAAACGGGAGAGGAAGAGGGTCAAAATGCGACCGGCGTTAGATGTCGCTTTTAGTTACTATTTAACCCATTGTAGACTATCCCGATTCTAAAAATGTCTTTGAAATACTAACCTAAGTGTATTGAAAAACTTCAAATTATTGTGTAACACCATCTGATTGTTCAAAGTAGATAATTTGTGGGGAAGGAAAACACACACATGGTAGCACCAAAAACACAAAAAAAAGTTGAAAAGTTGAATTTCATGTCATTTCCCCTTCAAACCAGTCTTCCTAGCAATGTTTTGGCCAAAGTTCCGGCCAAATAGAGAGAGAATGTGGGATGGGGGAGCTGGGAAGGGAGGGGAGGTCAGAGAGCAACAGGACTAGGATTTTTTTCTAAAAAATGGCAGGTGCACATGTGTGGACCTCGGCAAAAGTTCACATGTGGGCTAACGATCCCCAGCTGGTAGCCAACGCATGCAGCGAGGAGGAGAGACCAGGGGCGGATCATCTAGGCATGGGCATGGGGGGGGATGGCATGCAAAACAACCCAAGATATTTCACATTAAAGTGCTTATATTTAAAATGATTTGAAACACTAGGCTACTACTGCTACTAACTAACTACAGCTGTGGCACCACTAAACCAACAGCATTTCATCATTGAAAACAGAAAACTCTCTGAGTCAGACCTTTAGCTTTATGCATGCTGCGTGTCTGTTGCAACTTCAACAACAACTGATGTTATTATTGATGCTTTACTTGCCTAATAACAGTCCTGTAACCGAAAACGGAATGGGTGCGGCTTCATCGCCCGTGTCGCTTCGTGCCACGGGCGATGAAGCCGCACCCATACCATTTTCTCCTGCCCCCCGAATTGGGAAATGTTACATCCGGCCCTGGGAGAGACCGACCGCGGGGGTCAGTGGATAGAGACAGTGGAGGAGGATGCTTTTGGGGGAAAAAAAATTGGGCATACCATATGGTAAAGTAATAAAAATAAGACCACATGCACAACTGTGTGTGTGTAACTGTCAGTCACACACACACATGCACACGCACACACACACACACACACACACACACACACACACACACACACACACACACACATGCAAACGTGCACGCCCTAGACCTCTTAGACCTCTCCCCTTTGGGAGGAAGTCAGGCCAGTGGAGCATGTCAGTTGTGAGCAAGCACAGCAAAGCATTATGGGTGAGCAGCAATGATTAATGACCGGGACAGCAAGGGGGGTCAGTCACTGGGGGGGGGGGGGGGGGGGGGGGGGGGGGGGGGGGGGGGGGGGGGGGGGGGGGGGGGGGGGGGGGGGGGGCAATGAGGTTTGCAACCCTAAGTGCAGCAACACTAAAGTAACTTCGTCTGGTATATATACAGTATACAACCAACTTCTTGGTCCACGGAGGAATCCGCTGCATCATCGACTTTACTATCAAGGTTGATAAATGTGGGGTATTATTGTGGGAAATTCACCTATAGCTAAGACCCCGCGCCTCTTAGTACCCACTTTAAGACACTTCCCTCCGCGACACTTTCCAGCTGTTGCTCATTCATTCCGAAGTTAGATATGTCATGGATGTTTTTGAACTGCACCCTTCAAAAATATCTTCCAAATCCGTCCACAAGGCCTGTGATATATACAAATTGAAAGGAAATTAATAAGATGAAAAACACCCATGTTAAAGGTAGGGGAAGTGATTTCACTTTTGTCAGATATCACCCCCAAAAATATTTTTTTTTTCTGTTAAAATGCTCTATTATAAGGTGTGGAAACCACATATGGAGTTTTCCCCCTCCCCCCCCGTTAGCAGAGGAGCTAATAAAAGTTCCCCAGGTCACCACAATTCTCCTCCAATCAGGAGAGAGCAGCAGGTTCACATAGTGTAGCTACTTTTGGGGGCCCCTAGTGCACCAGGCTGGTACTACACCATGAATTTCAAATCACTTCCCCTACCTTTAATGCTAGTTGTGATTGGACCCTATCAATTTGGGACCCTATCAATTTGGGACCCTATCAATTTGCGTGCTATGATACAGAGAGTGGCGACGCGCTCTGATCTCGCCACCTCGCGCCTGGCTGGAGCTCTGCCAGTTCCAAACATAGGTCTACATAGCTAACCACTGCATCACAACACAGCCTATTTTACCTCATAATATACATTAACTCAGGGGTTTTCAACCAGTGGTCCCTGAGAGGTCCCAGGTGGTCCCCAGCTAAGTTGGTTACCCGGATGTAACTCTTGAGAACGTAAAAAATGAAACCAAATGGACCCTGCGGGTCCATTTGGTTTCATTTTCATTCATAATTCATTCATTATCTGAATTAGCCATTTTGGAATGTATGTTTTGCTTGTTTTGTTTCCCCAAATCCAGCCTGGAATTGTGGACAAAAGCAAAAATAATCTTTAGATTTGGGGTCTGTGGGGCTAAAAATATCCTCAAATGGTGGTCCGTGGCTCAAATCCTGAATAAATGGTGGTCCCTGGGATGAAAAAAGTTGAAAACCCCTGCATTAACTCATTAACAAATCATTATCCACTAAAGTGACAAGAGGTCTGTTAATGCGCTAAAATGCCCAGTAGCGCCGAGATCGAAAAGTGGTATATGGTATACCGCTAATGCCTCAGCGGCATATACCGGTGGCCCAGCGGCATATGCCGGTGGCTCAGCGGCATATGCCGGTTCTAGAGTGGTATGCCGCTCGTGTTCCACCGGTACATACCATTTCCCAACGGCAAATGCCGCTTGTTTTCACCTGCACATAACACCCCTGTGTTGTGGCAACACGGTGTTTCGCGACATTGAAGGGTCAGAAACTGAGCGCTCCGAACATGCGCTGGAAATCCACTATCAGCTGCGACGTGCTTGCGGTTAGGGTTAGGGGTAGGTTTAGAGAAGGGTGTAGCAATGTTTGTAGCAAAACCCTAGACCCCTCCAACCGTAACCCTAATCCTAAACATCCGACCCTCAACCACCTCACAGACCGTTAGGTCTGTGAGGTGGTTGAGGGTCGGATGTTTAGGATTAGGGTTACGGTTGGAGGGGGCTAGGGTTTTGCGTCTCGTAATTTCGGAACAATGGGAGGTCGCAACAATGGCAGTTCGGAATTGTGGAATGGCACCCGGCCACCGGCATATGCCGCTGAGCCACCGGCATATGCCGCTGGGCCACCGGTATATGCCGCTGAGGCATTAGCGGTATACCATATACCACTTTTCGATCTCGGCGTCACTCAAAATGCCGTAAATTTAGCCAATTCAGATGCAAACGTGTGATCTGCTGTCAGTGGAGCTGGAAGGTGAGTGGGTTGTTTAGAACAGTGACGTCACATGTGCTTTTTCAGCCAGATTTAGCCGTCTCTTTTTGGTCACAGCATGGGAGTCAACGGGAGTGTCGTTACTCCTCCTACTACGGCGCGCTAAGCCGGGTCAACTGGAAGTTGTAAACGATCATGTTAGCTTCCATCAGCCTGATAGCCCTTGTCAGTCAACTGTCAGACAGCTGTCAGTCAACTGCCAGTCAGAACACTGTCTGCTGTCACACTACAAACAAACAACAGGCAACGACCGTCACTTGCATGTTGTTTTTCACCAGGGCCGGATGTAACATTTCCCAATTGGGATGGAAGAGGGGGGGGGGGGGGGGGGGGGGGGTGGGGGGGGGGGGGGGGCATGCATAAAGCTAAAGGTCTGAAAAATTGAAATCTGGGTTGTTTTGTAGCCATCATGTTTGGTGGGGCATTCATGGAATTTAGGGGGGCATCCCTGCCTAGATCTGGCCCTGTGTTTCACCATTTCACCATGTTTAGGATATTTTTTTAGACGTCCATCTCTAGAAAACGCAGAATGGAGGAGACTTTTTGAATATGTCCATACAACATCTCTAAGGTATATTGATGACATAGTAACATGTCATCAATATCATGGGTGAATTCCCCTTTAAGCAAAACACGCAAGTACTTTTTTTCCGACACAGGGGAAATCAGTCAGCGCGCGCGCGCGCGCGCACACACACACACACACACACACACACACACACACACACACACACACACACACACACACACACACACACACACACACACACACACACACACACACACACACACACACACACACACACACACACACACACACACACACACACACACACAAACACACACACACACTACACACACACAGGCCTGTGTTCTGTTCTCTCCTAGCAGTTGACAGACACGGTGCCACTCCCTTCTCTCTCTCTGTGTAGCACAGGGACAATCACTGGCACTGTTCTGTAGCCCCAGGGGCCACTGCACTGTACTGTACTGTGTTGTATTGTATACAGGTGAGCCTGTCATGTTCCCAACAGGGGCGGATCTAGGCATGGGCATGGGGGGGGGCAATGCTCCCCTAAATGCCCTAACTGCCCCACCAAACATGATGTCATGCAAAACAACCCAAGATATTTCAAATGAAAGTGCTTGTATTTAAAATGATTTGAAACACGACTAATGCTACTAACATACAACAGAGGTGTCACCGCTAAAGCAACAGCATTTCATCATTGAAAACAGAAAACTCTCTGAGTCAGACCTTTAGCTTTATGCATGCTGCGTTTCTGTTGCAACTTCAACAACAACTGATGTTATTATTGATGCTTTACTTGACTAATAAAAGTCCTGTAACTGAAAATTGTATGCGTGCGACTTCGAAGCGCCACAGGCGATGAAGCTGCCCTCATACCATTTTCTCCTGCCCCCCCATTGGGTAATGTTACATCCGCCTCTGGTTCCCAAGACCCTCGCAGATGACAGCATAAACCTACCATTATAATTAACAACCCATAGAAGCCATACTTCTCAATAAACTAAATTAAAAACAAATATTGGTGGTTTGGCGATATGCCGTCAGAACTGGAGCAGCAGCATTTGCCGCGTTGGTAGTTATCGGGCAAGATATGAAAACCGTTAACCCAGAAATGTCTTCGCCAATGGGATGCTAAAATGTTGAAAACGTTGCTCGTTTTTTATGATATTGGCACCTGCTAATAAAAAGGCCTAAATAATCTGTGTTGCTCCAGTGTCGTCCCCTTCTGCACTTTGCTGTCCCTCTACCTCCGATGCAGCAGAAACAAGCCTGTTTTTTTTTTTAATCTAACACCAGTATTATAATGCCTCAAATATGAAATAATATGCATATCAGCGCCCTCCTCAGGATGGTACCGGTACTGCAGATAAACTGCTTTCAAAGTCCAAAAAAAGGAATGACAAGGAATCGTTGTTGTATCAGAGTTGTGGTTGAGGCTCAAACCTTTAGAAATAAGCTTGAGGAACATATAGAGCAGTGGTTTTCAACCTTTTTGATACCAGGGACCACCATTTATTCAGCATGTGAGCCACTTACCACCATTTGATGACATTTTAGCCCCAAGACCTAAAACTAAAGAATTCTTTTGTCCACAATTCCAGGCTGGATTTTGCAAACAAAACAGTGTATACTTCTTAATTAAGTGGTGCTAATTCAGATGGTGAATATTTAACTCTTGAGAGTGTAAAAAAATGAAACCAAATGGACCCGCCAGGGTCCATTTGGTTTCATTTTTACACTCTCAAGAGTTACATCTGGTTAACCAACTTTCATTACTTATCCTGGGGACCAGCTTGAACCATCTCAAGGACCACTACTGGTCCCCGGACCACCTGTTGAAAACCCCCTGATATAGAATATGATATTAAGTATTAACAATTTCAGGAATGTGCGCTATTTGATAGATATATCCTTTGGGTGGATTTTGTACAGAAATATTTTTTCTCCGACTGCATCATGTTCCCCACTTCAACAGCTTAATACCCTCCGGGCAGAACAACAGGCTAACACTTAGTCCACCCATGCTCAAACTTTAATACTGTGCTTTCCCCATTAGATTCCTCTGGCTCCAGCAAGCAGCAACAAACAGCATTGGGGGAAACATCAACTTGCAGCAGCCCAAACCCCCTTAATGACTAAACCGGACACTGATCTAGAATGTCTTTTAGTCAGTGGTTGGGTCCAGATGGAGCTCTTCACAGATAACACAGCTCCGAGGCACAGAGGGAGGGTTACGGTAGCTGCTAGATTAGATAAAGATATTTAAGAGAGCATATTTAACTGTCATAACTGTTCTGGAGTATACCTGCCTGTTACCAAACATGACAAGCAGCATGTAGTTATATGGAGGTCTAGTGTGGACCGATATTATCATGCTAGTCACTACCAAACAAATCTAGGAGTGAGCAACACATTCCCGGCAGAGCCACAGAGTATAGACAGAGTTGAGCAAATTCTGTTCACTTCATGGGGCCAGTCCAATGGCGTTTCTTCTATATAAACTTCTATTGGAAATGGGGACAACAAATAGGAACAGGCCCTGGACTCAGCAATAGGCACAAGTGCATTGGACCCAACCAACAGCCCAGGTTTAATGATCTTCTCTCCCTTTGTTTTAAATTGTTTTATAGTAATGGTAAAACATAATATCCTGCTTAGGGTGTGCTGAAATATCGATATATCGATATATTGCAATACTTCCTCCCGCAATAAATAATCGATATGCCGTCGGCAGATATCGATAAATCTGTGAGGAAAAAACGCGACGCGAGCGTCCGTAATGGGGATAAATTGGGAGGATTGCACTGAACAGAGCACTGAACGCTCCCTCTTCAGTCTTCACAATCACCATCACCACACACAAACACACGCAGCATACATAGCAATATAGCAGGAGAGAGAGGAAAAAAGCAGCTCTATGTTGCAATGTCGTGCACGGACCACCACACACACAAACTCTCTCTCTGTCTCTCTCCGTCTGCCCCCCTCCCCACCCCCCCCCCCCCCCCTCCCCCCCCCCACCCCCCCCCCTCCACCCCCACCCACACCCCTCACACACAGTCACCCCTGCCCCAACACACACACACCACACACAGTATATGATCCGACAGCGCAGCGCTTGTCTTCACATGAAAGAGAAACGGAGTCTCAAATCTGCTCTGTTACGCATGTTTCACTCACCGCGGCATTCGCATATTGATTAATCACCTACCTTACGTTGTGATATCCACTGTATTTATGTGTAGCTGTTAAAAGTAATTCCGTCAGAAAAGTGAAAAGTGAAAGTCCACGCTCCAAACGAAAAGGCAACACATACTCCATGGCTTTAGATGTAGTAGGGACTCTTCTCTTAGAATATTGTAGTATCCTCATAGCATAAAGCAGAAAGTCTTCTTGTAAACTAAACTTTAGTCTAACTTTGTCTCTCTCCATGCTTCTGTGCCTGCACGGAGCGGCAGCACACAGCATAGGGTATTTTTTTCCCTTGAAAATAATTATCAGGCAATATACTTTTTTCTTCTGTAAATATTGAAAATGAAGAAGACAGGTCTGGAACGTGTCTGATTAGGATTTCCTTTTATTCTTCAGGTATATCCAGTGATTTTTACTACGTTTTATATATCTTTTTTAATAATCCTCCTATAGTGTGCTGACTTAAAAGGTTAAAATTACCATGAGCACCTGCTACTGCACTGGGGAATTGGCTTTTAACACATGAGCTGATTAGATTCCATTGGTTCTAAATGACATAAAATATGAGTTACAGTATGAATTATGATCAGTTTGAAAAGTAGACATATAAGCTTTAGCTGCCTATAAGAAGTAGAATAAAAAGTTAGGTATCAGAATAAAATATACAAAAGTTGAGGATGTACTCTAGTAATTTCTGTTTTTGCCTTTTATTATATATTTATTTTTTGCAATTACAGGTATCGTGATTATCACTGATGAATTTCAGGCAATATATCACCAATATCGCAATATATTAATATCGTGATATATATCGTTATCGAGGCCCTATTATCGTGATATGTATCGTATCGAGAGGTACCCATATCGTCCCAGCCCTATCCTGGCTAAAGCCAGACTCTGTATGCAACCATATTTTAGTACTGTGTCCTGATTGGCCACCCCAACTTTCTGGAGTAGGAAATGGGCGTACAATTGAGCTCTTCCAGACCAATCTGCTGGCAGGCATTTTTTTTTTCCGCCAACATCTGATTTGGTCTGGCTATAGCCAGGCTAACAACATAAACATTAGAGTAACCTTAGTCTACTGCATAATACAGTTGACATGTTGCACACCTTAAAATAGCTCTTATTTGCGCCGACCTCGATGAAATTGATGCATTTCCAACTCCACCTTGTCCCTGTTTCAGGCTGCATGAACAGTGCTTGAGTACTCAGTTTCTGAAGCCCTCAATGTCGCAACTCTTCTACAAATGACTTTGGTTCAAATGAGGCTGCAAGATTGTTAGGTCAAAGTTCTGTTTGGTTGAACGCATGAGGTCAATGAAACCATAAAATCCAGTAAAAACAAGTTAATAAAAAGTTGATTCGCATTCCATGTTCATACATCATCTGCTGGAGGTCAGTGACATGACATAGTAATGCTACAAAACAGATTGTGGCGTGAATGTACTTAGCATATTTTGATTATTATTAAGCCTACAAATCGTACATTAACTACATGTTTATGGCCATTTGAAAATAGCCAAAATTGTATAATGCCGAGAGAAGTGGCAATAGTTAGAAGAACCATGTCAGACACCAGGAAAAATGGATTGTTTCTGATAATGTATCATGGTAAAATGGTGTATGAAGTTATGATGGGTTTGTATAGGAAGGGGCGGGGCAGCAAAAATGGATGTTAAAAATATCTAAATACTGAATCAAGTACTGTGTAAACCGTTTTGTGGTGTTTACATGAGCATGAGCATTTTTGATGAGTATGTCTGCATCGCGGTATTGATACGTTCACTTAAAGGGATTCCACCCCATTTTCAAGAGAGTGTACAAATGAAACCTTGTTTAATTTTACACTCTCAAGAGTTAAAATATTCACCATCTAATTAGCCCGAAGTACCGTAAGTCTACGCAACTAGAGAATGTCAGTAGAAGATTAGGAATTGTGGACAAAAGCAAGAAATCTTTAGTTCTTGGTCAGTGAGGCTAAAATGTCCTCAAATGGTGGTCCGTGTCTCAAACTCTGAATAGCCTAGTGGGCCCTGGTGTCAAAAAGGGTTGAATGAAAACCACTGCTTCATATGAAACAAAAAAAAAAAAAAAAAAAAAAAACTTCTAGCCCACCCTAGTAGGGCTGGATAACTCCAGCCTGGGGTTCCCTGTATCTTACACGGACACCCTTGTAAGTAACAACGCAGCCAAACTGGTCAGCCAGGACTCGCCACTTACATCGGAAACGGGCGTCGAGTTTCAGGGTTATGAACTCTTAATGTCCTGCCAGTCCAAATATAAGAAGGGACAGCAAGCAGCTTGGGGAGGCATGCTGCTGCTGCTGCTGCAGCAGCGTGGGAGAGGAGGCAGCTGCTTTTCACATTATAACCCCCACACACATACACACACACACACCCACATATAACACACACACACAACACACACACACACACACACAGCACACACACCACACACACACACACACACACACACACAACACACACACACACAACACACACACACACACACAGTGTTGCCAACTTGGCGCATATGTCGCTATAATAGCTCTTTTTTTTCCAAGCCCCCCCCCCTAAAGCGCCAAACTTAGTGGAAAAACTCCTGGTGGAAAATCTATGGGTTTTTTTTGCTGTATGGTGAGTTGGGGTGAAATTGGTTGACAGGCGCCAGATATAAAACCCTTGTTTTTCACCATTTTTTCCCTCCTATCATAGATTCATCCTTCCTTCCTAGAAAGGACCATTGGTAACCAAATGGACCCACATAGAGCTGTAACTCTTGAGAGCGTGAAATGAAACCAAATGGACCCTTACGGGTCCATTTGGTTTCATTTTACGCTCTCTAAGAGTTAAATTTATATTCAAACACCTAAATGACATAATTTCCAAGAATCTACACATTTTCAAAATGTAGAAGAATTGCCATTTTGACCAACATTTTATATTTTCTCCTAATTTTCCCTAAATTTAGCCCGAGAGACTAAACTCAACATCCAACAGTGGTCCTCCTCCGTGGCTAAAATACAGAATAAAACAGTGGGCCCTGGTATGAAAATGGTTTGAAAATCACTGCTTTAGCGCATTTCTAGTGCATTTTGGGAACTGCCACTAGTGCATTTGGATTTTGGCAGTTGGCAACACTGCACACACCACAACACGTGCACGCACACACACAACACACACACACCACACACACATCACACACACACACACACACACACACACACACACACACACACACACACACACACACACCACACACACACACACACACACACACACACACACACACACACGACACACACACACACACACACAACACACACACACACACCCAACACACACACACACACACACACCACCGAGGGGGACTGGCGGTATTCACACTCCGCAGGGATGAATGGAGTTTGCTGGATAAGAAAACAAACTAAGTGTGGCTTTGTAAAGCAACTCTTAACGGACAGGCCAGAACCACCAATATGGTCAATCTATGTTGTGAAGTGAAGAGACACTCCGAAAGCCTCTGTGAGCTTTCGCTCAACAAACCATTTGACGGAAAGGTCCAAAATCATCTGAGGTACGAGCCTGGCTCCAGCCCTGAAAAAAAAAAAAAAAAAATACAACCTTTTTTTCCCTCTGGGATTAAAAGGACTGGTATCCCTCTCTCCGGTGTTGTTAGTATTAGTTGAAAATCCAACTACAGCAAGCTTGAACCATTATTAAACTCTATGCTGACCAGAGACGCTATTGGCTGAAAAGTGATCGCTTAGTGAGGAGGGATTCTGGTTCCAAACAAACCACTCTGGCCATCCAGCCCTATTGACAGCAGATTGCACGTTTGCAGTTAAATTGGCGAAAGCACTGCACGTTTAGGCATTTTAACACGTTAACAGACCTCTCGTCACTCTAGTGACTAACTGTTCGTTTATATTGTTATATAACTCGCTTTAGTTAACGTATAATTGTAAGAAAATAGGCTTGCTGTCATGCGGTAGTTATGTAGGCCTATGTTTGGAACCTGCAGAGCTCCTGTGCAAGGGTGTGAAGCGCGAGACGCGAGCTCAAAGAGTACTCCAGCGCTCTAACTCAACAGTGTCGGCTCCGCCAATGCTTCTTTAAAGAAGCGTCGGGTTTTTATAAACATCATCACCATTTGACATATTTCACTGCTTTTGTTCACATGCTAGTAACACTCATCAACTGTGTGTTTTGTTAGCAACATGGCTAGCACATTAGCCAAATTAATAATGACAACATTGCCTGCTTTTGAAATATTCTTATGGCTTGGTATGAGCCAACCACTGCCAAGACTGCCGCTTTGATAACGCCCATCCTAGAAACTGCTGGAGAGGGACTAATGATATGACAAATCAGACTGAGGTCAGGCTACCGAGTTACTACATGCGTGCAATACCGATATTGTGTGATTGTGAGATCGCCGGCTGCTGCAGAATAAGGTATTGCCGTCTTTCGTCTATTTGTTTTGTGCTTTTATGCTTTGTTGTCATAGGGCAAAACCAGGCAAAAAACAATCACACGTTCTGAGCTTGCGGAGGATCTGCTTTTTTCCCCACAATGTCTGAAAGATTTATTTATTTATCAACCTCTAATTTTGCTCAGTACCAGGATGTATTTAAGTATATAGGCCAGCAGCGCTGTCACTAGACAGTGCAACAGTTACAGTGTCAAACAACAAACATGGCGGCTGCAACTGTGGTGAATCGGGAACATAATCTGTCCATTAAACCGACCTGTAACAAATAGTTTCTGTAAAGAAACGTCGGATTGTATAAACATCATCATCCGACATATTTTACTGCTTTTGTTCACATGCTTGAACCTGAGCGTGACTTACTTTGGATGTTGGGGCTGTAGGGGTCATTGATCCTAATGGCCGGGTCCAGGACTCGGTAAATGACCTGTAGCAAAGGAAAAAAACACACACACACACACACACACGCACACGCACACGCACACACACACACACACACACACACAAACACCAACAACACATTCATTGTACTAAAGCGCTTAAAGGGGAATTCCACCCATTTTGCCACACTTTTTGTGTGCACTTTCAGGTAGGGGGTCCGGAACAACAATCATTAATACAGTGAAACACATCTTGATGGCATCAAGATGTGTTTCACCATGGTAATGAGTTTTTTTTTTTTTTTTTTTTTTTTTCTTCAGACCTTCCATTTGTCGCCCAAGTGTCCATACAATATTGGATATTATACAGGTTCAGTTTTGGAACCAACCTTTCAGAATCTCTTCCAAATGCAGTGGAAAAATGTGTGCGATATTCATTTATTTTTTTGAAACTTTCTTTATCATAAAAAAATGACTGGTGGAGAAGGTTTGTCTATGACCAATACATGTTATGCTTAGCGGTGATTGGACCATAGCCGTTTGGGGGGAGGGGCTTCCAGAAGGGTCTATCGGTACACTCACCTCTCCCTCGGTGGACGGCTCGATGTCCGAGTAGCGGGACTCGCACAGGACGTCGTCCACCTTGCGCAGCGGTCCCTCCGACACGCCGGGGAAGGCGGCGGCGCAGTCCTGGGCGAAGTAGCGATACGGAAGCCAGGTGCGGCCGTGGTCCGACGAACGCTCGATCAGCATGGCCGCCGGGCGGAAGGTCTGGTGGAGGGAGACGGGCACATAGTGTTTTTTAAGCATCACCTTATATTTTAGCTTTTGGAGAAAAAAAAAACTGTACACTCGATGCTTTTGGTGGCTTTTCAGAGCCATCAATATTAAAGCTATACTGTGTAACATTTTCATTGAAACATATCTCACTTTTTTTTATACTGGTATACTGTACGTTATGACTAGCATGTTGGTCACCTAACCCACTCCCTCTATTCCAGCCCAGCAAAGCCTTTTCTAAATATGCTTTATCCAGGGTTAGGAAAAGAGGAGTTGATGGGGTATATATCCGCTAGAGCCCGACCGATGCCATATTTTTGTGGCCGATGCCGATACCGATTTTTGGAAAAAACTGCACCGATGTTACCGATGTTTGGGACCGATGTATAATAATGAATTAGAATAATTAAAAATACATTTGAAAAACTTCTAAACGTCAAATTTATTCTCTCTTTCAAGTAAACAATAGAATACAACATTGACATCATTTACTTTTGTGAAATAATTCCATTTGCTGTGTTTCTTTTTCTGTTTCAGGCAAATATCGGCCGATATATCGGCCGATGTTACCGATATATGGGCAGATTTTACCGATATAATGGCCGATGTATCGACCGATATATCGGTACGAATATCACCGATACCGATGCCGATATATCGGTATCGATATCGGCCGATATATCGGTACGACAGATATATCGGTCTAATATCCGCACAATAGTTGCATCTGCACATACAGTACAGTATATAGACGGGCGGCCGACAACTTGCCGATAAAAAAAAGGTCCCAGGTTGCAGATTGCTATCGTCCGTCCACCACCACTCCATTGGGGTCCATTCAAAACAAAAAAAGTTTTTTTTTTCCGAAATAATACATTATTTTGTGAAAATCACCCCCTGTTTAGATCCTTGTGATCCTTTCGACTGTATCGTGGGGCAAAATACCCCCGTATTGGAGAAGCTTGTTTACATCCAGCCTCACCGTTAGTGGAGAAATACTGGATGTTTCTGATGGGAGCATCTATTATGGCTCAAAGCAGTATCTCATAGGCAAGAACGTCTAATTCAGGGGTTTTCAACCAGTGGTCCGGGGGAGCACCAGTGGTCCCTGAGAGGATTCCAGGTGGTCTCCAGGCTAAATGATGGGAAGTTGGTTTAACAGATGTAACTGTTTGAGAGCGTAAACATGAAAGCAAATGGACCCTTGCGGGTCCATTTGGTGGGAGGCGGCAGTAGTTCTTCAAGGCTTGACGACGGCCGCGTTGCTGTTGCTGCTCTTCAGCATCTTGGTCAGATCCAGGCCGGTGAGGGCGTTGACCGACGTCGGCAGCTCGGCCAGGAGGCGGTTGACCCCGCCGGTCAGTCCGCCACCGCCGCCGCCTTCCCCGCTCAGGATGACCACCTCGCCCACCCGGGCCAGCGGCGCCGCCACTTTGGCCGCGATCTCGGGCAGCGCCTCCAGCACCTGCGCCGTCTGCGCCGCGCGGCCGTACTGCTGGTACGCCTCGGCCTTGAGCCGCATGGCCTCCGCCTCCGCCTTGCCCACGCCCGCCGTGGCCGCCGCCTCGGCTCCGCCCAGCTCGCGGATCTTCTGCGCCTGCGCCTCCGCCATGAGCACCAGCTGCCGCTTGTGGCCCTCGGCCAGCTGCCGGATGCGGTACGCCTCGGCCTGCGCCGGTCCGCGTACCTCCGCCGCCAGCTCCTGCTCCGCCAGCTCCGCCGCCTTTTCCTCCACGGAGACCGCCTTGCGCCGCTGCACCACCTCCACCTCCATCTCCTCGGCGCGGATCCGCTGCTGCTCCTTGGCCGCCTGCAGCTCGAAGGCTAAGCCGGCCTCGGCGCGCCGGGCGCGCACCTCCTGCTCGAAGCCGGCGCGCCGCAGCTCCAGCTCGCGCTCCGAGTCGGCCGCCTTGGTCTCGGCGCGGCAGCGCGCCTCCGTCGTGGCGCGCTCGCACTCGGCCTCGCGCACCGCCGCGTCGCGCTCCGCCTCGGCGGAGCCCACCGCCGCGTCGCGCAGCACCGTGGCCGTCTGCCGCTTGCCCAGCGAGCTCAGGTAGCCCACGGCGTCCTCCAGGTCGCGGATGGTGAAGCTGAGGATCTCGATGCCCATCTTGCCCACGTCGGGCGCCGCCACGTCGCGCACGAGCGCCGCGAAGCGGTCGCGGTCCTGGTAGATCTGCTCGACGGTGAGCGTGCCGAGGATGGAGCGCAGGTGGCCCTCGAGCGTCTGCAGGACGACCGCCTTGACCGCCGCCACCGGTTTGCCCAGGAACTGCTCGCAGGCCACGGCCAGCAGCGCCGGCTCCGTCATCACCTTCACCTGGGCCACGCCGGTGACGGTGAGCGCCACGCCCTGCGCCGTCTCCACGTTCTCGCAGCGCGGCTTGAGCGTCATGATCTCCAGCGAGATGCGGTCCACCTGCGAGATGCACCACCAGCGCCACGCCCAGCCGCCGATCACGTAGGACTTGCGGTCGGCGCCGCGGAAGAAGCCGCCGCCCGACACCACCAGCGCCTTGTTGGGTCCGACCGTGATGACGTTCCCCATTTTTCTCTTTTTTTAAAAGACTTTGCCGATGAAGGAATTGAGAACGGATACCCGGGTTTTGTTGGATGGGGTCCGCGGTCAAAAAAGGCACTCCCGCGAACTCGGAATTCTGCAAGAACGGCCAGCGAGCGACGCTTATATCGGGACGGCAGAATCGCGAATGGATGGGAACTGGCACGTGACATCATGACATGGAGGATCTCCATGTATGGGCGTAAAAAATGGATGTTCATTTTATGCCATCAAGAAGAACGGAGCTTTGTGGGACCAGGTTGATGAACATGCACTGCTCTGTAGTTGAGGTTAAGTTCAGGCTTGATTTGGTTTTATCAAAGCAATGCCACACTATTTACCATAGAGACTTAAGCTGTGGACTTGGTTTTCTCCGCACCAGGCTAACAGCCAGGTTTAACCTAATCCTGAGGTCTTTACTGTGCAATACAGTCAATCTGAAAATTTGCAACCCAATTAGTTTTAACACTTCTCGCTGTGCACTCATATTGCAGACCGATAACTAACATAATATTGGTAAACATTGCCATTAAAGGACTATTTTAAGTTATATAGTCAAAATACAAGAACAATACAGTGCAATACAGTACAGCACAGTGTGGTGAATGGTAAATGGTGCATTTATATAGCCCTTTTATCCACGGCACTTTACATAGCTTGTGCATCACATTCACCCATTCACACACACGTTCATACACTGATGGCAGCGGAAACCATGCAAGGTACTGTACCTACTAGCACATCAGGAGCAATTAATTAGGGGTTCAGTGTCTTGCTCAAGGACACTTCAACATTAACTTCAACCTTGTGTTTACCACCCCGTAACTCTACCCCTGAGCCAATTCCGCCCGTAGTACAATACAATACAGTACAGTATGGCACAGTACATTACAATGTGGTATTGTACAGTATGGTACAGTACAGTATGATACAGCAGAGTACCACCAGGCACTGTACTGTATCATACTGTACTGTACCACACTGCACTGTACTGTACTGTACTGTACTGTACTGTACTGTACTGTACTGTACTGTACTGTACTGTACTGTACCATACCACACTGTACT
>CM076968.1:6480765-6500765 GCA_039105355.1 Benthosema pterotum | reverse complement strand
AAAATTGGGGTGATATCTGACAAAAGTGAAATCACTTCCCCTACCTTTAATAATACAATATTATTATATAATAATTTGATAAATAAAAAAAAATACGAAAATCACTGGCAAACAATGACTATTACGTTCGTTGGGTCAGCAGCCTATAAAGGATTAAGTTCATGTTCATGCATTGCATACTGTCGCTCTGGATTCAGAGGTAAGGTCTGCCGCGTGCCTAAATCATACAAACACCACACAACGCTCTCTCTCTCTCTCTGTGTCTCTCACCGTTCTCTGACTGCCACCAGGACTTCTTGCGGTGAGGCTTGAAGGTGGTGATGACGTTCTCGATGCGGTGGCTGATGGTGTTGTAGACGGGGTCGTACGCCCGCCGCGAGTCGCACTGGAAGCACTTCTTCTCGTCCTGAGAGACCCAACGCAAGGAAAGAGGCAGGGGTTGACACACTAAGGTCTCCGAGGCACTTGCCCATCGGGCAAGTGCAAGTCAGGTTCTACTTGCCCTCAGGTCATGCATGGTCACTTGCCCCCCCAAAAAATATATTGTAAATTTTGCATTTAAGTTTACTTCCTACTTGGGTGCTTTCCCTGAGAGGGTTCCAGGTGGTCCCCAGCTAAGTTGGTTAACCAGATGTAACTCTTAAGAACGTAAAAATGAAACCAAATGGACCCTTGCGGTCCATTTGGTTTCATTCTTACGCTCTCAAGAGTTAAAATTCATCATCTTAATTAGCCCATAGTGGTCACAGACCCAGTGGTCCCGGACCCCAGCAAATGATAGTTTGGAACCAAATGGACCTGGGAGAGAGATAGGTAGAAAGCTACCTATAGATAGGTAGAAAGCTAGAAAGCAGGGAAAGACACAGAGGCAGAGTGCAAAGACTGCCTTCAAGACAAATTTATCTTGTGTTGTGTTATAGTGCACTATGTTGCACACTTGCCCAATCGGGCAACCAGGTAGCAGCCTTCACTTGCCCCACCATTTTTTTTTTACTTGCCCCGGGCAAGCGGGCAAGTGTTAGTGTCATTCAAGAGATCAGGCGGGTCCAGAGGCGGGGATATTTCAAATTAAAGTGCTTCTATTAAAAATGACTTGAAACACTACTACTGCTACTAACTAACTACAGTTGCGTCACCACTAAACCAACAGCATTTCATCATTGAAAACAGTGTCCCATGCGCCCACAATGTCGTGGGCGCATGGGTAGATCAACTAGGGCTGGACGTCACTTCCTGACTTCTGACCCGGTCCTCGTCAGAGGACAGGTTAGTCAAGACACCAGAAACAGCATGACGGCATCGCACATCCTGTTTAGGAGATCTGGTGCTTCAAAATAAGTTTTTTTTTTTTATCGAATCCACTGGCTAGAGCCGTGGCATAGTGCAAAAAAGGACGCACACGCGATCGCGGTCGATGTGCTAATAGTTAAAGCTAGTGGACATTAGGAGTACGTAGGACATAATGTGATGGGAAGCTAGGAACACGGTTGCAGTGTGTATTGTCGTCGGGGACTGTGCGCTTGTGCGTGCGTGTGTGCATGTGTGTACGCTTCACCGCCTGTATCTACAAACACTATGCAACCCGCAAAATTGGGTAAATGTGCAATGTGGAAGCCAATCACCTCAATTCTCTTGCTGCTCTATACAAACATTTTCCATTCCAGTTGTATTTAGTCAACAAAGTCAACACTGGAGGGAGTGAGGGGAGTGAAAGGATGCATAGGATCCTCCCGTCCTGTTGAAGCTGTCAGAACCTTCCCTAAAACATCCGGGACAACTTTCCTCCTTGCTCGTCTCCCTTCTGGGCTCCCTTAAACGGTGGAATGAACTCCCTACTGCGATCGGAAACCACGCGTCGCACTCCCAATTCTTCCACCATAGTATTACTCTGAAGACTCCATCTTGGCCGGTAGCACTTTGCCCCGATGACATTTGCAGGCTCATGAAAAAGGCTAAAACGTAACTTAGCCTTTTGTAACTTTTGCCTTTAGCACGTTTGCTGAGTTTGGAATGAATTTAGCACCAATACTTTAATAAATTTAGGTACGTGCCAAATTTGGTCTATTAGGGCTCCCAGCCAACTACTACACCATTACACGATTTATACTATTATTATTACACTACTACAATATTACACGTACTACACATTTTACACTTACTACACATATTACACTACTACACTATTCCACTGGTACACTTATTACGCTTATGGCACATAGTAAATTTATTACACTTATTACACTATTACTCGTATTATGCCATTACTATTACACTATTACACTCCATTTTCGTTACATGCTAAACCCCTTATCGCAAACCCCTTATCCCTGTTTTACTATTTAAAAAACAAACAAAAAAAATTGAATAGTTCAATGTGCCAATCTATTGTCACTTTGTGAGCATGTGGACTGGCCATTTTAACTATTGAAGAATGTTTTATTTAATAGTTTAAAAAAGCAAAGAAGTTAAGGGATAAGGGGTTTAGCGGTGACGAAAATCTAGGCAGTAAACTACTACACTATAACATGTATTATGCTATTACTATTCCACTTATTACGCCATTACATTGGTACAATATTACATGTATTATGGTATTACTATTACAATATTACACTTAATACACTATTACACTGTTACACTATCACACTGTGTAACCACGGAGTGTACAACCGCGTAGAGTGTAGAACAATGGCGTACCTTTCCCCTCCATTGAGTAGTGAGAACAAACGTGCGTCACTCAGCGCACGCCTACTCACCTGCAGGTGGCTGACGATGCAGTATGGTTCTCTCCTCCTGGCGCCGCAGGTGGACGAAGCCTTCAGTTTCTTCTCCCGTCCCACCAGCAGGTCCCCCGTGGCAGGGTAACAGCTGCCGTGGGTGCAGCCGTGGGCCGGGTCAGGCTCCTGCAGGGTCGCCGTGGCGCCGCACCACGCCCAGGCTGGAGAGAGAGAAAAAAAGAAGAAGGAAATTCACTTAAAATGCGGTTCTCAAACTTTATTTTTATGTTGAGGACCTCCTGAATAACAGCGGAAACTCAGGGCAACAGTGTGAATGTGTGACTTCAAGGCACACCGCCTTATGAACCATTGTATAATGCGGATTAGTGTGTTAACACTTTCACCGCTTTTTTAGAAAAAAGAAAAAGAAAAAAAAAAGTCCTAAAAAAACTGTTAAGCAGGGATAGTGTTAAAGGGGAATTACGCCCATGTTCAATATTTTCTATTGCATATGTTGTGTGGAAAAAAAATAGCAAAAATTGTGAATCACCTCGTGATAACGTCAACAAGATGTGGATCACCATATTGTTGAAAGTAGAAGGAATTCCCCTTTAATGAAGGTAAGTGAGAATTGAATTCATAGCGACATGTTCGCTATGAATTTTTATATAATATTTTATATAATATTAGAGTTCACACCAACACTAAAGGATGGGAAATACATGTAGGAGTGGCTGGCACCGCTCAAAAAAACTGGATAACAATGCAGTGTGCTGTGGGTTTGTAGTACCTATTACAACGTATATGAAGATACGGTGAAAAGTGGTGAAGTGGTCCTTTAAAAGTATCCCTGACTAACTAGACAAACATCGCTTAAAACATTATACTTCACTTATATAAATCCAGCGAAGCGTCAGTTCATTGAGGCACGGAGGGCAGAAGGTTTATTTAATTCCCCTTATTTTCAATCAGTAATTCATTCTGTTCCTTTAATTCTGCAGTCTCTCCATGTCAACTCCCCTCACTCTCATTGGCTGTCAGCTAGTCAGTCACACCCACATTCAATCATGTGCTCTATATAAGCAGTCTCTCTCTCCTCTCTCTCTCTCCCTGCTAAGCTGACTCTGTCCTGTTGATCAGATGTGTTCAAATTTGCATCGGTTGGTCTGTGCTCTTCATGCTAATCTTTCACCACATTTGTAACTCACCAGTAGCCTTGGATTGGTTTCTGAGTTGTCTTTCTGATGAGTAGTTGTTGCTTGGGAGTCTGGCTGCCTAAATCCACACTGTATCCTGGCTTCCTTGTCATCTTACTACTCATCATGGATTGTTTGCATCCCAGCCCATCAATCAGTGATTCCTGCTTCTCTTCAAGGACCTATTATGCCAGGTGATGCCCTTGTTCTAAATATGTGATTGATTTTGTCATTGTCTGATCAATAACTGGTTAGATATCATTAGCATCTTCAGGCTAATTGTTTGTTTGCCATGTGGGAATCCAGGAAGTCTCTCACATGCATCATGGGTACTGTAGTCTATGCAACCCAACTAACTGCATTAGAAGGACTGAAGTTTTATTTTACTTGCCAATGGGATTACAGACAAAGGTAGCTTAATGTAGTTGTTGGTGGGATGGTATAGGTTCTTTCATGGGAAATGAAATTAACATGTATGCAAGCCCAGGTCCCAGTCTTTGATTGGTCAGAAGCAAGTAGCATATACTTAAGTGTTTCTGGGGATCTGTAATGTCACACTCAGTCACACTCAGTCACACTCAGTGGTGTTGTTCCTATTATGGTAAGATGATAGGAAGCTCCCTTCTGTACAGGCAGCCGGTCCCCCATATTCATGCGTTTGACTAGGAGTTTTGAGATTCATGTTGTGTTGCAACTTGCACCATGCTAGTATAAAGTACTGACTGCCATTGTCCACATGGTGTTGTTTGAGTAGCATAGCCAAATGCTAACTGTCTGCTCAGGGCCACATGGTGGTTGCAGTAGCCGGATGCTGACTCTGTTGGCTATTGGCCTCATTTGTAAATAACTTTTACTTTATAAATCTCACATAATTCAGACCATCCTTGAATTTATTTCTAGGCAACTGTTTTCTTATGTCACTAGTCCAGTTGTTTAAGCCCTACTTGTCATTCAGATGGGAAAACAAGCATATTTCAAGTATACATATCCAGTCTATGATATGGATATATGGCTGATGTCTCCCAATGCTCAGTCAGAGCTAAAGTTTAAAGTTTACGTGGACCAATCATTAGGATGATTTTCCCTGTAGTCGATGCGTATCATTCCTCTCTGGGAATGTCTATGCCCACCATTTCAATTTGTGTGGCATAGGGACATTTTATGCATATTATATGGTCCCATTCTCCCCATCCCAACTTTCCATTGAATTAGTAATTCGTGTGGCTTCTGGATGGTACTGCAGTTTGTACTTATAAGGGCACTAGTCTCACCTTAGCCATGTTGCTAAGGTGACATTTTATTGTGGAGTTGTTGCTCATTGAATCTGTTTCAGAAGAAGGCGTTGTCCTAATTTGACTCGTAATTATACTGCAGATCAAGTTTTTCCCTGTAGGCTGGTTGTTCCGGGGGCTAAGCTTCATTTCGTCGTGATCATAAGACCTGAATCATGTTTATACATTTCGGGGGGGTTGGTTAAAGTATAGCCGTTTCCATGGTGACTTTTAACCTAGAAGACTCTGAATCTAGAAGTTAACTATTCAGTCAGGGCATTCTGGAAGGAGATCACATAGTCTAGTTTTGGGGGTCAAAAGCTTGTGAGTTGTGGTGTTTCATGGGGTGCGTTTTTATGGCGCAGTGGATGGCATTAAGCATTGCTGTGGTGTTCAGTGTCTTGGCTCAGTGGGAGGAAGCGGACTCCTAGGTGCCAAATCAACTCGTATTTTATCTTCAGATTGGCATTTTGAAGATCTCACTGCTCGAACTCTTACTGCTTCTGTTTCTGTTTCATAATCGAGATCCTGCCCTCTATGGTGATCCAGCGTGGTTGTCCTTCTGCCCATCACGGTTGCTGCAAGTTCTTCTCGTAGCCCTCCATGGTGATTCAGCGTGGATTTCCTGCCTATCGTGGTTACTGCAAGGTCCTCTTGCATTGCCGCCAGACTTCGTCTGATCCCGGTCCCGCATCATTGCTGACCATGCTCAAGCACACCTTGGTGGTTCACCTGGATCTACTTCTGAGGCCAGAGGCAGGTTATCCATTATCAAACTGTTTCTGCATCAACTCAATCTGGTCAAGTCTACTGAGTCAGGGTGTGCCACTGATTGGAACTGTACAATCACATAAGTGATGACTTATCACTTTAACCTTGCATTAATAGCTCAACAACTCATTTCCTCGAGCTCAGTGTCCTCTCCTGCACTCATACTTTTACAGGGGTACGGAGAAGTCGGGCCGCCGCAAAGTCGGACCCTGAGTATAGACAGAGTTACGCTGTCGCAAACCCTGATCACTAAATGGGATCATTCCAATGGCGGCTCTCCTACATAGACTTCATATTATCTTTATTTTAGATTGTTTTGTAATACTATAGGATATAGTATAAACATCAGGCAACAGCCTGATGTTCATAAATCCCTTTATTTTACGTCATTTACTACAGCATACACATTAACAACCCAGCTTTGATGATTATACATACATTGTTTTATTTTAGAACGTTTTACAGTACTACTAGTAGGCCTACAGCCTAGACATTAGAGACTTTAGTTGTCACTGTGCAATGCTTTATAACAGATGTTTACATAGCTCTAATTTGCACCGCCATCGTTGGAAACGATGTATTTCAAACTCCAGTTTGTCCCTCTTTCAGGCTGTAACAGCCTTCCCGCGCAGTTTCTGACCCCTCAATGTCGCAACATTTCGGTTGGTCCGACTTTATTTGGGCCGACATTTCTGGTGACCCTTTTACACCTAATGCCATTGTTTGATTGTATAAGCGTCCGGGTGGCTCATTCGATTGAACCTTATTTTGCCCAAATGTCGTTACCAGTCACCCTCTCTCACAGTGCAACTGAGATTACACCACATTCGTTCACATACACATCTTGAGTAGGCATAAGATATACGTTTTAATCAGCTCACATCAGGCCAGGGGGACAAGCGGGTTACTAATTGTCCATAGGGCTTTGTAGATCACATTGTCATATTCCAGGTGTCAAGGCTGCTTGCATGCCGCATCGGTGGTTGTTTTGAGCATTCTTTTGGTATATCTTATTCATTTAAGATCTGATGCCGCATTCTCTCCCATCTCTCCTATGTCCCATGTCCAGCACAACGGTGTCGCTCTGGAAGGGAGCTCTACATAACGTGCCATGTCAAGTTTTGGTCTGCTGCCAGGTGATGAGCCCAGTCCTCACTTGGATCGGTGCAGCAATTTCAGTGGGGTCCCGTGTCCAAGGATCTACACTGAAGCCGTGTTGGACACCTGCTGCTGGAGTTGTATCCGCTAAATGCGGATGTGTGTCTTCAGATAAAGCTTGTGTGTTTATGTTAACTATTCTTGTATTCAGTAGTGGTTGCACCTCATCGGCGATGTGCATTATAATTTGTGGTGGTATATTTCATTCGCAGAAGAATTGGTGTACCATGGTGGTTCCACTCTTGGTTTACTGTACTCCTGGTTAGTTCACCCTTGGAGGGGGGGGGACTGTCGTTCATTTGCCCCGGTCAAAAGCTCATGATGGTATGGCGGTTAGTTCGGTCCCAATAAATAGGATATTCCTTCTATGGTGCAGGGGAGGGAATTACACATGGCTAGCTCAATCAGTTAGTATATTTCGTTCATATCAGGATCTGACTGCTCCGGTTCCAGTAGCTCCTTAACTTCCTTATGATTGAAATTCATTCACATAGTTATTTCACATTTTATAGTATATTTCCGTTGCATCAGCCCTCTTAATTGCTTCCAGTCCATCTAATTGGTACTGCGGCTCAGATTTGGTATTGGATGTGAGGGCCAGGTTGCATTAATGGCATGTTTCGGAAATGCTCACATAAGCTAAATCCATGTAGAATATTTCATTTAAATCAAGGTTACGTGGGCCGTGCCTTCCTCATCACCCAGTCCCAGAGGTATTTTTCCATAATGAGGGTCGCATTTTGCGCGCGCTTAATGCGGGGATTTAAATGGAATTGCATCTTGCGGTGCATTCAACTGACTAACACTCCACTCTCATATAGTCGCACCCGTTGCATGGCTCCAGGTGGCTCACTGCCGTGAGCGTGTGTTGGGGGGGGGGTTGTTGATATCAGAGCTGTGCCTTGGTGTGCAGATAATCGGAGATATCAAATGCGATATCAGACCTATGACTCAGTTCATAGATCGTCTGATATCGCATGAGCGGAGCCATGCCGCCATACAATCATGCAAGAGCTTTGCAACAATGGTCTATGGTCATCTGATTCTTGCCGGAGCGCGGGTCGGTGGGGTTTGGTTTGGCGTGCCCTGTCACATCTAGTTGGTATGGCGGCTAGTTCAGCTTCTCACTAAATAGGATATATCCTTCTATGTCAGGTCACTACCTGGAACCAGTGACTTGCATGTAGAAGGATTTACACATAATTAGTACACTAGTATAGTATATTTCTTTCATGGTGTGGTCAGCGGCCATCTATGATTGAAATTCACATAATTAAATGTCAATTTATAGGATATTTCTGTTGCATGCCACATGTTCATCTATTCGTCACTGCCGTGCAGAATATTGGCAATGGATGAGAAGGTCCCGGTTGCTCAAAGTGGTTTGTAATGGAAATTCACATAGTTAATTTCATGTAGGATATTTCATTTAAATCGAGGTTACGTGGTCGTGCCTTCCCTTCTTATTATGGGGTTCGTGGATTTAAATGAAATTGCACCATGCCGCTGCGGTGCTTTCACTGACTATCATTCCATTCCCATATAGCTAAGTTAGTTGTGGCTCCGATGTTGGCTCACTGCCGTGAGCGTGTGTTGGGGGGGTTGTTGATATCTCAAGCTGTGTCTTGATGCACAGATAATCGGAGATATCAAATGTGATATCAGACCTATGACTCAGTTCATAGATCGTCTGATATCACATGAGCAAGAGCCATGCCGCCATACAAACATGCAAAAGCTTTGCAATAAATGGTCTATGGTCAATCTTATTCTGAGCCGAAGTGTGTCAATGAAATCCAGCGAAGCGTCAGTTCATTGAGGCACGGAGGGCAGAAGGTTTATTTAATTCCCCTTATTTTCAATCAGTAATTCATTCTGTTCCTTTAAATCTGCAGTCTCTCCATGTCAACTCCCCTCACTCTCATTGGCTGTCAGCTAGTCAGTCACACCCACATTCAATCATGTGCTCTATATAAGCAGTCTCTCTCTCCTCTCTCTCTCTCCCTGCTAAGCTGACTCTGTCCTGTTGATCAGATGTGTTCAAATTTCCTCCCCCTCCCCGGCCTCCTCCCTGTGGCACCAGTTCAGAGTACATGAGTCTCTGATTAATCATGATTTAAGGGTTGTAACTATTGTGGTATCTAATTCTGTTATGGTATCCATGTTTATGTGGACTATGGTATTTTCTGTATCCATGTAGTTCATGCATTTTTGGATAAATGTTGTAATATCTCATGTCAGTCTGCACTGGATACAATGCTCATGTGTTAATGTCTTGTATTTTACTGTACCTTGGCTCTGCTCAGGGGGGTTGTTGATATCTCAAGCTGTGTCTTGATGCACAGATAATCGGAGATATCAAATGTGATATCAGACCTATGACTCAGTTCATAGATCGTCTGATATCACATGAGCAAGAGCCATGCCGCCATACAAACATGCAAAAGCTTTGCAATAAATGGTCTATGGTCAATCTTATTCTGAGCCGAAGTGTGTCAATGAACTAAAATAATCAAATAAAAACACCATTGGCATCTTATTTCTTTCATAAATAGAGAATGTTTCACTCAACAGGAACTGCTCCTGTCGCAGGATGATGACGTCACATGTCACCTGTGGTCTAGCTCTATGGAATAATACGGAATGCATATGCTCTTGTGACATCATCATCCTGCGACAGGAGCACTTCCTGTTGAGTGAAAGATTATATTTTTGTGAAATAAAGTATTGAAGGTGTTTTTATCTCCATGTTTTAGTGATAGAAGGCAAGTATAGTGTTTCAGGGCATATTTGTCTTATTAGCCAGGGATCCTTTTAAAGGAGTGGTTTTCAACCAGTGGTCCAGGGACCACAAGTGGTCCTTGAGAGGGTTTCAGGTGGTCCCCAGCTAAGTTGGTTGACTGCAGATGTAACTCTTGAGAACGTAAAAATGAAACCATATGGACCCTTGCGGGTCCATTTGGTTTCATTTTTACAATTATTCATCATGTGAATTAGCCATTTTGGGATGTATGTTTTGCTTGTTTTGTTTCCCAAATCCTGCTGGAATTGTGGACAAAAGCAAAATAAATCTTCAGTTTTGGGGTCTGTGGGACTAAAATATCATCAAATGGTGGTCCGTGGCTCAAATCCTGAATAAATTGTGGTCCCTGGGATGAAAAAGGTTGAAAAGCCCTGTTTTAAAGGTACATCTGGAATGGAAAACAAAGCAATGTTCAACGCGGGGTCCGGTCAATCCACCCATCCATCCTGCCCCAGCTGGACAGTGTGGAACATTGGTCATCATCAGACTTTATCACTTCCTGAAGAGAGACGGACGGGGCGGATGCCAGGACAGGACAGGGCAGGAGCTCAGTCTGATCTGCCAAAGACAAACTAATAATAAGGACATCTGGAACTGTCCAGACGCCCTCATACGACCATGAAGCTGATATGACCAGGTGGCAGGGGCGGATCTAACATTTTCCAATTGGGGGGGCAGGAGAAAATGGCATGGAAACGGTATGGAAGTCACAGCCATACCATTTTCGGTTACAGGTCTTTTATTAGGCAAATAAAGCATCAATAATAACATCAGTTGTTGAAGTTGCAACACACACGCAGCATGCATAAAGCTAAAGGTCTGACTCAGAGAGTTTTCTGTTTCCGACATTAGCCCCCGACATGATGACATTTTAGCCCCCGAAACTAAAGATTTCTTTTGCTTTTGCCGACAATTCCAGGCTGGATTTCCGACAAAACAAAACAGCAACACATACAGATCAAAATGACCATTAATGTTCTACATTCTCTAGTTGTGTAGACTTGGGGCTAATTCACACGATGAATATTCTAACTCTTGAGAGTGTAAACATGAAATTTGGTTTCATGTTTACGCTCTCAAAGAGTTACATCTGGTTAAGCAACTTTCCATTTAGTCTGACAACCACCTGGAACCCTCTCAGGGACCACGGGTGGTCCCCCCACCACCTGTTGAAAACCCCTGCTCTATGAGAATCTAAATATTAGACTACATCAGTGACCAAACCTCCAGGAATGTCCCACAGTCCCCTCTATGCTTCTGTCTCTGTAGCCTGGTCTAGCCCTCAATGATTTTGGCCTTGGGGGGCGGGAGTGTCGTGGGATCCACACGGCGGAAGTGCTGCGCTCTGATTTGATCTCACTAACGTGTCGTCATCCCCGGCCCCTCCCGCGCCCGTCCACTGCTGTTCTACGTCACATCATTTAGAGCGACGCCCACCCCGGAAGGTTCACTCCCACTTGAAGGCCACTTTCCAACGTGCGTTAATCCAGGCTTTCCGTTTTCGCGCAAGGCGAACGAAAATGAAAGCCTGGGTGTCGAGGCTGGTTACACGTCGCCATTCCGAAGCCCCGCCATTCCGATCGTTCACTTCCATTAATCGGAATGGCGGGGTTTCTCCGTGGAAAAAAAAGACACTGCCTTTCCGAAGGCCACACATCACCATTCCGAAACATTGCTATTTCGAAGAATACCACTTCGAAATGGCGATGTTTTTTGTTTTTTTTTAAGACCACGCCATTCCGAATATATTATTATTCATTGCCTTTTTATCATTACTCTGTCTCGCCAGTCGCTCGCCCCCCCCCTCTCTCTCTCTCTCTCTCTCTCTCTCTCTCTCTCTCGCCCTGCTCACCCTCGTCTACGCGCGCCACAATCAAATAGCGCAAAGCAGGGCCGAGCGAAGAAGAATATCAGTTGAAAATCGATGCTGTTTTAACAGCTATTTTGTCTGTCTGTTTGTCTACTCTGTTGGCCCATGACCGCATATAGGCCTACATGTCACATTTTCCTCTAGCTGTGTGCGTGCGTGCGCGCTCATTTTGGAAATGTCTTGAGCGTAAAGCGTATCCTTCTCAATCCCACATGTGGATAAAAGACACTAAAAAAGTTTGAGAACCGCGGCCTGCCAAATTATGTAGAAAATAAAGTAAATGGTAATAAATAGAAAACAATGCAGCTAGACTGTATATTTCTACTGTAAGCAGCAGCAGCAGCACCACCGCCGCTTTCTCTGGTAGGCTATAAGCAGCGCAGCGACAGCAACGAACATAGCCCCATATGCAACTCAGGGGCGTAGCTACGGATGGGCCGGGGTGGGCCGCGGCCCACCCAAATAGAGAGCTGGCCCACCCATTGAAAACATGACTAAGAACTTGAGAAAACAAAGGACAAAGACCAGAGAGCCTCTAGAGAGAGCATGAGAGGTCCAGACTCACTGTAGTTACAGTATAATGGGTGATTTGCGGGCACTATACACCATTATAATGCAAATGGGGCTTTACACCCTTTGTTTGTAAACCTGCCAGATTGTTATCATTTGGCAGATATATCTGTGAAAACAATAGCGCTTGTTTCTGTGGGGGGACTTTCACAAGGATTTTTTCAAAAGTTAACTCTGGTCTGTTCTCCTGAAAGAAAATCTGTCATGATCAGCAGACACATTGGTAACTAATTTATAAATGGCAGTGATTCTATAGTGAACAGCTGAAACCTATTTGATAATGACAAAAAACACTAGGGTCGTTTGCACCAAGAAGGATTAAACCCTAATCTGGTTTAAATCAAGGATCATCTATAATTTCAGTTGCACCAAACTTTAAACTTTAAAAGATTTCACTAATCCGGTTTAGTTTTAACCATCTTTTAATCTTGGCTTTTGTTTTTTAATTGTGGATTTATTTTTCACAATGAACCTGGATTAATATCAAACCTGTTGCACCACAACTTTAAACTTTGATCTAAGTACCAATAAGGGCTTAATTCTAAACCTGCAGTAGAGGTAGAGTAAATGTAAACATGGCAGCATTTATCAGTTGGATTCATGAAAATGAAAGAGAAAACAAAAGCGCAGCTCAAATAAACACTGCTGTTTGAATCCAGTTGAATTTTATGATTATGATGAATTTAAAAGGCAGTGTGCCGCTTGATTTGACTGAAAATAATTGAAACCGTTTGTCCCTATTCAGGCGGCATAAACAGCCCTCTAGCGCTCAGTTTCTGACCCCCTCAATGTCGCAACTCTTCTACCTGATGGCTCCCCCGTGCTAATGTTTTCACACGTGTCGACTCGATCGTCCATAGAAATGTTAATGTGAACAATTGCTGCTGATAGCCTACTGTCATTGTCGTTAATGTCCTACTCCCTGTACTGAGCACCACAGAGTGAAGCACTATTGAGCGAACGTCTGTTGTCTTTTTAGCAAGCAAGCAGGCTTTTCTTTTTCTTTTGTTTCTTGTTGCAACATAATATTTTATTCATTTAAACAAACTCCAGTCCATGTTCTCAAATGTGAATGGAATAGTAACGCTAATGGATAAAGGCTCTAGGCTGCTGCTTGTTTATATCACAAAACAGGATGGCGGACACAGAACAAACTGTAATCCATGAATTAATCAGAGTTTCAAGTTTTAATCTCCGTTTAATGGATTTTAATCAGAGGTTATGGACTTAATCACAGATCTGTTAAACAATGCTTAAAATTAAGTTGTGCAACACGACTCGAATTAAAATTAATCTCTGATAAACAAATCTGTGATTAGCACTAAACTAGGCTTTATTTAATCTCTCATGGTGCAAACGACCATATGTATTCGTGACAGGATTATTTTTTCATGTCAAGACATTAATTCAAGAAGATAACCCTGGTACAGTAAAGTAAAGTTATATAAACCGAAATATAACTGTAATATGGCAATAAATAGCTTTTCTTGCACGTGCGAATTTGCGGCCATCACGCACGCAGCATGCCCACCCTGAATCGCTCATGCCCACCCTGAATTGAGTTTCTGGCTACGCCACTGATGCAACTTCAGTCCCTGGATGCACTGCACTCATAATCATGCATGTAGGCCTAGTGAGGAGTCTGTCTGAGACAGACTGGGCTCACAAATGGGCATAGCTGGAAGAACCGTTGACCACGTTAAAACTCACACAGGGGATGCGAGCATCTTATATGATATTATAGCCGTTAGTGTGCAACACTGATGGACGGCTCGTTATACAGATTGATTGCACCTGCATTATGGAAAAAGATCGACAGCTACTTTCATTTCATGACAAATTGTACCGGTATGAAGAAGAAGAATATCCCTACATAGGATATATAAAGGCATATTTATGAGTGCCACCCCAATATTGAGAAGAAAAAAAATCTCCAAATAATAGCCAAATAGGCCTCCAAATAATGCCTACTATTTGAGCCACTGACTAGGGACCTTATTGATCCTCTCACAACGCAGTGATAAAATAGAACTAGCCTATTATGTTGAATGACAGAGTACTTCTATTTATTTGTAAGTCTAATATTTCTGAAATATTATAGATTCAGACATTCATTCAACATAGTAGCCTAGTTCTATTTTAGAGAGAGAGAGAGAGCGAGAGCGAGAGCGAGAGCGAGAGCGAGAGCGAGAGAGAGAGAGAGAGAGAGAGAGAGAGAGCAGTGCCGCGCGCTACAGCCTTAACGAAATGCGATCCGTTAGTGCGGTGGTTTTCAACGAGTTGTCCGGGGACCACCAGTGGTCCCTGAGAGGATTCCAGGTCTTCCCCAGCTAAATGATGGACAGTTGCCAAATGGACACTTATAGATCTGTACTCTTCACGCTCTCAAGAGTGAAATTATAGGCTATTTAAACATCTGAATTAGGACTAATTCATTTTCAAGAACAAAATGCAGCAGAATTGTCATTTTGACCAACGTTTTACCAGTTATTTCCTAAATTTTGGACCAAAACTTGAAAATCCTTAGTTTTGGGTCAGAGAGAATGAGAGACTGAAGTCGACACCAAATGGTGGTCCGTGGCAAATGGTGGTCCGTAACAGAAAAAATATTGGGCCCTGGTGTGAAAAGGCGTGTGTAACTGAGCGTTGGCACAGCCGCGCGTGCATTTTAGATCCCGATTTTAGGTCTGTGCGTCCGTCCGTCCGTCCGCCTGCCTGCCTGCCTGCCTGTCAGCTCAGCTGTAAACCGCAACACGTGGCTGTGTTGTTGTTGGACACTGTACTGAACACATTACGAACACAGCTTCATGTCGGGAACATTACATGTGCCCATGCCGATGCTTTATGTTATAGGCCTACATAGCCTACATTATTGGTAGCCTATAGCGTGACATACAGTGAGGAGCCTATGTGCAACTTTAATAAGGCTCTAAGACTCTAAGGCTAGGCTATAATATCTGTAGACTTTACGAAATGAATAAATAAACACGGGGGGGGGGGGGGGGGGGGGGGGGTTCGGTCGGGGGGCGATAGAGCAGCAGAGGGAGAGAAGGGGCGCGCGCGTTTGGGCGGGGGGGAGCGTGCGCTATTGATTGGTTGCGGGGGGGGGGGGGGGGGGGGGTCGGAATGGCGATGTCTTTAGTAAAATGGGAAAACATCACCATTCCGAAATCACATTATTTCGAAATGGGGGGGCTTCGGAATGGGGATGCTTCGAAATGGAGGTGTTTCTAAGTGGCGGTGTTTCGGAATGGCGCCCCGCCCCCGTCGAGGCTACTGTCTCTGTAACTCACCCAGGTCTTTGTCATGTGTGTTGTTCACTTAGCCTATGCCTGGGGGTAATGTGATGTAACCTCATGTGACATGTGTTCAACCAAACACGTCCCCAGGAGGAGGTGGGGAAAGGTTTTTGTGCGTGCGTGCGTGTGTTTGCGCATGTGCACGTGCCTGTCTGCCTGCCAACAGTGGTATAAATTAAGTATAAGGCCATTTATTTAGAGATAATAGAGGAAACCCTTTGGCCAAAAAACAAAATAGATACTACAGTACATTCTTGGGAGTTTTTTCCCCTCTATGCTGCATCTCCTTTGATGCAGACGGTCCAGAACTGTGTTGTCGTCAACAAATCATGAAAACAAAACATTTGTCGGGTTCAGGACAGGTGTGAGGGGGAGGGGGCTTGTATGGGGTGAGGCAGCTTTTAAGCCAATCACAGCACAGCGGTCTGTCTCCAGCAGTTTCATAATGAGCCAATAGAGTGGAGACGAGGTGGAGTTATAAACGAATCACTCATTGGGCTTAAAACAGCCATAGTACATTAATCACGATGGGTATGTCCGTTTTTTAGACCAAGGGAATGGATGCCTGGAATTAGAGCCCGACCGATGCCATATTTTTGTGGCCGATGCCGATACCGATTTTTGGAAAAAACTGCACCGATGTTACCGATGTTTGGGACCGATGTATAATAATTAATCAAAATAATTAAAAATACATTTGAAAAACTTCTAAACGTCAAATTTATTCTCTCTTTCAACAATAGAATACGACATTGACATCATTTACTTTTGTGAAATAATTCCATTTGCTGTGTTTCTTTTTCTGTTCCAGGCAAATATCGGCCGATATATCGGCCGATGTTACCGATATATGGGCAGATTTTACCGATATAATGGCCGATGTATCGACCGATATATCGGTACGAATATCACCGATACCGATGCCGATATATCGGTATCGATATCGGCCGATATATCGGTACGACAGATATATCGGTCGGGCTCTACGGCTGGAATGCATCCAGCATCATGAAAACCCTCTAGTCAGACATATCAGATGCTATATAAAGCATGATGACATTCTGCATGTTTTGCCTTCTATAGGTTGTGACTAGTACCCCTGACTTTGACCTGTTTTAATGAGGTTTCCCACAGGAGTTGAATCTCAACATTTTAGCCCATGTTATTAGACATACATTGGCGACGATCTGGTTCCCTGATTTTCATAACTTGCCCTAAAAGTAAGTGCATCTGAGCGTGTACTCGCGTGTCGGTGTGAGTGAGCGGCTCGCGTTGCGATGCCATGCGTAGGAGGCAGTGTAGTCAGCAGTAGGAAATAAACCTCCATAACAGCCAAACGGGCATCACACACACACACACACACACACACACACACACACACACACACACACACACACACACACACACACACACACACACACACACACACACACACACACACACACACACACACACACACACAAATTCCACTGGACACCCTGAGGTGGATTCCTCCTCCTCCGCCGACCTCCAGAGACCTGTTTGTGTGTGTGTGTGCGTGTGTGTGTGTGTGTATGTGTGCATATGCGTGTCCCTGCGCGAAGCGCGTGGGAGGAGTGTTGTTATGTGAACATGCATGAACAAGCAATACCTGTAGACCTCTTGATACATGAGATTTTCACGCATAAGCGCACACACAGACGCGCGGGAGTGTGTGTGTGTGTGTGTGTGTGTGGTGTGAGGAGAGTGGAGACCCTCAGTCTAAGGAGCAGGGTGGGGGTGGGGGTGGGGGGTTGTGCTGATATCTTGGGGTCTCTCACTGTCAGTCTGTCTGCAACAGGTGCTGATAATCCCTCCCTTCATATACAAACTATATATATAGTGTGTGTATACATTCTACTGTATATAGGGCGACACAAGCATAACAGCTTGAAGGGGAATTCCACCCACTTTCAACACTTTTACTAGGTCATTAACAGAAATATGTGTGTAACAAGCAATATAAAAATAATAAAAATAATATCACCATATTATTACATGGCTTGAATGAATGCTCCAATCAGAAGCCAGCGTTCACGTCACGTGAGCGGTCACATAATACACTTAATACTGCGCTATTATTGACCGCTGCATAAACAAGTTCCCCAAAGTGCAAACAGCTGTGTTCATATCAATCCGTGCTGCGCTTCTGCATTAGCTCCAGCACGCCGTTAGCGGGTCCATTTGGTTAGCTACGTATTTGGTTGTTTACATGCCGTTGTCGTCACCCTCTCAAGGACCACTGGTGGTCCTCGGACCACTGGTTGAAAACCACTGACGTACTGTAAGCCCGCGGTGCGCTTCCGCATTTAGTTCCAGCACGCCGTTAGCGGGTCCATTTGGTTAGCACTTAGCTACGTATTTGGTTGTTTACATGCCGTTGCCGTCACCCTCTCAAGGACCACTGGTGGTCCTCGGACCACTGGTTGAAAACCACTGACGTAAGCCATGTAATAAGCGGGATAACACCCTTCGAGCCGGTATTTGTTTCCTAACTAACTGACCTCGGCTGCGCCTCGGTCAGTTAATAGGAAACAAATACCGGCTCGTCGGGTGTTATCCCTTACATAATTATTACTCTGTAAAAGTAAGTAGAGTTTGCATCCTACAAAATCGTAGCCTGGCCTAACCTGAACCATAATCCGCCCTTTTGCAAAAAAGCACCCTCCGCTTAGGTTCTTCTAGTGAATTCCAACCGGTTCGCCGGGGCAGAAATACCGCCGTTCGGAACGAGAGCTCACCCGTCAACGTTACTCCTGGAGCAGCACTGTTTACTTCCGCTTTCGCTGTCCGTGGAAAAACACTGGATGTTTCTGATCTGAGCGTCTATTATGGCTCTGTGGAGTACCTCATCACACCAGGGGCGCGGATGTAACATCTCCCAATGGGGGGGCAGGAGAAAATGTTATGGGTGCGGCTTCATCGCCCGTGTCGCTTCGCGCCACGGGCGATGAAGCCGCACCCATACCATTTACTGTGTAGTACCTCATAGGACCACAGAGGGCGGCGAGTGTTAAATAGGTACCGGTACACACACTACCGCATGCAGGGAGATCTCAACGTTAAGAAGGTAGACTACATTCTTTCCTTTCAACGTCAATGCGAGGTGGATTTCGGCGGAGGAGTAGTAGTGCCAGGGGGGGGGGGGGGCACGACAAGACAGCGGTGGAGATTGTGAGCTTCCTGGGAAAAGTGCAGAGGAGGTTTTCACATGGACACACGCACGTGTACACACACACGCGCACTCGAAATCTGACATGCACTCTAGAGGAAGACCTGTGTTTGCCTGGCATCCGGACAAGTCTCACACGGGGCTGCCCAGCCAACTATGCATGCGCCAAGCTCTTCCAAAACAACGCTATCCGACGTGTGCCACCAGCGGCGGATCTAGGCATGGGCATGTGGGGGGGGCAATGCCCCCCTAAATGCCCAGTCTGCCCCACCAAACAAAACAACCCAAGATATTTCAAATTAAAGTGCTTATATTTAAAATGATTTGAAACACTACTTCTGCTACTAACTACAGCTGTGTCACCACTAAACCAACAGCATTTCATCATTGAAAACAGAAAACTCTCTGAGTCAGACCTTTAGCTTTATGCATGCTGCGTGTCTGTTGCAACTTCAACAACAACTGATGTTATTATTGATGCTTTACTTGCCTAATAAAAATCATGTAACCCCCGGAAAATCTGGTGCGTGGCTTCGCGCCACGGGTGATGAAGCCGCACCCATACCATTTTCTCCTGCCCCCCCCCCCCCCCCCCAAATTGGGAAATGTTACATCCGCCCTGGTGTGCCATTGCGAGGCACAGGCACACACACACACACACACACACACACACACACACACACACACACACACACACACACACACACACACACACACACACACACACACACACACACACACACACACACAAATGATACATGTGATATTTACTAGAGCCCGTTCTAGCATAATAGTCAGGTGTCCAAATGGCAAAAAAAAGTTCAGAAAAGGCATTTTTGAGGAAAGTTACTGAAGGAGTTTCTAAACGATTTTGGTGCGGATTCCAATTCTGCTCTATGCCGAGTGATATGAGTCTCAGTGTACTCAGAAACAACACATGTACAATTTTGTGTGAGATTAAAGCTATTTCCAGTGCTTTATGGGGAATAATTAATGTCATCATTATCTCAATTATCACTTGGCACACGGCAGAAATGGATTCAGCACGTCAGAATCACATAGAAACAACCCAATTATTCATCAGTCATCTTTTTTTGGCTTCTGGCTCCAGACTATAATGAGTCCAACTGTTTCCAGTGGCAAACACCCAAAGGC
>CM076968.1:6423265-6478265 GCA_039105355.1 Benthosema pterotum | reverse complement strand
AAACGGAAGCCACCGTTCCTCCGATAATAAAAATATCCAAAAAATATTGTTTAAATCTACCGAACGATGATGTCACTGGAAGACAGGTTTCTGAACTGCTCACAACCTTCCCGTGAGACACAGACAGTGTAGAGAAAAAAAAAAGTGGTATTTTAACATGTAAATTAGTGGGGAACTGTCATATGAAGCTATGTTGAAAAGTGGTGATCCTAAAAAACAAGTGACAATTTTGATGATAAAGGGTTTAGCGTGTAGCGTACGTGGTTTGAAGTAGCCGGCTATCGGCTATTTTCAAAAGGCACAGCGTGTGCATAGGGTTGCAGTGGTTACTGTATGTTTTGTCGCAATAATCTAAATCTAACGTGATGTGGTTAAAAAATTAAAAAAAAGTTGTGCCATTTGCCAAAACATTTGCCCTTAGATGTTTTTTTTGTTTTTGTGGCGTAAAGAGTACTTTACGCCAAAAGTACTGGAAATCGGAAAGTAAAGTAGTTCCAAATGCCTCAGAATTGTACTAAAAGTGTAGTCATTTTTCATCACACCGCCGTATTGCGGAGTGACGTCAACGTGACACATTCCATCGTCGAGACGGGACTCAGAGACAAGAGTTTCCTGTCATGTCCGTCATGGCAAACAACGAACGCACTCGCTAAAAACAAACAAAACAAAAGTTTGGTTGACGGAGAAAGAAAGAAAGAAAGAAAGAAAGAAAGAAAGAAAGAAAGAAAGAAAGAAAGAAAGAAAGAAAGAAAGAGAAAGAAAGAAAGAAAGAAAGAAAGAGAGAAAGAAAGAAAGAAAGAAAGAAAGAAAGAAAGAAGAATAAACTACGAAAGGTTGAATAATACAGTATGTAAGCAAAAAGCATAACAAGTTCACTGTGGACCATTTTAGTCCTTCATCGTCAGAAGTTAAAAGTGTTAAAGTTTAGCCTGACAAGAACTAGAGAGCACACTGGAAAACAAAAGCGACACAAGAGCGTGTCCCGCATGGTTCAGTGCATTCTTTACCCCACCGTCGACTTTCTGGTGGAAGTCCAGACTGACCACTCTGAGTGGACTGAGTGTCTTGGTCTGGCCACGTATTGTATACCTAGAATTACTTCGCTATCAATATGTACTCATCCAATGAGAGTCAGAGTTGGGGGTTGGTCTAAGGACTAATCCGAACAAACGCAGCTGATTGGCCAGCAAACCCGTCACTCAAGAAGTGAAACAGTTAGTGTCAAACAACAAACATGGCGACCGCAACTGTGGCGAATCACGGCCGTATCAATCTCTCCGTTAAAACCGACCTACGACGAATAGTTTCTTTTGCATGCCATCGTGTTTGGTGGGGCAGTCAGGGCATTTATGGGGGGCATTGCCCCCCCATGCCCATGCTAGATCTGCCCCTGTAAATGCCTGCTGCTCCGAGCTATTTCAGCTATTGAGAAGAGTCAACAGACTTTAATTTCTTCACTCCTTCCATCTAATTAGTTTTCATCCTTGGTGTCTGTCTAGTGTCTGTGTGAGTGTCCTCCCTTTTCCTTGTGATTGTCTGCTGAGCCGTCCACTGTCTCCCACACACAACTACATGTACGTCCAGCCGTCCTATCAGCCTCCTTCCTCCCACTTATCTTCTTATTAAAACAGATAGAATCGGGCTGGGGCTGGGCCAGGGGCGGATTGGCCATCTGGAGTACAGGGAGTTTTCCGGTGGCCTGCGCCACCTAGTGGCCTGGACAGTTTTTTTTTTTTTTTTTTTTGAAAGGTCCAGGGCAGGCCAGGGCACCAGGCCCAGGCCAGGCAAACTAGTGTTTCTATCCTTCAAAAAAGAAAAGGTGTCCTACACCAGAGCCTTCAAGTAGGAGAGTTGCCATATTCCCGTTCACTCCTGTGTGCCAGGGCGCTGGCGCTGCTGGAGGCAGTGTTGCCAACTGCCAAGATCCAAAATGCACTAGAATGTGCTAGATGCTCGCCTGGAACATACAGATCAAAATGACCATTAATCTTCTACATTCTCTAGTTGTGTAGACTAAGTTGGGCTAATTCACATGATGAATATTTTAACTCTTGAGGGTGTAAAAATGAAACCAAATGGACCCGCAAGGGTCCATTTGGTTTCATTTTTACGCTCTCAAAGAGTTACATCTGGTTAACCAGCTGCCCCCCCCCCCCCAGGGTGGCCTGGCAAAGGCAAAATTGTCCCGGTGGGAAAATATGTGCCAATCCGCCCCTGGCCTGGGCCGTGGCTCAGCGGTCCGGGCAACGTAGCCCCGGGTCTATAGCCGGTTCAGCTACCGATCCCAACTGACTGGGCATTTAACGGGGCATTGCAGCCCCCCCCATTCCCATGCCTAGATCCGCCCCTCGAACCGAGAGGCCATGCAGCCAGTCCATGACTGAGCATGCTCAGTTTGAAACTCTTGACAACACGAAGGCCTCCTGGTGAACACAGTCCAGACGTGGTAAAAAAAAAAAAAAAACAAAAACACGCTATTTTAAAAATCGTTTCAAGTGGTTTGATTCTTACACTTGACCTCAGGTCTCCCCCTTGTCCGCAGTGCACATCACGCCAAGCGCGTGTTTTCTCTACACTATGAAGTGTTTTTATTTTTGTAACAAAGTTTGTCATGTTTCTGACAGCTGTTGATGTACCACGCCGGCATGGCGCTTTGCAGTGACAGAAGCCAGACTCTGGTCTGTCCGTTACGCACACACCAGCTGTTAGGTGTGTGTGTGTGTGTGTGTGTGTGTGTGTGTGTGCGTGTGTGTGTGTGTGTGTGTGTGTGTGTGTGCGTGTGTGTGTGTCGTGATTGTGTGTGTCTTTCTAGTGTTAAAATGACTTGAACCACAACTACTGCTACTAACTAACTACAGCTGTGTCACCACTAAACCAACAGCATTTCATCATTGAAAACAGAAAACTCTCTGAGTCAGACCTTTAGCTTTATGCATGCTGCGTGTCTGTTGCAACTTCAACAACAACTGATGTTATTATTGATGCTTAATTGCCAAATTAAAGTCCTGGAACCTGGAACCGAAAATGGGGGGAAGGCTTCATGAAGTCGTCCCCATGCCATTTTCTCCTGCCCCCACAATTGGGAAATGTTACATCCGCCCCTGCACACAGCTGGTCTCGTTAGGAGAGGAAACGCGCCCCCTGTGCAGCAGCAAGATGACCACCAGCTGCACCTCGTCAGCAACGACAGGTGGGGGGAGGGGCGGGGGTGTACGACAGACGCGCGCGTAATAATAGGACGCATGTGTTCTTGAAAACTTTCACTGCGTCACAAAGCGTGACAGTGTCGAGCGTCGAGCGTCGTCATTTATACTTGACCAAAGTTCTCTCCCAGCACGCACGTACATGCAACATTTGAACCATATAGGTGTTAAAAAGATCCCTGTCTAATAAGACAAACATCGCCTAAAATATTAAACTTCACCTATATAACTAAAAGCAAACAAATAAAAAAAACACCATTGGCATCTTATTTCTTTCATAAATAGAGAATATTTCACTCAACAGGAACTGCTCCTGTCGCAGGATGATGATGTCACGTGTCCGTGTGTGGCCTAGCTCTATGGAATAATACAGAATGCACATGCTCATGTGACATCATCATCCTGTGACCGGAGCACCTCCTATTGAGTGACAGATTCTCTATTTATGAAAGAAATAAAAGTATCGAATTAATTCTATTAATTCTCTATTATTATTACAGCCACGGACTACTATTTGGTGCAGAGCTTGAAATGAAACCGAATGGTCCCGCAAGGGTCCATTCGTCCATTTTCACATTCTCGAGAGTTACATCTGGTTAATCAACTTTCCATCATTTAGCCTGCAGAGACCACCTGGAACCCTCTCAAGGACCACTGGTGGTCCCCGGACCACCTGTTGAAAACCACTGATTAAGTGCAGTGTGCACAGGAAAACGACACACAAAGTGTCGTTTCCTGACGAACTGGCAGTAATTCATACAACGGCTAAATGACTCATGAATAATGGTAATGACTGTTAATCGCGCGTGTGTGTGTGTGTGTGCACGCGCACGTGTGTGTGTGTGTGTGCGTGTGCGTGTACAGTATGTGTGAGGGCGCGCAGATGCATGTGCACTGTGCGCGCATCCATTGTGCGTACAGCGGACCTACGGCAAAAGTCTCCCGGCGGCTGCTTTATCATGCAGACGATCAGCGAACTTAATGTATGCATAATGTCTGTGTGTGTGTGTGTGTGTGTGTGTGTGTGTGTGTGTGTGTGTGTGTGTGTGTGTGTGTGTGTGTGTGTGTGTGTGTGTGTGTGTGTGTGTGCTCGTTGAATGTTGAAACTACATCCCAGTAAATTGCATCTAGCTGGCTAGAGCAGGGGTTTTCAACAGGTGGTCCGGGGACCACCAGTGGTCCCTGAGAGGCTTCCAGGTGGTCCCCAGCTAAGTTGGTTAACCAGATGTAACTCTTGAGAATGTAAAAATCACACCCATGTGAATGAAGTGGTGCGACTGCGCGTGGTGGTCTGTGGGGGGTGCGCCAAACTTGCAAAGCCACAGATCATGTAACTGTGTAGGGGTCCCTGAGGGTCAACAAGGGGTCCCCAGAACATTTAGATCCCAGGAAGACACTCAGCAAGGTGGCGTGGGTCTGGCATACCACCCATGTCCAAAAAAGTCAAGAAATTACAAATGGGGTCCCTGAGGGCCCCCTCAACACTGACCCCTGGGAACACAGCTCTGCCCAATATGTATTCTGCATTTTAGCCTCTCCACAATTTAGTCTCTCCACAATTTAGGTGATCAGTGTCAAAATGTTGGTCCAAATAACAATTCTGCAACATTTTCTAAATGTGTACATTATTGAAAGTGTAGTAATTCAGATGTTTAAATATAATAAGCGTACAATGATGATACCATATGGACCCATAACGAAGAGTTACAGATCTATAATGGTCCATTTGGTTACTAACTGTCCATCATTTATCTGGGGACCATCTGGAAGCCTCTCAGGGAGCACTGGTGGTCCCCGTACCACTGGTTGAAAACCACTGATGTAGACCCTTTTGGCAGTGCTTCCCAATTTTTTTTAACGTGAAAGACCCCAAAATTATACGCAGTAGCCTGCAGAACCACTCTTGAAAGATATGCCAGGGACTCGATGAGATTAGCTTTTTACATTTCTAGCAGTGATTTTGCAACTAGTATTATTTCAAGGGACCCCCAATTTGACATGTATAAGGCAGGGCCTCCATGTACTGGTATTTCTATCTGTGGGACCTCTGTTCCATTTGTACAATCTGAGAACTGTTGAAGATCTGAATTACATGTAGAAATGCGCAATTTTTTATTATCTAGCTGGGTAAAATGTCAGGGACCCCTGGGGGTCCTCGGACGTTATAATGTGTAGTCACCCCCCCCCCACACACACACACACAGACCACTGTTTGAAACTATTTTGTGACACGTACAACAATATATACATCGCACTGCGACGTTGTGACGACGTGTATTTAACCACTCGGAGCAAGGCAAGGGGAGATTGAAGACTGGACTGTACCGACAACAGGCTGTTGTGTTGGACTGAATAACAAGACTATTGGCCGCTGTTTACACTGCTCTCTACGAGAACGTAGACAGACGTTTTTAATTTAGCTCTGTCATGGTACATAATATGACGCGTAAACAACTAAAGTAGATGCGGTGGATTCGTAGAACTGCGGTGGGATCCAAAGTAACGCATTGCACATTACGCAAAAGTAGATGCAGTGGATTCGTAGAACTGCGGTGGGATCCATAGTAACGCATTCCACATTCGACAAGTCCGTCCACTTCATGGGGCCAGTCCAATGGCGGATCTTTTACTTGGACGTGAATGGCGACAACAAATAGGGACAGTGAATGACCAGGAAGGAACTCGGAGTGACTGAAGGAGTCCACGCGATTGAAGGGATTTAAGGGCGATTTAGTGGACTCGGACACTAGCACAGCTTTAATGTATTTACATTAACCCACTCCTGTGAGACATCTGTACACAGGTTAGTATCAACTTTTATAATTATTATTATTGTTGTTGCACTAGCTTTGGGGCTTCTGTTTGCAAGTGATTGAATGTACCAATGTTGCCGCGCTCACATTCTGACCCCCTCAATGTCGCAACTGTTTTACTGGATGGCTCTGAACTATGCACACTTAGTAGTGTTGCCAACTTGGCGCATTTGTCGCTATATTTACATTTTTCCCCAGACCTCCGGTGGTCCTCCGTGGCTAAACTGCAGAATAAACAGTGGGCCCTGCTATGAAAATGATTGAAAACCACTGCTCTAGCGCATTGTATTGCTTTTTGCAAGTGCCACTAGTCAAGTGCATGTTGGATTTTGGTAGTTGGCAGCATTGGTACATTCAATCAATTGCAAACAGAAGCCCCGAAGCTAGTGCAACAACAATAATAATAATTATAAAAGTTGATACTAACCTGTGTACAGATGTCTCACAGGAGTGGGTTAATGTGTATCCTTTGCTGTTGTTGTTGTTGTTGTTGCAGCTAGTGCTTATCGCGACTTGCAAAATAAATCATAGCATTGTCTCGACAGAAGTGGAAGCCAGAGAGTGGGCGGACACCAGAATTACTGATGTTGCCTGTTCGTAACAGTCAGTCGCTGTTGCCCCATTCTCGTTCGCCAACACTATCAGTCTGTACTGCCCCATATCCCATAGCCTGTAACGGATAACATCCCATAGCCTCTATGCTGGCCCCTATGCTCATCCCATAGCCTCTATGCTGGCCCCTATGGCGACGGTCACTGTGCTCTGCATGTTGCCACATGTTGAGAGAGAAACAAGCAGCAACAAGCAGCAAAAACCATGCCGGTTAGGCACGAACGACTCGCAGCGACTTGCAATTCATTTCCAATGGGAGCGCGGCCAGCGTGGCCGTTCTCCACGGACATATTGCGAATCTCGTTTAAGGAGTGGTGCAGCCGCACCACTAAAAATGAAACCGAATGGACCCGTTTCATTTTTACACTCTCAAGAGTTAAAATATCCATCATGTGAATTAGCCCAAAGTTCACACAACTAGAAGATGGACAAAAGCAAAAGAAATCTTTAGTTTTAGTTCTTTGGGGCTAAAATGTCATCAAATGGTGGTCCGTGGCTCAAATGCTGAATAAACGGTGGTCCCTGGTGTCATGGTTGAAAACCAATGGGCTAGACTAGTATAACTAACCTCTGGGTGACCTCATGGCATATAGGTCACTGTTTTGCTGCGAGTAATTCAGGACACAGGGAACACGTTGTGAATGAAAGGCATGCCTCTGTGTGTGTGTGTGTGTGTGTGTGTGTGTGTGTGTGTGTGTGTGTGTGTGTGTGTGTGTGTGTGTGTGTGTGTGTGTGTGTGTGTGTGTGTGTGTGTGTGTGTGTGTGTGTGTGTGTGCGTGCGTGATTCAGGAAGGTATTATTTCTCTGCCCTTAATTTGTACTAAAACACATTCACTGTGCGTGAGATGGAGTACAGCATTCCTGACAAACACGATGTCGTAGCAGTATGTATATTTTTACGGTACTACATGATACCCTGACTGAGTGTTCCTTTGAATCCCAGCATCTGTTCATTTTGTCGACTAATACTATGACAAAAAGAAAGTTTATCAAGCTTTTTTTCACTACAGAAAAGAAAGGAAAATTAAATGAAAACTATAGCTACAGTATGTCTAAAACTAAGACTCTTAACTATTGACAACGCTGTCAACATATTAGGAAGCAAGTAGCAGACATTTCACACTTGGTCACGTGCTGAAAACAGCAGAGGTACAAGATCACAACCCAGAACATAATTGTAGAGAATTTTAAGTGTAAAATCAGTCATTAGGACAAAAGATAGTGTCATATAAATCCAAAATAACTGATGCATGTATGTAATTGAATCATTAGAGTGAACACCCCAATGAAACTGCCTGGGCTCTATTTTGAGTTTCTTAAGTATCAGCTCTTAAGTCTTGAGTCAAAAGCTGGTGGTGTGGCAAAGCCGTTTGGCTGTTTTACGTGGCAAACAGCTTTACCACACCTCCAAGTTTTGACCTAAGACTTAAGACCTGATACTTTAAGAAACTCAAAATAGGTCCCCCTGTCTGTTGGGCAACTGGCTGCCTGGTGACTGCATGTGTTATCGAAGAATAGGCCTAATGGAAACAATGGAAATTGCCTTGTATTACCAGAAAAGAAAAGGCATTCCTCATATCACTGCTAGCCATACGTGCCACTTCATTTAAACACTGTCGGATTGCACTACTAAAACATACTGTATATAGCATTTCAACAATGTAAACACTGAGAATTCTCATGTCAACATCAATTGAACACAGGTGAGCTATAACCTGGCCTGTGTTTAAAGGGACGAAGAGGCTTTATTAGACACGTGCCTGTCTGTGTGTGTGTGTGTGTGTGTGTGTGTGTGTGTGTGTGTGTGTGTGTGTGTGTGTGTGTGTGTGTGTGTGTGTGTGTGTGTGTGTGTGTGTGTGTGTGTGTGTGTGTGTGTGTGTGTGTGTGTGTGTGTAATGACTGTGTTTCAAACTGTTGTAGTCACAACCGAACACGACGGGGAGACTCTGCCTGGAGGAGGTCTAATTTGAAAGAGCTAATTTGACAACACGGCTTTGGTGAACACCCAGCAACGTTTCTTTTGTCGAACGTCGCCAGTGTTTAGGCAACACTGTCGTTAATTCCTTCCTTTCCTCTTCTGTTCTGACTTCCTCCCACTTCTCCCTGCGTGATTTTACCCCTGCTCCCCCTTTCTTTTCGCTTTTTCATCGTCAAAGCTCCGTGTCCGAACGGTGAGTGCTTTTTTAAACACCGACAGTTTTCACAAGACACATGATGACACCTGTCATTATAGTCTGCTATAGTCAGCAATAAAACAGGGGGGGGGGGGGGTCTACAAGCTACCATACATCTATGTCAGTGGTTTTCAACCTTTCTGAGCATTCGAGCCACGGACCACCATTTGAGGACATTTTTAGCCCCACAGACCCCCAAAACTAAAGATTTCCTTTGCTTTTGTCCATCTTCTAGTTGTGTGGACTTGGGGGGGGGGGGGGTCACTTGCTATATAGCTTTAAGAGCGTAAAGTGAAACCAAATGGATCCCCCTGCTAAATGATAAGACGCCACTGTTTCCATGTTCCACAGCTCTTCTTCTTGCCGTCAAGAGGTAGACAGTTATGAAACCTGGCCTGACGATGACATCATCTCTGGGGGGATTCCAACCATACGCTAATGGGAGTTAGGAATAGTCTGGTGAGCGATCTGGGAGCCGGAGAGACGGGAGACAGCCGGAATGTAGACGCACGGCACCCGGGGTGGGCAGCATGCATGGGCGCCGGGTATTAAAAGTATAATCGGACATCCGTAAGCCTGTAGGTAGGCAGAAGATATACCCCGCTACATGCATTTCAGAATTAGTACAGTTGTTCCGAAACTACGCCTTCAATTACGATTTCACCCCCTTTTTCCTCATAGATGTAGATTGATCTCTGGTCTACACTTGTTAGCTGCCATTTATACAGTGTCTGTTTTTTTGGTGAGTCGCTGCAGTGATGATGGGGCACATTTTGTTCACCTTAGTGTCAGTTGGATCTGGGCTGCTTCCGATACCGAGTTCAGTAGATGAGGGTGGTATCGGCCCATACTGGTATTGGAACAAGTCCTTGAGAGGGTTCCAGGTGGTTAACCAGATTTGAACTAGAGCATGTAGAAGAATGGCCATTTTTGATCAATTGTTTTCCGGAATCTAGCCTGGTATTGTGGACAAAAAAAACAAAATAAATCTTTAGCTTTGGTGACTGTGGGGCTAAGATGTCTCAAATGGTGAATAAATAGTGGGCCCTGGCATCAAAATGGTTGAAAACCTTTGCTTTAAGTCGTTGCGCGGATGGATCCCCACCTCCTCCCACTGTGGTTCAAAGCCCCCATAAGTGGTGCGGAGGAGATGGGGGCGAAGGTTGGATTTTGAATTCCCGGTGGAGCGCCTTTAATCAGATATACAACCCGGCTCTAAAGGCACAGAACGAGGGACGGAAAAAAAATCACTGTCCCATTGTTCAGTGCACATTACTGTATAATTACCATAGAGACAACATTGAAAATAGGCTAACTATTATTTAGTAGGACCGTTAAACAGACTTCCCAGCGGATTTCCCAGTGAATCTGTACAGTAACATCCAAATGGAGCGGGGGAAAATAAGGCTCCATTCGGGTCTCTGACTTACAAATGGATACTTTTAAACAAAGGTTTTATTGTGTCGTACGGACGTTCCAATAGTCATATATCAAGCGCAACTCCATTTCCTGCTCAGTCCTGCTCTAACATGTGTGCTTACATACACTCTGTCGTCTACAGTAATAAGCGCTCTTTCGGGGCACGCGTGACCTAGACTTCACCTTTTACGTAAACAGAAACGACATTTTGATACTATACAACGCTGCAAAAGCTGGCCATTGTCAACAGCCAGTGATAACGGGGCTTTTCATAATGGGCAATAAAAAATGCACAAGTGCTCAGAGGAAAGTTGGTTAATCAGATGTAACTCTTTGAGAGCGTAAACGTGAAACCAAACGGACCCTGGCGGGTCCGTTTGGTTTCATGTTTACACCCTCAAGAGTTAAAATATTCACCATCTGAATTAGCCTACTAGTCTACACAACTAGATAATGTAGAAGATTAATGGTTATTTATGATGTGTATGTTTGACCCAAATTCAGCCTGGAATTGTGGACAACAAAAGCAAAAGAAATCTTTAGTTTAGTGGTCTGTGGGGCTGAAATGCCATCAAAATTGGTGGTGCGTGGCTCAATTTCTGAATAAATAGTGGGCCCTGGTATCAAAAAGGTTGAAAACCACTGGTATAGCATGTAGTAACCGCGTTGTCTTGCCCAGGCGCAAACTATAACAAAGGAACAGTACTTTGTCGCACTAATTTCCACCTATAGTGGTATTAATAAAGTTGTTTGAAGTTGGACGTTCAAAGGCGGAACATAATTATTATTCGTACAGTCAAATCCCCAGCGTTTCATTTCTCTATACTAGTAACTCTGACAGCATACACAAACGTGAACAAGTCCTTTCATTTGCGGGGCAGTTTTTGAGCGGTGCGACCACTCCTACAGACTAAGCTTTGTGTGTTCCTTGCGGAACCCACCCACGCACAGGTTTTTTGAACACTCTCACAATTAAAAGAGCACTCAGTGATTTGGGATCACGATGTGCACTTGCACACACTCAGCTGTGGGAAGAGAAGTGCACAGCACATACGCAAAGGTCCACCCCCACTCAATCCTGATTGGACAAATGGCTTTTCTCCCAAATAAGGCCCCAAACTGAAACTAGGGTTTATTGACCCCAGCCAGGGGCTCACTGGGGGACAGGGAGGAAGTCCTTATATGGTCACCACACTCTATAGTAGGGAGAATTAGCGGGAAAAAAGCTAAATCACTTACTATAACTTAGATAGAACTTAGATAGTGTATTTAAAAATGTATATATTATCGGAACTATGCATAATAATGATTATACAGCAATAATAATAGGACTATGTGACAAAAGGTCCCTCGAGGAAAAGATGTCGAGTTTTATCGCGTTTTATCTTTCCGACAGATTTATGGGCCACCCCGCGTGCTTTGTGCCGACAAATAACGGAACGCCTGTGGGTTCCTTCGGTATAATACAGTATATAGTACGACATTAGCAACAATAGCAGCCACAGCCACCACCGCTTTTAACGACACTCCATTTCCTATCCCTCCTCTCCTCCTCCACCGCCCCACACCAACCCCCCTCCTACTCAGGGGCGGATGTAACATTTCCCATTGGGGGGGGGGGGGGGGGGCAGGAGAAAATGGCATGGGGGCGGCTTCATCGCCCGTGTCGCGGTGAAGTCGCACCCGTACCATTTTTGGTTACAGGACTTTTATTAGGCAAGTAAAGCATCAATAATAACATCAGTTGTTGTTGAAGTTGCAACAGACACGCAGCATGCATAAAGCTAAAGGTCTGACTCAGAGAGTTTTCTGTTTTCAATGATGAAATGCTGTTGGTTTAGTGGTGACACAGCTGTAGTTAGTTAGCAGCAGTAGTAGTGTTTCAAATCATTTTAAATATAAGCACTTTAATTTGCATGCCATCATGTTTGGTGAGGCAGTCTGGGACATTTGTCCCCCCATTGCTCATGCCTAGATCCGCACCTGCTCCTCCACCTCCCCCACCCCCTTCCCCTTTCTCTCTTATAAGACCTTTTAAACTCCCCCTCCTCCCCCACACTACTCTTTTTTCACTTCACAAAAGGCCGCGCCGACGCGACGGAAACCCTAACTCACCGTTCTTTTCACATGAAACGGACCTGTTTCTTTTTCTCTCTCTCCTCTCCTCTCTGCCCCCTCCTTGCCTCTCTTCCAATTCCCTCCCCCTCCTCCCCTCTCTCTCTGTCTAACACAGGGGCGGATCTAGGCATGGGCATGGGGAGGCAATGCCCCCCAAAATGCCCAGTCTGCCCCACCAAACACGACGGCATGCGAAACAACCCAGGATATTTCAAATTAAAGTGCTTATATTTAAAACGATTTGAAAAACACTACTACTGCTACTAACTAAACTACAGCTGTGTCACCACTAAACCAACAGCATTTCATCATTGAAAACAGAAAACTCTCTTGAGTCAGACCTTTAGCTTTATGCATGCTGCGTGTCTGTTGCAACTTCAACAACAACTGATGTTATTATTGATGCTTATACTTGCCTAATAAAAGTCCTGTAACCGAAAATGGTATGGGTGCGACTTCATCGAAGTCATGAAGTCGCCCCCATACCATTTTCTCCTGCCCTCCTCCCCAATTGGGAAATGTTACATCCGCCCCTGCTCTGACAGACTGTACAGCAAAAGGGGGAGGCTTTGCGCTGCCCATTGTTCGTACAATCCATAGAGTTCCGGCAGGGAGAGAGAGGATGGCTGACGCTCTCTCTAAAAAAAAAAAAAAAGTTCACTCCCACCGACCGAGCCGCCCTGATACCAGCCTGTGCCTGTCCCCTTCCCTCACCTGCAACCCTGTCCCACACACACACACACACACACACACACACACACACACACACACACACACACACACACACACACACACACACACACACACACACACACACACACACACACACACACACACACACACACACCACACACACACACACACAGGAGGAGAACCCCCCCCTTTTAGAGGTTGCAACTGGCGGAGGATCTATACAGTAGCTTGTTGTGTCCTCTTTCATGTTTTCAAGTCTATGGCGCTGTTACCACAATACAACAGCCTCAAAGATTTAAGGCAGTGTTTTTCAACCATTTTCCTACCTGGGCCCACTACTGTGTGTGTATATATATATATATATATATATATATATATATATATATTATTTATTTTTATTTTTTTATTTTCCCTCCCCCCCCCCAGAATTTGAGCCACGGACCAACCTTTGATGACATTTTCAGCCCCACAAACCCCAAAACGAAAGATTTATTTTGCTTTTTCGGAGACAAAACCGGCGAACCCACAGGAGTTGAATTTCAACCTTTTAAGCACATGTTATTAGACTCCATTAGAAACACATTGGTGAATGCATGTCTTGGTAACAATTAGGGTAATACCGGTATGGGACCACAAAACCGGTACTTTGCTTGCCCACCAAATGTACCAAAAAAAACAAACAAACAAAAAAACAATATTGCACGTTCTAACTAGATGTAACTCTTTGAGGGTGTAAACATGAAACCAAATGGACCCTTGCGGGTCCATTTGGTTTCATGTTTACGCTCTCAAGAGTTAAAGGTAGGGGAAGTGATTTGAAATTCATGGTGTAGTACCAGCCTGGTGCACTAGGGCCCCCCAAAAGTAGCTACACTATGTGAACCTGCTGCTCTCTCCTGATTGGAGGAGAATTGTGGTGACCTGGGGAACTGTCATTAGCTCCTCTGCTAACGTGGGGGAGGGGGAAACTCCATATGTGGTTTCCACACCTTATAATAGAGCATTTTAACAGAAAAAAAAAATGGGTGATATCTGACAAAAGTGAAATCACTTCCCCTACCTTTAAAGTCATCATGAAGTCTACACAACTAGAGAATGTAGAAGATTAATGGTCATTTTGATCTGTATGTTTGACTGTTTCGTTTCCCAAATCCAGCCTGGAATTGTGGACAAAAGCAAAAGAAATCTTTAGTTTTTGGTCTGTGGGGCTAAAATGTCATCATATATGTTATTTATTACTCATGTTGATTGAGTATTTGGCCTGCATGTGCCAGGACTCCGAGGACATGTAATGGCCAAACTATAAAACCGATAATACTGGTATCAAAGCAAACGGGGCGGCAGTGGCTCAGAGGTAGAGTAACCGGATGGTAACCACAAGGTTGCCGGTTCGATCCCGGGCTCCCACAGAGTTAGTGTCGATGTGTCCCTGAGCAAGACACTTAACCCCTAATTGCTCCTGATGTGCTAGTAGGTACCTTGAATGGTTTCCACTGCCATCAGTGTATGAATGTGTGTGTGAATGGGTGAATGTGATGCACAATCTATGTAAAGCGCCTTGGATAAAGGCGCTATAAAAATGCACCATTTACCATTTACCAAACTATAAAACCGGTATTGAGATTCTTACACCGTGACATGCCTAGTAACAATTCAGTTCCAAGATTGGACAGATATCCGATAAAAGGCACAAACAGAACAAACAGAAATATATCAGAAGGACTGCCAGGAGACAGGTGGCCGTGCCAAACACACGACAATTGCCATGTTGCACGCAAGCAAGCCCACACACATACACACAGTCCGACTGCTTGTCCATGCCCACAAACGGTCCGACCTATCTTTAGTTCCTAAAGGTCGTGACCTGTACCCAGCCCCTCCCCCGCAGAGGAAGAGAAGAATAGCAAAGTGAAAGTGAGCAGAAGGAACAGAGAGAGACCTGCCTGGAGGCCTTTGTCTCTTTGAGAAGACCAAGACCTCTCTCTCTCTCCCTCTCTCTTTCTCTCTCTCTCTCTCTCTCTCTCTCTCTCTCTCTCTCTCTCTCTCTCTCTCTCTCTCTCTCTCTCTCTCTCATGCACGCACACACAGCCCAATTACCCAGTCTCCGACCCATGGAACGACCTCTTTGGCCTTAGAGGTTTGTCGTAGTAGGAGGCAACAGGCGTCTGAAGAGACCAGCTCCTTATATCACCGCGCACGCACGCGCACACATACGCACACGCACCACTACAAAACAAACGCATGACGTTGGCAAACAAGACGTGGTCTAATTCTACACCAGTGGTTTTCAACCCCATTGATGCCAAGGTCCATTATATATAATATATACTATTATATAGCATATTCATTCGGACCACCAGGCACCTATAAAGGTCTAATAACGGGTCGATTCGATTGGGAGAGAGAGAGAGAGAGAGAGAGAGAGAGAGAGAGAGAGAGAGAGAGAGAGACAGAGACAGAGAGAGAGAGAGACAGAGAGAGAGAGACAGAGAGACAGAGAGAGAGACAGAGAGACAGAGAGACAGAGAGAGAGAGACAGAGAGACATAGAGAGAAAGAGAGAGACAGAGAGAGAGAGACAGAGACAGAGAGAGAGAGAGAGACAGAGAGCCAGAGAACACCCAGGGTGTTGGGTAGTGAACAGACTCCCAGCTGGAGCAATAACACCATTGTGTCTCCTGTGTAGCCTCGGGGGAGGAGCAGAGCAGCGCAACATGCCCGTTCCCCTCACTCATGACGCGTCTATATCCATCATTAGTTCAGCTGTGGCAGCATTATGTTATGGGAGGGAGGCGTCAGGGACATGCTAAGTTTGGATCCTGGGGGGGGTAAAAATAAGAAAATAAATGACCTCTGTGCCTGACTGTTTTGGTTTTCTTTACCGATATGCGCGCACACGCTAAGAATTAAAGGGGTAGTCCACCCATTTTCAACATTCTAATATGTCATTAGTGTACCCTAGAGGTGCTGGGTGGACATGATAAAAAAAAGTTCCCACATTCTGTGTTCCCAAGAAATGGAGGTCTGAAGAAAACCACTAACATGGTGAAACATCTAGATGACATCATCAAGATGTATTTTCACCATGTTAATGGATTTCTTTAGACGCTTCTTTTTTTTTTTCTGAGAGCGTACAAATGGAACCAAATGAACCCGTTAGGGTTCATTTGGTTCCATTTGTACGCTCTCAGAAAAAATGTTGAAAATGGGTGGAATTCCCCTTTAAAGGCTGGACCACTTTTTGTTTCTGTTTTTTTGTGAAAGAAATTAAATTAAAAAAAAGTGATATATTTCAAAATATGCTCCTCATTGAATTACACTGTACGTTAAAACGTCTCTCAAAGTAACTCTTTTAGTATGTAAACAAGCGCACAAAGTTGGTTTAGACACTACTGTAGAGCAACGGTTTTCAAATGAATTCAGTGGTCCTTGAGTGGGTTCCACGTGGTCCCCAGGCTAAATGATGAAGGGGTGGTTAAAACTCTTTGAGGGTGTAAACATGAAACCAATTCTGAATTAAGAAATCTGAATTAGCCCCAAGTCTACACAACTAGAGAATGTAGAAGATTAATGGTCATTTTGATCTGTATGTTTGACTGTTTTTTTTCCCCCCACAAATCCATATTGTCGACATAAGCAAAAGAAATCTTTAGTTTTGGCAGTCTGTGGGGCTAAAATTGTCATCAAACGGTTTGTCCGCTGTGGCTCAAATTCTGCATAAATAGTGGGGGCCTGGTATCAAAAAAAGGTTGAACAACAACACCACAGCTTTTAGGGTCCTTCCGGCGTGCTGTATAGGTGTAGGAGGGGGTGTCTCTATTTGTGGACTCAGCTGCGCTGTTTTTTTTTTTTTTTTAAGACGACCGTAAACAGAGAAACGCCACCCACACAGAATGAGAGAGAGACAGAGAGAGAGAGAGAGAGAGAGAGAGAGAGGCATGGCCGGATGTAACATTTCTCAATTGAGGGAGGGGGGCGCAAATGGTATGGGTGCGACTTCATCGCCCCATACCATTTTCAGTTACAGGACAAGTTACAGGCAAGTATAAGCATCTATGATAACATCAGTTGCTGTTGAAGTTGCAACAGACACGCAGCATGCATAAAGCTATAAGGTCTGACTCAGAGAGTTTTCTGTTTTCAATGATGAAATGCTGTTGGTTTAGTGGTTAGTGTTCAATTATACACACTAACTACTAAAGTAGTTGGTGTTCAATTGCAGTGAGTCAGTAGCAGTGGTAGTGTTTCAAATCGTTTTAATTATAAGCACTGTAATTGAAACATATTTGAAATTTGGGTTTTTTGCATGGCATCATGTTCGGTGGGGCAGTCAGGGCATTTATGGGCGGGCCTTGCCCCCCACCATGCCCATACCTAGATCCGCCCCTGGAGAGAGAGAAGGAGGGGGGGTTATGTCTTCCTAACTGTAGCCTGACCTGAGAGACCTATGCCGGATGGGAACAGAGCGGAGGAGCCCTAAAAAAGAAACAGCATGCTATCTTATCTCTCTCTGGAGAGAGAGAGAGAGATGTGAGGCCATGTACTCCCATCACCCTCAACCATCCATCAAGAAGTCTGCTACCGTCTGAAGGAGAAATGTCTTCCCTGGCCTTGTGCGCAGGCTGTCTTTTTTAGCTACCTTCCGTCCAATGCACGGCAGGCGGGACAAAACGGAAATCGAAGAAATTGTACAAGTGTCCTGTTTTGATCTAGGCATGGGCAAGGGGGGAGAGTCTGCCCCACCAAAACATGATGGCACGCAACTCACACAAGCCAAATTTCAACGCTCTTTCAAATTAAACTGCTTCCATTTTGAAATAGTTTGAAACACTAGGCTACTGACTGCTAACTCCAATCGTCACACCACTAAACCAACATCATTCAATTCAATTCATCATTCAATAAAGAAAAACTCTCTGAGTCAGACAGATTTATTAATGCATGCTTCGCGCCTGTTGAAACTTCAACAACAGCATGATATTTTCATTGATTTTATGCCTACTTGTCTGGTATAGGTTCCTGTACAAGATATAAATCTTGTGGGTCACAGAACTAAAGCAAGCGTGGATATTCAGGATATAACATTTCCCCAATTGGGAAATGTTAGATCCGCCCCTGGGCCTGATTTGGCCCCCGGGACTTGAGTTTGACACACAGGGTCTAGTATACAACGTCGTAAAGTACTTCACTTTACGTTGTATCATTATGATAATGACTTCATCTGCCATGTAAGGCAGCTTGGGTGTTCTTCGGACCACTTGGTGGTCCAGGCACATGCCGCATAATAGGCTCAGCGTGTCACGTGTTCGAGTCCCGTTCGTGGCGGGAAAAAAAGGCAAATAGTCAAAAACAAATATTTAGAAAAGAACAAAAAAAAAAAAGAAAAGAAACTAGGGCCCCACTGCCAGCCCACCACAAAAATTCTCTGATACGTTTATGACAACATTGTAACAATGACGACCTCGTGGCTTCATTGTAACATCGACATCATAACAGGTAGTGTTACGTTGTCCATTTGAATACCGGTACTGTGTCCGAACACAAGGATGCAGGGGCGGATATAACATGTCCCATTTGGGGGGGCAAGAGAACATGTTGGAGGCAAGAGAAAATGGTATGGGGGCGGCTTCATCGCCCGTGGCGCGAAGCCGCACCCATACCATTTTCGGTTACAGGACTTTTATTAGGCAAGTATAAAGCATCAATAATAACATCAGTTGTTGTTGAAGTTGCAACAGACACGCAGCATGCATAAAGCTAAAGGTCTGACTCAGAGAGTTTTCTGTTTTCAATGATGAAATGCTGTTGGTTTAGTGGTGACACAGCAGTAGTTAGTTAGTAGCAGTAGTAGTGTTTCACATCATTTTAAGTATAAGCACTTTAACTTGAAATATCTTGGGTTGTTTTGCATGGCATCATGTTTGGGGGGGGGGGCAGACTGGGTATTTAGGGGGGCATTGCCCCCCCCCCCCCATGCCCATGCCTAGATCCGCCCCTGCAAGGAGGGAAAACCCAGCGTGATATTCAAACTCTTGTACAGAGAAGAGACAGAAATACCTATACTGTACCTACACACACAGCCACAAAGCATCAAACAACTCAATTCTGACTCTAATCCTATCATCCTAACTACTGTCGTGTTACGACGAAACCCCACTCCTAAATCCAGACCAGTGGTTTTCATGTCAAGGACCCCCACACGGACACGAAAGATATGCCGGTTTTCAAGGCAATGACAACCGCTTTCATTTCAAGGACCCTCAGGTTGACATGTGCATTCGTCTAGTACAGGGGTTTTCAACCTTTTTGACACCAGGGAGCACCATTTATTCAGCATTTGAGCCACGGACCACCATTTGATTACATTTTCACACCAAAGACCTAAAATTAAAGAATTCTTTTGATTTTGTCCACAATTACAGGCTGGATTTTGCCAACAAAACAGTGTAAACTTCTTAATTAAGTGTTGCTAATTCAGATGATGAATATTTTAACTCTTGAGAGTGTAAAAATGAAACCAAATGGACCCGCAAGGGTCCATTTGGTTTCATTTTTACACTCTCAAGAGTTACATCTGGTTAACCAACTTTCCATCATTTAGCCTGGGGACCACCTGGGACCTTCTCAAGGACCACTGGTGGTCCCTGGACCACCTGTTGAAAACCCCTGGTCTAGTACACAGACAGACGCAAGTTATAGTGCAAGATCTGTTCGTTCACCACCAGCATGACTGAAAATGGAAGGAGAACCTTCTGAAAGCTTCATGGACAAAGAACTTTAAACAACCTTTTAAACATCCAAAAACGGTCAGAATGACCTCTCAGGCAGCCTAGGGGTTAACTCTGAGAGTGTACGACTGGAACCAAATGGACCCGGACAGTCCCATAAAGGGGTCCATTTGGTTCTAAACTATCATTTAGCTTCTGTGCACCCTGGAACACGCTCAAAGATCTCTGGGTGGGGGGGGGGATCCCAGGATCCCACTTTTGGGGAAACACTCTCCCAGCCGTCCCATGAAAGTGGGACGAAAATGGTCACAAATGAATGACTTCTTTAAAAACTCACCACAGGCCAGTATCAGCAGTGACGCGTGCATGGCTGTACGCGCACCAGTCTCGCTGTCGATGGTGTGGTAGTCAGCAGTAGCCTAGGAATAGTCCCACCTAGAATGAAAATAACGCAATGTCATTATTTTACATGGCAGACCTGTCTGATATTAAAGGGACATCCCGCCAATTTAAGATTTTTTTTCTATTTCTGAGAGTGTACAATGGAACCAAATGGACCCTATGGGTCCATTTGGTTCCATTAGTACGTTCTCAGGAAAAATAGGTCCTAAAAGAAAAACATAAACATAGTCAAACACAACTTGTTTTTTCAGACCTCCATTTCTAGGAGGACAGACTGGGGGCACATGTTTTATTTTTGTTTTATGTCCATACAACATCTAGCAATTTCCATTTTCAACATTTTTTTTTCTGAGAGTACACTCTGAAAAAGAGGACAGAAAGAGGTCCTAAAAGAAAAAAAAAAAAAAAAAAAAAAAAACAGGTGAAACACAACTTGATGACGCCATCAAGTTGTGTTTTACCATGATTTTTTTTTTCAGACCTCCATTTCTAAGAAACACAGAAGGGGGGGGGCTTTTTTTATCATGTCCACACAGCATCTTTGAGGTTTATTAATATATTAAAATATTAAAAATGGGCGAATTCCCCTTTAATATCAACAGAAACGAATTGGCAAGTGGCAGTATAGCCGCATACATACAGTGCATAGGCTACATCATCCCAAATCGCAGTTTTGGATGAGCGATCGCCACCATCATAACAGCGAAAGGACAGAACTTGTGCGCACTGTCAAAAAGTTTCGTACAAGAAAAAAGTCGCCTGCGTGATCCTTCAACAGGTCAAACCGGTGCACAGACGCTCATCCAACACAGTTACATAGGCTACGAGCTTTACGTTTAAAGTTAGATCAAGACGCTCACCGTTCTGTCGTGTTGTCTTTATTGATCCCTGCACTGTAAGTGTGTGTGTGCGTCCCAGTCCGGGTGTGATCGGTGGTCTGCTCGGTGCGGCAGGGCTGCTTGTGTCAGTGCAGCGCAGCAGGAGTATGTGTGGATGGATTTGAAGTGAAGTCCTAGCAGCAGTCTGCACGCCACACTCTCTCCGTCCAAGTGTCAGGAGTGCGACATTGAGGGGTCAGAAACGGAGCGGTGCTCGTGCAGCCCGAAAGAGGGACAATCTGAAGTTTTGAAAATACGTTGTTTTCAACGACGGCGGCGCCAACCAGGGCTATTTTAGGCATGTGTGCAACACGCGTCAACAGCAGTATACCGAGTGAAGTCTCTGTAATGTCTATGTTGTATCATTACTAAACAATCGAAATAAAGGTAATTACGGTAAAGCTGTGCTGCTGTTGTTGCGTGAGTCCAACTTCCAACGCATCTCTGCCTATTCCCGGTCCAGGATTTGTCCCTATTCGCCAATAGAAGACTGGATGTGGAGGAGCCGCCATTAGACTGGCCCCATGAAGTGAACGGAGATGTCGTAACTACTCTATGGCTCGGCCGCTGCTCCGTCTCTGCCATCTCTCTCCTGTGGAAACTCTGCCATGGATCCCGCGGTGTACTGGAACGGATTCACCAGGCTCGAGCCTGCAAGTTTCTCAAACTTTTTCAGGTGATGTCAAGGATCCATATGAAGGCTTGTCGGGACCATTTGTAAACTCAAGAGTTACTGACCCATCATAGTCTACGTTTGGATCCAAACCGTCACATTTTAGCTGCGGATAAATTGGACACACTTGCATAAGAAATTACTTTTTGGGGTTGGTTGCATGGCAGGTAATACTAATCATGCTCCAACTTAGACTACAGAGGAGGACAAAAACAGCAGCCTATTTATTGACATTCAAATTTCCGTACAGCCTAGCCCTAGCCCAATAGACTACCGGGCGAGCCTAAATAATTAAGGGATTCCAGCCTATTTTCAACATTTTAATATGATGTTGTGTGGAAATAAAAAAGTAGGTCTATTCCCATTCTGTTGTACAGAGAAATGGAGGTCTGAAAAAAAAGCATTAACATGGTGGATCACATCTTGATGATGTCATAAATATGTGTTTCTCATCCCTTCATAATTATTATTATTTTTTTCTTTTTTTTTTCTTTTTTTTACCCATCTCTAAAGGTAGCATAATTAGTTACATAGGCTTCGTAAAATGTTGAAAATGCGAGGAATTCCCCATTAAAGATGCTTTTGGACAAAACAAAAAATCCTCCAAGCATGTCGTCCAGGCCTATTTCCTCTCATTATCTGATCTCGGATAGGCCTAGGCTACATAATGGCAGCAACTTCTATCAACAATGTCATGCTTTGTCTGGATGGGAGTAGGATGGACATATAATGATCAAATATAGGCTATGTTCGACTGGTCACAGTGTGTCAGCATAATCAAGGCATAATCATATCCATCTGCTCTGTTCTGAGGAATCAGAGAGAGACAATGAAATCAATTTGTGACGTGATTGTGATGCAAGTCGCATGTCGATATGGTGACTGCAACATTTCAACCTGGGGCAGATGTAGTAACATTTCTCAATTTTGGGGGCAGGAGAAAATGGCACGGGTGCGGCTTCATCACCAGTTGAACCCATACCATTTTTTGGTTACAGGGCTGCAAGTAAAGCATCAATAATAACATCAGTTGTTGATGAAGTTGCAACCATGGCCGCGGGAACTATTTTACAGTAGCAGGGGCTGAGCTTGGAAGCGGGGGTGCGCAAAAATGCGCGTGCACGCGTTTCATGCACGCGCATTTTTGCGTGTTAAAGTAGGCCTACTCTTTAATTTCCCTCTCCACACACAAGTTATGAACAAGATGCCTATAATGTGAAATAGCATATTTATTAGGCCTGGCCTACATAAATCACTTGTTTTGAACATATAGGCTGAATGAATAGGCCTACAGAATCCTCACGCAGGATATATACTGTAATCACTACAAACGCTCAACAGCAACCCAAACTAAAACAACTGACAGTTCCAAACCCATCATAAACGGGCATATGCCTATTTAGTCCACATGAGATTTAGCAGGGCGCAATCAATATAAATTATAGCCTAAACAGAGGAGCTGAGGTCCAGTAGGAGATATATTTTTATAAGTCGCAACAGCAACAAGTAGACAGCGCAGCGCGCTTGGGTTTGGCAACCCGTGTGTTCACATCATCATCATCATCATCATCATCATCGTCACACAGCCCTCCCCGTCAGAATCGAACAGAACACAATACATAATCTCACGTTAAATTTCAGCAGCAGGCAGCAGTTCAGTTGGCACGGCGGCCATAGTAATTAGTTAATACTATATTATTTCTCGCATATTTCCCATATTCGTAAATATTAGTGAGAAATATTATAGTTAAATAGTAAAGGCTTTAGCCTACGTTATACTCCAAAGGTGCTCTTGCGCTCCGGGGTGACGGCGATGAATTCCCTCATCCCCTGCTGAACAGCACTGGTGCTGCTCGACCTCCTCCTCCTCTCCCTCCTACAACTCCACGACATTATCATCCTTTTCAACAAAGTTAGCACTCGTCCCCTGTACATTGCTGCTGCTGGGACGAACAACTTTTGTTTTGGGCTTGGGCCCACCAAAGAAATCACTTATCCGCTTCTGAGCCATGCTGACTGACAACACAACACTCACTGTTAGGCCCAGCTGACCGGTGGATTCAAACGGCGCGCACCGTGCGTAAAGGAAAGGTAACCGGAAATAGCCGGAAATAGCCGGAAACAGCGTCAGCAGCCGAGCAGAGGTAATGATGAATATAAAAACAAACACCCCACCAAAAATGCATATTTTATTTTAGTCTCCATTATAATAAAGTGACATGTTTTATTATTATTGATATTATATATTTTTTATTTTATGTTATTTTTTTCCTCCTGTTTTGGGGCGTGCTGTGCCTGGTGGAGGGGGTGCTTGTAGCTCCTGTCTGAGGGGGTGCTGTGTTTGAGGGGAGCAGGTGCTCCAGCCCCCCCAGCACCCCATGTTCCCTCAGCCATGGTTGCAACAGACACGCAGCATGCATAAAGCTAAAGGTCTGACTCAGAGAGTTTTCCGTTTTCAATGATAAAATTCTGTTGGTTTAGTGGTGACTGACACATCTGTAGTTAGTAGCAGTAGTAGTGTTTCAAATCATTTTAAATATAAGCACTTTAATTTCAAATACCTTGGGTTGTTTTGCATGCCATCGTGTTTGGTGGGGCAGACTGGGCATTTAGGGGGGAATTTCCCCCCCCATGCCCATGCCTAGATCCGCCCCTGGTTTCAACGTATCTTCACATCTCCTCACTACATGATAAAATACTACTATTTTTTCTACTCAGTCTAGGAGTGCAGTTCAGAAACCTGTCCTCCAATCATGACATCATCGATATGGAATCCAATAATAACAACTACAGGCTTTCTATTCCTGAAATGTTGCAATGCAGAAACGGCAGCCATCGTTCTCCAGATAATAAATATATGTATATTTAAAAAAAAAAAAAAAAAAATCTGCCGAATGATGATGTCGCAGAACGATCTCGCCCCTCCTGAAATCTGCTCATTTAGAACTCGGACGAAGCGGATGAACTCCACCGCGGGTTTTTGGAAGAGCCTGCACTTGTGTCTGCCGGGAGAGCGTGCGCGTGCAATCTGTGCAGGAATGCGCACTCCCGCCGCGGACAGGATTAGGTTCCCTTTGATTGCATCAATGAACAATCCATGGACGCGCACAGACTCCACTGTCTAATGTATCCTCCTCCCAGACTCCAAACATCAACCACTGTCTAACAGGTGTTTGGTTGGAACCATTCCCATAAATGATTTAATATAGGCTTGCTCATACAAGACAGGACTTGTGTGAGCATTGTCATAGGATATCTCCAGCAGATGCAGAGACATGTAATGCATCTTATGTTTGTTTTAATTCACAGACAGGTGCATGTGGTCTGCTCCCACCCTTGGTAGGCTATACCTGCTGTTGACTTTGTGATGTCGGTAGGCCTATAGGCTACTATTTTTGCAATATTTGATATTTTTGCTATTATGCTGTTTTTGTAATATTTGAAAAAAATATTACAGATTTTCTAAAATGATTGTCTACCAGGCCGAAGGCACTGGGAGAGAATTTTGCAGAGTTTTGCACTCCGTCTGTCCATCCATGTGTGTGTGTGTGTGTGTGTGTGTGTGTGTGTGTGTGTGTGTGTGTGTGTGTGTGTGTGTGTGTGTGTGTGTGTGTGTGTGTGTGTGTGTGTGTGTGTGTGTGTGTGAGAGGGAGACAGTCAGTCAGTCAGGGGGAAACACACACACACACACACACACACACACGCACACGCACACGCACACACACACACCTTAAAGGGATAGTTTTTTTTTTTTTTTTTTTTTTTTTTAACTTGAGCTGTATGAAATACTGTCCATGGTCAATATTAAGTAGTTCGAGTAATTTTGTGGAGGATACAGGGGACACACAGAAAAGGTACATGAAAAAAAAACTTCCTTTGTATTGTTGACCCATTTCTATGGAACTATGCATTTTGTCCATATCACTACACCCAAAAAGTAGTTCCATATGATAGGATAGGAGGGTCAATGTTTTACTGTGTGACCCCAGTGACCCGGCCCCACAAAATGACCAGAACTACTTAATATTGACCAAAACAAGAGCAGAACTCCCACCACGGGAATCTGGACATCAATTAATACAGTTGACACCACTATATTAATTGACAGGATTTCATACAACTTAACTTCGAAAAATCCGAACTACTCCTTTAAAAGGTAATAGACACAATAGAGACAAAAAATCAAAATAGATATATAGCGTTTTGTGTGTTATTGCTGTCGGACTTTTCAAAGCACATTTAGTATGCACAGTTAGAAGTACAGGATTAAACAATTAAACAGAGGATTAAATGATTAAACAAAATTGTTATTACTGTCTATAGGCGAGGCTACTCTAAGGTTGAGACTGTGTCTGTAAAAACAACAACAGATTGACTGTATAAATATAACCATTTATTTGAGGCTGACTCAAAAATAAGAAAGTAATATATGTAGAACAAAAGTAAAAATATGCAATACAACAATTCTGTTGTTCCATGTTAATGCTGTATTGATGTAATATAACTAAATGGGACATTTAAAAGTACACATGGAATATAGTGTGTAATATAGTGTGGAAGAATCAGGAATTCTGTTTCCTCAATAACCGTTCTGAATTAGAGTTAGTTTAAAGATTGGGTTAATGATACAATGCTGGTGTGTGTGTGTGTGTGTGTGTGTGTGTGTGTGTGTGTGTGTGTGTGTGTGTGTGTGTGTGTGTGTGTGTGTGTGTGTGTGTGTGTGTGTGTGTGTGTGTGTGTGTGTGTCCGATTATTAACTTATATTAACTGTAGCCTATATGTTCCTGTGGAGTTGCACCACTCACTTCATATGCATTTTTTTAAATAGTGTTGCAGGTTCTCTGTGAGATATACTGAATACTGTTATTTTAATGTGTCATAGCATCATGTGTCAATCAGAAAGCGCCATGTGTCCACCAGAAAGCATCATGTGTCAACCAGAAAGCAGTAGCACCATGTGTCAATCATAAAGCACACTGTACATCAGGGAGGATACGTTAGGATTTGGCGCCACCTGATGGTGATTTCAGGAAACAACATGCGTTTGCTCTCATTCCATCCTCCATCCTCTGTTACTAACAAATGGTCCATCTAGTTACATTAATTAACACACAGACAGACAGACAGACAGAATCAGACGAATATCACTGCATAGATATTAATCTGGAACTATTTTGTCATAGCCTAGTGTGGTCGGTGTGTTTGGTCCATCACAATGTTGGGCTGAGGGAAATATAATTCAAACTGAGGAGTGCCAGACCCACTGGGGTTTCTTAAAAAAAAAAAAAAAAACTGGACCCCCCTGGAAGGACTGGCTGTGTAAGGGTTCTTTTTAAGAAAAATGAACACAAAAATAAAACACCCACACTTCACAAATAAACCCAGATTATGAACAACATGCTCCTATGATAAAGTCGCTTCTAACCGGCAAAAATGGCAACACTGCGCAGGAGCGTTGTTGACTGCATTCTGGCAGTTTGCATACTCTTCCGTCAGACAGTTTTGTGCTGATAAAAAAATGTAATATATGCATACGAAAAAAATAAATCACAAAAACATTCTATCAAATGCACAAATGAAATAATGTCTCATGTGTCTTTGCTTTAGGAACAAAAGGGTATTTTTTTATTTTTATTTTTTATAATGACTTCATGAGGTCTTTCGTACATATCATTTCCCACATACATTGGTTCTTACAACAGTATATATATTATATATTGCTAGAGAATAAGCATGGATATAATATAATATAATATAATATAATATAATATAATATAATATAATATAATATAATATAATATAATATAATATAATATAATATAATATAATATAATATAATATAATATAGAATGTGTATATACATACGCACATGACATACCTATACAGTACATATGTATACAGTATATATATATATATATATATATATATATATATATATATATTATATATATATATATATATATATATATATATACACACACACATACATACATACATACATACATACCTACATACCTACATACCTACATACCTACATACCTACATACATACCTACATACATACATACATACATACATACATACATACATACATACATACGCTCATACACACCACTCCTGTAGACGATACTAATGTTATGTAAAATTATTCCTTAACATATTCCATCTGTTGCGATATATGCTTTAATTGCATTTGCTTTAAATAACTTCTTGAATGTTATTATAGAGTTTGACAGTTTAAGCTCTGTTTCCAATGCATTCCATAATTTCACTGACATAATTTCACAAATATTGATATTTAGGGTTCTGAATCGATTGCGATTCTTAATTATGCTATGATTCGATTTGATATAGTCGATATATCAGGTTTTTTTTCCCCCACGAATGACGATTATTATATTAGAACATTTTAAAGGGCAATTCCATAAATTTTCAAGATTTTCTCCGAGAGCGTACAAATGGAAACAAATGGACCCTAACGGGTCCATTTGGTTCCATTTGTACACCCTCAGAAAAAAAAGGTCCTGAAAGAAATTAATTAACAAACACAACTTGATGATGTCATCAAGTTGGGTTCCACCACAACTAGAACATTTTAAAGCAATTTTAAGCAATATAGATAACAAAAAATAGGACCTACATGAATATAAAAAAAAACGATTTTGAACCTGGCAGTTCGGTATGGATATCATGGCATTAGGAATTGCGATATCTTGGCATATCGATTTATTTTTGCCCAGCCCTACATTACATCATCACCTGAACCGGCCAATCGGAGCACCCCGAGGGAGCACCGAACACCGGCCGTGCACTTAAAGGGGAACTCCACCCGTTTTCAACATTTTAATATGTCATTAATATACCTTAGAGATGTTGCGTGGACATGATGAAAAAGTTCCCCCCGCTCTGTATTTCCTAAAAATGGAGGTCTGAAAAACATTAACATGGTGAAATATATCTGATGACGTCATCAAGATGTATTTCACCATGTTAATGATTTTTCTTTCAGGCCCCTTTTTCCTGAGAGGGTACAAATGGAACGAAATGGACCAGTTAGGGTCCATTTGGTTCACATTTGTATCCTCTCAGGAAAAATGGGTGGAATTCCCCTTTAACTTGTGCCCACTCCGCTCACAAAAGTAAAAATGTTTTGCTTCCAATCTGATTCTGCTGATTTAAAATTTGACGTGATGGGATGAGGACAACCCATAGGTAGTGCTTGTTAATCACGCACAGTTCAAGTCTCACAAGACTTTCTCGTAGTAGTATAAGCTACAATACGGATGAAGGTCTAAAAATAAGATACAAACCCATGATGAGTCAAAACTATATGCACAAGCCTGAACTGGGCTTACTACTGTACTTGGCCATGCTAGAAAAATCTCAACAGGGATGGCCTCCCTGGATTCACCAAACCCAAACCACCGGCTGTGACGGATTGGACAAACTTTGCCAAGTGTTTGTGCTTTGGAATGACTTATTCCATGCCACAGCATATGACCACTGCTATTTTGGTGACAAATAGGGTTTATCCACCTCCGTAGAAGTTGTAATGTTGTGCTTTACAGGCCGTCTGAGAGGACCAGAAACATCAGAAACATTGGGAATACCGCTAATAGGCAGTGCTGTGACAGTGGGAGACTCTGTGTACTGCTTTGAAGTCGGATATGCTTGCATTGATGTGCAGATCTTTAACACAGTGTCTCTGACCTGGAGGAAGACATTGACCCATGATGGAAGAGGACTCTTCCTTGAGGCTCCCCATGGGCTCATTGACTACACAGCTGTGCTGATAGAAAACACGGTCTACCTCTGGGGAGGTTATGATTCCGAAAAGGGGAACAACCAAATCTATGCGTTTGGTGTTGACGACCACGCATGGTTCAAACCACAGGTTTCCGGGGTTGTTCCAAAAGGGGCATACCAGCATTCAGCCTGTGTCTTGGGGAAGGTCATGTATATTCATGGAGGATACAACATGGCTGGAGCCCTTAATGACGTTTACACTTTGGACACCAGCACCATGGTCTGGTCTTTAATTACCACCAGAGGAACTCAACCTCCTCCTTCAGGTGGTCACTCTGCCACAATCATTGGATCAAAGATGTTTGTATTTGGGGGCTGGGAGAATGATCAGTGCTATAACACCATCAGGGTGTTTGACACAAAGACAAACTTATGGGTGAACACAACTTCTACACTGCTTCTTCCAGAAGAACGCTGGGATCATTCATCCTTCGCCTACAATGGTGAGCTGTACATATGTGGTGGAAAGGGGAAAGATAACCAGTACTTCAGTGACCTGTGGAGATTCAACCCAGGAACCTTCTCCTGGAAGAAGGTTCAGCTGAAGGGGAAAGAGCCATCACAAAGAGATCTAGGGATCTATTTGTGCTGCATAATAAAAGATTGTATCGTCATCTTTGGAGCATTCACTCGTGACCTGTTAATCTTAGACTTCAGTCCAAGCCTCAAGATGTTATGTAAACTAGCAGTTATTCACTATGGTCTGGATCAGTCTGAACTCCCAAACGACATCAGGTGGGAGCTGGAAACCATGTCTAGCAAAACTTTCCAGAATAAAGAAAACAGAAAACAACTAATCCAACGGCGAGACAACAAATATTAATGCTTCCCCATCCCCTCACTGTTGTTGTATACAGAGTAAAACCCAGAAAATGTCGCATTCGTCAAATTCAGAGTTGGAAATTGTGTGGAATCTGTATGCTATTTTTTGGAAGAACCTATTTATGTTGCTCTCACTCTAGTTAAACGGTGCGCTTTTGACACTGTGAACGTTAGTTGCGGAGGTTACTGAATTTACAGTCCCTAGAGAAACAACACTGTTCAGTCCTCACTAGCGACTTTACTTGTTCACTCTTATTTTCAGAAAAAAAATGATTCCAACGAACAAAGCAGTTATAGAAGTGTGCAAAGTGCACACGATTTCATCTTTTAAACATTCATAACAGCTTTGCAAACACCAAGGGAGAAATCCACGGGGTATTCATTCTCGGGAGCACCGCATCGTGACTAATGGCAACTTCCGGCAGAAGTTAACTAACCAGAAGTCCCGACTTTTTCAGTCGTTTTGGGGGACTGTGATTCCAGGCTCTCATCCCGCAGTGCGGATGAAAGCCTGGAGATCGAGAAATAAAGGCACAGTGAATTAGCACATTGCATTCTAGTAATCTCTTGGCATATCTATCCTCTCCCAAAATGTGTCAATACAAGAACATACTTTAACCTTAGAATATTTTTTTCTTCATATTTTATAAAATGTAACGTCTCATATTATAAACGTTGAGTTCACTGTTCACTTCGACATATAGTCGTCGTTTCCTGATCGTGTGTACGATTGGAGAGTGGTGGTATAGGATTGCTCTTGTTTTAAGGATATACTAACCAAGAGAAAATTGTATAAGATCATCAACCTTGTTTTTAGAACATATTTCTAATTACAATAATTCTTGCCAAGTACAATTCACTTACCCCACGGACAGATCATTTTGCTTGTCTCTAGTACTCAGATATATACCGTATATATTTTTTCCTGCCCTTTTTGCAGTGTACCTCCATGGTATGAAGACTGGAGCGATGATCTGGGTGAAGTTCTACTGTAGCGGACCCAGCTGGCCATGAAAGGTTTAAGTCAGGGGTGCCCAACCTTTTTTGACCCAAGATCTACTTTTCAGCAGCCAACCCCTTCGGGATCTACCAGTCCAATATCAACATTTCAAACCACACGCATCGTTGCCAGCCTACAGTAACTTCACAACAACACAACACTACTTTGTTTTACCACATTACTTTATGTCCATATAAGCATAAAGTACAACAGACTTGTCATAAATAGGCCTACAACAGTACAACATAAGTACAACTTGGACAAACACTGCCATTGCAAATGCAATCATAATAAGAACAGTCCAGAATAGTCCATTATAAGTTGCAGAACAGTCCATTACACGTTGCAGAACAAAATTCACAGACAGCAGACAACAATCCTCCAAATGAGCCGCTTTGTAGACAGACAGAAACGCAGACACACACACACGAAAATCTTTTTTTTTTCTTTTCCACCCCATTTTTTTTCTTTCCCCCCACATCTCCCGAGATCTACTCATGATCAGGCCGCGATCTACCGGTAGATCCCGATCTACTGGTTGGGCTCCCCTGGTTTATGTCTTTATGATGATGAATTGAATTCCTTTATCCATAGATCATCATAGAACTGACAACAAAGGACAAAATCATAATCAGTTACAATATTATCCGTTAACCCAAACCATAATTACACACAATCCATACAGTAAACTCTATCAAAGTCAATAAACTACAACAACAAAACACAAAATCATATAGCCAGGGTTTTCAACAGGTGGCCACCAGTGGTCCCTGAGAGGATTCCAGGTGGTCTCCAGTCTAAATGATGGAAAGTTGGTTAACCAGATGTAACTCTTTGAGAGCTCAAAGACTCTCAAGAGTTAAAATATTCATCATGTGAATTAGCCCCAACTCTACACAACTAGAGAATGTAGAAGCTTAATGGTCATTTTGATCTGTATGTTTGACTGTTTTGTTTTTCTGAAAACCAGCCTGGTATTGTGCACAAAAGCAAAATAAATAACTAAAAATCTTTAGTTTTAGGGTCTTTGGGGACTGCTAAAATGTCATCAAATGTGGTCCGTGGCTCAAAATCTGAATAAATGGTGGTCCCTGGCATCAAAAAGGTTGAAAACCACTGTCATATAAGACACAATAACCAATATAGCTGCAAGCAGCAATAAAACGTGAACAAGCAAGCAGCAATAAGGAGTCAGAACAATATGCAGAAGAAGGAACATATTTTTGGTGCTTTTGCCCCGGGTCCATACAATAGTGAATGAATAAATGAAATGTAAAATTCCTACAGTAGCCTACATGTCAACCTGGCCTCCTACAACAAAACTGATAAAAGCTTGGACAATTACAGTACAATTCAAGTACAACTAGAAGAAATTGTGAAATAAATGTGATTGGACACTAGTTAACAACAGTTGTTTAATGGCCACTTTGTTCAAGAAGTTAATCTAACATAATCTGGCACAATGTTTTAACCACTACACTGTTACATGAAATGATCAAGGCTTGTACAATGCTTTGGGTAGGTTACTACTGGAAATCTAGAATGTCGGGGTATGACCTGGCCGGGAATCGAACCCCGGTCTCCCAGTCTCAGGGCAGACACTCTAACCACAAGGCCACTGAGTTGGTGCCATTACCATTACATTGAGTTTTATCATCTCAATCACAAAGTGACATTTCCGTGAATGTCACTTTCATGATATGCGAGTGTAACTCCATGCTATTGAGAAGTAGGCAGAAATGCATTGGACTCAAAGTAAAAGCCCAGCTTGAATCCTTTTATGTTAGGTCTTTTTAAGTAATAGCAAATCATACACATTGCAGAGACTTTAATTGTTACTGTAAAATAATTCAAACCGGCTGTCATTTTACATCTCATCTTACTCACTTCAAACAATGTGTTTCAGACACTAGACTATGATTTTTCACCGTTAGGCTCACTGTGACCACTGATCACGTGACTAACCCAATGTAACTGTGTACCCCATCATTGGCGCAACTCCGTCTCTAAATGGCTCTGGTGCGTTGCATTAAAATTGGATTTTAGATCATGCAACAGCATGCAGCAGTGGATAAACAAAACACAAGACAAATCAGTTTATGAAGAAAACTGAAGCAATAGGACATGTGGGTGTGACAATCTGCCACATCCTGACGTGAAACTCTACATACAATATAAAAGTATACTGGTTTACAGCAGTGTGTTTTTATGAAGTGTATCCTTTAAACAAACAACTACCCTTAATCAATGATTATCTATGATAAAAATGCTTCAAAACAAGAGCCTACACATGTTAACAATTAATGTGATTCATAAAATGACCAATGCCAGGCTGCATTATATATTTGATGGTCAAATGAATTATTTTCAAAGTAATTTAAACATTTCATTGATGAGCCATGCGAGTTCCATTGTAAAAGCAGTGAGGTGGCTAAAATGGAAACTCCAACATAAAAGAAGGACATCAAGAGAATGGCAAGGTTTAACGGTTTTTATTAACAACCACTCCCAAAAGTATTAGATTACATTTGTACAAGGGCAGCATTGCTGGTTGAACTGGTAGGGATACTTAAGTAATCTGATTACTTGTAATGAATTATTTACATGATTACTTTACCAAACAAGGAGAACAAAGGAAGACCTGGAGATGCCGCAAACAGAAGGAGGGGGGGCCCAGGCCACCCCTAGGGACGTCGAAGCTGTTCCCACCCCTCGCCCTAACTTAACAAATGAATCCTAAACCGAGAACTAAAACATAACGAAAACCAAGGCTGCCGGCCATCTCCAGGCCAAACAGAAATAAACTAACTAAAGAGAACTGAAAACAAAGGCTAACAAGAACAGAGCTGGGCTGCTGAGCTGTTGTCTGGTCTGTCTGCCATCAGACTGAAGGAGCTGGCTTTTATGCAGGAGGAGGAGCATGGCTGATTGGGGAACTTGCTGCAGGTGCCAGCTGGGTGTGTCACACTGAGTGAGGGAGAGACAGAGGGAGTTAAGCACAGACACTGATTGACAGACAGAGAGTGTGAGTGTGTGTGTGTGTGTGTGTGTGTGTGTGTGTGTGTGTGTGTGTGTGTGTGTGTGTGTGTGTGTGTGTGTGTGTGTGTGTGTGTGTGTGTATGCTAAGGGAAGGGACTGGTGGTGCCAGAAAAAGTTACAATCAAAAACACACCTACCTAGAACCCCAACCCTCTAACCTACCGGGAATTACTCAAACAAACAATTCCTACTCTACCTTCAAAAAAAGGAAATTACAACATGTGGCACTCACCTCTAACCTGGTGTAAAAAACACGGGAGTTACCTACGTGTTGCAAAATGTACAGGGTACCCTGTCTTCCCCTGTCCCTTCCCTGAAGAACTTAACTCAAAATGGGAAGGCTGAACTTAAATACTAGAACTACAAACAAAAGAAAGTACTCTGATTATAAACAGTACAGTACGGTACTTTAACAGTACTTTTACTGTGAGACTGTGGCTAGAGTAGGGCTTTACCGAATAGCCTCGTTTTTAACAACAAAGACTGGTTTTACAAAATGGCTGTGTTTAGGACAACTTCTAAGGACTACTATTTGACTTGTATTTGGACAAACTGGCAAAACTGGTATGCTTAGGACACTGAATGGTTTGGAGCTGCTGTCTGCTGGCAGGCTGGAAAGAGAGTGAGTGGAAGACAACAGGTGGCTTATATAGTCTGATGATGGAGGTGATTGGAGGAGACAGATGCGTGGTGGCCCAACCGGTGGTAAGAGGTGGAGGAGTGGGCTGGTACTGGAGATGAGTGGGCTGGACCTGTGAGTATGATTGACAGACTGGAGAGAAGGAGAGGAGAGCAGAATATAGAGGGGAGGAACACATGCTGCCTGCACTGTCTGTCTGTTCCCCCATAATAATACACGTAACAGCCCCCATTTGAGCAATTTGAGTAAGACTGGTTTTGCTGCTATTTGGCATCCCCCTCTACAAAACTGTAAAATATCAGAAGCAGATTACGCTGCATGTGTAGATTAGGGGCATTAGAATCATTTTCACGAACGAGCAATTTTCATTGGCTCGTAAAAACATATTTTTTTCTCTTAAAACAAAATTCACACCTATTTTCATATTCGTATGGCTCCAAAGTTCATGTGTAGGTCATTGTTATGCATTTTGATCAAAGATTGTAGGAGAACAGCTATTTTAACTGTTTTACATATAATTCAAGATGGCGGTTCATCTAAAGGTCAGAGGTCAAAAGTCAGACTACAAAAGTTGTTCGGCATAAGCAGACGCATAAGTGAATATAAGTTACATTTCTGAGAGTCAAGCAGTTCATGAGTTATAAGTGTTTAAATTTTGCAATTTCAGTTGAGTGCTATAGCGCCACCATTTGACCAGTGGTCACAGGCTTCGCATCATCACCGTTTGGCATCACCCTCTACCAGATTACCAATTTTCGCGAAAACCGACTGCACGGTTCAGCCAGAACAGCTATTTTTGGCGGAAAAAGAAGGAGAAGGAGAAAAGCAGTCAATATCAATTAAGTGAACAAGTCCACTTCGTGGACTGCTTGTTCACTTAATTACAAGAGATTCAATCACCTTGTCCCTTTTCCAGCTGTGTGCTAGGTGGCATGTGCTTCACTGTTTGGCATCCGTTTGTTCCAGAAGTTTTAGTTTTTCACCAATCATTCCGTAGGCCTTCCTGTCTATAAGCCTTGACAAATGTTCTACATTAAACATGATTTGCATCAGGGGCGGATCTAGCCATGCCCCCCTAAATTCCCTAACTGCCCCACCAAACATGATGTCATGCAAAACAACCCAAGATATTTCAAATTAAAGTGCTTATAATTAAAATGATCTGAAACACTACTACTAACTAACTACAGCTGTGTCACCACTAAACCAACAGCATTTCATCATTGAAAACAGAAAACTCTCTGAGTCAGACCTTTTGCTTTATGCATGCTGCGTGTCTGTTGCAACTTCAACAACAACTGATGTTATTATTAGGGGTGTTGAATGATTAAAATTTTTAATCAAATTAATCACACCTTCAAAATTAATTTAATCATGATTAATCACCATTCGGACTATGTCCAAAATATGCCATGTTTTCCTGTGTATTGTTGCGGAAATGGAAAGACAGCAGGGCTATTCAACTAAATTGTTCAGGAGTCCGCATTGCCAAAAACCCAAGGGGCCCGGGGGCCAGACTGCCACAGCGACTACTCTCCACCATGACACATGTGTACACACACAGCCACATTTTTTAAAGTATTTCACTTTTTAAAATGCTCCATTTATAAGAAAAGTGCAATGTGCATCTGGTCTTTCTAACATGCATCATACTTGAACCAAATCAAAATACACGTTTATAGTGCAGCTTATGAAAAAGTTCTTCATATCTGCACAACAGCAGCAAATCACAACATCTAAGGCACACTTATTGTGCTCTCTCTTTAATTCTCAAAAGGCTTGCAACAGGGGACAGGACTAGCCTACACACAGGCAACTAATGACAGTGATGGCACATCTTTGACTGGCCATACAATAGGGCCCACCATGTTCATTTCATCAAGACAGACATACAAATATTCACTAATGCAAATGTAACGGGTACCAGAATATGGCACCCTGGTTACAGAATTACGGTTCCTGTAAACAGGATTAAGATGTTAGAATAGTGGAGACAGCGAAACAGGAGTAGCATTTGTTTACAGTTTCATCAGAGTATGTTTATTCCCAATTCACCAATACAATAACAATAAATTCCCTAACTGCTGCACTGTCCTATTATTGGTTGTATTTACCCAGCATCAATAATACGGCAATTTACTTAATAAACAATAGTGTTCATTTTCTGTCTAGACATATTGTTTACATTCATGTTCACATTAATACTCGCATACAAAACAAAACACAATAAACTCTTTTCTAGTCATATTAATCTTCAGTCATATTCAATACATCACAAATAATCTCTCCAACTCTTTGTCCTGTACTATTCCTTTAAATCCGTTTTTGGTTTGATTCCATATGTAGTATTACGCGGAAGCGGGGATCGAACCCGGGACTCCCACTCGCCAGTCCAACGCACAACAAGTCGCGCCAATAGGGCTGAGCCCGATTGGCGGGGTTGTTGTCGCTGGCTCATGGCTGGGTGCTACATTCACCCCCTTGATCTTTTGGATCGCGTCCTCGCGCTTCACACTTCACACCACGGACCCCCGTACGTGATGTCCCTCATGTGGACCCGCAAGGACGTATACGGGTATATTGGGGATAACACCCGCACTCCAAATCCTGCCGACTACGCCAGATTGTAGTATTACGCGGAAGCGGGGATCAAACCCGGGACTCCCACTCGCCAGTCCAACGCACAACAAGTCGCGCCAATAGGGCTGAGCCCGATTGGCGGGGTTGTTGTCGCTGGCTCATGGCTGGGTGCTACACAAACATATGTACATATGTATGGAATCAAACCATTTCCCCAAAAACCTGTTTTTAATACTGTTCACTTTCCAGTGGTTTATAATGTATACAAAACAATAAACGAAAATGTGGAGTGTGAGACTCAGAGACACTAGACTACTGTAAAACAAGAACATGGAACATGACGGGCGCCATCTTAGGTGTACTGTATGGTTCACATAGAGAACAATGAGAAACTTTTAAAGTACTCGTGTTGAATCTAAATGACTTCACAGGACATCCATACTACTCTCAAAACGTGCACAAACAAACGGTAACCATTTCTGTGTGGTTTGTAACATACCCACCTGTAAACAGGATAAAGATGTTAGAATAGTGGAGACAGCGAAACAGGAGTAGCGTTTGTACCTCGTACCGTTTCCTCTCTGTATGGAGGGAGACGCTAGCGCATGCTCAGTAGACACTACACCACTGGACAGAACACTGCCACCTATTGACCTGTTTGTAGTGGTGTTTTCGCTTTAGAAAGGTAGTTACAATACAGAAGGGTTATACACAAAGCCAAAAGCAGCAAATCATAGTGGACGTAAACAGGGAAAGAAATATAGGCTCTACCTCCTGCAGCCAGCATGCACGCGACTCTTCATCATCTCAGCATCTCTGGGTGTTTTTTTTTTCTTTCTTGACATTAATCCATGCAACAGTAGCGTCTTTGCACCATCGGATTATTTTGCGACAGCATTGACTTGGTTACAGAGCTCCCTATGGAGTTTCAATTTAGCCATTATTTCTCGGTTCTTGTTATTAAACTGGTGATTTTCTGAATCAACTTTTCTTCTCAGTTTCGATGGTGACGCGGTTAAACAAACACACCACAATAGTTGGGAGTGATCCGAAAGAGTTTGTTTACAACTGACTTCATGTGCAGGGAGTGGAGCTCCTCTGATTCTCCGGTGGGAACGGAGCATAGAGACTAGTGGATGGATATTGAGGAGTCAGAGAACAGAGCATGCGCTGCTATTCAGTTAGCTGTCCTCATGCTCAGTGGAAGTCTAGAGCAGCCACCATTAGACCTTTCCATGGAAGTGAACGGAGATGTGCTGAACATGTCAGGGCACCAGTTTAGTAGCCCTGATATACTTGCTCGAGCCCATGACTCCAATGCATTCCGCAACTTTGTCCCCATTTGCTGTCCCCCTTTAATAGAGTCGCCAGCGAGTCGAATCACATTTGAGACTGAGCGTGTGCACGTGTGAGCATGCGTGTGCGTGCGCATGCACGTGCATGTGCGTTAATTGCGTTAAAGATTTTAGCAAAAGTAACGGACGAAATTAATTAACGCCGTTAACGCGTCATAAATCAACAGGGCTTTTCAAAACACAATAATAAAGACCAGAGGTCAAAAGGAAAGGCATGAGGAGACCCATATGCCTATGTGTGTAAAAGTATTAACATTCCTGGTTAAGAAAAAGTGGCCAGAATTAGCATTTTGCTTAAATTCATATTTAGATTTGACCAAAATTTCTGAGATGATAGAATGATGATGGATGATGATGGTCATGGTAGGAGAACCTTCTGAAAGCTCCATGGGAAAAGATAAACAACTTTAAAATATCCAAAAACCTCTCGGGCATGCTTATCCTACTGCCGATGGTCAAGTGGTTCGTGAGCAATATGCCTGACCAAAGTTTACATGCATGCCCACGGCCAATGGCCGTGGGGTGGGTTTGGGTTCCACTGCACACAGTTCAGCCATAACTGGTATTTTTGACATACAAAAAAAAGAAAGAAAAAAAGAAAACATGCACCTTTGACCTTGTGTTCAAAATATTATCCGACTGTGTTTCTCTATACCTAGGACTATTTATTTTGAAACAGCAAAACATAGCCTAATGCCAGGTTACTTCCTGCCGCTTTTCTCTACTCACAGCAACATGTGCTTAATATTCACTGTGTGTAAATCTATCTTGAGATCCACTTTCACTCTGGATTGGTGTTTCATTGCAATGGTGACACCTTGTGGCAGAATAGGATAGTCACCAGTATGTTTACATTCGGTTTATATGAGTATATTAGCACTGGCTCACAGTATGGCACAAGGAAAATAGCAACTAAGAGCTTGTTTGCACTAGCACACTAGTTTATACAACACTGACCAAACCTAAAACAATCATTTACATTGTAGCTACGTGTAGGGTAGGTCTACACATACTTTTAATTCATCTATTCATCTAATTTAATAACGTCATCGCCTAGGGAATTGCACCCTAAGATTTACCACCTGCAAACATGATATAACTCCCCACACAGTTCGTTGTATCTTGAAATAAGGCAGAAACGGGTTCAACAATAGTACCAAAGTTTTATTCAATTAAAGGCCTATTATACAAATGTTAATGTCATGATCAGATTTCACAGACAAGTTGAAAATGAACAGTGTCCAGCACATTTGTCTGAGGAAATGATCACACAAAAGGAAAGGGGGCAGCGCAACCACAGGAATGGGCGTTGGCTAGACCTGGGCACAAAACTAAAGAGGAGAACACTGAATTGATAAAATAAAAATTGATTATAATATGGGTAACCGGGGGGTTCACAGAAATCCCCAAAAACCTCAGAATTAGGAGATGTTGTCAAGTAGTAAGTTCAATTCCAAGCAAAGGTAAGACACACACACACCAAACTGAAGCAACACCTAACACAGGCAGACAGTGTGCTGCTTAAATAGTGCAGGCAATCTTCCCACTAATTAGTGGGAGAAGGATGGGCTGTGAGCAGAGTGGGAACCAATGCCCACACTGCGTATGTCACGCTGTGTATCGTCACCCAACGATGACACAATACATAGTGGGCATATACCCATATGGAAAAAAAAAAAAAAAAAAAAAAAAACTGTATATGCCAACTCTTGAAACTGGCACCTTTCATACAAGCCACTTTACAAGAAAAATACTATGGATCAGATATCTGTTTTTCCATGTCATATATTTCCTTATAAATCACAGAATTGCATATGTTTTATATACTGTATGTTTGACTTTACAAATAAATTCACATGCTTGATAAATTAAAAGTGGATACAATTAAAATCATCTAAAAGTTGATCAGTAGCTGATGGTCAGCAACCATCAGGTTCTAGGGTTTTGGGTGGGGGGGGGGGGGGGGTCCTACTCACTGACATATGCTGCTGCCTTGCCTCTGCTTCTGGAAAAGTAATGGCAATACAAAGAACAAATAAGCATGCCTCTCTCTGCCTAGTTTGTACATCCTGCCAACTATCGCCAAATGTAGCATGACGGTATATACTGTATTTGAGTGTAGCCAACTACACAGTTTGACCACCTTCATACATGATATAACTCCACACAGTGTTGTGTGTGGAGTTGAAATAAGGCAAAAACAGTAGGTCTACCGAGTTTTATTAAATTAAAGGCTATACACAAAAGTTAATGGGAGTTAAAATTAGTAGTGTGAGAAGTAATTGGTTCCCAAGTTACAGGTCACCTGTAAACTTTAATCTCTCAAACCAGATCCATTCTCTCTCACTCACTCACTCACTCACTCACTCACTCACTCACTCACTCACTCACTCACTCACTCACTCACTCACTCACTCACTCACTCACTCACTCACTCACTCACTCACTCACTCACTCACTCACACACACACACACACACACACACACACACACACACACACACACACACACACACACACACACACACACACACACACACACACACACACACACACACACACACACACACATACAACATGCTTTATTATATATTTGCATATATTTGAATGAAGTTAACTGACTGCAGCGGCACTTTCAGCAAAGCAAGCCTAGATTACATGCATGGTTGAATAAGACATTTGACTTGAGTCTTCTCGCTGTCCTGAGTGAATGCAATTAATGGAAATGGAAAGCATGATCAAATCTGATAGCTCGGCTATCGAAGCATGAGCCATGGCTCATGTTTCATAAAGGTAGACGTGGCAAAGATGGGTGACTGCTGTGTATCTTCCTCAGAGATATGGTGAGTAGTTCAGTCAACCGAGAAAACTTTGCCTCTACATAGCACTGGGTGTGCATTAAAGGGTGACACAGGTGAACTGAGTTGGCCAGACACAGGGAGTGGAGAGCCGCACCTGTTCCTACCAGCAGAATACAGCCACAAACAGCAGTTAGTTATTACAAATGCTCAATTATTATCAATAAATAACACCCCCACTGGATAAAAGATTGGGCAGACCCCAATCTGCAGCAACGTTACGTTTGTACAATGACAGGTGGTGCATTAAAATGGATTCATATTAGCCCCATAGTTTACTGGTTAGTTAGTGAGACAAGACAAACTGTTCTGTCATAGGAAAACTAAAAGGTTTTCTTCTGTGTGTGTGTGTGTGTGTGTGCGTGTGTGTGCGTGTGTGTGTGTGTGTGTGTGTGTGTGTGTGTGTGTGTGTGTGTGTGTGTGTGTGTGTGTGTGTGTGTGTGTGTGTGTGTGTGTGTGTGTGTGCGTGCGTGTGTGTCACGAACATCACGATCACGGTTTTATATATTTGAATAAAGTTAGCTGGAATGGCATTTCCAGGGAAGCGAACATAGATTACACACATTGTTGAATGAGATATTTGAATTGGGTCTCGTATCTGTCCTGCGTGAATGGACGTAATGCAAATAAAGCATTATCAAATGTGATAGTTTGACCATCAAAGCATATGAGGCATGACTGAAAGAACGTGGCCAAAATAGTTGCTTAGGTGGTTCAGGCATCTGGTACAGATTCCTTGCAAGCATCTGCCCTATATAGGTCCGCACTGCTTGTTAAACTGGAAGTTAATGTCAATTCTACCTCTAGAACATTTAAAAGTGCATTTTGGGTGTTCTGAACACATAGTCATAGTGCAAATGGTAAAATCAATAGCACATACGTACATACAGGCGAAGCAAAGCAGTAACAACAAAACAGCATACAAAAACAAAACTCAAACTATGTTAAAACTTAAAAACCAGACTGAATAAGGTAGGTTTTCAAATTGAATTTAAAAATCTCAATGGTGGGGCTAGACTTTATTGTGAAACGCAAGTGTCAGAGCAGATACAGAGAAAGCCTGGCCACCCTGGATTTGGAGGAACTGCACGTAGTTTGAAGAGTGGAGCATCTGAAAGATTCTATCTAATATTACTATTTAATATCACTTCTTCATTACTTCTTCAGATTTTATCCTAATTTCTAATCTGTACCCATGATATATATAGTCTATATAGTCATGTGATTAAGACATATCGGTTTGATTTCCTATATTCCATCCTACCATGGTTAAGATTGGCTTCCAAAGCATACAGCTGTGGTGTGTGGGACAAAGCTATAGACGGGGTAGACTATGGAATTTCCTGTGGTCAGCAGTAACAGATTAAATATTACATATTACTGTAATATTAATAATACATTTGCAATCTAATATGTAACTCACACAAACACACAAAAAAGAACAAGCTATTAACAGATAACAACAGAGATGTGCGTTTGTATATCCTAATCCACTGCCGCACACATGACTTACAAAGTTGACGTATGTGAAAACAAATCTACAAGCTATCAACACATCTCTGATGTTATTTGTTGATAGCCTGTAAATCTGTTCTAAGAAGGTACAGCTAAACATATTGTGTTATTTTGCAGGTGGAAGGCGCCCGTCTGATATCACATACTGCATAGAAATAAAACTTAATTTCGCTTGTTCCAGCAAGAAAGAAATATAATGGTATATTTTTTGCTAAGGTGTAAATTAAAGATATTACTCTCCTAAGTAATATTGTCCAAATGAGAATAACAGACTAAGTTTGTTCATCTGTTACTTACACCCCAGTGGTTCACTCACAAAGAAGGACATCAAGCCCTTTGTTTTCTCTGTGCAGTTTGCACTTTACCTTCACATTTGCATAAAGATTTGCCACAGGTCCTCCAACTTGATCTCGCCTCGCCACAGCACGCTAACTCTGACACCTACAATTCAGAAGAATTCAATTATATTTAAAGGGTGCACAGAACAGGAATATCACGTTAAGTGATATTAAGTTCAGCCCAACGTTAAGTTGGGCATCAAGCTTTTCACATTCCACTCTGCTCACCTCCCCTCATCTCTCCTCTAGATGTCTTTATCTCCTCCACCTCCATAGTGTATACTGACATGACACAACCTGCTCCAACTGTAATTCTGTCTCTGTTTAAATGGCCATTCACACTGAGCACAAGAATACAAACAGACTTCACACCAACTATTTCAAAAATACAAGGATGAACAATATCATCGTGCATAGTTGTTTTGCTAGTGTGCATGGCCCTTTAAGACAAGATATCAACAATGATTATACGTTGTAATAAATCAGTTTAGTTGGAAGTATTTGCTAAGCACACACATGTAATTGATAGGATAATTCATGTGAGAAATAAATGTGCTGTGTCACTGATACGCTCACACTTGACTAAACACACATAATAGTCTATGGATCCTCTAGTAGTCTAGTCTGCCAGAGATCATTTGTTTATGGCATGCAAAGCAGGTCATTGTCCGTTTCACGTTGCAAGACTGTGTTATTACAGTACAGTGTGTTTACATGTGTAATATTGTTTGGGATTGTGAGTTTGATTATTCTTCACTGATTATGGGTAAATGGTGCAATGATATAGCACCTTTACTTTACAAGTGCATTACATTCACCCATGCACACCTGCACACACAAACACTTGCTCTTCTTCCTGAGACACAGTTGCCCCCGATAGAATAGTTCAACGGCATACAGATCATATAGGTCCTGTGCATCTATCAGCTATTGTAACTGTTCCATTTTCTGAACTTACAAAAATCAATTGACCACAAAATACACAGTATACTCCATAGCATTCTGTATAACTGTACAGGAGATTGCAAAGTAAACCGTAAATCCAACATTGGGAATCCCACATTTAACCTTACAGCACAATATAGGTATAGAAATCTACTGTATGTCTAGGAGTACAAACACATGCAATCCATGTGAATTATATTAATATTATAATATTAATTAATATAATATGCCTTACCAGTCACATCAACTTGTTCATGTTGCAAAGAAACATCGTTATCATGTCACAAGTTCAGTTGGTGATTTACATTTTTGACTACCACCCACGTCACCGACGTCTGTCATGTGTTACCTCCCCTCTTCATTCTCTCTACTGTATACCCCCCTCCCTCTCTCTCAAGTATGACTGCCTCCATGAAAATGAAATACAAGTTAAATGCACACCCTACTGACTTGTCTTGATGCTGTTGTCTTCCACTTTTGCACTGCAACTCACTCACTCAATCCATGTATTCCGAGAACTGCCTGACCATTCGACTTCCAACTCGGCGCCTGCATCACACAGCCGACCCGAAGGAGTTGAGTCGGGGCGGATCAGTAGCCCTGATAGGCAGGGGTGTACATAACTATTTTGGTCCAGTACTCAGAGGAGCACCTGGGGATGTTACTTGGTGCTCCCAAAATGCGGCGACCCTCATCGTCGGGCCCTGAGTACCGATCAATGTACAGTATTACAGTACAGGGCGATAGTTTGGGCGTTGTAATACTGGCTGCTAGCCTAGTAGCAGTAGTACTACTACCTGCATTCTACATCCATTAAAAATACTAGTAGTATTTTAGACTTAGAGGTCAGAATTAGTTAGAATTATTTCATTTTCAAGGCTTTTTTACTGGCCCAGTCGGGCAGTCATTATGAGCCCCAGCTGTGTGGTGCTCAAAGGAGCTTTCCACCCCTGGATTGACAGCTCATTGTAGGATTTTTGGTGCTCCTGAGCACCGGAGCACCACTTATGTGCACCCCTGCTGATAGGTTTAAAATAAACACATTAGAATAAAGACAACCTGGGGCATGCAAACTGTGGGAGGGGAAGGGGACTCCAGGGGTGAAATCTAGAACAGGGGGCATCTATGACAAAAATCAAGTACAGTATGGCACAGGGATCAAGGTAGATTGATACCCACTGTGTTTTGGTGTGGAATTCTCCTTTAAGCAAATGAAATGCCACTACAAACTACAAGCCTTTAGTCATTTTTGAATTTCCGAACTTTTACTTGCAAACAGAGCATTTCACATTAACAACACATTCTTCACAGAGTTACATACAACGCTTGAGGGCATCATATCATGCTATTACCGGTATGTCTAATGACTTTTAGTTAGAAGTACCTGTATGTCATACGGCTTAACACATCTCAGGATAAGAAAGCATCTATGTGTGTGTGTGTGTGTGTGTGTGTGTGTGTGTGTGTGTGTGTGTGTGTGTGTGTGTGTGTGTGTGCGTGCGTGCATGCATATGTGCGTGTGTCTGTGCGCATACATGCGTGCCTCACACAAGTTGATCTGATCATTGCCTCAGAGGCGGGACTTGGGCAGACTTGGAACAAGATATTAGGCTATATTAGGACAGGTACAGTAGAGTAGACACACACACACACACACACACACACACACACACACACACACACACACACACACACACACACACACACACACACACACACACAGTCTTTATCTCTCTCTCACACACACACACACACACACACATACACACACAAACACACACACACACACACACACACACACACACACACACACACACACACACACACACGCAAATGAAGAGATGCATTGGACCTATGTCTAGTCTCCAGGTGTACGTGGCTGAACGATGGACCACACCTCCTGACGTCTTCACTCCTTATAAGGACGTCTCAACAGCGCACAGATCACAGCCTCTTCAGCTGCAGAATGGACCTGTGCGGCGCCGCGTTCGTCCTGACCGCCTTCTCTCTCCTAGCCTGTGAGTATTCTTTACCATCCATCTTACACTTGGCAGCAGATTTTAGATTTCAGTTTTAGGCAGGGGCGAAGCCAGAACTTCAGTTTTGGGTGGGCATGACCAGGAGTGGGTGAGCCTCCATGCACTCAGTTTCTTATTACATTATCAGTTTTTATTACATCTAAATTATTGCATTATGCCTGAAAATCGCCTGCTATTGTTTTACAGCAGAGGTTTTCAACCTTTTCCATACCACGGCCCACTATTTTTTCTGTATTTTAGCCACGGACCACGATTTGATGTTGAGTTCAGTCTCTCTGACCCAAAACCCAAAAGGATTTTTGGTCCACAATTCATAAAACTGGCAAAACGTTGGTCAAAATAACAATTCGTCTACATTTTCTAACTGGGTAGATTCTTGGAAATTAAGTAATTCAGATGTTTAAATATAATTTAACTCTTAAGAGCGTGGAGATTTTTCACTTTTAAGAGTTACACACCGTTAAGGATCCATTTGGTTACCAACTGTCCATCGTTTAGCTGGGGACCATCTGGAATCCTCCCAGGGACCACTGGTGGTCCCCGAACCACTGGTTGAAAACCACTGTTTTATGTCAATTCATTGACAGATATCTTCAACAATGGCGGATCTTGTTAATTTTGTTGATTTTCCACTGTCTAAAACTGAGTAAAACCTAGAAATGATTATAAAACGTGATTAAAGCTAATAGGAATTTTGTTCAAAAGGCTAAGACTGACTGAAATAACAATCTTGACAAAACTGTCATTTCACCTTTAGTGAAATGGAGTTTCACTAAAGGAGTTAGGGGAGGGGCTGAGCATGTGATGTCACTATATTGAAGTTTTTTTTTTTTTTTTTTTTTTTTTTTTTTTTCCATTGGCACGTTTAACTGGGAAGGTTCAGCCCCCAGGAAGAAACCCTAAATACAAAGGGAAGACATCATTGCACATAAAAACACACCAAGGGGTCTATTTACATACTGTCACCTCTTGGTGACAAAATTGGAAAAAGTACAAAAATCACGTCACCCCCTCTTTAACATTGGTCGACCAGCTCAAAACTGGTTGTGGCGACACCATTTGGCTTTTACTTTAGAAGCACATCATTACAGACATTTTGGTTTTCCTTTTTGTAGATATGGGTTCATTTAAAACACTTCTAAACTGTCTAACTGTGTGAGATGGACTGGATGTGGAAGTTGAGACTTAAAATACGGTACTACATTGCTCTAAAGTTATCAACATGCTCATACTGTAAATGCAGAACACACACTCACTCACACACGCACACACATGCCTCTTCGTGGTCACCCCCCCCCCCCCCCCAGCTCAAGGGCCCCTGGGTCTGAGCCCAATAGGCTGTTGATTAATCCTCCCCTGCACACACACACACACACACACACACACACACACACACACACACACACACACACACACACACACACACACACACACACACACACACACACACACACACTTCCACTTTTAATCAGATCTACTTGTTGTTTACAGTTGGAGAAAGTAAACCAGCATGGTCCTACGATAGTGGAAAACCTTCCCATCTTGAATGTCCCAAAGGCCAAGCTGTCTCCAAAATCGAATGGTACAGAAAAATAATCGAATGAACGAGAAAGGCTTACACATGCAAATAATGTATAATTTCAGTATTAAGCATAGAATCTTTAATCCCGCATTTTTAATTGTTTTACCACGCCCCAACAAACTCTTTAGGAGCAATGAATGGAAGACTGAATGCAAGGAGGGTCCTGGAGGCAACGCTAAATGCTACTGGTCAGGTGACGTCAACAAGCTTCATCAACCCTTCGAATTCAAGTGTCAGCACAACCATTACATCGCTGGGATGTCCAGTAATCCCGGTGACAGGGACAGACGGTGAGTCTACATTGGACTGCTAAATTGGATTCTCTTGTTAAAATATGTGTTAAATCAATGCAGTCTCACAGATAGTACTACACTATACACGGAATGCCACCTAGGAATTGCGTGCATACACTGCGAGTTAAAGCAAAAATCCGTGACTATGCACTTGGGCGTGTTTTTTCCACAAACCGGAAGTGGCTGGTTGGGGATGGGGCAGTTTTTTCCACAAACCGGAAGTGGCTGGTTGGGGATGGGGCAGTTTTTTCCACAAACCGGAAGTGGCTGGTTGGGGATGGGGCAGTTTTTTCCACAAACCGGAAGTGGCTGGTTGGGGGTGGGGCAATTTGGGTTTTGTAATATTTACTATTCTGTCCCTAACACATCGCAACTCGGACGCGGCTGAGTCGGCTCTGCCGACCATCGCAATGCTCAGCGTGGCAATTCGCTCGGCTAGCGCCTCGCTAAGTGGCGCTTCACAATGCTCAGCAGAGACGGCACCGCTCCGTCATTTTCAGTGGAAAGACGAATATGCACGCATTTATTGTAAGCGAATATTCACAGATTTTTGCCTATTCTTGGCGAGTATTCACGTAATGGGCCCCGTGCCATAACGTGCATATTTGCCAAAACCTCATGAGACTGGGTTGGTTAAATAGATTTTTCAGGTAAATAAATTTTGTCAAGTGGCTATATCGATTAACTTGACTTCTCTTTCACACCAGTGTCCACAGTTTAGTTTTAGTTTAGTTTACAGAATAAAACTAAACTAAAACTAGGAATTTTGGGCTTCAATCTGATCCTGTTTCTAAAAGAGGATTTAGGGCAGATTGTGTTATATGGGGCTCTCCAGCTCTTTAATGAATAGTAATCCCTGAAAGGAATTCCATCCAATCAAAATCAGTAGAGAGATCTCAATTTCGGACACAAGATTAACAAGTGGAATTGAAGGTGGCGATCCAAAGAAATAATCAGACAAACTGGAAGACAACTGGAATAGGACTGCTTGTACCGATTTTGCTTGTGGCTGAAATGAATAGAATGAAGATCACTTTTCTTATCATTTCAGGTGGAGATTCCAATGTTGTTCGGCTCCTCAACTGCACACATATGATTGCAAAGTCACACCCTGGGTCAACACCTTCCCCGAGGCCTTCTACTGGTATGTTCCTGGATCAAACTTCATGACACGAGTCACAACCGTTTACAGTCCAACAGAAGGGTGAGTATAGTCTCCACTAAATATTACTGTTAGAGTGACCAGATCCAAACTGTTCATTTGAGGGACAGAAGTATATTGATTGAGTCACCTTGAGACCCCGCGTAACAATGTGAGACAGGGTCTCAATTTGTGGGAGACCTGAAAGGTCTTTGAGGACTGTCCCACACAGAGGGGAGCATCTGGTCACCCTACAGCCTTGCTTATTCCCAGTCCACTCCGACTCACACACCCACGCACGCACAGGTCGCATTCCCATTCGGAACAATGGGAGGTCACAACAAAGGGAGGTCGGAATTATGGAATGGCACTGTGTGATGCTAGCAGCTAACGCTAATGCACTTGAACAGTCAAACAACACAAGTCAAAACGGAATGGATTCCAGTTAATGTGTTTCTATATGATTTTGATGTGCTGAGTCCATTTTTGCCATATGCCAAGTGTCAGAAAGTGAGTAATTAGCACAAGTAAAACCACTTAATCAACCACTACAAAAACTGGAAATAGCTTTAATTCTGATTATAGGCCTACATAATGTGCTGTTTCTATATGATTGTTATGTTGAATTCATTTCTGCCATATGCCGAGTGATACGAGTTATCGTTTCGGTATCGTTTTGGTAGTACACCTGTCAAGGGAGTGAGAGCAGGGCTTCCTTGCATGGCTATTGCTACTACAAAACAGCAGAGTTGGGAAGTAACAAAGTAAAAATACTTAATTACTGTAACAAAGTACATTCTTGGGGTATCTGTTGGGGCTGTGTTAAAAAAATCGATCCAGCGATCCAATATCGATTCACGCTCAAAAACACGTATCGATTCAAAAATGTGTGGATCAATCTTCTCCAGGCGACTGGCACCATTTTCTTTTACGCGGAGGCGCACTATAGAAAAGACAGACACTACTAAATGCGTCGCCGCCGCTGCCAAAAAAACACGTGCCAAAAAAGCTCGTTTTGGACAGCATGAGGGCCCATATATTCTGTGAAATCGTGCTCGATTCCTGCCGTGATTCCTGGGGGCACAACGAAGCACCTGCAGCCCCTGGACATCAGTGTGAACCGTGTTTTCAAAGTGGCACTTCGCCACTTGAAAACAGGCTTGGATGACTAGCGGTGAGAAATCTTTCACCAAAACTGGTCGCATGCGGAAAGCAACTTTTTCTCAAGTCTGGCAGTGGGTCCTGACTGCGTGGAAAAGTGTCAGAAAACATCCACGATCACGAACGGGTTTCGAAAGGCTGGGCTGCTGCGCTCGATCAGGAGGACGCGGCGAAAAAAAAAAGACCTAAAAAAGTCACATTACATTGATGTCGCCTCGTCGAGCGCATTGAGAGGATTCCTGGTGGTCGCCAGCTAAATGATAGACAGTTGGTTAACCAGATGTACGGTAACTTTTTGAGTAAAAGTAAAAGTGAAACTCCGTTCACTTCATGAAAACCAAATGGACCCGCAAGCGTTCATTTGGTTTCTTGAAGTGAACGGAGTTTGCGTATCTCTGGCTACGCTCTATGGCCAGGCCTGGATGTATATTTGTATATTTCTCAATCGGGGGGGCAGCCGAAAATGGCAGTTGGTTTAGTGGTGCCACAATTGTAGTTAGTCAATGTTTAACTACTGCTATAAGCTTTTGATTTGAAATATCTTTGAAGTTTTTGTTGTTTGCATTCCATCATGTTTGGTGGGGCAGTCAGGGCGTTTAGAGGGCATTGCCCCCCCCCCCTATGGCTGTAGCGGTTAATTACATACAGCACGTGCAGTTAAATGTTACACGTGTATGACTGAAACAATACAGTTCACGGCACAGTACACGTTCTGTGCACTATAGATTAAAACACTTGAATGAGTTATAGCCTACAAATACATTTTTTTCTTGAAGTCGTTTAAATAATAAAAAGGATGCTTCTCAAACAGCATTTCTTTGCCGACAATCTATTAATTAACAGTCCAGTGCGGCTTGTATATGTACACAATTGATTTTTTTCGCTAAATTTGGCCGATGCGGCCTATATTCAGGTGCGCTTTATAATCCGGAAATTACAGTAGGGCCTACTTGATACTTGACTCTTCTCTCTCTGTGTCCCTCTTACACATACACAGATACAATCACCAACACATGGGGCCGTCTTGTCTATTGGACAGTATTTATTTCCATTATGTCTGTAAATGGATCGATATCGAATCGAATCGGATCGAATCGTGGATCGAATCGGATCGTGACCTTGTGAATCGAAATCGAATCGATCTAGGGAATTCGGATCGATTCCCAGCCCTAGTATCTGTACTTTACTCAGTATTTATTTTACTAGGTAATTTTTACTTGTACCCGTTACATAGTAACACAATTATCTATACTTTCTACTCGTTACATTTCAAAACAGGCTTGTTACTTTAGTTCTGATGCAAATACGAATGTAAATGAAACAATTCTACTTTTACTTATGTCCAAAATATGAGTACTTTTCCCATCCCTGATTACTGAACGAAACAACGAAACAGTTGCTGGTGGTTTCTGACTCCGCCAATCATATAACTCCATTCAATACTCTCCTACATCACGGCTTGCGATTCGCTCTCTCTGGCAATATCAAGAAATTTCATTGGCTTTAAACCCGTTAATAGCATCACCCGTAAATAGCATCGCTTCAGCCAAAGCGCGTGACCAACAGTGTGGATGCTGCTGGAGCTGTGTGTGTTGTGTTATCTATAGTGTTTTCTATGACTGCTGATTTTAAGATCAAACTGTTTTGACTATACATCTTAGGTTTGGTGAGGATTTGAAGCATTAACAGTTTGCAGAATCAGTATACATTTCAAACACAAATGACAGGGACATGTCTGTTAAAATACTTTTGAGAGTCAGTACTTTTTACTTTTACTTGAGTTACTTTTTGAATGACTTTCACAAAAGTATTTTTACACAAGCAATTGTATTTTTACTTAAAGGGTTATTCCACTTTCAAAAAAAAAAAAAAAAAACTTTTGGTCATTTTATGGTCTACTCAGTCTCATTTGAACACACCAGACAGTTTATACGTTACACCATTCAATATTTAGATATTTGACATTCAATAAGCTGCCCGAACGTCCTTCCTATACAAACCAATTATAACTTAAAACTGCATTTTACCCATGACAGATTATTCGAAAACAAACCATCAATCCATCAATACCTGGGAATTGATACTATATATATATATATATATATATATATATATATATATATATATATATATATATATATATATATATATATATATATATATATATATATATATATATATATATATATATAGATATATATATATATATATACACACACACACACACACACACACACACACACACACACACACACACACACACACACACACACACACACACACACACACACACACACACACACACACTGCAATGGTTTGGTTGAATCATATCTTAAATTATATAATGTATGATGACTGTATCTTTATGGCGACTACTCTTGTCTTAATCTCAGTTTGAACATTCAAATTATGGATAATAAATATATAAGTAGCCTTCTAATCACTTATTAGCCATAAAAAATATTTTTACAGGGAAAAAATAGTTATCCTATGCTATGGCATGCAGCAGGGAAGAGGGGGGAGGGGCCAGGGTTAGACTGTGTTAGTTTGTGCACAGGGAAAAAGGAAAAAAAAAGTTTAGTTCACAATGATGGCATTTAATCATTGCATGAGGATTTATTTGGACTTCCTACCTACATCCATGGAGAATTTGCTTAGGACTTGTCACTTTGAGGAAATTACTTTTAAAAGCCACGATTGGACATTACGACATCAGGTAGGAGGCAAAGTGGAAGAGCTAGTGTGTGTGTGTGTGTGTCTCTCTCTTTCTTTCGGCCTCTCTCTTTCTCTGTCTCTGCGTGCAGCGAACGGAGGCGGGAGCGCGCACGGAGGGGACGATGCGCTTATAGCGGGAGCTTTTCTGACCAGCAAAGCATTTCCATGCAGAGTGAAGCACTAAATGTTTGTCTAGTCTAGTCAACGAAAACCACGCGGTCTTTGTAATTAGTCAACCAGGACAGCTGTTTTATCTTGTCAGCGTCCGTCCTTCTGCTCGCTCTTTGAGGTGCGTCGCCACAGAATGACAGTAGAGCACATCGAAACGAGGCACCGTTCATTTTGAAGTGAATCAATACCACTAGGTATGTCCCAAACGATACCAGCATTGGTATCGTTCACGGTACCAGATGAAACCAGATGTCCAAATCCACAATAAGTAGTTACCCACACCAACTGCGCCTAATCTTCCATAGGTCTCTTAACACAATCAATGCTCAATTTCCAGTCACACAAATACACAGACAATTAATCAATTAATTGTCCCTGCCAATTAATTGATGTTGCATCAATTCTTGTTTATAATATGCTGATTACTTTAGATGCAGGTCTTTTTGGTTTTGAGCATTTAGGGCAATATACAAGTTTCAAAAGGGACTGGGAGTGGATTGCACAGGGCTGGTTCTGTATATATGAGATAGCAAACTAGCTATCATTCCAGTCAGACAGAATGGAACCCCACATTACCATGTAATTGTCCACACTCATCCATCTGAAAATATTTTGTACATTTTTTATTCAAATGTTTAAAAAGTATTCCAAATATTTCAATATATTCTCATCGTGGTTTTAAATTACAGATGCACAACCTCACAATGTGTTGCTGTGAGCTTCTAGATCAGCTATTTTAATTTTAATTTGCAAATCTAGCGACAAATCAAAAAGAGATAACAGGAACCATTGCACACACCAATGCAGCGGCTTATGGGTTGTAAGGATGTTGTAAGAATGTTGTTGCCTGATCTTATTCTTAAGTAAAGAGTACTTTTTAACAATTTGTCTTATTTCAAGAACCCACAGCAACACGATATAATAACAGTGGAGACAGTGAGAATGATGAGATATTGGTTAATGGCAGACATTTCTTAAATTGACAGCTGGCGTCGCTGGCGTTTTCAATACTGCAGAGCAACCATAGAGGGTGATCCTGTTAGTGGTAAGCCTGTTTTTCTCCTATTTGAACATTCCTTTATGACTATTGACAAAATGAAAATGTAAGTAAACAGAATGAATTGAAGTACTGTACAACAGCCAGCCCAGATTTACAACTAAAAATCCAAAGTTTCATGTATCTAGACCAGGGGTGCCCAACCTTTTTTGACCCAAGATCTACTTTTCAGCAGCCAACCCCTCCGGGATCTACCAGTCCAATATCAACATTTCAAACCACACGCATCGTTG
>CM076968.1:6298265-6418265 GCA_039105355.1 Benthosema pterotum | reverse complement strand
CCAATATATATATATTTTTTTTAAAGCACTGTAAAGGTTTTTTTTAAACCAGACCTTAATATAAAAAAAATACCAAAAATAAAATAAAAACAAACATGTCAAGACAATTTCTGAGAAGTAGCAAAAATACCCACCTACAATTGATGCGCGGACCGGGCAAATGGAGAGGGCTCCTGCGGGTTGTCATGCAGGATAGGCAGACAGGTTAGGGTTTTTGGCGCAATCAGCAGGCTGCAGGCTGGGACGGGCCGTCTCCCAAAAAGGACGAGAAAAAAAAAAAAACATTCTGGTAAACCATAATGTTGTTTTATTGTGTTGCATATGAAAGGGGATTTAGCTACTGCCTTTTGACCAAAGTGTCCTCTGTTCTGCCTCTCCGTTCGGAGCCTCTGGACATGAGTTTCCTCGTTCATACAGAGAGAGCAGCATCTGTTGGGCGACTCTGGCTGAAAGTCTGGCTGCGCTAGGTTGGGAAAAACCAAAAGCAACGGAGGGGTGTCAATGACTATTGTTGTACTATTATTCAGGAAAGCTGTAAAGTAAATATGCATATAAAATCCGGGCTCATTTTAAAAATAAAAATCGGATGACCCTCCCTTGGACTCAAAGTAAAATTTGATGACTCTCCCTCAAACTAAAACTAAAAAGACATGACCCTCCCCTGTTTTCCTCCAGTGACCCCCCTCCATAAATAACGATAGGTCCCTAACCAGCCAATTTTGCAGGGGATTATGCAGGTTTTGGGTCATTTCCTATAGTGTTTAAACTGAGATATTCTTGCATGTTGTTATAAGCTACTTTTTGCTTTAGCGGGCTGCGTGCTGGGGCGGGCTGTTGATTAAAATGTTGCGGGGCGGGTTGCTGCGAACGGACTGGCACCCTTGGCGGGACAGAGTAGGGCGGGTTATGAAAAACGGCAGCCCGCACATCACTACAACCTACACGTTGACTTGTGATATTTTCAGAAATGTGGCTATTGGAGGTTCCTTAGAACAGGAACTGGATTAAAAAATATATACCCCTTCTGATTCCATGGTGCTGAACCCAAATACATTTCTATTAAATGTATAGTAAGATGATTTTAATTAATGATTTTAATTAATTCTGTTATTATTATTATTACCCTTATTATTACCCTTACTATTATTACCCTTATTACCCTTATTATTTTATTTGTTTATATTTTTGCTAATTCTCCCTACTATAGTATGTTGACCATAGGAGGCCCTCCCTGTCCCCAGTAAGGAGTGCTCTCTGAATTTCAACACACATTTGAAATCTCTTTAATACAACAGCCTATGCATGTACACTGAAATATGCATATAAATATGAAAAGAATCATCTTCAAAATAGAAAACGGATCCATCTTTTCTTCTCTGTCCTACAGGTGCCGTACATCCTGAGAAACGGAAACTTCACCAACCACGAGACAAATCAGATAACCAGAGCAATGCAAAGCTTTGAGCAAAATACTTGCGTCCGCTTTCGTGAGCGCAATCAGCATCTGCCTCAGCGTAACGACTACCTGGACATCTTTAAGGGTGATGGTTGCTATACAAAACGTTTGGGGTGGAAAGATAACACAACTTTAATGAGAGTGAGTCTCGGCACAGGGTGTTTAGATCACGGCACAATTCAGCACGAGTTGATGCACGCACTGGGATTCATACACGAGCACAATCGGAGCGACCGCGAACGTTTATGTTGCCATCCACACCAACAATATCGAACAGCAAGTACGACACAACTTCAACATTGAAGAGGGACAGCAACAATCTGAACACAATTTACGACTACTCCTCTGTCATGCATTATGGCAGACGGGCAGGTTCACAGAACAACGGAAATACCATCACACCCATTGTAGACCCTGATGCTGAGATCGGACAGAGGGTCGGAATGACAGATACTGACTTTCTGAAGGTCAACAGGCTGTACAATTGTGGTATGTATTTCACAATAAATCAATGACAGTAAGGGAATAATACGCAAGTCGAGCTTAATTTGAACCAGAGGTTTTCAACCTTTTTCATACCAGGGCCCACTATTCATTCTGCATTTTAACCACAGACCACCATTTGATGTTGAGTTCAGTCTCTCTGACCCAAAACTAGAGACTTTCAAGTTTGTGTCCACAATTTAGGAGGGATAACTGGCAAAGCGTTGGTCAAAATAACAATTCTACATTTTCTAATCGTGTAGATTCTTGAAAATGAAGTATTGCAGATGTTTAAATAAATACTCTTGTGAGTGTAAAATGATGGATCTCAAGAGTTACAGATCTTTAAGGGCTCATTTGGTTACCAACCGCCCCATCATTTAGCTGGGGACCACCTGGAATCCTCTCAAGGTCCACTGGTGGTCCTTAGATCACTGGTTGAAAACCATTGTTTTAGATGAAGAAACATGAAACTTTGCCAGCCTTGTACTGCTTTGTTTCATTTTAACCTGTTTCAATGCAGATCTTGATGAAGTGGAGAATAGGCAAAAACTGGGTGTGGTGAACAGAGGCGCTCGTGTCCAGATGGCTTTTCTGTTTCCGCCATTAGAAGGTAATCAACTGTATATGACTGAAGTATTGTTTTCAAAGTTTTATCTATTCAAGAGACCTGCATTGTACATGCATCATATTCAAGACATGTGATATTTCATTACATGTTCCTTTGTTTTAAAGCAATCACAATGATATTCACAATGATCGCCAATGGACAATAAGATGCAATATCTTCTCCGACGAGGCTGACTATTCAACTTGTCAGTGGTCAGCAGAATTTGCGAATATGGTTGACCAATCCTTCCAGTTCCGTTGTCGCAGAAATGAGGTCATTGCAGGGATCCAGAGCTATTTCTACCATGGAGACAGAAGGTTTGTGCGCGTGTGTGTGTGTGTGTGTGTGTGTGTGTGTGTGTGTGTGTGTGTGTGTGTGTGTGTGTGTGTGTGTGTGTGTGTGTGTGTGTGTGTGTGTGTGTGTTGGGGGGTACTTAAAGGGATAGCTAAGATTGAAGAGTGAAGTTTAAGTTGAAATATTAAATACTTATACTTGCCATTAATATAACGGTGTAAACTGTTTAATTGATATCCCATGGTTGTGGTTCTGCTATGGTTTCGTGAAATATAGGGCCACACAGTAAAAGTAAATGAATCCAAAAAACTAACTTCCTTTGTAATGTTGACTAGGCATGTAACGCTATATCATACATTGATTTATCGATGTGAAATGGTTACAATACGAATCGATTTATTAAAAAGATGTATCGCGATCCCAACACTGGAGGGTGCAATCGCCTTACACTACCATTATTGGTTGGTGGCGCTGCGCTGATCCAAGAACACACAGTGAGGGGGGAAAAAAAAACAATGAAGACGTGCGGCAGCATTCATGTACAGGCTACAGCATAAACACTAAACAGAGAGGGACAGATAAGTCCCATTAAAAACAACCCAAAATGACCAGTTATGAAGCAAGACTATTTTTTGGGGCAGCTGCTGGCTGCCTAATAAGCATGCAACTGTTTTATTTCCGCAAAATTGGTGATGGCATGATATATGCCAATATCTGTGATCCAGAAAACCAAGGAATGAAATTAAAGATTTTCACTATCCCTTTTTAATCATCCCAGGTGGAAATTCAACTGCTGCCGAGCCGATCGTTTCACCACGTCTAACTGCAAGCTCACACACTACATGAATGACTTCGATGAAGACTTCAACTGGCTCGTCCCTGGAGGAAACGTCCTTGTTGGAATACACAGCGATTATGATAATATTCAGTGAGTGGATTCATTCGTTCATATGTGTGTTCATGCATGATTACATCTGGGAAACATACACCATTGATCCCTCCAACAATCCATCCATCCATGTTACTAATAACATATACCAGTCATACATTCATTCCTAGATACATGGATTTGTGTTTCACATGAGCACATTTAATGGACATTTCGTGTCTTTGGATTCACTATGGTTTGTTTCATATTGACAGAGATCGTCGCTGGGGTTTCGAGTACTGCCAGAGACGACCCCTATGAAAACCTGCAAAAGACACAGTGGCAGCAATGCAATCAATAATTACAAGTATATTCATTGTATGATTGATTTTCTTTTCAGCTTTACTGCTCATATGACTTCTATGGAGTTGCTTCCTTAATTAGGGGTGCACGATTAGGAAATTTGGACCAATATCCGATTATATGCAGGATACAGTCTGCCGATACTGATTCTGACCGACTCTGATATTATACAGATTAGACCACAGTGGGAAAAAAGCCTCGAGCTAGGAATGTAGAATTTTCTAAGTTTATTTTGCATCATATTTGAATTGGCTTTTCTTCTAGACTAGGTACTACAAACTTTGATTTATATATAACTCAATGATTAACTCAAAACAAAAAAACATTTATTTAGTGGAAACCGAGAAAATTATTTTTTGTCTCACGCATCCCTAAGTCATATAATCTCAAATTGTTATGAATACGTAGGGTATGATTGGGTGTTCTAGTAAACAATCTGATAGAAAGCAGACCTAGAACTATTTAGAGTTCATAGCAATGAGGAAAGCAACTCTTAGTACTGTATTTATCCTTCCCGTCAGTCTCCCCAAACCTTCCAAGGCGAATGGAGACCGAACCATTGTAATCACTCAGCTTCTTTATGCCATACTTTATGCCACTGTCATTTATGTATCAAATAAATACAGCATGCAAGCATGTACTGGTCATTTTTTATCCTCTTACCAAGAACAGAGTTGACAGACACTCTCAGCATACAGGTTATGTTCCAACGACAACAATTCACACATGCTATGCATTTTAACATTTTAACACAAGTATCTGTACTTTCTACTCATTGCATTTCAAAACAGGCGCGTTACTGTAGTTCTGATGCAAAAACGAACACAAAAATAATCATACTTTTACTTAAGTACAGAATATGAGCACCTTTCCCATCTCTGATTACCGAACGAAACAATGAAACAACGGATCGTGGTTTCTGGCTCCGCCAATCATAACTCCATTCACTCACTCTCCTACATCACAGCTTGTGATTCGCTCTCTCTGGCAATATGATAACATTTCATTGGCTTTAAACCGGAAATAGAAACACCAGTACAGCCAAAACACACGACTAGCAGTATGAATGCTGCTGGAGCTGTTGTGTGTTGTTATTATTACCAGTTTTTTTTTTTTTTTTTTTTTTTTTTAATTTCTTTTTATTGGGGTTTTCCAGAGTAAAAAAAAAAAAAAATAAATAAAAAAATAAAAATAAAAAACAAACAAAAACAAAAACAAAGCAATGTTGGACACATTCATTTTAACAATTGATTACTAAAAACAGTTATACTTCTCCCCTCAACCTCTTATAAGCAGTCCATTTTCCCATCTTTTGTAATACATGTCCATTCTCAGTCTGATTCTATATGTCATTCGTTCCATTTCCTCAATGCTATCTATTATATCCCTCCATTGTCTATAACCCGGAGTTTCTTTTTTCAGCCAGTTTTTAGTGACAGTCTTCCTTCCTGCGATCAAAAGAATCCTCACAAGATATCTATCTCCTGGGACATACTACTGTCTCCTCTAAACATCCCAAGTACATAACAAGACCAGATCTAGGAATGTCATAGTCCAGAACTTCACATATTGTCTCGTGTATATTTTCCCACAGAGGTTGTATTTTTGGGACAATCCCAGAAGACGTGTGTGTGGTTAGGGTTCATATTATTGCATTCCCTCCAGCATGGTTGAGGACTCCAAGTTGTTTGCTTTAATTTTGGGTGTGATAAAGTACCGAATCTGATTTTTCCATGCAAATTCCCTCCATCCGTAGATTGGGTTGTTGTCTGATGTTCTTCCCACATATTTTCCCACACGCCTTCTGTGATCCCTCTTCCATTTCGTATTCCCATTTGTTTTTAATATATACAGTAGAGACCTTTTTAGATGTCATCAAACATGTGTACAGGAGTGAAATGGCTCTGGGTGTGATGCTTTATATGCCTGCTCAAGATTTTTATTATAGGATGAGTATCATCATTTGGTCTTTTAATTTCTTTGTTATAGTAGTCTCTTATTTGGAAATACCGAAAAAAGATCATGTCTATTTAAATTGAATAGTCTCCGAAACTTGTTCAAGGTCATCATTTCTCCTCCTTGAATCAATGAGCTCATGGTGGTAGGAGTCACACCCATTTGGTTCCATTGTCTGTACCTTGGATCAATTAAATTTGGTTTGAATTTTTTATCATATCCTATCCATTTCAGCAGACCAACTCTTTTCCAATTTTCAGTTGTTTTATTATGTCGTACCATATATTTAGGGTAAAGGAAGTGATCGGGTGCAGCTCTATTTCTCTTCTTACATTTTCTTGTAGCTTTCTCTCTCCAATATTTGTTTGTATAGGGATTGTGAATCCTTTTGTTTCGATATCCTTCCACTTTGCTACATATGACTGACTACACCAATTCAATATTGGTCTCAACTGTGCTGCATGATAGTATTCCTTTAAATTGGGGAGTGCCAATCCTCCTTTATCCTTTGATAATTGCAGTGTGTTATATCTTATCCTGGGGCGCTTTCCTTCCCATATAAATCTCGAAATAAGTTTGTCCCAAAGTTTGAATTGTGTCTGCGGACTGGAATCGGCAATGATTGAAAAAGTACAGCAAACGAGGCAAGACATTCATTTTAATCGATAAAATTCTATCACTAAACCCCATGGGATACGTAGACCATCTCTCTATATCTTTCTTTATGTTAGTATTGATTTCTCCATAATTGCTTGAGTATAATTTGTTTAGATTTTTGGTTATATTAATGCCCAAATATTTGATAGATTTAGCCTCCCAGTTTATATTCATTTCTTTAAGTTTGGCAGTTGGTTTACAATTAAGCATAAGGATTTGAGTTTTGGATTTATTCAGTCTATATCCTGAGTATTGACTAAACTCATCCAACGTTTGCATTAGGTGATCAAATGACTCTGAAGGATTTTTAAGGTGGACCAATACATCATCTGCGAACAGGCTTACGACATGTTTTGCCCCGTTAATTTCTATTCCCGGTATTCTCCCATTGTCTCTAATCATTTGTGCTAATGGTTCTATGAAAAGAGCGAACAGCGTTGGACTTAAACTACAGCCCTGTCTACATCCCTGCTCTATTCTAAAACTGTCCGTTAAAGAGCCATTTACCTTGATTCTGGCTGTGGGTTTTCATACAGTGATTCAATACATTTGATTGCGTTATCATTAAAACCAAACCTCCTCAGTGTTAGGAATAGAAACTTGTGTGAAACCTTATCAAAAGCCTGGGCCGCGTCAAAACTAACTATCGCTGCCGGGATTTTATTATTGTTTATTCTATGTAATATATGTAATGTTCTCTAATGTTATCCTGAGTCTGTCTCCCCGAAATAAAGCCGGTCTGGTCTCCATTCGACAGATCCGAGATAAAAGTCTGAATCCTATCCGACAGAATTGAAGTGTATAGTTTATAATCCACATTTAACAATGAGATCGGCCTATAGCTTGAACATAGAAGTTTGTCTTTCCCTGGTTTTGGTAGAATTGTAATTACAGCTTCTTTCCATGAGGGGGGGGTATCGCCCTTCTCTTTAACCCAATTAAAGGCCCTACACATAGTTGGCATCAATTCTTGTTCAAATTTTTTATACCACTCAGACACATAACCATCACTTCCTGGTGTCCTCCCCGTCTTGGATCTCCCTATTACTTTCTTAATTTCTTCAATGGTTATATTTTGTGTTATTATTGTATTCTCTCTTTCACCAATTGAAGGTAAATTTAACTTATTTAGAAAGGATTTGGAGTCCTCCGTGGATGGAGTAGGGGTTTGGCTATATAACTCCTTATAATAATCTAAAACAATACTCTCAATTTCTTCCTGTTTGTATTTTGTTTCGTTAGTTCTGGGATCTAGCAGTTTGTGAATTGTTCTATCTGCTTGTTGTTTTCTCAGACGTTCTGGCCAATAACCTTGTCGCTCTTGGGCCACTCTCATAGTAATTCTGTTTTAAATACCTAGCCTTCATTTCTACCTCCTGTTGGAGAATTTCATTAATCTGTCTCTTTTTTTCAGTAATTTGTGTAAACACTTGTCTGTCCGTTTTCTTTTGGTGTTTTTGTTCTAATGTTTTAAGTTCACTACTTAGTTGTTTATATCTTACTATTTTTTCTTTCTTCAATCTGCTCGAAATTTCAATTAGCTTTCCCCTCACCACTGCTTTTAATGCATCCCATAATATTACTGGGGGGGTCTCTTCATTGTCATTGTCCGTTATGTAATTTGTAATTTCAGATTTTATTCGTTCAACCACCTGTTCATTGTTTAACAGTCCAGTGTTCATTCTCCATATGGTATTTTTCCTTTTGCTAGATAAACAGACCTTCAAGTAGACAGCATTATGATCAGATACATCTGCCACTCCAATATGACAATCTTGTACCAGTCCCATTTTCTCTTTCTGAGTGTATATATAGTCTAGCCTGCTATACACAGAATAAGTTGGAGAGTAATGACTATATTCTTTTCTGAATGGATTACGATCCCTCCAGACATCTACAAATCCCATTTCTTCCCACGTATTTTTAACCAGTTTTGAGATTGACTTCTTATTCTTGATAGAACTAGTAGTATCTAACTCGTAATCCATCACCACATTTAAATCACCTGTACACCAAACATATACCCTCTGACTCCAAGCTTATAATATCAAACAGTGCCTTAAAGAATTGCTTATTATTACCAGTTTTAGTGCCCATTCTTGTCCATGAGGACAACAAACCCAACAAATCATGAGCAACGCTGAGGAGAGTGGTGCTGAGGTAGAAATTTGTTTCCAGGATGAGCCCGACGAAGAATGAAGACAAGCAATTCTATGACTAACGATTTTAAAATAAAACTGTTTCAAGGGTTAGTTACATTTAAGACAAGTTTGGTGAGGATTTGAAGTATTAACCGTCTGCAGAATGCAGTATACATTTCAAGCACAAATGACAGGGAAACGTCTGTTAAAAATACTTTTTTTTAAACTTTTACTGTAAACGTGCTTTTAAGAGTTAGTACTTTTTACTTTTACTTGAGTTTACTTTTTTGAATGACTACTTTTACTTTTACAAAAGGCACATCATTACGGCTTGATTTGACTTTATGATCATAAATGCGCAAATCGCAAACAGTGTTTTGCCGTGGGCTGTGTGACCCAATGAACTGGAAGTTCTCAATACTTTGGGGTGGTTCGTGGTCATTTTCTAGAGATTGTGTGCATTAATGCCACCAACTGCCACATAATTCTACAGACTATTGATGCCACGGAGTGCGCACTATGAGCTGGTAGGTCTGATATTTTTTTAAACGGTGATGCGGCGCAAATTTCTGAATTATTTTTTCAGTTCAGAATAGGTTCAATTGTGCAAAGGGGACGAAAAATCAACATAGCAATCATACATCAATAAAAACTAGTTATTGTTGAAGACGTCATCGTGTCACCTGAACAGAGCACCAACAGTCTGCGGTCTTGTTCCGATGTCGGTGTTCCACACTCCCTCAGCGAAGGCTCAGAGCCCAGGCAGTTTCTACTTCGCCACGAGCTGTAAGAATGCTCACCAATCACCTCTGTGGAAACCAGAGAGCCACAGCCCAGCTGCCTGCACGCCACGGCGGCGGCCGTCCGGCTCGACTTGGCGGACACTCGTCTCCACTCGCCCTGGTGCCTCATCTCCAGCTCCCCAGCACAAGGACTGACTCCTCCCACCAACCTGACATCATCAGGTTCTACAAAGAACAGTTGTTTGTAATATATAAAATATATATATATATATATATACACTCAACAAAAATATAAACGCAACACTTTTGTTTTTGCTCCCATTTTTCAGGGGATGGACTTAAAGCCCTAAAATTCATTCCAGATATACAATATAACCATTTCTCTCAAACACTGTTCACAAATTTGCCTAAATGTGTGATATTGAGCACTTCTGCTTTGTTAAGATAATCCATCCCACCTCACAGGTGTGCCACATTAAGATGCAGGTGTGACATCATGATTAGTGCACAGGTGTACCCAGACTCTCCACAACAAAAAGACACCCTGAAATGTGCAATTTTCTTTTGCCTTACTGGGGCTATGGGCCTCCGAACCAGTCAGTATCTGGTGTGACCACCATTTGCCTCCTGCAGTGCAACACATCTTCTTCACATAGAGTTTATCAGATTGTCAATTGTGGCCTGTGGAATGTTGCTCCATTCCTCTTCATGGCTATGTGAAGTTGCTGGATATTAGTGGGAACTGGTATGCGCTGTCGAATGGTAATACTGTGGTAATAATGTGTTATTACCATTTTTACAGTGTGTAACAGTTCCCACTAATATCCAGCAACTTCACATAGCCATTGAAGAGGAATGGAGCAACATTCCACAGGCCAAAATTGACAATCTGATAAACTCTATGTGAAGAAGATGTGTTGCACTGCATGAGGCAAATGGTGGTCACACCAGATACTGACTGGTTCGGAGGCCCATACACCCAATAAGGCAAAAGAAAATTGCACATTTAAGGGTGTCTTTTTATTGTGGAGAGTCTGAGGTACACCTGTGCACTAATCATGATGTCACACCTGCATCTTAATGTGGCACACCTGTGAGGTGGGATGGATTATCTTAACAAAGCAGAAGTGCTCAATATCACACATTTAGGCAGGTTTGTGAACAGTGTTTGAGAGAAATGATTATATTGTATATCTGGAAATAATTTTAGGGCTTTAAGTCCATCCCTGAAAAATGGGAGCAAAACAAAAGTGTTGCGTTTATATTTTTGTTGAGTGTATATATATATATATATATATATATATATATATATATATATATATATATATAATATATATATATATATATATATATATATATATATATATATATATATATATATATATATATATTAAAATAAAGTGTACAATAACAATCCAAAGCAAATGAACCTGAATTGTACTCAACATTTTCCAAAAAAATATATACTGTATATATCAGATCTACAAGCTCATAGCGCACACCTTAATGGCGTGCTATGAGCTTTTGTAGATCTGATATTTCTCAATGGCTGAAGTAATGGCAATAAGTAATGCTAATAATGCTAATTATTGCTAAGTAAATGATAATGCTAAGTAAGTAATGCTAATAATGCTAATGCTAACTATTGCTAATAACGCTAAGTAGCACTAAGGGCTAAGTATTGTTGACAATGCTAAGTAATGCTAATGCTAAGTATTGTTAATGCTAATATGCCAAACAATGCTAATAATACTAAGTAATGCTAATAATGCTATGTAATGCCAATAACGCTTGTAACACCGAAAATGGAATGGATCTCGTCTCTTACCTGAACAGGTGAGTCCAACTGTTTCGTCAGGTGAGCAGGTGTCTCTAGTTGAGTCTGAGGCTCCACAGTCCTGGAGAACAGACTCGTTGCCTTCACACTGGAACTCTTTGGTCCACATCGGAGCCTTCCCTTCTCCATACAGCGCCCCCTGGAGGACTGAAGGAGGTCCACAGTCCAGCTCCCTGCAGACCACCTCTGCATCCTGCTGGTCAAAGTCACCTTCACACACCGAGAGCCACGACTGGTCAGACTTCACCTCCACTCTGCCTGAACACCAACCGGTTCCATTCACCAACCTCACAGAGTCTGGAGAGGGGCAGGGGGGAGGGGGGGTTAACTTCTTATTCCTGTATCAACTTACTGAAGGCCACAGCAAATCTGCAGAGATGCAGGGGCGACCGCCAGACATGTTTTTTTTAAAGGATACCAGGCTGCTAATAGGCCTAATATGGATAAATATGTTATACTTGTCCTCTATAACTAGAATGGAACATTTAAAACACATAATGTTATTTAGTTTGAAAATAGTTCAGAATTCCATCCCTTGGGCGGAGCCATTTTACAGGAGATTTTCCCTGGAGCTCCCCCTTACCAAATGGACCCGTAAGGGTCCATTTGGTAAGGGGGGCTCCAGGGGAAAAAAAGCATATAAAGCATATAAATTAACATGAATACCTAAAAAAAACAAAAAAAAAAAAAAAACACCGGGTACACTTTAGAGACTATCAACAGTAGTCGCGGAAGTTACTATATTCACAGTTCGCAGAGAAACAACCCTGTTCAGTCGCCACTAGCGACTTGACTTGTTCACACTTATTTTCAGAAAAAAAAAATGATTTCAACGAACAAAGCAGTTATAGAAGTGTGCAAAGTGCACTTGATTCCAACTTTTAAACCTTTACAACGGCTTTGCGAGCACAAAGGGTCGAAATAAAATGGTTCCGCAGGGTATACATTATGGGGAGCAGCGTGCCGTGATTGGCTGAAAAATGGCAAATCCTCTGGCAACTTCCCGGAGGATTTTAACAAACCAGAAGTCTTGAGTGTACGCTATGAGGCGTGCACACCTGCTATTTTTCCAATAATACGCATAACACGCGTACAGAAGGAGTTAATGTTAACTATTCGTAAATAGACCCCCCCCCCCCCCCCCCCCCCCCCCCCCCCCCAGATACTGTCGATATGAGAGGGGGGAGATTATAGATCACCTGAACAGATCACCGCCAATCTGTGTCTGGAATGCTCATATCCCTGAATCGTCCCGCACTCCCTCAGCGAAGACTCGGAGCCGTCGCAGGAAGGCACCGCCAGGCGCCCCACGCGGAGGTTGCGAGCGCGAGACGTCGGCCTCGCCGAAACGGCAGCGCCGCAGTTCAGCTGGCGGCACAGCACGGCGGTCGCCGCGTGGCTCCAGTCGCCGGCGGCGGACGCCGGTCTCCAGCCGTCCCACTGCTTCACCTCCAGCTCGCCCGAGCAGCGGCTGGCTCCTCCCACCAACCTGACGTCATCAGGCTCTGTGCGGAGACAAAGAGATCGAAGGAACGAAGATTCATTGAAAGAGGTTAGGACGCAAAGTATGGCGGAGTCTCCTGTAGTGGCGTCAGGGCAGGGAGGGCAATACCCCCCTAAATGCCCTGACTGCCCCACCAAACATGATGGCATCCAAAACAACCCGAGATACCCAAGAAATTAAAGTGCTTATATTTAAAATGATGTGAAACACTACTACTGCAGGGCTTGACACTAACACTTGCCCACTTGCCCGGAGCAAGTAAAAAAAATGGAGCGGCAAGTGAAGACCACTACCTGGTTGCCCGATCGGGCAAGTGTGCAACTTAGTGCTCTATAACACAACACAAGATAAATTTGTCTTGAAGGCAGTCATTGCACTCTGCCTCTGTGTCTTTCCCTGCTTTCTAGCTATCCACAATTCAAGGCTGGATTTGGGAAACAAAACAGGCAAATTAACATACACATCAAAATGACCATTAATCTTCTACATTCTCTAGTTGTGTAGACCTGGGCTAATTAGGATGATGAATTTTAACTCGAGAGTGTAAAAATGAAACCAAATGGACCCGCAAGGGTCCATTTGGTTTCATTTTTACGTTCTCAAGAGTTACATCTGCAAAATTTACAATATATTTTTGGGGGGCAAGTGACCATGAGCTGAGGGCAAGTAGAACCTGTCTTTCACTTGCCCGATGGGCAAGTGCCTCCGAGACCTTAGTGTCAACCCCTGTACTGCTACTAACTAACCACAGCTGTGTCACCACTAAACCAACAGCATTTCATCATTGAAAACAGAAAACTCTCTGAGTCAGACCTTTAGCTTTATGCATGCTGCGTGTCTGTTGCAACTTCAACAACAACTGATGTTATTATTGATGCTTTACTTGCCTAATAAAAGTCCTGTGACCGAAAATGGTGTGGGTGCGGTTTCATCACCTGTGGCTGCCCCACCAAGCATGATGGCATCCAAATTTCCAAGATATTTCAAATTGAAGTGCTTATATTTAAAAAGATTTGAAAACTGGTCTTATTACCAGTGTTGTGAATAACGCCCTTACAACTAACGCCCTTACAGTAAGGGATTACTTTTTTCAGTAACTTCTAACGTAACTCCTTACATTTCTCAAATCCATAACGTCGTTATGATTATTGTACCATCGTTACAGTCGTTACTCCGCGGCGGCGGCAGGACTCACTGCACTGCACTGTGTGTTGTCTGCTCGCTTCTTCAGTCTAACATAGAGTATATTGAATAGAGAAGGCACCGGACTAAAGTCCCCCTCTCATCCACTTGCATTAATTTCGGATGCCTGATCTAGTATTTATATATCTATGTGTCTAACGTGATGCCGTCCATCACGTCACAGAAAAGGTCATTGATTGGCTAACACGGCGCCACATGGCAGTATAAGCCAATCAGAGCCAGTCTTATTCGTCAAGCATCTAGTAGAAGAGTTGCGACATTGAGGGGGCAGAAAACAAAGCGTATGATCCCATAGACTTAAATGCATTTGGTAACCTCGGTTGTCCCAATTGGAAGAGTATATATAGATGAGCCGCCATTGAAGTGGCCCCATGAAGTGAACTGAGTTTTCGCGTAATTAAAGGCTCTGGCTCTAAGCACACACATACACAAAGCTGTGTTGTTGCTGCGCACACACACTCGCACTCGCTGCGGTAAAATAATAATAATAATAAAACATACGCTCTCAAATGCAATGATACGACGACGGCAGCGTGACTGGAGCCTTTGCAGCGCGGAAATATAAACATTATTTAACATTCTTGCTGGTAAAGCAGGGGTTTTCAACAGGTGGTCCTCAGGCTAAATGATGGAAAGTTGGTTAACCAGATGTAACTGAGAGTGTAAACATGGATCTGTATGTTTGACTGTTTCGTTTTTGAAATCCAGCCTGATATTGTGGACAAAAGAAATCTTTAGTTTTGGGGTCTGTGGGGCCAAAATGTCCTCAAATGGTGGTCCATGGCTCAAATGCAGAATAAACAGTGGGCCCTGGTATGAAAAAGGTTGAAAACGACTGTGGTAAAGGACCAGGACAAAAACATTGAAGTGAAGTGTAAATTATGTTAGAAGGCAGCAAGCATTGTCCTCAGCAAAGAAAATCTTATTACAGTCCATGCTCAGCATGCTGCCATTAAAGGGGAATTCCACCCCTTTTCAAAAAAGGTCCTAAAAGAAAAATCATTAACATGGCGAAACACAACCTCCATTTCTAATAAACACAGAATCATGTCCAAACAACATCTCTAAGGCATATTAATTAATGTCAGTAAAATGTTGAAAATGGGAGGAATTCCACTTTAAACTTGTGACCACGAATACCACAGAACAACACCCCTTTTTTGTATGTTTAAAAAAAAGTAAAGTAAAGTAAAGTAACGCCCTTACTTTCAGAATTTAGTAAGGAATAAAGTAACTAATTACTTTTTCAGGGAAGTAACTATAACTATAATGCCCTTACTTTTTAAAAGTAACTTCCCCAACACTGCTTATTACTGATGCTTTACTATAGCCTAATATAAGTACCGTACAAGATATAAACCGTGTGCGTCACAGAACTAAATAAAGTACATAAATAGGGTAGATTTAGTGTTATAGATACAGTATAAATATTACAAAATGCATAGTTATCTGTTCAGTGTGCAGGTTTGGGGTGGATTTAAAACAAAAATGGTATGAAAAAAAAAATACAATTTTTATACTAATTGGCACATATTTTCCCAACGGGACAATTTTGCCTTTGCCAGGCCACCTGGGGGGGCAGCTGGTTAATCAGATGTAACTCTTTGAGAGCGTAAAAATGAAACCAAATGGACCCTTGCGGGTGCATTTGGTTTCATTTTTACACCCTAAAGAGTTAAAATATTCAGCATGTGAATTAGCCCAACTTCAGACAACTTCACACAACTAGAGAAAGTAGAAGATTAATGGTCATTTTGATCTGTATGTTCCAGGCGAGCATCTAGCACATTCTAGTGCATTTTGGATGTTGTCCTGTACTCCAGATGGCCAATCCGCCCCTGAGACACTACTACTGCTGCTAACTTTTCCCCCAAATGGGAAAAGTTACATCCGGGCCTGGGTGGTGTCCACATTGATCCATCCTACCCTCTTTCAATAAACCTTCGGTCAAACCAGGCAAGGTCTCCATAGGTATAGGTAGGTTGCATTGTGGTACGGTTACCCAGAAGCCCTGAGAAGAAACGCTTGCCTTTCTTTCACATGATCCGAAAGTTTCATCATGTATCCCACAGTGCCTGCGGAAAACACTGTGTCTTAAAACGGCGAATAAAACAAAATTCTCTGCAGGTGTTTATTTTTTCTAAGTACTGTCTGGAGTTTGGAAGCGCTCATCATTAGTCACCGAACGACCCTGTGTGCCACCACTAGAATTTGCACATACAGTAATGCAGGAGGCACCAGCTCAACCTGTTAATAGAAACAAGTGCCTCCAAAGCCCAGCACTTTAATTTACTGACAGAAAGTAGCTCTTAACTTTTCTATGGGTGGAGTTTTATCACACAAATGCTTTGCAGATAGAAAGAAGATAAATCAACCTTTCCATACAGCTGCAATGTTGGTGAGTTTAACATTGTTTAAACCAAGCAAATCACAAATGTTTTTTTTTCTCATTGGGAGTCAATGGGAGTGTATTGCAACTCTAGATTCAGTTGTATTGTGGCTAAAACATAACTGCAAGCATGGAGCAGTTCACCAACCTGGTCGTTACCAGTAACCAATTAGTTACCAATCACGTTGTTGCTAGTGGCTAATTGACTGCAAAAGTATGTCCCTTACCTGAACAGGTGAGAGCAACAGTCTTGTCAGGTGAGCAGGTGTTTCTAGTCGAGCCTGAGGTTCTACAGTCCATGAGAGCAGACTCACTGCCTTCACACTGGAACTCTTTGGTCCACATTGGAGCCTTCCCTTCTCCATAGAGCGCCCCCTGGAGGACTGAAGGAGGTCCGCAGCCAAGCTGCCTACAGACCACCTCAGCATCCTGCTGGTCAAAGTCACCTTCACACACTGAGAGCCACGACTGATCAGACTTCACCTCCACTCTGCCTGAACAAAAATGAGTCCCATTCACCAACCTCACAGAGTCTGGAAAGAGAGACAGGGGGACAGAGAGACACAGAGAGAGAGATTTGTAGTACATGCAGTCTGGAAAATGTGGGTTGGGGGGCGACCATGAGGGATGGGGAGTGAGGGGAGGGGGGTGACCACCAGACATGCTTCAAAGGGATCCCAGGCTAATAAACCTCATGGATAAATACATTATACTCTATAACTGGAAATTAACATTTAAAACACTTTAGTTTAAAAATAGTTCATAATTTTATCCCTTGGGGGGCGCCATTTTACAGGAGATTTTCCCTGGAGCCCCCCCCCCCCCCCCTTAACAAATGGACCCCTCCAGGGAAAATCTTGCCTAGGCCTCCAAATTGCTTAGAAACGCCACTGGGCGCAAACATACTTTTTAAATGATTGCGTATTCTCTTCTTATTGTGCATTTTGTCGTAAAAAGGAATTTATAAGCAACTTCAGTGTGTACAAACTCCACCTCACCTCCACTCTATTGGTTCATTGTGGAACTGCTGGAGACTGCTGCGCAGGGTTATAATAGACTAGTTAACTAAAACCAACTAAAACACGAAAACTAAAATTCAAAAAACATTTGAGTTAACTGAAACTAATAAAAACTAAAAATGAATGCAAAAAAAACGATAACTAAACTAAAACTGTAATGTGGGTTCAGAAAACCAACTAAAACTAACTGAAATAATAGCCAAAATACCCTTAGTTTTAGTTTTTAAACAGCTTCTGAGAGCGTACAAAACCAGCATGAGGAGGAGATGCTTCTAGATCTTCTATCCTACAGAGTTCCTTAAGACTGGGGGGTAAAAATTGTGATCTTGTGGGAGAGTGCAATCATCCAATCTACTAAGAAACTCAAAGCAAGGGTTGAATACCAACCGTTTCCTACTTTTTAAATCCTATACCTGACAACCAGAGCATAGAAAAAAATAAAATAACTAAAACTATAATTATAACTATAACTAAACTAAAACTAAATAAAACTAAATAAACACTAGCAAACCTGGTCTAAAAACTAACTGAATTAGAAAATAAAATGTCAAAACTAACTAAAACTAAACTAAAATGAAAAATCCATAACTATAATAATGTTGCTGCTGCTGCTGCTGCTGCTGCGCTGTGATTGTACTGCCTTAACATGAGCCTGACAAAAAGGATAAGTTGACAACAACAATAAACCTCTGGGCCATCTGCAGGGCAAAGCAAGTGTCTGTCTGCAGGGAAACGGCTGCGGCATCCAAGTAAAAGCGACACAGAGAGGAAAAAAGGCAAACAAAATATATAGCGCCATGTACGGTACTGTATATTTTCCCTATGGTACCTTTAAAGGGGGAATAACACAGAGTTTGACCTTTTTAGTGTTTTTAGTACTCCCGTGTGTGTGTGTTTTTGCCCCACAAATATCTTGTTTGTTTCGGTCTTTCATATCATAATTGAAGCTTTATTGGAAACAGCTTGTTTGATGTTGGCCTCATAATGATGTCATCATCAATGCACCTGCTTTGTATAATTTCTCTTCTCCTTCAGTCTTTAGTTCCCAATTTGCATTTCCACTTTGTTTATAATGAACACTATTGATGATTTTCCAAGTTAACCCAGCCTGATTTTATCTAACATTAGTATAATAATGACTCTACTATAAAATATCCTCCATATCAGCGCTCACCACCACCTCAGAACTGTCCATAATGCAGCTAAACTGTCCATAAAGAAATGACAAGGACAAGCATTAGAAATATACAGAGCCTCTAATAGCTCATAGACGAGTAAATTAAAATTAAAAGGTTTCTCGTGCGCACAAGAAACTTTCTTTCTCGTGCGCACGAGATACTTTCTTTCTCGTGCGCACGAGATACTTTCTTTCTCGTGCGCACGAGATACTTTCTCGTGCGCACGCGAAACTTTCTCGTGCGCACGCAAAACTTTCTCGTGCGCACGCAAAACTTTCTCGTGCGCACGAGAAAGTTTCTCATGCGCACGAGAAACCTTTTAATTTTAATTTACTCGTCTATGTAGGGGCTCCGTAGAAATAAGCTTGAGGGCCATATACAATATGATATTAAGTATTAAAAACATTTATAGGTATCCATATTACAGTCTTTGCACTTTAAAGTCATTGTTTGTGGTACCTGAACAGATCACCTCCAGTCTGTCGGAGGACAAGGCAAAGTCCTTTGTTCCACACTCCCCCAGCGAAGACTCGGACCCGACGCATGTGGTTGTCACTTCCCATGCTTGCACTCGGGCCGAATCGCGAGTCAGTTCTGTGGAAACGGCGGAGCCACAGTCCAGCTCTCTACACAGCACAGCCGACGACTTCAGGTTCCAGTCGGAAGAACCGCTCGCCGGTCTCCACACTCCATAATATTTTATCTCCAGTGTACCAGCACAGCGACTTGTTCCCCCCACCAACCTGACACGAGGAGCTGCACAGAGGCAAGAGAGTATAAGCCACCCAAAAATGTCATTTTAGCGTTGTTCTTCCCACCAACCACTGAGGAACTGCACCATGAGTAAACGCCAAAAAAGTCATTTTAGCTCATCTTCCAAAGAATTTACCGGTTTGCGCGCGTTCACTTCATGCAGATGCAGGGCTGAAATATCCAGAGGTACTGAAATGTCACTTCAATACAATTACAGTATCTAGCCCCATTTCACCCAGACATATTTCTACTTGCAAAAAAAAAACTGTTTTCAATCTCACTGCTAGTTTGTACAACCATGATGTATTTAGAAAAACATCCCTCTGAGGTCCTTGAGAGGACTCACAACAGCAGGGACGTGCAACTTTTCCTATGCGTGTGTTTGCGCCCACACACGTGTCTCCCTTCGAGTCCGCACTAATGGCTAAAAACAGTGGTTTTCAACCAGCGGTCTGGTGTGTGGTCCCCAGGCTAAATGATGGACAGTTGGTGAACCAGATGTAACTCTTTGGGAGCTTAAAACATTTGAATTAGCCCAAGTATACACAAATACGGAATGTAGAAAATGTTCAAATATACATTCAAATGATTGTTCCTCAAACCACTTACATCATTGGTATAATTATTACCCAAATTTGACATCATTTGGACTTCACATATTCAATGGGTAAGGTCCTAGTGATAACAACAAGCCAAACCAAACCTGAGCAGGTGAGTCCAACCGCCTCTCTAGGTGAGCAGGTGTTTCTAGTTGAGTCTGAGGTCCTACAGTCCTGGAGAACAGACTCACTGCCTTCACACTGGAACTCTTTGGTCCACATCGGAGCCTTCCCTTCTCCATAGAGCGCCCCCTGGTGGAGCGAAGGAGCTCCACAGTTCAGCTCCCTACAGACCACTTCTGCATCCTGATGGTCAAAGTCTCCTTCACACACTGAGAGCCACGACTGGTCAGACCTCACCTCCACTCTGCCTGAACAAAAATCAGTCCCGTTCACCAGCCTCACAGACTCTGGAGGGAGAAAAAGAGATGCATCATCGGCATTTATTATATAATATCTACGCTATCACCATCTCCGTTCACAATGGTGGAGAGGGCAGGCAGGTTAGAGAGAATGCATTCTCTTTAGAATCTATACCTCGTTGTAAAAATATATGAAATACAACTTATTTGTATCGTTTAAAATTGCTTTAAAATGTTCTATTTGATTGAACTTGTCATGGTCCATAGTGTTTAGATTTTTTTAAAGGGGCATTCCACCCATTTTCAACATTTTACTGTAACTTAGAGATGTTGATGCGGACATGATAAAGTTCCCCTCATTTTGTTTCCTAAAATGGTCTGAAAGAAATCATTAACGACATCATCAAGTGGTGTTTGTGTTGTGTTAATGATTTTTCTATTCAGACCTTTTTTTCCGAGGGTCTACAAATGGAACCAAATGGACCCCGTTGATTTTTTTCAGACCTCCATTTTTAGGAAATACAGAATTGGGGGAACTTTTTTTTATCATATCCACACAACATCTCGTAAGGTATATTAAAGGTAGGGGAAGTGATTTCACTTTTGTCAGATATCACCCAAAAAAATTTTTTTTCTGTTAAAATGCTCTATTATAAGGTGTGGAAACCATATATGGAGTTTCCCCCTCCCCCACGTTAGCAGAGGAGATAATAAAAGTTCCCCAGGTGGTGGCGAATTCTCCTCCAATCAGAATCGAGCAGCAGGTTCACATAGTGTAGCTACTGTTAGGCGCCCCTATAGTGCACCAGGCTGGTACTACACCATGAATTTCAAATCACTTACCCTACCTTTAATGATATTAAAATGTTGAAAATGGGTGGAGTTCGCCTTTAAGTGAATCGTCCCAACTCCCTAATAATTATTACCTGAACAGGTCACGTTCATCGTGTAGCCGTCATAATAATAAAACTCTGACACTTGTCGTCCACACTCCCTCAGCGAGGACTCTGACCCGACGCAGCGCGACAAAGACACGGCCCACATGGACTCGGTGGTGGCAGGCGAGTTGATGACTGTGGAAACCACAGAGCCACAGTCCAGCTGTCTGCACACCACGGTGGAGACCTCCAGTCTCCACACGCCTGTGGCCTCCGCGGGTCTCCACTCGCCCTGGTGGTTGAGCTCCAGTACACCAGAACAGCCACCGGCGGCGGTGGTTCGATCCCCCGCCAGCCTGACCTCACTGGGCAGATCCGCTTCTGTATGTCACAACTTCAAAATTAATTTAAAGGGGTACTCCACTTTCAAAAAAAACTTTTGGTCATTTTATGGTCTACTCAGCCTCATGTGAACACACCAGACAGTTTATAAGTTACTCCTTTCAGTATTTAGATATTTGATGTTCATTAATCTGCCGGAACGTCCTTCTATACAAACCCATTATAACTTAAAACTCCATTTTAACCATGACAGATTATTCGAAAACAACCCATCTTTTTTCTGGTGACTGACATTGTCCTCCTAATACGTGAGAGGGCCGTGGAATTTCATTTACAGTTTTTATTTATTTTTAAAATATTGTTTTATTCATTTTGGTAGGCCTACCCAAATATGGAGGTGGTTACATTTTCCAAAACAATATTTTCAAAATAAATGAAAACGGTAGATGCAATTCCATGGCCCTCTCACGTATTAGGGGGACAATATCAGTCACCAGAAAAAAGATGGGTTGTTTTCGAATAATCTGTCATGGTTAAAATGGAGTTTTAAGTTATAATGGGTTTGTATAGGAAGGACGTTCCGGCAGATCAATGAACATCAAATATCTAAATACTGAAAGGAGTAACTTATAAACTGTCTGGTGTGTTCACATGAGGCTGAGTAGACCATAAAATGACCAAAAGTTTTTTTGAAAGTGGAGTACCCCTTTAATGCATTTTTGGTGTTCTAAGCGTTATTAGCATTACTTAGCATTGTTACCTCAGTCAAAAAAATCCTAAAAAAGGATTCCAATTGAAAAGTCCTATCAGATTTTGGAACAAATCCTTTGGATTTCCAATAAGAATCCAATAGGATTCCTATAGGACCTTATAGGAATCCTATTAGGATTTTCTTATAGGATTCCTATAGGATTTTTGGGAAAATCCTATAGGATTCTATTGGATTCCTATTGGAAATCCAATAGGGGTTGTTCCAAAAGCTCATAGCGTGCCACGGAGTGGCACAGCACAAGCTTATAGGTCGGATATTTTTGAAAATGGTGAAAATGTTTTTCAATGAGAAAATGCTCAGTGGGTTGAGTCAGTGTGCAAATGAGTCAACTGTGTAAAAGGTTTTAATCAGATCAATCAACAAAATTAATTTAATCTCATTAACCCGTTGTTTTCAATAGATGATGAGCCTATACTTGATTAAAAAATAATCTCATTAATTTTTTGCAATTAATTAATTGCATATCAATATTTCACCTAAGAGCCACTTGTGGGTCAATTAAAGAGAGTGACAAACAGTATAGTGTATGAATGAGTCAGTTTTTAAAAATCAAAATTTCGGTTGGTTACCCGGATTGGCTGCTTCTTCTATTGTGGGCGCCGGTGTGATTGGTACACCTGAAATGACAATAAAAAGAAAAAACAATGAAATTGAATACTAGTCATTCAGTAACTAATATAAACTGAAATAATTAAGGTAGTATAGACAGCATTTAAGCCTAAATTCTAAATATTTGGATGTTTGCATATAAATATGCAAATATTTTGAATTTAAGGCTTAAATCTTGCCCACCATACCTTTAAAGCAGCTCATATTTGCATGCTTGGAATTCTAACAGTATCAGCACAGTGATAGAGAGCTGAGCAGTCTCCCCTGTTCCAGAAATGGATTCGCCATTTATTTTCCTCACAGACTTTTTGAAAATGATCTATATAAAGACAATTACTCCGCGGGCCAACTCAGGTCTCAACAAATCATGACAAGACACACACAATATTATTATCATACAATATCTAATTAGCATGAAGAAAAAAACAGCAGGATACAACACATTTTGTCTCGGTTTTCTTCTTAGAAATGATGTCATCGTCCCAAAGCATCGTGTGTGTTGTCAAGATTTGCTGATACCCGAGTTGGCTTTCTCCATGGCATAATCGTCATTAAATAGATCCTTTTCAAACCAGTCGAACATACAGATCAAAATGACCATTAATCTTCTACATTCTCTAGTTAATAATTCACATGATGAATATTTTAACACTGCAGTGTGTAAACATGAACCTTTCATGTTTACGCTCTCAAAGGGTTAACCAACTATCCATCATTTAGCCTGGGGACCACCTGGAACCTCTCTCAAGGACCACTGGTTGGAAAACCACTGCTCCAGATTCAGTGTTGGGACATGTGCACTACGTAATTTAATATATTACGTAATATATTACCAAAATGCAGTAACTTGTAATATAAATATATTACTTCACAAAAACAATCTAATATATTATAATTTTCCTCCTGCATTACTGCATTACTTTCAATATTACTTTTTTGTTGAAAATAAAAAATAATATTTTTTTTAATGTGAAATTATCTTGACAACTGCATAAGTTACTTATTTTCTATAATTTGTCATCAGGTTATTTATTCAGGAGTGACGTTTTTTTCTAGTTGATTCCATATGGCTTTGATACATGTAATATTTGATTAATAGTGACACTAAATATTTAATTATATATTTTGTATTTTTTAAGTAATATGTAATAGTAATATCAATATATTACACTTGCTCAGACAGTAATATTGTAATATAATATATTGCTTTAAAATGAAGGTAATAATTAATAAGTAATACATTAACATGGTAAAGTAATATCCCCAACACTGCTCCAGATTACAACTCGTACCTGAACAGGTGAGTCCAAGAGCCTTGCTAAGTGAGCAGGTGTTTCTAGTTGAGTCTGAAGTTCCACAGTCCTGGAGAACAGTCTCGTTTCCTTCACACCGGAACTCTTTGGTCCACATCGGAGCCTTCCCTTCTCCATAGAGCGCCCCCTGGAGGACTGAAGGAGGTCCACAGCTAAGCTCCCTACAGACCACCTCTGCATCCTGCTGGTCAAAGTCTCCTTCACACACCGAGAGCCACGACTGGTCGGACTTCACCTCCACTCTGCCTGAACATGAACTAGTGCCGTTCACCAACCTCACAGAGTCTGAAGGGAAACAGAGGGAGATAGAGATGCACTATGGAGGATGCAGTTTTAACACAAGACTAAGGGGTCGTGAGGACCCCTTTTTGAGATTTTGAAGTGGATTTTCTCTGCCTGTATGATGGTCTGAAAAAGTTCCCCTTCCATGACGTTTCCTAAATATGCAATTCAAGTCATCTCTGTTTTTCTTTTCGTCTGCAACAATTTCTAAATATGAATTTAGAAATGATTCTACCTTCCATGACTGGTCATTGAGCCCCTGTGGCCACCCCCCCCCCCCCCCCCCCCCACACACACACACACACACGCACACACACTAATCCTCAAAGCACTAAAACCTGTTTTTCCAATCTTTGTCCTTCCTGGTTGGAAATTCAATTGGAATGTAAATGAGCCATTAGCTGGAACAATAGAGCTGCTCTGGGCATGGAGGTGTGATCTCTCAAGGGTAGAGAATGGGTGAGGATTTTTATGGGTCTCAGAGACCCAAGAGTCACAGTCTTAATAGGAGTATTTGCATTCCCAGTCCTGCTTGTGTTAACCAACAGTCTCTATAACCTCTAAGTCAGGGGTGTCAAACTCATTTTGAGGTGGGGGCCGCATTGGACTTTATGTGACTTCATGGGGGCCGGAGCACCGCGGTGCCAGTCACGCCGCGGTGCCAGTCACGCCGCGGTGCCAGTCACGCCGCGGTGCCAGTCGCATTAATTATTATTAATAGCTATTAATGACTTTCATTATTGGTTTTATACTTGTAGCCTAGATTAAGACATTTGCTATGAGAGATACTTTATTTATAGTGTGCCAATAAAATAGTTAAAGTAAAATTTCCAATAGTTTCTTAGCTGAAATTTGTCAATAGCTACAAAACCCATGGTTTTATGCAGACCTGCTTTTTATTGAAGTGATGGATCATCAAACATTCAAAAATAATGAATGAATAGCAATAACTAATGCTTCTAAAATACAGTATATTTTTTTAACTCCAAATTGAATTATTATTATTATTACCCATATTATTATATTTAAATAGCCAAGCTGTGATCTGAATAATCCCTCAGTTATAGACCCTCATACTGGTGAAGTAACCTGACTCCGCCAGATGGGGCAGCAGAGGGAGGAGGAGGGAATACTCTTCTCTCTGCTGCCCCATCTGGCGGACTCAGGTTACTGCTACCGAACTAGTGCTCAGAGAAGAGAACTTGGAAGCATTTCTTTAAACGATCATAACTTTTGACAGGAACGTGCTAGAGACTTACTTTTTTTTTACTTTTGATAGACTCAGACACTTTTGCTCTACAAGCCTGGGCCGGATTAAATCATTGCGCGGGCCGGATCCGGCCCGCGGGCCGTATGTTTGACACCAGTGCTCTAAGTAATAATCAGACAGACGGACGGATTAATTCACTATAGGCCAAAAAAAAACCCACACATTTGCTTGTTATTACCTGAACAGATCACCTCCAGTTGATTAGGGGAATAGTAGATATCAGAGTGAACTGTCGCACACTCCCCCAATGAAGACTCAGACCCAAGACAGGAGGATTTATACATCCATACATGTATGGCTTTATGAGTGTTATCTTCCAAATAATCCAAGTATTTAATTCGGCTTGAAAGAGCAGGGCCACAATCCAGCTGTCCGCAGACCACAGAGGACATCTCCGGGTTCCTTCTGTCGTACTCGTCGTACTCTACGTAAGGCTGGTCTCCACTCCTTTGGGTGTTGTACCTGGAGAGTGCCTGCACAGTGACTGGCTCCTCCCACCAACCTGACACCAACAGTCTCTGTACAAAGCCAAAGTAAACAGTAAATTACTAATTCATTACAAGGACAACAAATCTAAACCATACCTGGGCATTAGTCGTAATGCGGCCCTTTGGCTGACTCTGACCGGCACGTGAAAGGGTACTGTGGTTTTCAACCAGTGGTCCGGGGACCACCAGTGGTCCTTGAGCGAGTTCCAGTTAAATATGGAAAGTTGGTTAGCCAGAGGTAACTCTTTGAGTGCATAAAAATGAAACCAAATGGACCCTTGCGGGTCCATTTGGTTTCATTTTTACGTTCTCAATTAAGTTAAAATATTTGTCATGTGAATTAGCTCAAGTCTACACAACTAGAGAATGTAGAAGATTAATGGTCATTTTTGATCTGTATGTTTGACCGTTTTGATTGTGAAATCCAGCCTGGAATTGTGGACAAAAAGCAAAAGAAATCTTTTTCGTTTTGGGGTCTGTGGGACTAAAATGCCATCAAATGGTTCTGTGGCTCAAATTTTGAATAAATAAAAAAAAACAAAATGGTTGGACTTACTGTTACTTTTATATTGAAATTAAATTAATATTACGCGGACTTTAGTTCAGCCTTTAGTCTTGGCCCTCCACAATATTTTATGTATCTCATTTGGCCCCTTGGGAAAAATAATTGCCCACCCCTGGTCTAAACTAAGGCTAAAGGTTCTCTTTTACCTGAGCAGGTGAGTCCAACAGCCTTGCCAGGTGATGAGCAGGTGTTTCTAGTTGAGTCTGAGGTTCTACAGTCCAGGAGAGCAGACTCACTGCCTTCACACTGGAACTCTTTGGTCCACATTGGAGCACTCATCTCTCCATAGAGCGCCCCCTGGAGGACTGAAGGAGGTCCACAGCCAAGCTCCCTGCAGACCACCGCTGCATCCTGCTGGTCAAAGTCACCTTGACACACCGAGAGCCACGACTGATCGGACTTCACCTCCACTCTGCCTGAACATGAACTAGTGCCATTCACCAACCTCACAGACTCTGGAGAAACAGGGAGAAAAATGGGATTTCTAAGAGATACTCAGAGTTGCTCATACTTAGCACATCCCCTGTTTTCATCATGTCTAAATATAAGTGTTCCTTGATAATGTTTATTTTCCCTAGAACTGTTTTTTTTTACCTGAACAGATCACCTCCACCCTGTCACGAGCAGGTTCACTCCGCATTATAGCACAGTCCGTCAGTGAAGACTCAGACCCAAAACAATATGGTGTAATTCTCCACGTGTCTTGCCATGTAAAACCAACCCTCCTTTCTGTTGCCACGAGAGAGCCACAGCTCAGCTGTCCACACACTACGGCTGAAGACCTATGCATCCAGGCAGTCACAGACACTGGTCTCCACTCTGCCCGGTGTTTCATCTCCAGTATACCGTTACAGGGACTGGTTCCGTCCACCAACCTGACATCATCAAACTCTGAAGAGATAAGGGATAAAAAAAAGAGAATCTCAATACAGTCGTGGCTGAAAGTATTGGCAACCTTTGCACAAGTTGCACATAACATCAGGATCAACCGGAGCGGTTTGCAAAAGAAGTGTCGTCCAAACTTCCCGTAGAGAGGTGTATAGGAAGCCTACAGTATAGGAAGTGTATAGGAAGCGTTTGACAGCAGTCGTTTACTCCAAAGGTTGTGCTACCAAATATTGAATTCAAGGTGTCAATATTTTGCCATGGCAATTTCTGTCATTCTGTGTAATATATTATTTAAAAAACAATATTAAGTCATGATAAAAAAAATACAAAGTTTCTGTGCCATTATTAGTTCAATAAAGAATTTGAGACACCAAGTACTTTTGTCAATTTGTCAAGTTATTTTACAGACATTTGGAGATGTTTGGTCTTCATGTGCAAGCGTGCCAATACTTTCAGCCATAACTAAAATAAACTAAACTAAACTAAACTAAACTAAACTAAAATAAAATAAAATAAAATAAAATAAAATAAAATAAAATAAAATAAAATAAAATAAAATAAAATAAAATAAAATAAAATAAAAATAATAATAATAATAATAAAAATAAAATAAAATAAAATAAAATAAAATAAAATAAAATAACCACATTGCTCCTCCTGAATCTGAGGTTCGACTATCGGCCGGACCCTCCTTTCCAGTACCTTGGAGTAGACTTTCCCAGGGAGGCTGAGTAATGTGATGCCCCTGTAGTTGGCACACACCCTCTGGTCCCCCTTTTTAAACAGAGGGACCACCACCCCGGTCTGCCACTCCTTCGGCACTGTCCCAGACTTCCACGCGATGTTGAAGAGGCGTATCAGCCAAGACAGCCCTTCAACACCCAGAGCCTTCAGCATTTCTGGGCGGATCTCGTCAACCCCCGGAGCTTTGCCACCGTGGAGCTGCTTAACTACCTCAGTGACTTCCCTCCGGGAGATCGACGACACCCGCCCATCATCCTCAGGCTCTGCTCCTGTCAAGGAGGGTGGGTCTGATGTTACTGGGTTCAGGAGTTCCTCAAAGTGTTCCTTCCAACGCGCTACGACATCCTCATTTGAAGTCAGCAGGGTCCCATCCTTGCTGTAAACAGCTTGGATGTTTCCCCGCTTTCCCCTCCTGAGGTGTCGTACGGTCTTCCAGAACAACTTTGGTGCCGCCCGATAGTCTTTCTCCATGGATTCCCCGAACTCCTCCCACACCCGCTGCTTTGCCTCAGCTACAGCCGCAGCCGCTGACCTTCGGGCCTGTCGGTACCTTGCAACTGCGTCCGGAGACCCCCGGGATAACATATCCCGGTAGGCCTCCTTCTTCAGTCGGACGGCTTCCCTGACCTCCGCTGTCCACCAGGGAGTTCTAGGGTTGCCGCCCCTTGAGGCACCTAAGACCTTCTGGCCGCAGCTCACAGCTGCAGCTTCAGCAATGGAGGCTTTGAACATTTCCCATTCCTGTTCAATGTCCCCAACCTCCACAGGGATGCGAGAGAAGTCCAACCGGAGGCGTGAGTTGAAGTCCTTCCGGACAGGGGCCTCCTCCAGACGTTCCCAGTTCACCCGCACTACACGCTTGGGTTTGCCAGGTCTGTCCAGAGGTTTCCCCCGCCATCTAAACCAACTCACCACCAGGTGGTGATCAGTTGACAGTTCAGCCCCTCTCTTCACCCGAGTGTCCAAAACATACGGCCGCAGGTCAGCTGACACGATTACAAAATCGATCATTGACCTTTGGCCTAGGGTGCTCTGGTACCAAGTACACTTATGAGCATCCCTATGCTTGAACATGGTGTTTGTTATTGTCAGTCCATGACTAGCACAGAAGTCCAACAACAAACTACCACTCGGGTTCAGATCGGGGAGACCGTTCCTCCCAATCACGCCAGCCCAGGTATCTCTGTCGTTGCCCACGTGTGCGTTGAAGTCCCCCAGTAGGACTACGGAATCCCCCACAGGTGCCCCGTCCAGGACGCCCTGCAGGGTATCCAAGAAGGCCGGATACTCTGAACTCCTGTTCGGCGCGTACGCACAAACAACAGTCAGAGTATTCCCCCCTCCAACCCTAAGGCGGAGGGAAGCGACCCTCTTGTCCACTGGGGTAAACTCCAACGTACAGGCCCTCAGCCGGGGGCTTGTGAGTATCCCCACACCCGCCTGAGACCTCACACCCTGGGCAACTCCAGAAAAGAACAAGGTATACCCCTTGTCCAGGACTTTGGTTCCAGAACCCTTACTGTGTGTGGAGGTGAGCCCCACCAGGTCCAACCTGTAGCGCTCCACCTCCCGCACCAGCTCAGGTTCCTTCCCCACCAGCGAGGTTACGTTCCACGTCCCCATGGTCAGCCTCTGCTGCCCAGGACCGGTCCGTCCAGAACCCCTAGTGTCACTGCCACCCATCTGGCAGCGCACCCTGGCCCACGGCTTCCTGGCGCGGGTGGTGGGCCCACGCGGCGGAGAGGATGGCGTGTCCACGTGGCTTCTTCGGGCTGTGCCCGGCCGGGCTCCGTGGCAAGCCCGGCCACCAGGCGCTCCCTCCGGGCCTGGCTCCAGAGGGGGGCCCCGGGCTTCCTCCGGGCCGGGTCTCATCTCTCTCGTCTAGATTGTTCATGGGTGTTATTTGGCAAATAAACCTGGAGGCGCCCATCCCTCTCCAGGTTGGATGCAGTTTAACGTCATGCCCAGGTTTTCGTCCTGGCCGTGGAACAACTGACCAGATCTAATCTTGCAGGGATCCTGGAGAAGGCCTGGGAGTATGCCTATCCAGTCTACATGTGCTTTGTGGATTTGGAGAAGGCATATGACCGGGTCCCCCGGGAGGTCCTGTGGGAGGTGCTGAGGGAGTATGGAGTTAGGGGGTCCCTGTTGAGGGCCATCCAATCTCTGTACTCCCAAAGCGAGAGCTGTGTCCGTGTGCTCGGGAGCAAGTCGGATTCGTTTCCAGTGGGGGTTGGTCTCCGCCAGGGCTGTGCATTGTCTCCTATCCTGTTTGTGATTTTCATGGACAGGATCTCGAGGCGAAGTCGTGGTGGAGAAGGTGTTCGGCTGGGGGAGCTTAGGGTTGCATCACTGCTTTTTGCAGATGATGTGGTCCTATTGGCTCCATCAGTCGGAGACCTACAACTCTCACTGGACCGGTTCGATGCCGAGTGTACGGCGGCTGGGATGAGGATCAGCGTCTCCAAATCTGAGGCCATGGTTCTCAGCCGGAAACCGGTGGATTGTACAGTCCGGGTAGGGAATGAGGTATTACCCCAGGTGAAGGAGTTTAAGTATCTCGGGGTCTTGTTCACGAGTGAGGGGAGGATGGAGAGGGAGATCAGCCGGAGAATCGGAGCAGCAGGGGCGGTATTACAGTCGTTATACCGCACTGTTGTGACGAAAAGAGAGCTGAGCCAGAAGGCAAAGCTCTCTGTCTACCGAGCTATCTTCATCCCTACCCTCACCTATGGTCATGAAGTGTGGGTCATGACCGAAAGAACGAGGTCGCGGATACAAGCGGCCGAAATGAGTTTTCTCCGGCGGGTGGCTGGCATCTCCCTTAGAGATAGGGTGAGAAGTTCAGTCACTCGGGAGAGACTCGTAGAGCCGCTGCTCCTTCGCCTGGAAAGGAGCCAGCTGAGGTGGTTCGGGCATCTGGTTAGGATGCCACTCGAGCGCCTCCCTAGGGAGGTCCTCGGGGCACGTCCCACTGGGCGAAGACCCCGGGGTAGACCAAGGACCAGATGGAGGGATTACATGGACTCTCTGGCTTTTGATCGCCTCGGGATCCCCCAGGAGGAGGTCACCAATGTTGCTCGTGACATGGAAGTCTCGAGCTCCCTGGTGGAGCTGTTGCCCCCCGCGACCCGACCTCGGATAAGCGGAAGAAGATGGATGGATGGATGGAAAATAAAAAATAAAATAAAATAAAATAAATAAAATAAAATAAAATAAAATAAAATAAAATAAAATAAAATAAAATAAAATAAAATAAAATAAAATAAAATAAAATAAAATAAAATAGATACCTGAGCAGGTGAGTCCAACAGTTTTACCAGATGAACAGGTGCTTGCAGTTGCACCCGATGTTCTACAGTCTCTGAGAACAGACTCACTGCCTTCACACTGGAACTCTTTGGTCCACATCGGAGCCTTCCCTTCTCCATAGAGCGCCCCCTGGAGGACTGAAGGAGCCCCACAGCCGATCTCCCTACAGACCACCTCTGCATCCTGATGGTCAAAGTCACCTTCACACACCGAGAGCCACGACTGGTCAGACTTCACCTCCACTCTGCCTGAACACAGACTAGAACCATCCACCAACCTGACAGAATCTGTAGGAGAGAGAGAGAGAGAGAGAGAGAGAGAGGGAGTGCAGACACAGCAGAAGGTTTGCACGCTGTTGTGGCTGGAGAAGGATGTTGAGAAGCAGTGTTGCCAACAGCCGTAATCCAAAATGCACTAGTGGCACCTCCAAAATGCACTAGAATGCGCTTCAGCAGTGGTTTTCCGACCATTTTCATACCAGGGCCCACTATTTATTCTGCATTTTAGCCACGGAGGACCACCATTTGATGTTGAGTTTAGTCTCTCGGACTAATTTAGGAGAAATAACTGGCAAAACGTTGGTCAAAATAGCAATTATTCTACATTTTATAAATGTGTAGATTCTTGAAAATTAGGTAATACAGATGTTTCAATATAATTTAACTCTTGAGAGCGTAAAATGAAACCAAATGGACCCGTGGTTTTATTTTACGATCTCAAGAGTTACAGATCTATAAGAGTCCATTTGGTTACCAATGGTCCTTTCGAGGAAGGAAGGAGGACTCTATAATAGGAGGAAAAATAAGGAAAAAATATAGCTGCAAGCAGCAATAAAACGGGATCAAGCAAGCAGCAATAAGGAGTAAGAACAATACGCACAAATAAGCCATAGAAACATGGGAGCCTGAACTTCAGAAATACATCAGGTAATTATGGGAGCAGGGCAGGGTTTTTGAGCCCTGCCCTGACTGACTCACACATTGTAATCTGGTGTGACTGAGTGAATGATTGGTGAGCTGTGAGTGAGTGGTGAACTGAGCTATGAACTGTCATTAGTGACAACATGGCCGAATAGTGACAGTCAAACAGCCTTGCCCAGCCATGAGGCCCATAGGGCAGGTGCCTATCTCCTGTTTCTGTACTAGTGTTGTAGTCGAGACCACCTAAACCGAGACCAAGACAAGACCAAGACACCCACGGACTTGATCGAGACGAGACCGAGACGAGACTAGCACCTAGAGGGTCGAGACCAAGACGAGACCAAGACACCCACAGACTTGATCGAGACGAGATCGAGACGAGACTAGCACCTAGAGGGTCGAGTCCAAGACAAGACCAAGACCTAGAGGGGTCGAGACCAAGACAAGACCAAGACCAAGAGTGGTCAAGGCCGAGGCCAAGACCTAGAGAGGTCGAGACCAAGACCAAAACCAAAACCAAGACATCTTTTTTTTTTCTTATTTGTACAGAAGACAATCTAACTTTGTAGGCTAGGCCACGATGTTTTTAACTGAATTAGCAACTAATTACACCTCAATGGTAAAACTAGACAAAACAAAAATGAATGAGTAGGCATAATGAACCATCGCCTTACAGACAAGAACAATGAACCTACTCTCCCTTATAATGACCCACTATTATTCTATTGTAATGTGCTACTTTAATGACTGAAACAATTGCTTATGATAATTCAATTGCACATAACCATCTCCCACACAACTTTAGTGTTAATGCACATTTAACATCATTATTACAATATCAGTAGTACTGTAGGTATAGGCTACATTAGCCTATAATTAGTAGGCTTAACCATTATAATACATTTACAAAATGAAACAACTATATGTTAGCAGTGTGGTTCCAAATCCTCCTGGATCCCACTTTGAGATGAAATGGACTCTTATATAGGCCCATGTAGGTCTGCAAATCCTAGTGTACAAATGGAATCAAATGGACCAGGCAATTAGTAGTCTACGCTTTGATTTAAATTAATATTTTGGGGTCTCACAGATAGAGGAATGCCATGGTCACAGGGGTCCTCGAAATTAAACTAGTTGAGGATTTACCATTTATTTATTTATTTACCATGTATGATAAACATACATAAGCATAAGATCTTTTTGATTTAATATTGAGTATATGAGGGCAATTAAGCCACTGGAGCTATATCCAGTGGCTTAATTGATGATAGGCATCACGTAGCCTAATTAGTTCAGAACAGAACAGCTGTGTATGAAATCCCCTGACAGACAGCGCATCGAGTGTGGACATTTAGCCCTTCTATTGTGTGATAAATGCATATTATAAACGCATGACTTATATGGCAAATGAAAATATCCTTGGATATACTTGGACCACAGTTGGAATTATTGCAATCGGGTGAGCATGGCCTGAGAGTTTTTCGATTCAAATCTCAACAAAGAATCACCAAAGGTAAGAGGCAGCGCAGAGCATTAGCGCCAACTCCGTTCTCTTTAAGTGGCCTGTCCAAGCGCGGCTCTTCTACATAGACTTCTATTGAGGATCGGGACAATAGGGACAACATGCTGCACAAACCGCTCTCAAGCACTCAGTTTCTGACGCCTCAATGTCGCAGCTTTGACACTAGATGTCTTTGTACGTCTGCCTAATAAAAGTCTACGCTGCGCTCTTTTTTTTTTTTTTTTAGATCAAACTAAAGTGGCATTAGCTCATCTCCCTTCACCAACGCAATACTGTTGAACGCAGCAGTATGACAAAAGTAACTAAGTAATATTAGTAGAACATATTAATAATAACACAATAGGCGAATAGGGTGGACGTTTGGACCATTTGATTTCTTTTTGCTCAATGCTCATTCAAAGTTAAATGAACGATAGCCTTTTCTTCGAGCATCACCTTTTTATATCTCCCGTAAACTCTTTTTTTTTGATGGACTGAAGATGAATATCAATAGATTTTGGCTCAAGTCTACACAACTAGAAGATGGACAAAAGCAAAAGAAATATTTAGTTTTGGGGTCTGTGGGGCTAAAATGACCTCAAATGGTGGTCCGTGGCTCAAATAGTGAATAGCCTAAATAGTGGTCCCTGGTATCAGAAAGGTTGAAAACCCCTGGAACAGACGTCTGCCTCATTGTCTCATCCATGCTTATATTCTCTCTGTAGTTGTGTTCTGCCAGTGAGCAGCAGCAACACGTAGGCTTCTCCAGAGCCATCTAGAAGAGTTGCGACATTGAGTGGGACAGAAAACAGAGCACTTTGAAGTTGCAAATACATTGTTTTCAACGGGCAGCCGCCATTAGACCTCTCCATGGGGGTGAACGGAGATGTCGTAACTCTGTCTATACTCTAAGGCTCTGAGCTCTGCGCAGCAGCTGTCTTTATGAATGCGGCCGTCCTCGCTCCACACAATTAACTTTTCCTTCGCATTGTCTCGTCTCGGGAATGTCTCGTTGGTGAAGGAGACCCGAGACATAGACTCCGAGGTCGGGACAAGATCGAGACAAAATTATTCGAGACCAAGACGAGACCACGAGACCAATGAAGTGGAGAGCCGCGAGGTCGAGGCAAGATCAAGACAATTGATTGGCGAGAACGAGACAAGACGAAAATGACGAAAAACGTTCTCGAGATCGAGACGAGACAATGTCTCGAGAACTACAACACTATTCTGTAGCATGAGGCAGCTTGATGTACAAGTACACCCTCTGGACATGACACTAGTATGACACAGGGTCTTACCCCCAATCCAACCCTTGATGTTGAGTGCCAAGCAGGGAGGCATTGGGAATCGAACCCCGGCCTCCCAGTCTCAGGGCGGACACTCTAACCACAAGGCCACTGAGTTGGTGAATGAGTAAATGATTGGTGAGCTGTGAGTGAGTGGTGAACTGAGCTGTGAACTGTCATTAGTGACAACATGGCCGAATAGTGACAAAACACAACATGGCCGAATGGTGACAACCACCATTACATTGAGTTTTACCCTGGGTTACACATAGAACCATGAACTTAGATGTAGAAGACCACATGAGATTGTGCATGATTGACTCATATTACTAGGTGTCCGTGCCGGGATTTGAACCCAGGAACTCTCATTTCCAAGTTATGCGCTCTACCAATGAGGCTACCCAACAGACACAAGACGTACTGGAAACAACACACACATTCAATGGACTGCTTGGTAAATGGTAAATGGTGCATTTATATAGCGCCTTTATCCAAGGCGCTTTACATAGATTGTGCATCACATTCACCCATTCACACACACATTCATACACTGATGGCAGTGGGACAGGGACACATCGACACTAACTCTGCAGGAGCCCGGGATCGAACCGGCAACCTTGTGGTTACCATCCAGTTACTCTACCTCTGAGCCACTACCGCTCCTTAAATATGCACAAATAAGCCATAGAAACATGGAAGAAATACATCATGTGATTGTGGAAACAGCAGGGTTTTTGGAGACTCAGACTTTGTATTGTCAGCAGTGGGACTTGAACCCTCAATCTTGTGTTCCGAAGTCAGGCACCCTACCGACTGAGCTATCCAGGCACAATGATTTGCTTAGTTGTTGTCATCAATGAAACAACCCAACAACACGCCACCAAGCAGTAAGCAATATGAACAATATGCACAATTCAGCAGTCCGAGGGTGGAGCTTAGTGGTCAAAGTGACAAATGGAAACAAGTTCCACATGCTTATTCCTCTCACACAATCTGGCACAATGTACTTGCTCCAGTGTTGCCAGAGAGAAACAAGCAGAAGAAGACTCTTCACAAACGAGCAACTTTCATTGGCTTATAAAAACGTCATTTTTTGATGAAAACAAATTTGCTTCTGAAGTTTTGTCCGGATGGGGCCAAAGTTCTCATGTAGCAGGTGTCATGCAAATTGATCAAAAATCCAGGCATAAAATCAGGCATGAGCATTTTTCAAACTGCTTAAAATGGCAGACACTCTGGGGGTGGAGCTTACCAGTCGAAATTACAGATGTGTTCCACATGAATCAAGGAACATGTAGAAACAAGTCCCATGATTTTAAGCCAAACGAAGCCTGAGTTATGCTTGTTCAAATGTTTCAGTTTCAAAGAATTGCTATAGCGCCCCCATTTGAGCGATTGGAGCAAGACTGGTTTTAGTGCTATTTGGCATCCCCCTCTACCAAACTGTAAAATCTCATAAACAGATTACTTTGCATGTGTAGATTAGGGATAATAGAAGAATTTTCACAAACAAGCAATTTTCATTGGCTCGTAAAAACATCATTTTTTTCACTGAAAACAAAATTCACACCCATTTCATGTTTGTATGGCTTCAAAGTTCATGTGTAGGTCATTGTTATGCATTTTGATCAAAGATTGTAGGAGAAGAGACATTTTAACTGTTTTACATATAATTCAAGATGGCGGTTCATCTAAAGGTCAGAGGTGAAAAGTCAGAATACAAAAGTTGTTTGACATAAGCAGACGCATAAGTGAATATAAGTTACATTTCTGAGAGTCGAGCAGTTCATGAGTTATGAGTGTTTAAAGTTTGCAATTTCAGTTGAGTGCTATAGCGCCACCATTTGACCAGTGGTCACAGGCTTCGCATCATCACCGTTTGGCATCACCCTCTACCAGATTACCAATTTTCGCGAAAACCGACTGCACGGTTCAGCCAGAACAGCTATTTTTGGCGGAAGAAGAAGAAGGAGAAGGAAAAAAGAGACAGAAACAAGAAGGGATCAAGTCCACTTCGTGGACTGCTTGATCCCTTAACGAGGGTTTATCTCTGGCGCCTGTCAACCAATGGAGGCTTCATCGCCCGTGACGCGAAGCCGCACCCTCCATGGCATTTATATTAGTTGCAACACACACATGCATAAAGCTAAAGCTCTGACTCAGAGAGTTTTCTGTTTTCAGTGATGAAATGCTGTTGGTTTAGTGGTGACACAGCTGTAGTTAGTTAGCAGCAGTAGTAGTGTTTCATATCATTTTAAATATAAGCACATATCTTGGATTGTTTTGCATGCCATCATGTTAGGTGGGGCAGTCTGGGCAATTAGGTGGGCAGCCTGGGCAATTAGGTGGGCATCCCCCCTCCCCCCCCATGCCCATGCCTAGATCCGCCCCTGCAGCCCATGTTGCACCATTGTATGTCCTACCTGAACAGGTCACATCCAGTCGTTTAGTAGACGTTTGAGCTCTGCGGGTCGACATTTTTTCACAAGCACGCCCCACACAGTTAGCTCTATATTTCCAAAGTGGCTGAGAGTCGGAGCCGGAACCCGTCTCCACCGAAACAGCGGAGCCGCAGTCCAACTGCCTGCACAACGCCGAGGCGTTGGACCATGTCCAGCGGTCATACAGGGCTGGTCTCCACTCTCGCTGGTGATTCACCTGCAGTCTACCAGTACAGGGACCTGCTCCTCCCACCAACCTGACACCATCCACCTCTGTGCAGAAACAAGACAGCAAGAGAAAAAATAAAATCACACCTTGTGTGAAATGAAGTGGTGCCACTGTGTGGTGTTCTCTGGGCTGGGGGGTCCTCCAAACTTGCAAACCCTCAGGAATGTGCCAGACGTTAGTAATTTTAACTTAATTGTGAAAGCTAACTCTGATTACAAGCAGCAACAAACATGAAAGATATACAATTATACAATCGCAAAGTACATTGGGGCGGCAGTGGCTCTGGGGTAGAGTCACCGGATGGTAACCGCAAGGTTGCCGGTTCGATCCCGGACTCCTGCAGAGTTAGTTGTCCAAGTGTCCTTGAGCAACCCCTAATTAACCCCTAATTGCTTCTGATGTTCTGGCTGTGCCTTGCATGGTTTCCACTGCCATCAGGTGTATGAATGTGTGTGTGAATGGGTGAATGTGATACACAAGCTATGTAAAGCGCCTTGGATAACGGCGCTATATAAATGCCCCATTTACCTTATACAATGGCATAACGGCAACCCTGTATTAGTGGTGTATAGTCGCTCTGAAATTGCCGTTCGAGCCTCGGACGCCAATTTCGGGGCGAGCTTCGAACCTTCTTCGCTACTAAAAAAAAAAATGAAATAATAAAAAGCAGCATGTTGCCCCCGCCCACTGTCACTGTCACTATATTTAGCTTTTTTCCAGACGCCAGACCAGACCCCAACCAACCAGGCCCCAACCAAATGGACCCGTAACGTCCATTTGGTTTCATTGTAGTGCATTAATTTCATTCTAATGCATTCTAGAGCGTTTTGGAAGTCACACTAGCGCAATTTGTATTTTGGCAGTTGGCAACACTGCTGGTCAGATCAGCGCGCAAGGCTATAGAGTAGCCCTAGGCAGAGTTACGCAAACTCTGTTCACGTCATGGAGCCAGTCTAATGGCGGCTCTCCTACATAGACTTCTATAGAGAATGGGACACCTTCATTGAAAACAATGCATTTCCAACTCCAGTTTGTCCCTATTCAGGTTGCATTGAACAACGCCGCCTAAGCGCCGAGTTTCTGACCCCTCAATGTCGCAACTGTTCTACTAGTTGGGAAGAAAAGTTAATAAATAAATACGAATGGTTCGGGATCATTAATATTCGTTCGCGTGACGACCTTAACGAGCGAGTGGTTCGAATCCCGAGCTTCGGTATACAGCCTTACGCTGTATACAATGGCAATGCCATGGCAACGGTACTAGAAAACACCAGATCCCACACAGCTCCCAGGCGTTAAGAGATAATATCATATGATGGAATTATTGCTACGCAGCCTTTCAAAAACATAAGACAAAATGCAGCTGCACAGACATGAAATACTAATCCAGCTAAGCACGTTGTGTTTTTACCTGGGCAGGTAAGTCCGACGGCCTTGTCGGGTGAGCACGTGGTTCTAGTCGAGTCTGAGACCCTACAGTCCGCGAGAGCAGACTCTCCGCCCTCACACTGGAAGTCTTTGGTCCACATCGGTGCTTGTTCTTTCGCGTTGCCATAGAGCGCCCCCCGGAGGGTCGAAGGAGACCCACAGCCAAGCTGTCTGCAGACCACCTCTGCATCCTGCTGGTCAAAGTCACCTTCACACACCGAGAGCCACGACTGGTCAGACTTCACCTCCACTCTGCCTGAACACGAACTAGTGCCGTTCACCAACCTCACAGAGTCTGGAGAGAGAGAAGAAATACATCCATTATCGCATTCTGAACTGAAACATAATTCAAAGATTCAGGCCACATTTTCTTTTTTTTTAATATATATATAATTTTTTATCCCACGATTTTGTATCCCATTTTTTCACCCAGTGCCAATTCCTAATGTGATCCTGGGCTCTACACACCCTCCACCAACCTGGGGAGGCAGCGGACTGGCCTCATGCTTCCTTCAATGCATGAGGAGTCCAAGCTGCCTTCTTTTCACCTGACAGGGGGGAGTTTCCCTGGTTGGACGTAGTGCGTCGAAGGAACACGTTATTCCAACCAGTTCCTGTCCCCTCCATCAGGCGCCCCAGCTGGCCAGGGGGAGGCAGTTTAGAGTCCAGGATTACAGCATGTTTTTGTGAGGGTATCAACCCTAGGGGACACGGGGAGAACATGCAAACTCCACACAGAAAGGCCCTTTCGCCAACCCCGCCTCGGGTATGGGTACTGATGACGCGGAGGAGCAGACACACCGCCAGCACCCACAGCAGCGCCCCTAGCGGGAATCGAACCCAGGACCTTCTAGCTGTGAGGCGACAGCACTAACCACTGTGCCACCGTGCCCCACATTTTCACTATTTTCTAAAATATGTTTCAATAACTAAAAGCAATGCCAATGATGCTAATTAATGCTAAGTAATGTTAATATTGCTAAGTAACAATAATGCTAAGTATTGTTAATAATGCTAATAATGTTAATTGATTCTAATAATGCTGAGTATGTAATGCTGGTTATGCTAATTATTGCTAAGTGTTGTCAATAATGCTATTGACAGTAGCACTATTGACAATGGGGACATTATCAATAATGCATTATTCAATAATAATTTTTTTTCACTTTTGGCGGGACAATGTTCCCGCCAAAAGTGAGCTATGGTTGTAATGTGTAAAGAGATGCGAGGACAGGCATCAACCGGGCAGCGAGGGACAGTGCATCAACCGTCGACTGCAAAGACTGCTGTCATTTCCTCTTGTTACCTGAACAGACCACCACCAGTGATACGGGGGACGTGGTGGAGGGTATGGTTCCACACTCGCTCAGCGAAAAGCCGGCCCCGACACAGGGGGCTCTGAAACTCCACACCAGCGGAGACGTCGAGCCGGACCGCTTCTCTTCCGAAACGACGGAGCCGCAGTCCAGCAGCCTGCACACGGCCGACGACGAATCCGTGTTCCAGTTCCAATCGTCGGACGGTCTCCACTCCCCCTGGTGTTTGACCTCCACTGTGCCCATACAGTGGCTGCTTCCTCCCACCAGCCTGACATCATCAGACTCTGTACAGATAGATACATACAGATAATGAGCTGCATTACTATGGTATAACTTTCTAATAAAATGCCAAAACAAAAGCTTAATTTTTTCTTTTTTTACGTGAGCAGGTGAGTCCGACAGCGCTGTCGGGTGAGCAGGTGTGTCGAGTCGAGAGTGACGTCCTGCATTTCCGCAACAGAGACTCGCTGCCTTCGCACTGGAACTCTTTGGTCCACATCGGAGCCTTCCCTGCTCCATAGAGCGCCCCCTGGAAGACTGAAGGATTCGCACAGTCGAGTTCCCTACAGACCACCTCTGCATCCTGCTGGTCAAAGTCTCCTTCACACACCGAGAGCCACGACTGGTCAGACTTCACCTCCACTCTGCCTGAACACAGACTAGACCCGTTCACCAACCTCACAGAGTCTGGAGGGAGAGAGAGAGAGAGAGAGAGAGAGAGAGAGAGAGAGAGAGAGAGAGAGAGAGAGAGAGAGAGAGAGAGAGAGAGAGAGAGAGAGAGAGAGAGAGAGAGAGAGAGAGAGAGCACAGCAATATTCAACATATTGGAATATTATTTATTTAGCTTTTCAAAAATCCTAATGGCTTTAAGTGATTTTTGGCGGGAACACCTTTTGGTGTTCTAAGCTTTATTAGCATAATTATCACTACTTAGTATTCTTTAGCAGTATTAGCATTATCACCATCATTGATATTACATTAGCATTACTTAGCATTATTAGCCTTACTTAATTAGCATTACCAATACTTAGCATTACCAGCATTACTTACTTACCATTATTAGCATTATTAGTATTACTTTGCATTATTAGCACTATTAACGACACTTAGCATTGTTAGCATTATTAACAGCACTTAGCATTAGCATTACTTAGCATTATTAGCATTACATAGCATCATTCGCATTACTTTAGTTATTGAAATATATTATTTTTGAAAATGGTGAAATGTGCCGCAAATGTGGCGAATATTTATCAGTTCAGAATAGAATAATCCTCTACCAACTAGCACGCCGATTTACCCTTATTTTGAAGCTCCGCAGGCGGTTGCGCCGAGAGACTACCGTAGTACCGCCATTGTTGTCTTACCTGAACAGATCAGCTGCCGTCTCAGAACGGTGGTTTCGTGGTGCTTCGTTGTGCACTCTGTCAGCGAAGACTCCGACCCGACGCACGAGGATCCTTGGATCCGCCACACGGGATGAAAACCGCCGCTGCCGGTCTTTTCGTCCGAAGCGGCGCCGCCACAGTTCAGCTGTCGACACACGACGGCCGACAACTCCCGGTTCCACTCGGACAAACCGTCCACCATTCGCCACTCTCCCTTGTGTCGCATCTCCAGCTCGCCGTTGCAGCGACTGCTTCCTCCCACCAACCTGACAGCGTCGTACTCTGGTTCGGGGCAAGAGGGCAAGCAGGGAAAAAAAAAAAAAAAAAAAAACAATAATAGTTTGTGATAAAAATACTCAACAAAACCAAAAAGCGTGGTTTGTCTTTCACCTCAGTGGTTTTCAACCAGTGGTCCGGGGACCACCAGTGGTCCTTGAGAGGGTTACCAGGTGGCCCCCCAGCTAAGTTGGTTAACCAGATGAAAAGTGGGTGATAACCAGATGCAACTCTTGAGAGCGTAAAAACGAAAACAAATTAACCCTTGTGGGTTTCCTGTTTACACTCACAATAGTTAAAATATTCACCATCTAAATTAGCCCACCTAAGTTTACACAATTAGAGCATGTAGAAGAATGTTCATTTTTGATATGGTTGACTGTTTTGTTCGCGAAAAACCAGCCTGGAATGGTGGACAACAGCAAAATAAAGCTTTAGTTTGGGGTCTGTGGGGTGAAAAATGTCATTAAATTGTGTTCCGTGGCTCAAATGCTGAATAAATAATGGGTATCAAAAAGGAAGAAAACCACTGTTTTACCTTGACAGGTGAGTCTCACAGCCCCGAGGTCAGGGGAGCAGGCGGTTCTTCTAGTTGAGTCTGAGGTTCTACAGTCCTGGAGAACGTTCTCGTTTCCTTCACACCGGAACTCTTTGGTCCACATTTGAGCATTCGTTTCTCCATAGAGCGCCCCCTGGAGGACTGAAGGAGGTCCGCAGCCAAGTTCCCTGCAGACCACCTCTGCATCCTGCTGGTCAAAGTCACCTTCACACACCGAGAGCCACGACTGGTCGGATTTCACCTCCACTCTGCCTGAACATGAACTAGCGCCGTTCACCAACCTCACAGAGTCTGGAGAGAGAGAGTGAGGGGTGGGGGTAAATCCTAATTAATTTACAACCCCAATTCCCCCCCAAAAAAGTTGGGACGTTGTGTAAAATGTAAATAATAAATGTAAGTAAATTCAGTCATACACCACAAAGACAATATATTTAATGTTCAAACTGATAAACTTAGTTTTTTGAAGGAAAAACATTTGGGACGCCTTCAAAAAAAATGTTGGGACAGGGGTGCGTTTACCACTGCTTTACATAACCTTTCCTTCTAACAAAACTCAATAAATGTTTGGGAACTGAGGACACTAATTTTCGAAGGTTTGTAGGCGGAATTCTTTACCATTCTTGCTTGATTCTTTACCATTCTTGTATGACATAAGTTCAACATTTCGGGGTCTTAAAGGAATTCTTTACCATTCTTGCTTGATTCTTTACCATTCTTGTATGACATAAGTTCAACATTTCGGGGTCTTGAATGTCATAATTTTTTCTTCATAATGCGCCATACACTTCAAAGTCTGGACTGCAGGCAGGTCAGTCTGGTGGCCGCACTCTTTTACTATGACCGTGAAATGAAATTTGGTTGAACAACGGACCACTGGTTGAAAACCACTGGTCGAGAACATGTACATTCATTATGCAACACACAGAACATACAGGGCATCTGCAAATTGCCTTTTTCATGAGCTTTTCGATGCCAAATCCTCATGTACTACAGAAGAAACGGACACATGTGCCAGAAGGTGCGACCGGTGTGGATGCCATTACCCGAACAGATCACCTCCAGTGTGCCGTGATCCCTAGCCGTCTCCGTTATGCCACATTCCCTCAGCGATGACTCAGCACCGTCACAGGAAGATCGAATCCTCCAACCATTACTCCAATTAAAAATAATAATTAAACAATCACACACACAGACAGTGCAGACGGACAGACAGACAGGTAGAGAGACAACCAGACAGACATACATTACAGGTAACTCACAAGCTAGAAAATATGAAATATAGGACAGATCTGTCTTGAGCATGTGAATGGAGATTTTATGCAACAATTTGTGGGGTGCTATAACAGGCCGTTCTAGAGAATGCGGGGCAGAGGTTCATTGTTGGCATCCGGGGAGTGAGTGAGTGAGTGAGTGAGTGAGTGAGTGAGTGAGTGAGTGAGTGAGTGAGTGAGTGAGTGAGTGAGTGAGTGTATGTGTGTGTGCTCAAAGTTTGGCAAGGACCGCAGTTTGCCGCAGTTTGCCGTTCGCAGACGGACGCTGTGTGTGTGTGTGTGTGTGTGTGTGTGTGTGTGTGTGTGTGTGTGTGTGTGTGTGTGTGTGTGTGTGTGTGTGTGTGTGTGTGTGTGTGTGTGTGTGCGCGCACACACGCACTAGTCAAGTATACCTTGACCGGCCGTGAATTCTTCTTGTAGAAGTGGCAGAGCCACAGTTCAGCTGTCTGCACACTACGGCGGACGACTTCAGGTTCCATTCGGACATTGCCTTCCATGGAGACTGACCATACGCTGGGCCCCACATTCCCTGGTGTTTCATCTCCAGTATACCATTGCAGGGACTGGTTCCTCTTACCAGCCTGACATCGTTGGGTTCTGTGCAGAGACAAGCAATCAATAGGCGTGTGCAAAAAAAAAAACGATTCGCCAATACATCACAATTCTTAATGCCTTGATATCCATATTGAATCGCCAGGTTCAAAATAGATTTTTTTTTTAATGATTATGTAGACCTATTCATTAATTTGTTCATGTCAGAAAGACTGAACTAAAATTGCTTTAAACTGTTCTAGTTGATTGAACTGGTCATGGCCCATATATTGTTCAGAATTCCACCCATTTTAAACATTTTACTGTACTGTAATTTACTCTATGATGACATCATCAAGTCGCGTTTGTGTTGTGTTTGTTAATGCTTTTTCTTTTCGGACCTTTTTTCTCGATGGGTCCATTTGGTTCCATTTGTACACTCAGAAAAAATCTTGAAAATGGGTGGAATCCCCTTGTTCTCGTATAATAAAAGCACAGTCATTTGTGGGGAAAAAATGCAATATATCGATATACACTCAACAAAAATATAAACGCAACACTTGTTTTTGCTCCCATTTTTCAGGGAATGGACTTAAAGCCCTAAAATTCATTCCAGATATACAATATAACCATTTCTCTCAAACACTGTTCACAAATCTGCCTAAATGTGTGATATTGAGCACTTCTGCTTCGTTAAGATAATCCATCCCACCTCACAGGTGTGCCACATTAAGATGCAGATTTGACATCATGATTAGTGCACAGGTGTACCTCAGACTCTCCACAATAAAAAGACACCCTGAAATGTGCAATTTTCTTTTGCCGTGTTGAGTATGGGCCTCCGAACCAGTCAGTATCTGGTTTGACCACCATTTGCCTCATGCAGTGCAACACATCTTCTTCGCATAGAGTTTATCAGATTGTCAATTGTGGCCTGTGGAATGTTGGTCCACTCCTCTTCAATGGCTATGTGAAGTTGCTGGATATTACTGGGAACTGGTATGCGCTGTCGAAATGGTAATAATGTGGTAATATTGTGTTATTACCATTAATACAGTGTGTACCAGTTACCAGTGTTTGAGAGAAATGGTTATATTGTATATCTGGAATGAATTTTAGGGCTTTAAGTCCATCCCCTGAAAAATGGGAGCAAAAACAAAAGTGTTGTGTTTATATTTTTGTTGAGTTTATATCAAATCGAATCGCAGCATAACTAAGAATCACAATTTAAATCGATTCAGGAACCTAATTGTCAATATTGTATTGTATCGTGAGTTAAGTGAATCATCCCACTCCGAGCAATCAATATCTAAAAGTAATATAATCTCATGGGGAAATAGCTATCGAAACTAAAGGGTTGTTTATGTTCGACCTGAACAGGTGAGCTCTACAGTCTTGGCAGGTGGTAAGCAAGTGTTTCCCATTGAGATGCTGCAGTCCTGGAGAACAGACTCGTTGCCTTCACACTGGAACTCTTTGGCCCACATCGGAGACTTCCCCTCTCCATAGAGCGCCCCCTGGAGGACTGAAGGAGGCCCACAGCCGATCTCCCTACAGACCACCTCTGCATCCTGCTGGTCAAAGTCACCTTCACACACTGAGAGCCATGACTGGTCAGACTTCACCTCCACTCTACCTGAACATGAACTAGTGCCGTTCACCAACCTCACAGAGTCTGGAGAGAGAGAAAGAGAGAGAGAGCATCATTCATTTTCCACCGAAATGACAAACATTCCTACTTTGTCAACATGTACTTTGCTGTTTACCTGAACAGATCAGCTCCAGTCTGTCATCAGTGTAATCTGAAGGTCTGAAGGTTCCACACTCCCCCAGTGAAGACTCGGACCCATCGCACGAAGACCGGAACGTCCACACGGGTAGATGTTCAGAACGTTTCCTGATCACCGCGGAGACGGCCGAGCCACAGCCCAGCTGTCTGCACGCCACGGCGGAGGTCCTCAGGTTCCAGTGTGGGGAGTGGGGGACCACCCGTCTCCACTCTCCCCGGTGTTTCAGCTCCAATGTACCACCGCAGTGACTGGAGCCTCCCACCAACCTGACGGAATCCGACTCTATGCAGATGATGTGGAAATAATACAGTCAACGTACAGTCACCAGCGACCGGGGGCGTGTTTGCCATTAGGCAGACTAGGCAGTTGCCTGTGGCGCCATGAGGGGAGGGAGGGGGGGGGGCACCGGGGCCACCACCAGACATGCTTTAAAATGATCCCAGGCTAATAAGCCTCATATGGGTAAATGCATTATAATTGTCCTCTACAACTAGAATTGAACATTTAAAACTCCACTATAACAAGAATTTTAAACAATGGTAAACTCACCAACATAGCAGCTGTAGGAAAAGGTTGCATTATCCTCTTTGCCTGCAAATCTTTGTGCCATAAAAAGCCACCGAAGACATGTTATGAGCTACTTTCTGGCCACAATATTCCACAAGCAACAACACCAAGCTGCCATCTTCACTTTTCAATGGCACATCGCTCGGTGTTGTTGCCTTGTGGAATATTTTGGACAGAAAGTAGCGGTGACATAACATGTCCACGGTGGATTTTTATGGAATAAAAGCTTTGCAAATAGAAAGAGGATAATTCAAACTTTCCCTACAGATGCAATGTTAGATGCAATGTAAGTTTAATGTTGTTTACTCAAGCAAATTACAGGATGAAAATTCTTGTTATAGGGGAGTCAATGGATCGTATTGCAACTCTAAATTTAGCCCAATTATAAAATAATCCAGAGTTGCATTGCGGCCAGGCTAAAGGCAAATAAATGGCGGGGAACATCTGATCTGTCTATATGCCAATCATTCAAATGTTACCTGAGCAAGTGAGTCCAACAGTCTTCTCAGGTGAGCAGGTGCCTCTAGTTGAGTCTGAGGTTCTACAGTCTGGAAGAACAGACTCATTTCCTTCACACTGGAACTCTTTGGTCCACATCGGAGCCTTCCCTTCTCCATAGAGCGCCCCCTGGAGGACTGAAGGAGGTCCACATCCAAGCTGCCTGCAGACCACCTCTGCATCCTGCTGGTCAAAGTCTCCTTCACACACCGAGAGCCACGACCGGTCAGACTTCACCTCCACTCTGCCTGAACACACACTGGCGCCATTTACCAACCTCACAGAGTCTGGAGAGAGAGAGAGAGAGAGAGAGAGAGAGAGAGAGAGAGAGAGAGAGATGCCATTCACATTGTTTTTTATTGAATATAGCATTAGCAAGCAATAGATTTTTTTTTGTTTATTGGTGAGTTGGATCGTTATTATTTTAATAAACATGACCAACATGAAATCCAAAGTTTCAAAACATCCGTTTGTTATGTAGGTCTAAGGAGTTAACTATGTATTCAAACAGCAAGGAAAATGTTGCAATTAAACATACATTAGCGCCATTCATGTAAGACAAGCCAATGGTATCATCATGTAATTATTAAGTACATTTGCTTAAAAGGAACCCTATTCCTATTGAGCACATAGAATAAGCTCTTCAATTTAAAAATAGTGTTTTTTTTATGTTTTTGCCGCCACTTGACTGTGCCTGTCACATGACCTGTCACAGTGATGACGTCACAGAACTTTAACCCAATATACAGTAAATTTCTGCCCTTTGAGAATCGCTGATCTACAAGGTCAGATTGTGACGTGATGAGACGTATTGAGAGCTTGAACATCGCCTACTTTCAAAAGACTTTGTACAGATTTTGAACTCATCAAACGGGACATTCTGCAAATATGACTACTTTGACTGCAACGTATTAGTACATACATTTTGAAACGGATACGTTTACAGTACTCTTTACATCTGAGTAATTCATCCACCCACGGGGGGATGTAACATTTCCCAATTGGGTGGGCAGGAGAAAATGGTATGGGGGCGGCTTCATCGCCTGTGTTGCTTCGCGCCACGGGCGATGAAGCCGCACCCATACCATTTTCAGTTACAGGACTTTTATTAGGCATTAAGTAAAGCATCAATAATAACATAGGTTGTTGAAGTTGCAACAGACACGCAGCATGCATAAAGCTAAAGGTCTGACTCAGAGAGTTTTCTGTTTTCAATGATGAAATGCTGTTGGTTTAGTGGTGACACAGATGTAGTTAGTTAGTAGCTGTAGTAGTGTTTCAGATCATTTTAAAATTAAATATAAGCACTTTAATTTGAAATATCTTGGGTTGTTTTGCATGCCATCATGTTTGGTGGGGCAGACTGGGCATTTATGCCCATGCCTAGATCTGCCCCTGCATCCACCACTGGTCATTGTGGAAGGAAGTCGTCCTTTTTTGTTACCTGAACAGATGATCTCCAGTCGGGGTGGCACCCCGAATGAGCCTTCATAGGACTCCAGTTTCCCACACTTCCTCACCGACGTCTCAGATCCGTCACAGGGCGACTCTAACCTCCACATGGGGGATTGAAGAAGACCGTAGGTCCTTTCCATCGACGCGGCAGAGCCGCAGCCCAGCTGCTTACACACCACAGCCGACGCGTTCCGGTTAAAGTGGGACGAGGCACGCACCGGTCTCACCTTCCCCTCGTGTTTTATCTCCAGTGTACCGGCACAGGGGCTGGGTCCTCCCACCAACCTGACATCTAGACAAGAGTCCAAAGGAAGGAGCATTCAGGGATTTGGGCAGTGTTGGGAATATTACTTTACCTTGTTAATATATTACTTATTAATTATTACCTTCATTTTAAAGCAATATATTATATTACAATATTACTGTCTGAGCAAGTGTAATATATTAATATTACTATTACATATTACTTTAAACAACTTTTTACAAAATTTACCTAACACAGGAGTTAAATGTATTCCTTGAATTTATGGAAGCCAGTAACTAATTTGATGACAAATTATAGAAAATAAATAATTATTTAACTTCTGCAGTTGTCAAGATAATTTCATAAGAACACTCGCAACGAAACAGATTGACAGAAAGTAATACAGAAAGTAATGCAGTAATGTAGAAAGAAAAGTATAATATATTAGATTTTTTTTTGTTCAGTAATATATTTATATTACAAGTTACTGCATTTTGTAATATATTATGTAATATATTAAGTTACGTAGTGCACATGTCCCAACACTGGATTTGGGTGAATGCTCTGGTAACAAGATGTGAACAGGTACACGTTCCACAGTGGGGGAAATTGCAACAGCACATCAAACAGCCGTTTGAGCCAGATTTGTTAGCTGTTTAGATCACAGCCTGCAAATCTCATATTGTACTGTGTGTCAATGGGATTTGCAAGTGGATGTGGCTGTTTGTTTTCACTGTTTTCCCTGTTTTCATTGCATCTCCAAAGGCTTCACAGACACCGATAAAATCGCAGAAAATCACAGAAAATCCACTGGATGTTAAAAGGATCCCTGGCTAATAAGAAAAATATGCCTTAAAACACTATACTTGCCTCCTATAACTAATACATGCGGATAAAAACACCCTCAATACTTTATTTCTTTCATAAATAGTAAATCTTTCACTCAATAGGAGGTGCTCCTGTCACAGGATGATGATGTCACATGAGCATGTTCATCCATATATTCTATAGATCTAGATCACATGTGACATCATCATCCTGCGCCAGGAGCAGTTCCTGTTGAGTGAAATATTCTCTATTTATGAAAGAGATAAGATGCCATTGGTGTTTTTATTTGTTTATTTTAGTTATATAGGGACAGTATAATGTTTTAAAGGTAGGGGAAGTGATTTCACTTTTGTCAGATATCACCCAAAAATATTTTTTTTCTGTTAAAATGCTCTATTATAAGGTGTGGAAACCACATATGGAGTTTCCCCCTCCCCCACGTTAGCAGAGGAGCTAATAAAAGGTCCCCAGGTCACCACAATTCTCCTCCAATCAGGAGAGAGCAGCAGGTTCACATAGTGTAGCTACTTTTGGGGGCCCCTAGTGCACCAGGCTGGTACTACACCATGAATTTCAAATCACTTCCCCTACCTTTAAGCAATGTTTAACTTATTAGACAGGGATCCCTTTAAACGTTTATTTATTTGGGGTGAAATTGAGGCCATGAAAAACTAAACGAAAGATACATTTCACTGTAACACATTGCTTTTCGTGGAGCAAACGGAATTACTTTTAAAATTAAGCAACTGGTAACTGTAACAAGTTCCCTTAAGTAACTGACCCAACATTGTTGGGTCAGTTACTGACAAAGTGTAGTTATACAACTACAATTTTTCTTTTACCTGAACAGGTGAGTCCAACAGCCTTGCCAGGTGAGCAGGTGTTTCTAGTAGAGTCTGAGACTCCGCATTCCAGGAGAGCAGACTCACTGCCTTCACACTGGAACTCTTTGGTCCACATCGGAGCTTTCCCTTCTCCATAGAGCGCCCCCTGGAGGACTGAAGGAGGTCCACAGTCCAGCTCCCTACAGACCACCTCTGCATCCTGCTGGTCAAAGTCTCCTTCACACACCGAGAGCCACGACTGATGATCGGACTTCACCTCGAGCATTCCTGAACACGAACTATCACCGTTCACCAATCTTACAGCCTCTAGAAAGAAAGAGAGGGGGACAAAGAATATAGTTGTATTATTGTTTTAATTGTGTCCTGCCCCTCGATTCGAGTTTCTGACACCAGCTTATACAGTAGTTCCTGACACCAGATTATAGATGCAGCAATATTCTAGCCTTTGACGCTAGATTCTACAGTAGTTTCCGACACTAGAGTCTAGTTATTGACACCTAAATTATAGTTTCTGATGTTATAATCTAGTTACTGACACTAGATTCGCATTCTAGTTTTGGATTTTGGCAGTTGGCAACACTGGACGGGCGGACGGACGGAGTAACAGGCACTAAAGTATATTGTGGCTCAGTTACCTGAACAGTTCACTTCCACTTTCCTGTAGAGCTCATAAGACTTCCTTACTCCACACTCTCTCAGTGAAGACTCCGAGCCGTCGCACGGAGATGCAACGCGCCAAGCAATTTTAGGTGCATCAGGACTCCTCCTGATGCCTTCCATGGCGATAACGGAGCCACAGTCCAGCTGTCTGCACACGACAGCAGACATGGGCAGGGTCCAGTCACGTTCAGCGGCTGCTCTCCACTCTCCCTGCTCTTTCACCTCCACTGTGCCGGCACAGGGACCGCTTCCCCCCACCAACCTGACGTCATCGGACTCTGCCAAGGGAAAAGAGCAGTGCAAATTGGACAAAGTAGTGAACACTGTATGGTCGCGTTCAGCGTCTCGAGGATGTCCCAACACCAGGGGTGTAGTGGAGGGAGGGCATTTTTGGGGCAAAAGTAGGCCTCTGTTTTTTGTCTTGTCATTTAGTTTTATGGATACAATTATAGCCTAGCTCAGCCCTGAATCGGCACCTTAAAAATACTAGCTTATTTTTTTCCCTGTGATTCAAGGACTGGCTTCCCTGCCTTTGGGGCCGTTTGTGCCGGTTGGAAATCCAATCCCAGCACCTGATTGGCCAACAGCCCTGTCACTCACTTCGACCCCAACATTGTCGTGGGACCCCAACGCCCGAACAACCAATCACCATTAAGGCTGCTGCTTTGATAACGCCCATCCCAGAAACTGCTGTGGTAGAGAGGGACTTCAGTCTGAATAATGAAGTGAAACGAAATGATAATTCAGACTGAGGTCAGGCTAATACAATTACGCATTGTAAACAAATCTTTCTCAATATGCTATACTTGTTTTAATAGCGTGTCTGTGTGTGTTGCGCAGGTGCACGCAAATGCGCATGCAAATGCAAGTGTGCATGCACGTGTCTTAAAGGGGAATTCCACTCATTTTCAATATTTTACTATGTCATCAATATACCTCAGAGTGGACCCACTAGGGTCCATTTGGTTCACATTTGCACACTCTCAGAAAAAAAAGTGAAAGAGGTGTCCCCCCACTTCTAAAAGCCCCACTACAACACTGCCCAACATATGTGGATGTAGTCAAGAAAAAGCGCAAAGCATCATCTGAGAATTACCTCGTAAAATAACAAACCAAAAGTACAGTATAGTATCGACTTTTTACCTGAGCAGGTGAGTCCGACAGTCTTGTCAGGCGAACAAGTGCCTCTGGTTGGGACTGAGGTTCTACAGTCCAGGAGAGCAGACTCATTGCCTTCACACTGGAACTCTTTGGTCCACATTGGAGACTTCCCTTCTCCATAGAGCGCCCCCTGGAGGACTGAAGGAGCCCCACAGCCGATCTCCCTACAGACCACCTCTGCATCCTGCTGGTCAAAGTCCCTTTCACACACCGAGAGCCACGACTGGTCAGACCTCACCTCCACTCTGCCTGAACACAAACTAGGACCATCCACCAACCTGACAAAGTCTGGGGCAGAGAGAGAGAGAGAGAGAGAGAGAGAGAGAGAGAGAGAGAGAGAATACCAAAAAAAGACTGAAAAAACTGCCCTATAGAGTCATTAGGGAATTTAAGTTTCCGTCTCTAGGCCTTGGACACGACGAGAACGGTAGGCGTGGTCCGTCGCAGTTGCAGCAGAAGCCCAACATAGTTCAGAAACCAAGCGACGCCGACGGGATCCACCTCTTCCACTGGTGTCTCTGGTTTCCATGGTGAGGCTCCTCTACAGCGTAGCTCTCATCCAATAACACGACGCCAAAAGCCGCGTTCTGCTGTCCGAGGAGAGGGTCGGACGGCCGCGAGGATTATATATCGAGCACAGAGCGATTCATTACTGGCGTCGTTCTACCAATCTTAAATAGGCTAATGATAAAGGACAACCAGAACCCACTAGACCAGGGGTTTTCAACCGGTGGTCCGGGGACCACCAGTGGTCCTTGAGAAGGTTCCAGGTGGTCCCCAGGCTAAAAGATGGAAAGTTGGTTAACCAGATGTAACTCTTGAGAGTGTAAAAATGCAACCAAATGGACCCTTGCGGGTCCATTTGGTTTCATTTTCACACTCTCAAGAGTTAAAATATTCATCATCTGTATTAGCACTATTTAATCAAGAAGTCTACACTGTTTTGTTTGCAAAATCCAGCCTGGAATTGTGAACAAAACCAAAAAGAATTCTTTAGTTTTAGGTCTTTGGGGCTAAAATGTCATCAAACGGGGGTCCGCGGCTCAAATGCTGAATAAATGGTGGTCCCTGGTGTCAAAAAGGTTGAAAACCCCTGCATAGACTCCCAAGTTACACTAGTCGAATTACAGAAGAAGAAGAAGTTTAAACCAAGGCAGGCCGCAGTGAAATGAATTACTACAATTACTACATTCTCCAGTTGTGTATACTTGGTCTAATTCAGATGATGAATATTTTCTCTAGTATCTCTAGTATCTCTGCTTAAGTTTTTGTGGCCACTAGGGGGCACCAACGTATTTTTTTTTATGAAGTATTTATTTTATCCCCCACAGCATAACGCTGTGTATACTAGGCTCTGAATAGTTATACATACAGATATGGGCTATGGATCAGAGTTTCATCTTTCTGAGCTCACAAAGCTACAGCAATAACTGAACCATGTGGTATGACTAGAGCTGTCAATCGATTAAGAAATTTAATCGTGATTAATCGCATGATTGCCCATAGTTAATCTTTGATTAATCGCCATTTAATCGCATATTTTTATGAGTTCTAGATATACCTTAAATGAGTGTTTTTCAAGAATATTCATATCAAGGTCAATTATTTATTCTGCATTTGAGCCACAGACCACCATTTGATGACATTTATTTTGACTTCCAGACCTAAATTAAAGAATTTGTCAACAATATCATTAGGAACGAACATGCACATTTTGTAAAAAGTTCTCTACATTCTCTTATTGTGTAGACTTATTTTAAAGTAACTTAACTGATGCAGATATTTAAAAATTGTTCACCTGCATTTGGCGAAATTGAACCAAATGGACCCACTTGGCCTTTGGTTTTACTTTGAGTTAATCTTGCACTAAAAAAAATAATCGAGTTATCTCACGGCTGAGTTTATACCAATGATGCATAGAGTACACTCGTTTTACTAGTACGGGCAGCAACTCTGTGACAGATGAAGACTTGGTGTTGCTGCAGCAGCAGACAGGAGCTCAGCTCCCTGCACACCGCTTAACCATTTTGACCAGCATTGAAAGCCTGTCCATTCTCCGTTGCTTAGTAACCGTCGCTAACGCGCTATTGGCCCAGAATTGGCTGGGGTGGGACTTAGCCAGGGGCGGATTGGCACATATTTTCCCACCGGGACAATTTTGCCTTTGCCAGGCCACTGGTTAACCAGATGTAACTCTTTGAGAGCGGGTCCATTTGGTTTCATTTTTACACCCTCAAGAGTTAAAATATTCATGTGAATTAGCCCAACTTAGTCTACACAACTAGAGAATGTAGAAGATCTCTCCTACTTGAAGGCTCTGGTGTAGGACACCTTTTCTTTTTTGGAAAAAAAAAAAAAAAAAAAAAAAAAACTGTCCAGGCCACTAGGTGGCGCAGGCCACCGGGAAAACTCCCTGTACTCCAGATGGCCAATCCGTCCCTGGACTTAGCGAAGAGCTAATTGAGCTGTGGTTTTGCGTTATACCTGAACAGGTGACGTTCAGCCTGTCGCGGGACCCGTCGTTCCACTCGGCGGGCGACGTTCTGCACTCCCTCAGCGAAGACGCAGAATCAAAACACGTCGGGCTGAAAGTCCAGATGGGCCGAGACGTGGGAGCCGAGGCCGTCGCCGTGGAAACGGCGGAGCCACAGTCCAGCAGTCCACACAGCGCCGCCGCCGTCCTCAGGCGCCAGCCGGACGGGACCCTCACCGGCCTCACCATTGCCAGCTGTCTGACCTCCAGGCTGGCGGACTCGACCTTCAGCGGTCTCCACAGTCTCTGGTGTCTGATCTCCAGGGTGCCGTCGCAGCGACTGGCTCCACCCACCAACCTGACCTCTTTGGAATCTGCAGAGAGTAGGCGGATTATGAAATGATGGGCCCTGGGCCACCACCAGCCAAAGAGCCCCCCCTACACCAGAGGATTTTTCTGCCTGGCAAGGTGGCATGATGGTTTAGGACTTTTGGGGCTATTTTAGTGACACAAAATTAGTAAACCCATTGTTAATAAGGACCGTGTGCATCAGCGTTATTCACTTTTACCCCTTTTTTAGGTGGGCTCTGAGCTTGAGCCTCTTAGCGATCACGCGTACACTCAAGCTCATGGGCCCCCCTAGCTCAGGGGCCCCTGGGCCTGGGCCCAACGTGCCCGTTGGATAATCCTTCCCTGCGTAGGGAAGGCAATAATCCTTCCCAGTGTAGAGGGGCGAGAGTAAGCTTATTCCATTGTGTCCTGACCAGATTCTAGTTTCTGATGCTAGATTCTAGTTCCTCATGCCAGATTCTAGTCCCCTCATGCCAGATTCTAGTCCCCTAGATTCTAGTTCCTCTCAGTAGACTGTAGTTTCTGAAGTTAGATTCCAGTTTCTGACACTAGATTCTAGTTCCCGACACTAGATTCTAGTCCATGACACTAAATTCCAGTTTGTGACACTAAATTCTAGTCCCTGGCGTGAGATTCTAGTTTTTCTGGAAAAATCTCTTTCTGTGTCAGTGATGCTTGACATATTTCATAGGAAGGACCCCCAGAAATATCTATGATTTAGCTGCAGAACCTCATCTAAAAACATGTTGTTCTAGGGATCTCCCAGAAGCTAAGACTTGAGTTAAAAATGTTCGCTTCCGAAATAATATTCAAAGATTTGCACCACATTTTCACAATTTTTCAAAAATAGCAGAACTACAAGCTTGTTGATCTGCTATTTTTCAACAGCTAAAATACCAAAACGCGCTCAGTACACAAAGGGTCAAAAGGGGAATTCCACCCATTTTCAACATTCTATTGCTGCATTTGAGCCTCGGACCACCATTTGATGACATTTTAGTCCCACAGACCCTAAAAAAAGTAAAGATTACTTTTGCTTTTGTCCACAATTCCAGGCTGGATTTGGGAGGCTAAGATGATGAATTTTTGAGAGCGTAAAAATGAAACCAGATGGACCCTTTCATTTTTTCCCCGGATCACCAGTTGAAAACCTCTGTAATGTCATTAATATACCTTAGAGGTGCTGGACATGATTAAAAAAAAAAAAAAAAAAAACTTTCCCCGATTCTGTGTTTCCTAGAAATGGAGGTCTGAAGAAAATCATTAACATGGTAAAACACATCTTGATGGCATCATCAAGATGTATTTCACCATGCTAATGGACTTCTTTAGACGCTTCTTTTTTCTTTTATTTTTTCTCTTTGAGAGAAACCTCACCTCACCTCCACTCTATTGGCTCGTTATGTATCCGCTGGAGACTGCATGCTGTGCGGTGATTGGCTAAAACGCTGCAAGCGAAACAGCTGTAGCATCAAAGTAGAAGCAACGTAGAGGCAGAACGGGCAAAGAAATATACTGAAGATATACATCTATTTTGATTTTTGCCTAGAACGTTGCCATCTATTAGCTTTAACTCCCCAAGGACGATAAAACGGCTTGTAAACAAGGTAAACAAGGTTGTTTACAGATGCCATGAACGTAGAGACGAACTTCGTTTGACTCGGAGTATGAAGTGAAGTGACTCAGAGTATGTATGATCCAAGGTGAAGCCTTAAAAGAAAAACTACAACACGGTGAAACTCCTTCACCGCGAGTCACTTCACCTTGGAGTATGACTGAGCCTTTATCCTATCAAAACAATCTTCTAGATGGCCACTGTCGTAAACACGTCTATACTTAACTAGCTCTGTGTCGTAACTGTCAGGGCTTGACACTAACACTTGCCCACTTGCCCGGGGCAAGTAAAAAAAAATGGTCGGGCAAGTGAAGACTGCTACCTGGTTGCCCGATCGGGCAAGTGTGCAACTTGAAAAACTGGATTTGGGAAACAAAACAGGCAAATTAACATACACATCAAAATGACCTAATCTTCGACATTCTCTAGTTGTGTAGACCTGGGCTAATTAAGATGATGAATTTTAACTCTTGAGAGTGTAAAAATGAAACCAAATGGACCCGCAAGGGTCCATTTGGTTTCATTTTTACGTTCTCAAGAGTTACACCTGGTTAACAAACTTAACTGGGGACCACCTGGAACCCTCTCAGGCACCACTGTTGGCAGTGTTGGGACATATTACTAATATATTAGCAATATATTACTGATAATCAATGGCAAATATTACTTTCCGAAGTAATATTTCCCAACACTGACTGTTGGTCCCTGGACCACCTGTTGAAACCCCCTGGTTTAAAGTTTACAAATTTACAATATATTTTTGGGGGGCAAGTGACCATGACCTGAGGGCAAGTAGAACCTGACTTACACTTGCCCGATTGGCAAGTGCCTCAGAGACCTTAGTGTCAACCCCTGAATCTAATTGAAACGTACTGTAAATCTCCTACGCTGCATAATAAAAAATGCAAAACACGAATCCAAACCGTGACGTTTCTCTTTACCCGAGCAGGTGAGTCCAACAGCCTCTCTAGGTAAGTAGGTGCCTCTAGTTGAGTCTGAGGTCCTACAGTCCTGGAGAACAGTCTCGTTTCCTTCACACTGGAACTCTTTGGTCCACATCGGAGCCTTCCCTTCTCCATAGAGCGCCCCCTGGAGGACTGAAGGAGGTCCACAGTCCAGCTCCCTACAGACCACCTCTGCATCCTGATGGTCAAAGTCTCCTTCACACACCGAGAGCCACGACTGGTCAGACTTCACCTCCACTCTGCCTGAACACAGACTTGACCCATTCACCAACCTGACAGAATCTGGAGAGAGAGAGAGAGAGAGAGAGAGAGAGAGAGAGAGAGAGAGAGAGAGAGAGAGAGAGAGAGAGAGAGTCAAAAACAAAGTGAGCCCCTGTTTCCCATTGACCTAATATGTGGCTTTCTTTTGTCTCTTTTCCTTTTGTAGATGTTTTTTTAACAGGGCTGTTGAAAATTTTAATCAGATTAATAACAGCTTCAAAATGAATTTAATCGTGATAATCATGATTAAATCAATGTCCAAAATGCTCCATGTTTTCATGTGCAGGATTTGAACAATTAATAAAGAAAAATAATCTGGGAAGAAAAAGATAATTTATTAATTTGTGCATGTCAGAAAGACTGACTGACGGTTATTTGGCTACATTGAAGTGTATGATCGAACTTTCATGGTATAAATTGTTTAGAATTGCTTTAAAATGCTGCAGTTGATTGTACCATTTTCAGGGTCCAAATGAAAGATGTCCGATATTATCGGCCTATATAAACATAGATATCGTATCGTGTCGCGAGGTAAGTGAATCGTGGTCTGGTTTCAAAAAATGAACCGGTATGTATTGTGTAATGTTCATGATATTTACATTGGAATGAATGAGCCCTGGGTTGGAAAGTGTCATAGCCTTGGGTGGACACTGGGGAGAGGGCAGGGCTTACTGAAAAGTATGCTATGCTATAGAGATGCGCAGTGACGTCACCGCCCCGGTTCCGGAAGTCTTTTCCCAATTCATTTTTCTCATAGACTTTTCGAAAATAATTTATATCAAGACGATTACGCCGCGGACAAAGCCAACTCGAGTCGTGACGAATCATGATGACACACACAAACTTTTGGGACAATAAAATAATTTCTAAGATAAAAAACGAAACAAAAAGTCTTGTATCATGCCGTTTTCTACTTCTTCCCAATTATATATTATATGACGATATTGTGTTTGTTGTCATGATTTGTCACGACCTGAGTTGGCTTTGGCCGCGGCGTAATCGTCTTGATATAAATTATTTTCGAAAAGTCTATGAGAAAAATGAATGGGGAAAAGACTTCCGGAACAGGGGCGGTGACGTCACTGCGCAGCTCTATTGCTTTGTGCCCTTGTCCGGCGGCTTGCAGTGAGTTGAATTGTATTTTTCTTTTTTGTACCCATTTTGTGATGTAAGCCTACTATACTGTATATATATTTTTTAGAACCATGCAAGTGATATACAGCACTGGTTTTCAACCTTTTGCATACCTGGGCCCAATATTTATCCTGCATTTTAGCCACGGAGGACCACCATTTGAGTTTGAGTTTAGTCTCTTGGACCCAAAACTAAGGATCTTCAAGTTTTTTTGTCCGCAATTTAGGAGAGATACAGTAACTGGCCAAAATGTTGGTCTAAATACCGATTCTTCTTGAAAAAATAAGTAATTCGGATGTTTAAATATAATTTAAGTCTTGAGTGCCAAATGGAGCCAAATGGACCCTTGCGGGTCCATTTGGTTTCATTTTCACACTCTCAAGAGTTAAAATATTAATCAATATTAATCAATATTAATTAGCACAACTTAATTAATAAGTTTACACAGTTTTGTTGGCAAAATACAGCCTGGAATTGTGGACAAGACGAAAAGAATTCTTTAATTTTAGGTCTTTGGTGTGAAAATGTAATCAAATGGTGGTCCGCGTGGCTCAAATGCTGAATAAATGGTGGTCCCTGGAGTCAAAAAGCTGATATACACTACTATTACAGACACACAGACAGAACCTTTACCCGAACAGGTCACACTCTGTCTGCCTTTGGGCCTATTTGGGAGGCCGCTTTCATAATGCTTGCCACAGTCCCTCAGCGAAGCCTCGGAGCCGTCGCAGGCGGCGTGAACGTCCCACGTCCTTTGATTCGTGTACGCCTGTGTCTCGGGCGGGACCGTCGCCGTGGAAACGACAGAGCCGCAGCCCAGCTGCCTGCACACCACGGCCGCCGACTCCAGGCTCCAGTGGTAGGCGTACGCGGGCAGGAGCTTACGGTTGCCTTCTACTTTCGCCTCCAGGATCCCAGCACAGCGATGGTCTCCTCCGACCAACCTGAAATCTGCACAAATACATTCAGTGAACTCCTCAATTAAATTCAAAATCTGTCTGGAGCCGCATTTTTTTTTTCCCTGAGAGTGTCCAAATGTGAACCAAATGGACCCTGGCGGGTCCATTTGGTTCCATTTGCACACTATCAGAAAAAAAAAGGTACTCAAAGAAAAATCATTAACATGGTGAAACACAACCTTTCTTCAGAAATGGAGTTTCTAAAAAAAAAAAAAAAAAAATAGTTTTACAGAACTCCATTTCTAGTCCACACAACATCTCTAAGGTATATTAATGACATAGTAAACTGAGTAAACCTTTGAAAATGGGTGGTTCAGATTGAAAGCTCCACCTCTGATAACTGCTGGGCTTTTTTGACATGGCCAAGTGCTACTTTAACTGGCAACTGTCAGACAGCGCAACGCGTTTTGGGTGACTGAAATGTTTATATTATTTTGGTGCGGATCACCCCAGTGTGTGTATGTAATAATGCTACAGCCACTGAGCCACTAGGGCTGTGTTCTAGAGCCCAGTGTGTATGTAATAATGCTACAGGGAGCCACTAGGGCTGTGTTCTAGAGCCTCAGTGTGTATGTAATAATGCTACAGCCACTGAGCCACTAGGGCTGTGTTCTAGAGCCCAGTGTGTATGTAATAATGCTACAGCCAGGGAGCCACTAGGGCTGTGTTCTAGAGCCCAGTGTGTGTATGTAATAATGCTACAGCCACTGAGCCACTAGGGCTGTGTTCTAGAGCCCAGTGTGTATATGTAATAATGCTACAGCCACTGAGCCACTAGGGCTGTGTTCTAGAGCCCAGTGTGTATGTAATAATGCTACAGCCACTGAGCCACTAGGGCTGTGTTCTAGAGCCCAGTGTGTGTATGTAATAATGCTACAGCTACTGAGCCACTAGGGCTGTGTTCTAGAGCCCAGTGTGTCTGTAATAATGCTACATCCAGGGAGCCACTAGGGCTGTGTTCTAGAGCCCAGTGTGTATGTAATAATGCTACAGCCACTGAGCCACTAGGGCTGTGTTCTAGAGCCCAGTGTGTATGTAATAATGCTACAGCCAGGGAGCCACTAGGGCTGTGTTCTAGAGCCCAGTGTGTATGTAATAATGCTACATCCAGGGAGCCACTAGGGCTGTGTTCTAGAGCCCCAGTGTGTATGTAATAATGCTACAGCCAGGGAGCCACTAGGGCTGTGTTCTAGAGCCCAGTGTGTGTATGTAATAATGCTACAGCCACTGAACCACTAGGGCTGTGTTCTAGAGCCCAGTGTGTATGTAATAATGCTACAGCCACTGAGCCACTAGGGCTGTGTTCTAGAGCCCAGTGTGTATGTAATAATGCTACAGCCAGGGAGCCACTAGGGCTGTGTTCTAGAGCCCAGTGTGTATGTAATAATGCTACAGCCACTGAGCCACTAGGGCTGTGTTCTAGAGCCCAGTGTGTATGTAATAATGCTACAGCCAGGGAGCCACTAGGGCTGTGTTCTAGAGCCCAGTGTGTATGTAATAATGCTACAGCCAGGGAGCCACTAGGGCTGTGTTCTAGAGCCCAGTGTGTATGTAATAATGCTACAGCCACTGAGCCACTAGGGCTGTGTTCTAGAGCCCAGTGTGTATGTAATAATGCTACAGGGAGCCACTAGGGCTGTGTTCTAGAGCCCAGTGTGTATGTAATAATGCTACAGCCACTGAGCCACTAGGGCTGTGTTCTAGAGCCCAGTGTGTATGTAATAATGCTACAGCCAGGGAGCCACTAGGGCTGTGTTCTAGAGCCGCATGCGGCTCCTGAGCCGCAGGTTGCTGACCCCTGGGTTATCCTGTTGTCTGCTTATCACTCCAAAAGTTGTTTTAGGCTTTGTTTTATTAGCTAGCTCACCACCTTAGGAAGTCCTTTAAGTGGTGATTGCACTACAAAACCCAGAAAACACTTTACTAACTATAATTGATACACTGCAAAAAAGGCAGTCTCTTGAGTGTAAAAGTACTAGAAACAAGCAAAATAATCTGTCCGTGAGGTAAGTGAATTGTACTTGGTAAGAATTCTTGTAATTAGAAATATGTTCTAAAAACAAGGTTAATCTCATACAATTTTCTCTTGGTTAGTATATCCTTATTAAAACAAGAGCAATCATACTTTAATTCTAGATCTAGGATTACTAGACTTGCTTAGTTCAGATTTTTTTGCACTGTAAATGATAAAAGATATAACTTCAAATTAATTTACCTCTGAATGAGCCCTGCATGGAAACAGTGAAATGTGAACATTATTTGTTCCCTTAAAGTAGACACCTTAAGCTGTCTTTGGACACCATTCATTTGCACAAATTCACAACAGAGGATTTTCTATTCAATTATTTTGTTACTATTGAGCCTAATGGGAGCGAGCCTGGCTTTTCTGCTAATCTGAGTTAGTATTTCTTATGGGAGAGTCTGTCTTTTACCTAGACAGGTTAGTTCAACAGTCTTGCCAGGTGAGCAGCTGCTTCTTCTAGTCGCGTCTGAGGTTCTACAGTCCATGAGAACCGACTCGTTGCCTTCACACTGGAACTCTTTGGTCCACGTCGGAGCCCTCGACACTTCTCCATAGAGCGCCCCCTGGAGGACCGAGGGATCCCCACAGTCCAGCTCCCTGCAGACCACCTCTGCATCCTGCCGGTCAAAGTCTCCTTCACACACCGAGAGCCACGACTGGTCAGACTTCACCTCCACTCTGCCTGAACACGAACTAGTGCCGTTCACCAACCTCACAGAGTCTGGGGCAGAGAGAGAGAGAGAGAGAGAGAGAGAGAGAGAGAGAGAGAGAGAGAGAGAGAGAGAGAGAGAGAGAGAGAGAGAGAGAGAGAGAGAGAGAGAGAGATGGCCTAGATCCCTTAACTTCTTTGTCTTTATAAAGTATTTTTTAAAAAAATATTTTTTTAATAGTTAAAATGGCCAGACTGCACGTTGAACTATTCCAAAAAGTTTTTTTTTTTAAGGTGGAATGCCATGAATATTTTTCTGCCCTAAAACATGATCATCAGGTATTCATGTTACATGAAAAGATTTTTTCCCCAAAAAGTGTACAGTGTTTGTTAAACTGTCATTTTTATGATTCCACCCTACCAGTTCATTAAGTATGCCTGGTTTGCCTGGTGGGTGGTGATGGGTGGAGATCCACCTGAACTGAAGCCACACCCACAGCTTTAGTTGCATGATAAAGGGGGAGGAGTTAGGGGAGGGGCTGAGCATGTGATGTCACTATATTGAAGTTTTTTTTTTTTTCATTGGCACGTTTGGCTGGAAAGGTTCAGCCAGCAGCTAGTAAGTAAGTAAGTAAAGTTTATTTATATAGCACCTTTCATAGAGAGGACTCACAAAGTGCTGTACAATATAAAATAAAACCAGATAAAAGAACAAAGAGAGACAGTGCAATACAATAGAGCTCAGGCATAAGTGTATACATGTACACATACATACACCTACCTACCTACACATATATATATATATATATATATATATATATACACCCATATATGCATAATACACCTACATACACATAAAATGAGAGATAAAAAGAATAAAATAAAAACATAAAATCGAAATAGAATAGCAATAGGCAAAAGATAAAACAAGAGAACCGGTTTGTGCAAAATCATGTACTACCAGTTTGGCCAACAAATGCTTGTGCAAATAAGTGCGTTTTTAGGCATTTTTTAAAAATGTCCACGGAGGGAGCAAATCTAAGGGCTGGAGGTAGGGAGTTCCACAGTTTGGCTGCTGTAGCCTGAAAAGCCTTGTCGCCTTTGGTCCTCAGTCTGGTGGAGGGCGGATCCACTAGTCCCTGCGCTGCTGATCTAAGGGACCTACCAGGGATGTAACGGGGTACAAGCTCAGTCAGATACCCTGGAGCCTGATCGTTTAAAGCTCTGAAAGTAAGGACCAAAACCTTGAAATGGATTCTGTAATGAACCGGGAGCCAGTGTAAGGAAAACAGAACTGGAGTGATGTGACAACGCCTATTTGACCTAGTTAGTAATCTGGCAGCTGAGTTTTGTATAAGTTGTAAGCGATCTATGGAGGATTTATTTAAACAGGTGAAAAGCGAGTTACAGTAGTCCAGGCGGGATGAAATGAATGCATGAATGATGAGTTCTAGTTCTGAATGTGACACTATGGATCGAAGCTTGGCAATGTTTCTGAGATGGAAAAGACAGGTCCGGGTAATTGATTTAATGTGGGTGTCAAAATGCATAGATTGGTCAAAATTTACACCAAGATTCCTGAGGTTGGGACGTACGTTCGATTTGAGGGGGCCTATGCAGTCGATTACTTTGGGAACAATAGAATCAGGGGCAACAATGAGAACTTCTGTTTTATCATTATTTAACTGGAGGAAGTTGTTTCCCATCCAAGCCTTAATGGCAGATATGCAGTCAAATAGCACATTAAAATTAAAATCAGCTGGGCATTGGGTGTTAAAAGAATAGTAGAGCTGGATGTCATCGGCATAAAAATGGTAAGAGATATTTTTAAAAGAGCTAATTAGATGACCTAGGGGTAGCATGTAAAGGGAGAACAGGGTCGGAGCTAGCACGGAGCCTTGGGGCACTCCACATGAGAGGGGGACAGAGTCAGAGACATGGGGGCCCACCGTGACTGAAAAAGTTCTGCCTGTAAGGTAGGAGGAGAACCAGTCGAGAGCTTTACCCATCACACCGACTTGGTCCCGGAGCCTATTTATTAAAACAGTATGGTCTATGGTGTCAAAAGCGGCACTCAGGTCCAACAGAACCAGAATTGTCCCTCTCCCGGCGTCTGATGCCATCATAAGGTCATTGGTCACTCTTAAAAGCGCTGTCTCTGTGGAGTGCATAGGTCTAAAACCGGACTGGAATTTGTCTAAAATATTATTTTGATTTAAAACTGTTAAAAGCTGTTCAGCAACAATCTTTTCTAAAATTTTGGACATGAGGGGGAGCTTTGAAATAGGCCGGTAGCTGCTAGGTAGGGCTGGATCCAAGCCTGACTTTTTTAAAAGTGGCTGGACGGTGGCATGTTTGAAATAAAGGGGCACCTGACCAGATACAAGGGAGAGGTTAATGATGTTGAGCAGTGATGGACCTATGGAGTTGAAGACGTCAGTCAATATGGGGGTTGGGATGACATCTAGTGGACAGGTTGAGAAATTCATGCTGCTGATAGTCTTTGATAAGTGATGGAGGGTGATGGGTGAAAACGTGTGGAGGATAGGTTGCTGATGACTGTTTGGGGCTATATGAGAGGACTGAGTAGAGGGAATGATACCTGCTCGAATGTCCGTAACCTTATTTACAAAAAACAGAAGAAAGTCATTGCAATCTTTTGCAGAGAAGACGTGAGGGTTAGGAGTTTGCGGACAGACAATGTTGTTGATGGTGTCGAAAAGTACTTTTGGGTTGCGTTTGCTAGATGAGATTAGATTTCTAAAATAAGTAGCTCGTGCATTCTTTACAGCAAGATTAAAATGACTTAAAAGTGACTTTAGGCAGAGACGGTGAGTCTCTAGTTTGGTGGATTTCCATAGGCGCTCAGCCTTTCTACAATCCCGTCTAAGACGGCGAGTTACATCACTCATCCAAGGGGTTTTATTTAAGGTGCGGGCAGTGTGGGTTTTAAAAGGTGCAACTGTGTCTAAAATATTGGTGCAGTGCGAGTTAAAAGCATGGACTAAAACATCGACATCAGCAGTGACATTTGGGGGCTGTTGAATAGCGCTTTGGTTAAACGCGGCAGAAAACTTTGTGGCTGATGTGTCGTTTATAAAGCGTGAACGCTTTGTGCGTGGTCCAGCCGGGCAGTCAATAGTAAAAGATACATTAAAAGACAGAGATTTGTGGTCCGAAATGGTATTATCATCGATAACAATAGTGTCTATGTCTAAACCAAAACTAAAAACGAGATCGAGGGTGTTGCCTTTGTTGTGCGTGGGCCCCGTGACGTGATGTACCAAGTTAAAAGATTCAGTGATGCTCAGGAAGTTCATAGCGGGAAGGTCTGTGGGCTTGTTTGTATGATAATTAAAATCTCCAAGTAATACAAATCTTTCTAACTTTATAATGGAAGTTAAAAGGTCACTAAAATCCGATAAAAACGAGCTGCTGAAACCAGGAGGACGATATATTAAAATACAGTAAAATGGGTCAGTGCGCCCAACTTTTGTAATTAGCAGTTCAAAAGTGCTGTAGGTGACGGGGCTCACTGCCCGAGGAGAAAAACAGTCTCTACATATAGTAGCCAAGCCACCTCCAATATTTGACCCGGCTGGCCTGGAGGAGGAGGTGAAAGAGCATCCTGGTGGGCACAGCTCTATGAGTGACGCAAAGTCTTCTGCTCTTTGCCATGTTTCAGTAATGCAGAAAATGTCCAGGCTGTTTGCTGTAAAAAAGTTATTTAAAATAAATGTTTTATGGGTGATGGAACGTGCGTTTAGTAGGGCCATTTTAATAGTTTTGGGGGGAACTGGATGTGAAAGCGGATGTGGCTGAAGTGGTGTAATATTTTTGAGATTTGCTCCTAAATGCCTGCTTCTAGCTGATGGGGTTGGTGATGATCTTCTAGTGGAAATAATGACTGGGATGGAGGATGAGGAGGCTATGTGAATAGGAGTCAATTGGCGGAAGGAACCCTAAATACAAAGGGAAGACATCATTGCACATAAAAACACACACAAAGGGGTCTATTTACAGACTGTCAACACTTAAACATGTACAAAATTGGAAAAAATACAAAAATCTCAGCACCTCCTCCTTTAAAGTAGTAAAAGGGGATAAGGGGTTTGGGATAAGGGGTCCTAAGCTAAAGCACTTATTTAGGACCCAGGAGCCAACCATACTGCTGAGCCTCTTTGGCTTCTAAGTAAAGAAAATAAAAGAAAATGTGTTATTTTATGAGGAGATATCATTAGTGAGCAGGTGTTTTGGACAATAGGCAGTTTAAGCATTGACTCTTTCAACAGTCTTTCATAAAGAAAGCAGAAAATGTAAACAGCCATATTTTACGTTCTCTAAAATATATAAAATATCAACCTGGGTTGAAAAAACAAAAAGTTGTCCTTCAACACTACCAACATCCTTAGCGATCATGCCACATTATGGGACAAAATGAAAAACCACCGACTCCCCCAACACCAAGCATTTGTACAGCAACGTTTCATAGTAACATGAAAGCATGAAATCAAAAGGAGCATGCAGGGCTTGACACTAACACTTGCCCGCTTGCCCGGGGCAAGTAAAAAAAAATGGTGGGGCAAGTGAAGACTGCTACCTGGTTGCCCGATCGGGCAAGTGTGCAACTTAGTGCACTATAACACAACACAAGATAAATTTGTCTTAAGGTGGTCATTGCGACCTGGGCTAATTAAGATGATGAATTTTAACTCTTGAGAGTGTAAAAATGAAACCAAATGGACCCGCGAGGGTCCATTTGGTTTCATTTTTACGTTCTCAAGAGTTACATCTGGTTAACCAACTTAGCTGGGGACCACCTGGAACCCTCTCAGGGACCATGTGTTGAAAACCCCTGGTTTAAAGCACCCAAGTAGGAAGTAAACGTAAATGCAAAATTTACAATATATTTTTGGGGGGCAAGTGACCATGACCTGAGGGCAAGTAGAACCTGACTTGCACTTGCCCGATGGGCAAGTGCCTCGGAGACCTTAGTGTCAACCCCTGGCATGAATGACCTCTCTAAATGCGAACGCAGGAATGAGAATGGCCTTACCTTCTGCCCTCTGTGAGTTGAGCGTGTGCACCCATATGAACAGGAACCAGCTGTGGGTCAGTATCTCACGCATGTTGTGTTCTTTTAACAGCCCATTTAGCTATTTTTTGGTGGGAACATCGTTTGGGGTGTTCTAAGCTTTATTCACATAATTATCATTGTTTAGCATTATTAGCATTACTTAGCATTATTTAGCATTACTTAGCATTATTTACAATACTTATCTTTACTTAGCATTGTTAGCATTATTGCCAATACTTGCAATTAGTATTACTTAACATTATTAGCATTAACAGTACTTAGCATTAGTTAGCATTATCATCAATAGTTAGCATTACTTAACATCATTGGCATTAGTTGTTGAAGTTATGTTTTAGTGATTGAAAAATAGTTATTGAAAAATATCAGACCTGCAAGCTCATAGCGTGCCACGGAGTGGCGCTCGACCTTGCAGGTCTGATATTTTTGAAAATGGTGAACATGTGGCATCATTTTTCAACTAGTTTTCAGTTCAGAATGGGTTACACAAAACTTTGAAACCTCTCACTGAACTATCCGCCACAAATCTGCTCTTTGTCCTCCTTCCAGCGCAGGGAAGCGAATGAAATGAGCATGGAGTTAGGTAATGCGACATAGACTTTGTGATAATACATAAGTCAACCGTTTGACTGCGGCGGGGGAGAAGCTTTACAAATATTTGTCGTCGTGGCACATGGCCATGTCGCTGCTGAGGGTTTCCTCTCAGCTATAAAATACAGCGGTTACACTAGCAGTACAATTCAGAACCTGTTTAGTCTATAGGAGCCAGACCTCCAAAATTGGAAGGTTCGTGAATTGAGTGTGCAAAGAAAATTGTTTTTTTCTAAAACTGCTAATTCCATTAGTTCTGGTTGGCTGCACTGCAAAAAATGCTGTCCTACATATAACAAAAATATATATATTTGAGTGTAATAGTACTAGAAACAAGCAAAATAATCAGTCCGTGGGGTAAGTGAATTGTACTTGGTAAGAATTCTTGCAATAAGAAATATGTTCTAAAAACAAGGTTGATAATCTTATACAACTTGCTCTTGGTTAGTATATCCTTCTTAAAACAAGAGCAATCATACTTAAAGTCTAAGATCACAAGACTTGCTTAGTTCATTCAATTACTCTATGGTCACATGTAGGAGTATCACTCATCCAGAGCCATTTACAGTTGCGCCATTGAAGGGGTAACCTAACAGTGACAAACCATAGTGGAGGCTGGAGTCTGAAACACATCGTATGCCTACTTTCCAATAACAAAACAGAGTTACAGTCTTGCGGTATCGCGAGAGTGACGTTCACGGAAATGTCACCTTGTGAATGTGGCACTATTTCTCATGTCAATAAAGCTCATTTGAATTGAATTGCTATTGAAATACCACTATTCTCCTCTTTCAAGGCGTCAATAAATGCAAATAAAGCATCCGAAAATAATTTCATTTCTTCATTTCTTCTCTCATTTGTATGCACTGATGATTTTCTGCAATGGTATAGTGGTTAATAAAAAAAAAAAAAAAAAAAAAAGTTTGTTCAGGCGTTTTATATTTATAACAACATTAGGGGTGCGTTCGGAAATACACCCTAAACGCACTCATGTACTCTGTAGTCGTTCGTTTATACCTGGTGTATTTGGTGCATTTGGTGCTCCTCGTTCGTTTATTCACACTGGTGTGTTTTGTGCACGCACTGAACAACCCTACCCTGGAGACGGGGTTGGCCGGTGTGGAAGGTTGATTGCGTCACAGCTGTGTCTCGAGCGCTGCCGTTCAATGAAAAGCAATACAACTGTTGTGTGCTAGGAAGCTAGGCTATGGCTAAGCCAGGGGTGGCCAACCTGTGGCTCGCGAGCCACATGTGGCTCTTCAGCTGGTTACATGTGGCTCTTAAGGGGCTTCCACATGCTATCGTCAAACACTCGGCCTGGTGTATTCATTCCCTATACAGTGATGCCTAGGTGTAGGTGTGTTTTCTGACTTGTCATATACTTTTTTGGATTGCAAACCCTGTTTCTAAATACATGTCTATATGTTTTAATAGTGTGTCTTTGCATTGCACACTTGCACACAAATACACATGTCTTATGACAGGAGAGGGGAAATCTATTTGCGACCATGACGGCCATCGCAACGGTTTTATAACCGTTGTGACCGTTTGATGTGGCTCTTTGCAGTAACAGAGTGAAAAACGTGGCTCTTAGTCTATGACTGGTTGGCCACCCCTGGGCTAAGCATTGTACTGTGGTCCCCCAACTTTTCCATGTCTGTCAAGGACCTGCACATTTATCAAATAAATGCATGCGGACCCCCATTTGAAAATACTTTCCAGGGGGACCCCCTTAAGAGAGGATTTATATGGCTTTGGCAGTGATTCTCGCCATTTTTGAGTGAGGTGTGTTGTCTGGTTTTAACTGCTCGTTCGTAAATCAACGCACTCGGTGACGACACGCCCACAAAACCAAATGAACTCGGTGCGCACCCAGTTTGTATTTCCGAACATACCCTAGAATGTATTCATTCATCGACTTCCTGTTTGGAGAGTGTCACTATTCCCCTCCCCCAGGAGCGTGAGCGGCCGCCATTGGACTTCCCCCAGTGAGTGAATAGAGTTGTCAGAACTCTGCCTTAGATGGCTCTGGCCAAGACGGGAGCTACTTCCTTGTAGCTGGGAGCTACTTTATTTAGATGAGTAACTTGTGCTGCTGTTGATTATTTTAATTGGTACTTTTTTATTTTTATGTTGCCATAATTCTAACCGTTATAGAAAAGAAATAAGCCACTCCAGGTCGCAGGTTACCGTGAGTTTTTTTTTCCAAAATAACAAAGTGAGCATCCCAATACACCAGCAAAACACCAACATTACACAACACAAGAGTAAAATCCAACCGCAATACACCAAACCAATAACAATAAAACTGGTTCTTAATCATGAATAAAAATAAACATTTCCCCCTTGTTCCAGGTTTCTCAATGGCATGTGTTCACTGGCCATATTATGTCCAAGAAAGTCTCCATTAAAATCAAGAATTAAAATCCAAAAAGTTCTGTTTCATTTGTTTACATCAGGGGTTTTCAACAGGTGGTCCAGGGACCACCACTGGTCCCTGAGAGGATTCCAGGTGGTCCCCAGCTAAGTTGGTTAACCAGATGTAACTCTTGAGAGCGTAAAAATGAAACCAAATGGACCCTTGCGGGTCCATTTGGTTTCATTTTTACGCTCTCAAGAGTTAAAATATTCATCATCTGAATTAGCCCATAAGTCTACACAACTAGAAGATGGACAAAAGCAAAATAAATCTTTCGTTTTGGGGTCTGTGCGGCTAAAATGTCCTCAAGTGGTGGTCCGTGGCTCAAAGTCTGAATAAATGGTGGTCCCTGGTGTCAAAAAGGTTGAAAACCCCTGGTTTACATTATACACTCACTTGGTCTGTCACTTGGTCCGTTTGTGTGGCTTCCATAATTAATGTTTGTTCGGCTGCATTAAGGAGCAAACATTTCCAGCTGACTGACTGACACTGGACTGTGTTTGTGTCAGCGCAGCCATTGTGAGTTAAGTGCACTTCCTGCAGTTCCCTGTGCAGCCTTTCAAAGTAAAAGCATGTCTGTTGCAATTCCTGAAGCAGGGCCGGTGAAAGGGCCTTTCTGTGTGAAGTTTGCAAGTTAAATGTCATAGGCCTATTATATTGTTTCATCATTGCGACAGATCTAAACATTACACACACACACACACACACACACACACACACACACACACGCACGCACGCACGCACGCACGCACGCACGCACGCACGCACGCACGCACGCGAAGATGGAATGAAACTCACAATATAAAATGTAGGACATTTATTTGTTTTCAGTATCAATTACATTTAGGAATAGGATTCAATTACAAGAGTAGAAGTACGCATTTTTTTAGTTACTTAACAACCATACTTTGTAACAAAAATAAACAGGGATATTTGTCAGTTTATTCTTCCTGTCATACCATTGTCAATAATATTCTCAATTGGAATGTTGCATTGTGGCATTTTAAGCGCTGGGTCCGAGAAAATAAAATTATATATCATATTACTCAATGCAGAATGGTATATATTTCCTCTCATTATGTCAGGAAATCATTTATGGTCATATTGAACACAATAATGATAAATTCCTCTTTTCTTATAGCTTAAAGACATAATATAATCCTTGGGTCAACAGGAATACAGTACATTGACAGAGGAAGGCAACTCTGTGGTAGTTGGCAGCATATGGGTAGAACATTAAAGGGGAATTCCACCCATTTTCAACATTTTACCATTGCCAAGTCATTGCTATAGAGATGTTGTGAGGAAATATATATATATATATTTTTTAAAAGGCCCTCAGATTGTGTTTACAAAAGATGGAGCAGAATCACATCTTGATGATGTCATCACGACGTGGTTCACCATGTCACTGGCTTTCCTGAATGGGCGGGACTAAGGTTTATTTTTGACATTGTAAAATGTTGAAAATGGCAGGAATTCCCCTTTAAGAATGGCTCTATTTTCATTCATGCCGAATGAACTTACCCACCTTTTTTTTTACTATTTAAATATTATTATATATTTTTTGAATAGTTAAAATAGCCGGTCTACAAGCTCTCAACGTCAGTGTAGTTTAGCTAGTTGAGCTATTCCAAAAACATATATCGAGTAAACCGTGAACAGTACATTAAGGCAAGCTAGGTTTGGGAGTAATGGTTGTAGTGTGGACAAAATAAAGTCAAAAGATAGGGCCCTTGAGTCTGTTAAATGAAAAATAAAAAATAAAAAAATAAAATAATATAATAAAATAAAAGGCGGGGAAAGAAAAAAAAAAACAAGAAAAACAAAGGGGGAAAAAAGAAAAAAAAAGGAATGTGAGTGAATGGAGGTTCCAGTGTTTTTTTTTTTCATGGGAATTGGCATTTTTCTAAACCAGTCACATAATCAGTAGTATTTTCCAATGGAATGAAGGATTACAGCAGCAAAATACCCACCCTGGGGATTCCAGGGGGTCCATCGTTGTCGTCGCTAAAGGTCATGTTTATCATACTTTGACACGTGACCGTGTCACATGACCTCAATGAGGCACAAACAGTGACTGTTAATTCATATAAAAAACACACACTTTATGGATGAAACACGGCAATGCCATTGCTATTCACTAAGTGTGTAAACACACTGTTGACATTATGGAGAGATGATATATATATACCAACAAATTGCATTTTAGAGTGATGGGAACATTCCATGCCCCCTTTCTAAGCTTGGATATTCTTTTATTTCAAATTTAAAGAAGGACAAAGTATAACGATTTACCTTTAACACTTTGACTGCTTTATTCGAGAGGACAAAAAATGAATTTCCCCCAAAAAAAAAACATTGTAAAAACAAAAGGCGGGAAAGTCGTGTCTTGCATGCAGTCAAGGTGATGCGTTAACAGTTGCTGTACTTGTGCACCTGCTCTCGGATCTCGTTCTGCACCGTGGTGGCGTTCCTCTCCAGCTCTGCCAGCTCGTCACGCTGCCTCTGCATGCGCTGCTCGTTGTTCTTGAACCTTTTCTCCAGCTCTGGAAAAGACAAAGAAGAGGACCCGGAAGAGACGTTACATACAGCGGCAACAGTTTAATTAAAGCTAATGCTAATGCTAAAGCTAATGCTTTCAATAACTAAAGGTAATGCAAATGCTAATGTTTTCAACAACTAAAGCCAATGCTAATGCTTTCAATTGTCACAGCTAATGAACCTATTGTTTAAATTAAAACACCAGAAGTTGTTTCCCGCCTAAAATAGTGTATAAGAGAACTGTCGTGCACTTGTCGGGTAGCTAAGCTCAGAGCCATAGAGCAAGACAGAGTTACGACATTGAGGTGTCAGGGGGGAAAAAGATGGCCATGATTCATGCACTCGCACAAGCCCATAGACTCCAATGAATTCCATGAAAACAATTCCTGGTTAAACCATTGTGTCCTGATCAGATTCTAGTTTCCGACGCTAGATTCTACTTCCTCATGCTAGATTCTAGTCCCCCACAGTAGATTCTAGTTCCTCTCAGTATATTGTAGTTTCTGAAATTAGATTCCAGTTTCTGACACTAGATTCTAGTTCCCGACACTAGATTCTATTCCATGACACTAAATTCTAGTTTGTGACACTAAATTGTAGTCCCTGGTGCAAGATTCTAGTTTTTCTGGAAAAGTCTCTTTCTGTGTCAGTGATGGTTGACATATTTCATAGGAACCTCATCAAAAACATGTTGTTCTAGGGACCCCCCAGAAGCAAAGATTTGAGATGAAAACGTTTGCCTCCGAAATAATGTATTCAAACATTTGCAGCACGTTTTCACAATTTTTCAAAAAAATAGCAGAACTACAAGCTCATATCGCGCCACTCGGTGGCGCGATATGAGCTTGTAGATCTGCTATTTTTCAACAGATAAAACACCAAAACGCGTTCAGTAAACAACGTTTTTTTTTTAAAGCCTTCAAATGGGGACAAACCCAATAGAGCTGAGCGGTCTAACCCAGACGTACTTTCCCCATTCATGTGCCACATTAGATTTCTTCTTTTTTTTTGCCGTGGACAAAGACAACACACACACAACCTGCATTGAAGTTAGCGCCGCTACTCACTCTTGAGCTGGTCTATGCCCTTGTTGGCCTTGTTGAGGAGGTCTTCTGCCTCCTTCTTCAGCTCCTTGGCCTTCTGGTTGACGCTGCCCAGGCCTGCCGCCTCCCCGCCCAGAGACGCCACTTTGTTCTGGAGCTCGCGGTAGCGGCCCTCCGTCTCGTTCAGCCGCTGGTGGGGACAGGACAGGACAGGACAGGACAGGACAGACAGGACAGGACAGGACAGGAGAGGACAGGACAAGACAGACAACGAGGTGGAGGTCCATCAATCGCCACGCACAACATGTACTGTATATCTTCACATTCCGTGAACATATGTGATAGCATTTCGAATAGTATTGAATAGCATTTCGAGTGCCGGTGTTGCGAACACACACACACACACGGTGTTGTAGTCAAGACTAAAGGTCTCAACAGGTCTGAAAATTAAGACCCGGCCCTAACTGGGCCCTAACAGTTCAGGCCCTAGGCCCCGGCCCGACTAAATGGAATAGATTTTAGGCCCTACGCGGCCCTAAACTGTCAGGTTGGGCAAAATTTGAGAATTCGCCACAGATTAAAAATGAAATGGCAATCAGCACCATCTTCATAATAGCTAAATCAAGGAAAAACTATTATTCTTACCCTAATAGAATAATTCAATATATATATATTTTTTTTCATGGGGACCGAGGCCCTACCCGGCTCTAAATGTCGGGTCGGGCCTGTTTTGGTTCGGTTCTGGTCTGGTTCGGGCAGAGTTGAAAACTAGTCAAGACCACTTACATCGAGACCAAGACACAACCAAGACCTAGGGAGGTCGAGACCAAAATGAGACAAGAGAATCACGGACTTGACAAGATGAGACTAGCACCTAGAGGGGTTGAGAACAAGCCCAAGACCTAGACCTGGAGGGGTTGAGGCCGAGACCGAGGCCAAGACCTAGAGAGGTTGAGGCCATAAAGCCAATCTTTGATTGTTCTGTAGTCATAGTACAACACGTTATCCAGTGCTGCGCTCTGTATAAGACAGCTGTCTTTATGAATGGGCTCCTCAGTCTGTACAATGGATATAATATAGAACATTTCCTTTGCATTGTCTTGAGTGGTCTCGGTGGTGAAAGAGACCCGAAACATTTGCTCTAATATGTGACAAGACCAAGACAATTGAGGGCGAGACAAAGAACAAGACCAGGACAACGAAAAATTGCCTCAAGACGAGACAATGTCTCGAGAACTACAACACCACACACACACACACACACACACACACACACACACACACACACACACACACACACACACACACAGTCACTCACATGCTTCAGGGAGGAGGCCAGGTGCGTGGCGTTGTTAGCCAGGCCCTTGGCCTCCCAGGCCATGGCTCGGTTCTGCTCCGTCTTGTTCCTCAGAGCCTCCACGCCCATGGAGAGGTTGGCCAGACGCAGCATGGCCTCCATCTGCTTGTCCTCCAGCTGCTGCAGCCTCTCCTCCACCTAGAGAAGGGGTCGGCAACCCAAGATGTTGAAAGAGCCATTTTCGAACCAAAATTACATTAAAAATCTGTCTGGAGCCGCATTGTATTATTTTTTTTTCCTGAGAGTGTGCAAATGTGAACCAAATGGACCCTAACGGTCCATTTGGTTCCATTTGCACACTCTCAGAAAAAAAGGTCCTCAAAGAAAAATCATTAACATGGTGAAACACAACCTTTCTTCAGAAATGGAGTTTCTAAGAAAAAAAAAAAAAAGGAGTTTTACAGAACTCCATTTCTAGTCCACACAACATCTCTAAGGTATATTAATGACATAGTAAACTGAGTAAACCTTTGAAAATGGGTGGTTCAGATGGAAAGCTCCACCTCTGATAACTGCTGGGCTTTTTTTGACATGGCCAAGTGCTACTTTAACTGGCAACTGTCAGACAGCGCAACACGTTTTGGGTGACTGAAATGTTTATATTGTTTTGGTGCGGTGTGTATGTAATAATGCTACAGCCACTGAGCCACTAGGGCTGTGTTCTGGAGCCGCATGCGGCTCCTGAGCCGCAGGTTGCTGACCCCTGACCTAGAGAAGGTCAGCAGTTAGTTTGGTTCAAAATCACTGACCCCCTGGGGCCGGGGTCATCATAGCTCACTGAGCATCATGAAGGTACCGAAAGGTTTGCGGAGAAAGGTTTGCGGAGCTCAATTGCACCGAAAAATGAGATAAAAAACTTAAGAATAAAATACACTAATGATAAAATCAGCATTTGACTTTCAGTAGATTTTCTGTTGGGGGGGGGGGGGGGGGGGGGGGGGGGGGGGGGGGGGGGGGGGGGGGGGGGGGGGGGGGGGGGGGGGGGGGGGGGGGGGGGGGGGGGGGGTGGGGGGGGGGGGGGGGGGTTTGATTGTTGCTCATGTAGCAGGTGGCTACAGCCTCTGTCGTGATGGCCTCCAAAGTTTAGTATCTGGTCTAGTGGTTAAGATGTTGGACTTTCACGTGGAGACCTGGGTTCGAGTCCCGGGCGTTACACTCATACTAGTGCTCTGATTTTCCTGCTGTTGTGATGTCACAGCCTGGAAATGCAATATATGTGGAAAGGGATGGGGGGGGGGGGGGGGGTCATTGAGTTCATACAACCCAGAAGATAATGGCTGGTATTCTCGAACAGCTTTTTGTCAGGTATGGCGTAGCCAGGTATGGCATAAGCAAGTCTTCTTATTGGCTGCATGGATGGCAGCAAATCAGGTCTGGGGCCTTGTGTGTAGGCCAAAAGCCTGTACCCACCAGACCTTGGCCTGGGCTTACCAAATACTTAATAATAATTAAGATTAACATAATAATTAGAAAAACAGCCATCAAGAGCTTCATCCAGTGATGAACAAAGCAGGGGAGTACAGTAACAGTTTTAAAACTCGTTCACAGCGAGAACAATTTTCAAGGTTTCAAAAAATAAAAATGGCTCCGGGTTGGGGGTGGGGGGGGCACTGAATCAGGTGAAGAAACGCAGGTTTTAATTATTGTGGCAACTTATTTGGTAAGCCCAGGCCCAGATCTGGTGGGATAGGCTTTAGGCCTGATTTGCTGCCAAACGAGAAGACTTACAACATACCTGGCTGTTTGAGAATACCAGCCATGGCTTGTTGTTGTGTGTGTGCGTACCGTGGCCGTGGCGTTGCGCGTGCTGTTGAGGTTCTCCAGGGCGTTCTCCAGAGCTTCCTTGGCCTGTTCTATGGCCTTCTTGGACTCGTCCAGAGCCTGCTTGGTGGAGTTGCCCAGATCCTTCACCCCCTCTGCTCTCCTCCTGACAACATCAGGGATAGATGGTTAGACTACAGGTCTGCTTTTATTCTGACAAAGGTTGACTGCAATGCTTCGAATAATCCTAATGAAACTAGTAGGGAAAAGGGTTGAAGCTCAGTTTCCATGTTCCATAGACCTGCACAGTCACGTCACCAACCCTGTTACACTAGTGGATTCCTCATTCATTTTCTCATAGACTTTTTCGAAAATGTTTAATAAAAACACAATTGTGCCGCAGCCAAAGCCAACTCGGTCATGACAACAAACACAATATCGTCATATAATATATAATTAGGAAGAAGTAGAAAACGGCATGATACAAGACTTTTTGTTTCGTTTTTCATCTTAGAAAATTATTTGATTGTTCCAAAAGTTTGTGTGTGTCATCATGATTCCGTCACGACCCGAGTTGGCTTTGTCCACAGCATAATCGTCTTGATATAAATTATTTTCGAAAAGTCTATGAGAAAAATGAATGGGGAATCCAATCCGTTTCTGGAACAGTGGCGGTGACGTCACTGCGCAGGTCTATATGTTATCAGTGGGTTTCAACCATGGTCAGGGGACCAAAAATGAACAGGGACCACCAGTGGTCCTTGAGAGAGTTCCAGGTGGTCCCCAGGCTAAATGATGTAAAGTTGGTTAACCAGATGTAACTCTTAGAGAGCGTAAACATGAAACCAAATGGACCCGCAAGGGTTCCATTTGGTTCCATTTGGTTCCATTTGGTTTCATGTTTACGCTTAAATATTCATCATGTGAATTAATTGTATTGCCATTATCCATAATTTGAAATAATTTGAATTTTACAGATATTTTACTGTTCAGTAATCATAAAGATATAGCCATCATGCAATATATAATTTAAGATGTGAAAGAAGTACATACTGTATATATTTTTGGACTAAAACTAGACAAAAGCCTTTTCAAGTTTCCGTCAACTAAAATGACTAAAACGGACTAAAACCCTTTGGAGTTTTCCTCGACTGACTAAAACTATCAAGAATAGAACTGGCAACATGTGACCTAAGACTAAATAATCACTTTGTCCACATGACTAAAATGTGACTAAAACAAATAAGCATAAAAAAGTCATGAAAAACTATGACCAACAAGAACTAAAAAAACGTCTGCCAAAAAACAACAACACTGATGTTCTGACGCAGGGGTTTTCAACCAGTGGTCCGGGACCACCAGTGGTCCCTGAGAGGGTTCCAGGTGGTCCCCAGATAAGTTGGTTAACCAGATGTAACTCTGAGAACGTAAAAATGAAACCAAATGGACCCTGGCGGGTCCATTTGGTTTCATTTTTACGCTCTCAAGAGTTAAAATATTCATCATCTGAATTAGCCATTTTGGCATGTGTGTTTTGCTTGTTTTCAAATTGTGGAATTGTGGACATAAGCAAAATAAATGTCCTCAAATGGTGGTCCGTGGCTCAAATCCTGAATAAATGGTGGTCCCTGAGATGAAAAAGGTTGAAAAACCCCTGTTCTGTCATATATCTCCCTCTCCCCTCCCTCTCTCTCACTTGGCGTCTTTGGCCCTGTGCAGCAGGTCCTTGGCCTTGTTGAGCTGCTCTGACGTGTGGTTGTAGATGCCCTCGATGTCGGTGAGGTTGGCCATGCTGTTGTTGATCTGCTGGATGACCGTGTCCAGAACCGTCCGGTTGACAGGCAGGCTGATGGCCAGCACCTGCAGGGCCACCTTCTCAATGCTCTCCGGGTCCGCTCCCTCCTCTGGAAAGGACGAGAAGAAAGACCAGCAGATCAACCAACCAACCCAGTCTACATGAGGTTTTGGCGAATATGCACGTTATGGCACGGGGCCCATTACGTGAATACTCGCCAAGAATAGGCAAAAATCCGTGAATATTCGCTTACAATAAATCCGTGCATATTCGTCTTTCCACTGAAAATGATGGAGCGGCGCCGTCTCTGCCGACCATGAGCATTGTGAAGCGCCACTGAGCGAGGCGCTAGCCCAGCGAATTGCCGCGCTGAGCATTGCGATGGTCGGCAGAGCCGACTCAGCCGCGTCCGAGTTGCGATGTGTTAGGGACAGAATAGTAAATATTACAAAACCCAAATTGCCCCACCCCCAACCAGCCACTTCCGGTTTGTGGAAAAAACTGCCCCATCCCCAACCAGCCACTTCCGGTTTGTGGAAAAAAACTGCCCCATCCCCAACCAGCCACTTCCGGTTTGTGGAAAAAACACGCCCAAGTGCATAGTCACAGATTTTTGCTTTAACTTGCAGTGTATGCACGCAATTCCTAGGTGGCATTCCGTGTATAGTGTAGTACTATCTGTGAGACTGCACTGGATCAACGGTGGCGTTGTCGCTATAGTCTCAGTGGTCTCAGTGGCGGAAGAGACCTGAGACATTTGCCCCGAGATCGGGACAAGACAAATTGAGGGTGAGGCAAAAACAAGACCGAGACAACCAAAATGTGTCTTGAGACTGGGCTTGAGACGAGGCGATGTCTCGAGAACTACAACACCATCAGTGTTGCCAACTGCCAAAATCCAAAATGCACTAGTGGCACTTCCAAAATGCACTAGAATGCGCTAGAGTAGTGGGTTCTCGACCATTTTCATACCAGGGCCCACTATTTATTTTGCATCTTAGCCACGGAGGACCATCATTTGATGTTGATTTTAGTCTCTTGGACAAATTTATTAGGAGAAATAACAGATGTCAGATGTTTAAATATAATTTAACTCTTGAGAGCGTAAAATGAAACCAAATGGACCCTTAAGGGTCTATTTGGTTTCATTTTACGATCTCAAGAGTTACAGATATATAAGGGTCCATTTGGTTACCAATGGTGGCATTGTCGCTATAGTCTGCCAGTTTTGATTGACTGATTAGACCAGTGGTTTTTACAGGGGTCCCAGGGCCCACTATTTATTCTGCATTTGAGCCACAGACCATCATCTGAGGACATTTTAGCCCCACAGACCCCTAAAACTAAAGACTTTTGCTTTTTGTCCACAATTCCAGGCTGGATTTGGGAAACAAAACGGGCAAAGATACAGATCAAAATGACCATTAATCTTCTAGTTGTGTACTGTAGACTTGGGCTAATTCAAATGATATATTTTAACTCTTGAGAGTGTAAAAAATGAAACCAAATGGACCTGCAAGGCTCCATTTTTTTTTGCTTTTTTTCTTCTTTTTAAATCTGGTGAACCAATTTATCTGGTTATCATCTGGAACCCTCTCAAGGAACACTGGTGGTCCTCGGGGGCATCATTTTTTGGGACAAAATGGGTGATGGTTCATGCACCAGGTGGGTGGGTTTATACCGGTGAGGAAGTCTTTGATCTTCTGAATGAAGTCCTTCAGCTTCTTGTTGGAGTCCTCAAAGTGTGTCTTCTTCCTCCGGGCTTTGTCCAGGGTGTCCCTGGCCTGCTTCTTCACATCCTGGGTCAGCATGGCCACGTCCTGCAGCTGGGAGACAGAGGAAAGAAACATTCACACTAGGGCCAGGACGATATTGGTACCTCACGATACGATATAGGTGGCGATATTAGGCCTCCGATAATGAATATATATCACAATATTTGAAATATTGCGATATTTGCGATATATTGCATGAGATTCATCAACGATCTATCATGATACTGTAACTGCAGCTGAAGAACAGAAAACAAAAAAAAAAACAGATAAATGAATGAAGAAAAAAAACTAAAAGACCAAAATTAGAACTTACTAATGTATATCCTCAGTTATTAATCTTAGCTTTTATTGTCTCAACTGATTCTCATACCAGGCTTTTTTGTTTTTATCTTGTGTTTGTTTTTTGGGAGTGAAGCAGCTATAGAGGCCATTTAACATTTTAGTTCTGTGACCCGTTTTTCCTCCCGGAATTATCACTCAGCAAATATCGAGGAATATACGATATATATTGCGGGAGGAAGTATACGATATTATCACGATAACGATATTCCAGCACACCCCTAATTGACACCAGTAGAGATGATTTGATACTCAAAAGTACCGCAATTTTTGGACTATAAGCCGTTACTTTTTTCACAGGCAAGTTTTGGCCCTGCAGCTTATACGGCGGTGCGGCCAATCTATGGATTTTTACAGGTGTTTTTTTTTTTTTAACAGGGGTTTTTAACAGGTGGACCGGGGACCACCAGTGGTCCCTGAGGGTTCCAGATGGGCCCTCCAGAGTAAATGATGGAAAGTTGGTTAACCAGATGTAACTCTGAGAGCGTAAAAATGAAACCATGTCTCCTGTTTCTGTCCAAAACATTTCTGCTACACAGTGGGGGGGGCAATGGGGGGGGGGGGGGGGGGGGGGGGGGGGGGCAATGCCCCCCTAAATACCCAGTCTGCCCCCCCCAAACACGATGCCATGCAAAACAACCCAAGATATTTCAAATTAAAGTGCTTATATTTAAAATGATTTGAAACACTACTACTGCTACTAACTAACTGTGTCACCACTAAACCAACAGCATTTCATCATTGAAAACAGAAAACTCTCTGAGTCAGACCTTTAGCTTTATGCATGCTGCGTGTCTGTTGCAACTTCAACAACAACTGATGTTATTATCGACGCTTATACTTGCCTAATAAAAGTCCTGTAACCGAAAATGGTATGAGTGCGACTTCATGATGCCCCCCCCCCCCCCCCCCCAATTTCCCCATCCGCCCCCTGTTCCATTTACCTTCTTGGCCATGCGCTGCAGCTCTTCGCTGGCGGCCGTCAGGTTGTCGGTGACGTCCCTGGCTCTCTTCAGGGCGGTCAGAGTGGAGCTGACCGTACCGTTGCACCCCTCCCCTCCGCAGAGTCGCTCCCCCTGGCTGTCGCGGCATCCGGCGCCGCCGCAGCGCGTCTCCGGACAGCTGCCGTTGGAGCTGGCGTTGGCGTGGCCCCCGCACACCTGGGACAGGAGAGGAGAGGAGGGATGGATGGATGGATGGATGGATGGATGGATGGATGGATGGATGGATGGATGGATGGATGGATGGATGGATGGATGGATGGATGGATGGATGGATGGATGGATGGATGGATGGATGAACCTCACCAATAGACTTTTCACTATAGGTCCGACAAACCACCAATAGTTTTGGCTGTTGAACGTCGGTTCAGCAGCCATAATTTATTAAAGGTAGGGGAAGTGATTTCACTTTTGTCAGATATCACCCAATTTTTCTTTTTTCCTGTTAAAATACTCTATTATAAGGTGTGCAGACCATATATGGAGTTTCCCCCTCCCCCACGTTAGCAGAGGAGCTAATAAAAGTTCCCCAGGTGGAGGGTGAATTCTCCTCCAATCAGGATCGAGCAGCAGGTTCCCATAGTGTAGCTACTCTTGGGCGCCCCTAGAGCACCAAGCTGATACTACACCATGAATTTCAAATCCCTTACCCTACCTTTAAATGGGACCAAATGGGGACCAAATAGATCCTAACATGTAACCCATCAATAATAATTAATAAAAAAAAAAAAGATTTGCGCCACATTTTCACCATTATCAAAAATATCAGACCTACAAGCTTGTAGGTAAATAATATAAATATAATATAATAATAATAAATATAATATAATAATACAAATATAAATAATGGTAAGTTATGCTAATTGTGCTAATAAAGCTTAGAACATCAAATGGTGTTCCGTCAAAAATGAGTTACTACTCACATTTGTACTCTCACAGAAAAAAGGGTATAAAAAAAGCCCATACTAACATGCACCCCCAGACTTAGAACCGGGTGGAATCCCCCCCAATAGAACCGTATACAGTGGTGGGCACTTGATATTGTCAGTCATAGTACCACTGTGGTAGCTATGTGGTAGCACCAGAAAATGTGGTAGCACAAAGTTCCATGCTGTCACCTTGTGGCTGAGGTGGTGGACCTTCTTGTTCATGTCGTGGGCCTTGTGCTTCAGCTCCTCCAGTGACTTGTTGTGCGCGGCCACAGAGCGGAGGAACTGGTCCTTCCTGGTGTCCAGCAGGTTTTGGGTGCGTTTGCGCGTGGCCTTGGACTGCCCTACGGGGCTGGACGGCCCCGACACTGAGGCGTTGCACCTCTGCTCTGCCTCCAGGGACTCCCGGTAGTACTTCTTAACGTTCTCAAACTTATCTGTGGAGGGAGAAGGAGAAAAAGAAAATGTTAGCCAAAGACAAAGCTTATAGGGATTTCTTTGGAGCCCTCCTGTAGCCCATAGAGACGTCTAAAAGACGAGATTTTTTGGAGATGATATAATTAAAGTAAGAGTTCATGAAAAACATAAAAACAATAATAAAAAATATATATATTATTTTGACCATACATTTATATATAGGAGCTTTAAAGGTATTTAGGCAACTATAGTATTACGAGATCTGTGTTTGTAAACAGATTTGGCTCTTTATGAAACTGCTGGAGACTGCTGAGCTGTGATTGGCTAAAACGCTGCCTCACCCGTCCACACAACCTTTTTTGGGGGGTGGGGGAGAAGACTACGTATATTCTGATGGGGGACATGAAAAGCACTGGCACAGAAAAAAACGATTTTGACGGCATTTTCAGGTCTACACTGGATAAATTGCTACAGACAGAAAGAAAGAAAGAAAGAAAGAAAGAAAGAAAGAAAGAAAGAAAGAAAGAAAGAAAGAAAGAAAGAAAGAAAGAAAGAAAGAAAGAAAGAAAGAAAGAAAGAAAGAAAGAAAGAAAGAAAGAAAGAAAGAAAGAAAGAAAGAAAGAAAGAAAGAAAGAAAGAAAGAAAGAAAGAAAGAAAGAAAGAAAGAAAGCAGCGATCCCTGCATGACTGACCGTACCCTGGGTTCCAGCCTAGATTCGCTGCGTTCCGTCCCTTCGACAATCAGTCTGTCCAGAGCCTGTTTGACTTCAAGGTTCAACGTTCATTTCCCTGACATTCCCCTATTTTAACCCTCACTTGCCCCGCTACCTGCAGGGATGATAGGCTCCTCCTCCTGGCCAGACTGATTGGCAGTGTTGGGACGTGTGCACTACATAACTTAATATATTACATAATATATTACCAAAATGCAGTAACTTGTAATATAAATATATTACTTAACTAAAACAATCTAATATATTATACTTTTCTTTCTGCATTATTGCATTACTTTCAATATTACTTTCTGTCAATCTGTCTCATTGAAAATGTTCTTGTGAAATTATCTTGACAACTGCAGAAGTTAAATAATTACTTATTTTCTATCATTTGTCATGAAATTATTTATTCAGGAGTGACGTTTTTTCAAGTTGATTTCATATGGATTTGGCCAGATAGCCAAGTGTGTTTGCTTTATTGTAGGTATGCCACTGGTCTACGCAATATTTGACTAATAGTGATACTAAATATTATATATTTTGTAAAAAGTTGTTTTTAAAGTAATATGTAATAGTAATATTAATATATTACACTTGCTCAGACAGTAATATTGTAATATAATATATTGCTTTAAAATGAAGGTAATAATTAATAAGTAATATATTAACAAGGTAAAGTAATATTCCCAACACTGCTGATTGGCCAGGAAGTGACATTCCAGGTTGCGCGGAGCGCAGCGAATCAGACTATAATGTATACTGACCGGTGAAGCCGACGGTGAGGTAGTTCTCCAGCTGCCTGCGTTTGTGGGTCAGGGTGTTGTTGACGTCCCTCAGCTCCTCCTCCAGGGCCCCCAGCGTCCGCTTCAGCGTCTCGTCGAGGTCCGTCACGCCGCGCAGCTCCTGGACCACGCTCATCAGGCGGCCGTCCGTCAGGGCGATCTCCGCTCTGCCACAGGTTGCAACAACATGTATGTTGTACATAGATGTTTCTCATTGTAGGCTGGGGTGTAAATAATGCACTTATTTGGCAGTGCCACAAATAGTGGCATCTAGCTATGAGGCGACAGCACTAACCAACGTGCCCCCATTTTTTTTTTTTGTAGTGTCTTGAATAGTGTGCTGTTTTCCCCAATTTCCCTCCAAAAAATAGCAGGTGTACACGCCTCATAACGTACCCGAGAGTGGCATGCTATGAGGCATGTACGCCTGCTATTTTTCAATGAAACTTAAAACTTTGCAGTTTGTAACATGGTCCTTTGAGACGGATTTCCGGATAATGGCAAGAAAGCCACTCTGGGGGTGGTATTGATTTTTTGTAGATTTTTTTTAACAGGTTTTTTTTATCCCACAATTTTGTCAACCATTTTTCACCCCAATGCCAATTCCCGATTGTATGGGGACGGCTTCATCGCTGAAGCCGCACCCATACCAATTTCAGTTACAGTTACACAGTTACAGTAAGCGTCAATAATCGGTTGCAGCATGCCTAAAACTAAAGGCCTGATTCAGAGAGTTTTCTGTTTTGAATGATGAAATTGTGTTCGTTTAGTGATGCCACAAGGGTAGTTAGTTGGTGGCAGTAGTAGTGGTTCAAATCATTTTAAATATATAGCACTTTCATTTGAAATATTTCTGAAATTTGGGTTGTTCAGGGTATTTAAGGGTCAGGGTATTTAAGGGCCCCCCCATGCACTTACATACATGCCTAGATCCGCGCCCCGCGCAGTACAAAAAAAAAATCACCTGAGGTCGTCGATGCTCTGTCCGATCAGCTGGTGCAGACGCTCGCTGTCTCCCGCCCCGGCAGCCAGCAGGTCCTGGACCTCCTTCAGCTTCCTCTCCAGCTCGCGGAAGCGAGCGTTGCCCACGCCGCCGCCCGTCGGCGTCTCGTGCTGCCCGATGCGGTCGGCGGCGTCGCGGATGCGCTCCAGGTGGCCTCGGATCTGCGCCACGGCCTCGTCCCACAGCTTGAAGCAGGGGTGGCAGGGCGCGCACGCCGGGAACACCCCCGTGTGGCCGCGCGCGCACTCGTCGCAGCGCCGGCCCGCCGCGCCCTCGCGGCACTCGCAGGCGCCGCTGGCGCGGTCGCACTGCGCCGTCTCCGAGCCCAGGTGGTGGCAGCTGCACTCTGGAAAGGGAGGGAGGGGGAGGGGGGCAATTACGGCATTTTTTTTTATCAGAGTTTCTTTATTGAATTACAGTTCACTAGTCAAAAATAGTCAGAAGTACAATGAATACGTTTTTTGCCCCCCCCCCCCTCCCCAACTTGTACCATAAAAAATAAAAAAATAAAATTAAAATACACGTAAAAAATACATTAATTGGTCAATATACATTAATATACATGAATTAATCAATACATATTATTGATCAATTATAGCATAAACCAAATATAGCATATTATAGTGTACAACCAGTGAAAAAGTAAAATAAATAAACAAAATAAAATAATAATAATTACAGTAATACAATTAAGTACAGTAGAACAAATAGGGTCAGTGTTTTGATTGATTTAAGGATTGTTGATGTCAGCCGTGTTCATCCTCTCAATATATGTTAAAAAAGGTTTCCAAATGGTGTAACATTTTAAAGCACTAGCATACCCTCTTGTGGAGTAACGATTTTTTTTTCCAATGTCAGATGTAGAACATCATTGACCCATGATTTAAAGGTTGGTGGGAGTTTCTCCTTCCATTTAAACATTATTTGTCGTCGAGCCTAGTCAGGACATTTTAATCAGATGAGAATTAAATTCAGTGTTGCCAACTTGGCGCATTTATCGCTACATATTTAAGGGGAACTCCACCCACTCCACCCACATTAACATGGTGAAATACATCTGATGACATCATCAAGATGAATTTCACTATGTTAATGATTTTTCTTTCAGACCCCTTATTCCTGAGAGGGTACAAATGGACAAATGAACGAAATGGACCATTTGGTTCGTATATGCATCCTCTCAGGAAAATTTTGAAAATGGGTGTAATTCCCCAAGCGCCAAAATGAGTGAAAAAAAAAAAAACTCCTGGCGGAAAATCTAGTGCTTTTTTGCTGGTGAGTTGGGGTGAAATTGGTTGACAGGCGCCAGAGATAAAACTCTCGTTTTTCACCATTTTTCCTCCTATGATAGAGTCCTCCTTCCTTCCTAGAAAGGACCATTGGTAACCAAATGGACCCTTATAGATCTGTAACTCTTGAGAGTCTAAAATGAATTTCATTTTATGAAATATATTTTATATAAAACACCTGAATTACCTAATTTCCAAGAATCTACACAGTTAGAAAATGTAGAAGAATTGCTATTTTACCAACATTTGGCCAGATATTTCTCTGTAGCTAAAATGCAGAGTAAATAGTGAACCCTGGTATGAAAATGGTTGAAAACCAGTGCCACTAGTGCATTTTGGATAATGGCAGTTTGCAACACTGATTAAAACAGCCGGGAAAGTGTGTGTGTTGCTTCCACTCGCCATGTTTATGTTTACAGCGACGTCCTTTCTGCCCGTCAGGGGGTCAGAGAAACCATGTGACTGAAAGCTATGAATTCCCCTTATCCCTACACTGTAAAAATATGGAGCCTCAGAAAGTCGACCCAGCGAGCTTCCTCTGGTTAGCCCAACGAGCTCTGATAAGTTTAGAAATCTCAACTTACATTAATGAGTTCACAGTCTTTAAAAGGTTAAGTCAATTGACTTCTTCTCTTTAACTCAATGAGCTCTGCTAAGTTGAAGATGTTCAACTTGCATTCATGGGTTTTCAAAAGTTAAACTTGCTTTAATTCATTGTTTTGACTATTGTCATGTTGACTGAACTTGGTACACAAAGCCCGCTCTTGAAGCAAAACGCCAAGCGATTGGCTGTATGCAAATCAGCAATCGGCTGTATTGACCAATCACCGTCCTTCTTCTACTCAGCAGCAGCATCTTCGCAGAGACAGGCACGAGGCACCATTATACGCGGAGAATTTAAATTGTGTTTTATGTCGGCAGTTAGCTCGGTGGACGACTGGATTCACGGTGCCTGTTTAGCTGATAGTTTGGGAACTAAGCGAGCTGCGTCGCCGCTTGTTTTATTTAAATAAACTTGGATACATAACCAGCAGTTTTGGTCGGTAGACCTACATGTGGGTGGAGCACGAATGGACGGACGAACTCAAAACATCTGGAATATGGCGACAGCAGTGAGTTGTTAAACTGTCCAGTTTTAACAACAAGAGGAACTCATACAGAAAGCGGGCATTCACGTCTCAGAAGACGAGGCAAAACGTTTATTGGTAAGTAATATTTAAAGTTATTTTATGTTACTAGGTTATTGTACTAACTTACACAGTAAGCAGGGAGAAGGGATGGCCAAATGGCGGATTCGCGCCAAACTTTCTATTCCTTTTAGGGTATTTTTGCTACTGTGGGTTGTTTCTGGCTGCTGCCTGCGTTAGCATTCATTTATAATACTTAGAGCGTCATTTCGCAATTCTTTATTTCGACGTTCCACACAGCTAAGCCTGCTGTCTCATCCCATTTTAGTTTCTCCTCTCCTCTCCATTGTAAACCCCTTCCTCCCCTCCCCTCTCCTCTCCATTCTAAACCCTTTCCTCCCCTCTGTGTCCTTTCTCCTCCTGCTGTCAGTAGCAGCACCGCCACACGCAAAGAAGATGAGAGCTTGTGGTGCTTTGCATAATATGTGAACATTCGATGGGGGTGATGCTAGAACAGCTAGATTCGTAAATAGAAGGTTCGACTGCTATTAGTGTTGATAGAGTTGGCAGTAGGGGACGTATTGGGGTTAGTGGAAGAGTTGCGACATTGAGGGGGCAGAAACTGCGCGCTCGAGCGCTGTTCAATCATGCAGCCTGAATAGCGCCAAACTGGAGTTGGAAATACATTTTTTCAACGAGGGCGGCACAAATAAGAGCTGTTTTAGGTCATGTTTGCAACTGTTTGAAAGGAGGTTTTTGTACAGTAACAACTAAAGTCTTTAATGTTTATGTTGCAGGCCGCCTCTTACTACTACAAAAACGACCCAAAATACAGATGAAAGATCATTTGTCCCCATTCTCAATAGAAGTCTATGTAGAATAGCCTCCATTGGACTGACCCCATGAAGTGAATGGAGTTGCCACTCCGTCTATAGTAAGGCTCTGTGACTGTGTTAACTAGAATGTAGTTAAAAAACAAGACACGTCGTGGCTGTTAAAATGATCGTGGGGCACAGTGCTGTTTTTAATGTTAATTATCTCAAGGACCCCCATTTTGACATACATTAGTCTATGGACCCCCAAGTAATATTAATGGGGGTATATTAATCGGTGCCTGATTACTATGTACAATGTTCATTCGAGACTGTAGTTGTAGTAGCTCAGTTTGAGGAGCAGTAGGACGTAGCCTATTCAGGCTGCACGAACAGCGCTCGAGCGCTCAGTTTCTGACCCTCCAATGTCGCACATATGACTCTACATGCCATTGATGTCGCAACGTTGACTCTGCATGCCCTTGAACGGCCAGAGTGTTACAGACAGTAGACAGAGTTGCGACAACTCCATAGACATGTACAGGCAGTTCGCCATCATGGCGCACAGCCCGGCCCATCTCTCTCTCTCTCAAACCCGTAACTTTTCCACCCACCGCGGCACGCTCGATCTTCCCCTAAGTGTTGCGACGTTCGACACCAAAATAGAATATAACGATATAATCCACCATGATTATAACAGTGCTGACTCTCGCATAGACACGAGTGAGACATGCAACGAATTGCCGATCCTCCATGCAGCCTCGCATTTCCTCAGTGGTTACAGCAGCACCCCAGCTACTCACAGAAAAAAACATAGTGTCGATTATCTGTCTCGCAACGACCGCTGTTCCACAACACAGCGACGTGAAACTTCACTTTTGATATGCGTGTGTGCGTGCGTGTACACACGGTGTCTCCCTTCAACTCTGCACTAATGGCTTATTAACTCATTGGTTCTCAACCAGTGGTCCTTAAGAGGATTCCAGGTGGTCCCCACTCCCAGGCCAACTTTTTTTCTATGCGTGTGTGCGTGTACACACGTGTCGACTCTACACTAACACCGTGGTTTTCAACCAGTGATCTGGGGACCACCAGTGGTCCCTGAGAGCATTCCAAGTGGTCCCCAGGCTAAATGATGGAAAGTTGGTTAACCAGATGTACTTAACTCAAATCGCACATCATGCCACAAAGAAGTTAAGAACACAGCATACCTTCGGCTGGCACGCAGCACCAAAGATTAACATTCAGTCATGAAACACAACCAGGTAATCATAACAGGTTCTGACAACTTATGTTTGTGGAACATTCAGATAAACAGAAATGAACACTTGGAACAATATTTCATGATGTCCACAGAAACAACCATTTTTATGCAACATTATTTATCACCATTTTTCTGTACGCCTTGCTTTGCCACAACTGATTTATCATTTCCCATGTTACAATATACTTTAAAACAATTGCTCCTCAAACCACTTACATTAATGGAATGATTAGTACATCACATTACCCACGCTTTGCATTTGGACTTCACATATTAAACGGGTAAGGTCCTAGTGTAGTTAAAAACAAGACACGTCGTAGCTGTTAAAATGATCGTGGGGCACAGTGCTGTTTTTAATGTTAATTATGCCAAGGACCCCCATTTTGACATACATTAGTCTATGGACCCCCAAGTAATATTAATGGGGGTATATTAATCGGTGCCTGATTACTATGTACAATGTTCATTCGAGACTGTAGTTGTAGTAGCTCAGGGGTTTCAACAGGTGGTTCGGGGACCACCAGTGGTCCTTGAGAGGATTCCAGGTGGTCCCCAGGCTAACCCTAACCCTAAATGATGGAAAGTTGGTTAACCATATGTAACTCTTTGAGTGTGTAAAAATGAAACAAATAGATCCTTGCAGGTCCATTTGGTTTCATGTTTACACTCTATAAGAGTTAAAATATGATCTGTTTGACTGTTTTGTTTCCCAAATCCAAGCTGGAATTGTGGACAAAAGCAAAAAAATAATTCTTTAATTTTGGGTCTGTGGGGCTAAAATGTCCTCAAATGGTGGTCTGTGGCTCAAATTCTGAATAAATAGTGGGCCCTAGGATCAAAAAGTTTCCATTTAGGCCCTGTACAATCACTTCACATGAATGATGTGAAGAAAAACAATTTAATTTCATTGTATGAAAGTAAAACGCATGAAATTTTGCTATTGTTTCTGGGCCAGTATATTTCTGAGCTTGTATATCTATATATTTTAAACATATAACCAAGCATGAAATTACTTCTATTGATGGCATTGTGATTGCTTGGTTGCTTGCTGAAAATGGCAGCTCTACAAGATCTACTCTCGCAGCAGAGCCACCATTCTGACTTTGCTCGTCTGGGGTGTGTGTGTGTTTGTTAACCCCTTACTCCTGTGTCAAATCACTGGTTATACTGGTATATTTACCAATACTGAACGGTCTGATAATGACAAATGAGGGCCAGTACTGATGCTTTTCTGTTACTGATACAGTTTTGCCGATACCTATCTGAACCGATATGACAAAAAATGGCCAATCCACTACTTTTTTCCGGTACTGATACAGTATCGGGACGTCCCTATCCATAATTATAACCAATGATCATCCCAATAAAGTGTTTGTTCAGTAACATAACTTTGTGTTGCCAATTTCATCCAATCAGGACTCAAATAATCAACTTAACTTGTATGTTAGGTTTCAGTTGTGTCTGTTCATTTCATTGACATTACTTTCTTGTTTATCCTGCTAGCATAATCCAAAAGTAGCTGAAGAGACTGGGAGACACTATAGAATATAAAACTATTACTACTCAAAATCATTTGTTCCATTGCAGTGCTGAACCACCCCATGGAAGACTCCAAGCACTCTCTGTTTGTCCCTCCTTTCCACATGACGTCCAGATGCTGCTAGATGCCAGGGACCCACGTCACACAACATGTAAGAATCAACTGTTAACTATTACTATAACTTTAGAACTTATTACATTCATCGATTCTTGACTGACCTTTTTAGAAACGTTTTAGAAAGGGTTTGGGTTATTTCCTTTTTTACTAGGTATCACACCATTCAGGAGTACGTTCAGGTCAGTCATCGTCAAATACCCTCACCTTAGAGATGGAGCGGGGAATGGCTATGTAATCTTCAGTGATATATCTTTGCACTGGGTGTTGATGCTTAAGCCTTGTTTCCTTTCCTACAACTATTAATACTAAAATGTGTTTAATGTTATCTAGCAAAACTGGCACGAATCCTTGAAAAGGAAGTTCAAAGCTGGACGTGCCCCACTGCTCAGCGTCGGCGAGGTCCGGAACATAAATAAATGATTCTTGGTCACAAGAATCAGTGCCAGCCTCCCTCTACACCTAGTCTGCAGACGGCCTGCTAATCAAGGATGCGTAAGTCAGTTACTGTGTGTATGTAGGATGGGTTATTTAAAAAAAAAAAAAAAATCTGTTGTATCTTTTATGGTTAAGATGTCAATACAGCATGGAATTGTGAACAAAATGTTATCCAGCGATAACAAAATCGATTCACATACTTGGGAGCAGTTGTACGCTGTACAACTTATGCACATCTGTCTATGATTTTGCCACAGGAAATGCCAGTTGTAGGAGAGGATGCCACTTCTATGAAGGCCTACATTGCTGTTCTGAAAACTCATCCACATCCCCCAACTGTGAAAGATCTCATGGTGCGATCCAGGGCTGGACTACATTCTGATGGGAGAGGTGAGCATCTGTTTTGTCCTACATGGTGCACTTGTTGCTTTTCATTTCTATCAACGTGTAAACCATTTAGAGCACCCGTACTTCTTGACACACACTTTCATAACTGGAAGTTGCCTGGAAGTTACCCTAGCTAGCCAAGAAATCCTGGGAGCTGGTATTAATATATTGGATTCACCACTTGAACCTTACTTAGACCAAATTTGTTTGCAGAAATGGCAGGTAATGCCACAAGCCAACCTTTCAGCCATGGAATGCTATGCTGATTGGCTGCATTGTCTTTTTATTGACATGTTCGTTCCTACCCAAACGACGGTGCTAAAACTGAAACAGAGGCAGAGCTTACAGTATATAGATAATGGAAAGTTTTACCCCAAAATGTCAAATGCCCTACCTGCCTTTTTGGTAGTAGACTCTGTAAGCCAAGGTTGTCTATAACCTTGTGATTGAGAACGTCTTATTGCTCAATGCTACTAGCTCTTGATTATGTGTCTGGAATTACTCTCTCTCTGTTTCTCAATCCTCAGGGTATGCCTTTTATGCTTGGTGACATCACTGTGGCATCACACTGTTATCCGTTGTCGTGGCATGACTGTCTGCATATTAAACTATGACAATTTCATGTTGCAGGACACTGACAACTTGGAGGAGATACGGGAGCGGCTCACAGTTGCAATCACTGTACTTCTACGACCAGCTCCAGCTCAGACGTCGCCGTTGTTCTGGAGGGAGTGGAAGTGATCAAAGGCCTTGGAACAATAGCCAGGGCCTGCTGTGTCCTCGTCGGCTCATGCTATGCACTCAACCTCAGTTTCCTGAAGGAGTTAAGGTACACATTCAGGTTTATCCAGAAACTCTTCTTGGAGTCCTGAAGGTCCTGAATCTCAAGATGAAGCTATGGATACAGCCTAAGTCCTGGCAATTTTTCCAAGGCAGTCTGTCGTTTTTCTTTTTTTTTTCTTTTCCTGCCTTCATTGATGGGTTGAAAGTAGACTGACAGAGGGGAGAGACTGGGTAAGACAAGTGGCATCCCCATCTGGATTGGGAGTCAAACCTGCAGCACTGTCAGGCTGTTTGAGCCGGATGATAAAAGACATGCAAAGTTCTGATCTTCCCCCAAAGTTGACAAGTCAGTTGTATCTCCATTTACACTTCGATACTGCTTGCACTTGGATATAAATGCTGCTTTATATTTCATAGACGTACAGTGTCAACTTAAAATGGTGAATTATGCTTTTACTTGTCGAAATTGTTAAATCATTTAAATGTTCATATTTCATATACATAGTGTTGGATAAAAGTTTACATGTTGCAATGTTTTAATGTTAAATGTATATTTAGGGCTCCATTTTCGTTACCGCTAAACCCCTTATCCCTTAACTTCTTTGTCTTTTTAAACTATTAAAAAACATTTTTCAATAGTTAATGGCCAGTCTACAAGCTCACAATGTGTCAATAGATTGGCACGTTGAACTGTCCCCAAAAGTTTTTCAAAATAGTAAAAAAAAAAAAAAGAAAAAGAAAAAAAAGATGGGTTTAGATGGTAACAAAAATTGAGCCCTTTGTGTCTCAGTTCTTGGCAACTCAGTTTTTTTTTATAACATGGTAATCAGACCATGGTCTGTGGATTGTCACTTGCTATCTTTTTGTCTGTTAATATAAAGGACAATTTCAAAGTGGTTGCTAATAATAACAAAATAGTTGTTGGTTTTCCTATAGTTGGTTATCCAACTGTTTATGGCAGTTGCCTACCTTGCCTACTCAGAGGTAATAAACCATGTGAAATTGTGCTGTTGTTTCCTGTTGTTTGAAAGCCATAATTGTTTCTTGGTCAATTTTACTTATCTTAAAGGTAACAAAACAGGTTTTTTAGTGGTTTAACTTCAATTGTATTACTACTATTTATATAAAAAAAATGAGTGTACTTTTTATGTATTGGCTCAATATTGTTTAGATATTAGTTATTAGATTTTAATTATTATTTTTTATTTAATATTTTTCAGGTCGTACAAATAAACTATATATTTGAGCAAAATGCAATAATTAAGTGATTTATTGTTAGATTTGAAACGGCAAGTTGTGTACAAGGATAACCTGAACCTGTTAGTTATAATAATGCAGAAATGTATGTTTGTTCAACTAAGAAAGGAAAGTTATATTACATTGATTAAGTAAAATAATGCTTTGATATAACTCAAGGTTTTAAGGTGAAACAACAAGTTATTACAAGTTCAATCAACTTACAAAACAAATTTGAGAAGACTAGTTCAGACAAGTTCAGTCAATTTTGATAACTTACAAAACAAGGTTGAGTCAACTAGAGTACTGTTGTTGTGTCAACTTTATCAACTTGAATATCCGAGTTGAAACAAAGTGAACAGTGAGGTTTTCTTAACTGTAGTTGACAAGTTTAGTCAATTTTGATAACTTACAAAACAAGGTTGAGTCAACTAGAGTACTGTAGTTGTGTCAACTTTATCAACTTGAATATCTCAGTTGAAACAAAGTGAACAGTGAGGTTGTCTTAACCTGGATATCCTTCGCAGCAGCAGAACCTGCGTTTTCAAGTTGAAACGATCTGAAATTTATTAGGGTGTACCGCTATGTCTACTCCTAAGCCAGCAGCCTCGCTGCATTCATCTCAAGTCTACAGAACGATTTTGATCATTCATATCTCGGTCAATTCTGGACCATTTTTTACATTTCAAAATGCAGTATGACGGGCAAACGTCACTCTCTCAGATGCTGTATAGAATATGCGGGTAGGTCTTGTCTACGAAGCGGGATCAAGCAAAATGTAATTGTTGGGGTTTCGATGGAGCAGCAGCTGTTCCACGTGGACATCTCCAATGCACGCAGATGCCCGCACGTGGCTCTGTCTTCTCGTATAGGTTAGCGGGTCAGGGCTTGACACTAACACTTGCCCGCTTGCCCGGGGCAAGTAAAAAAAAATGGTGGGGCAAGTGAAGACTGCTACCTGGTTGCCCGATCGGGCAAGTGTGCAACATAGTGCACTATAACACAACACAAGATAAATGTGTCTTAAAGGCAGTCATTGCACTCTGCCTCTGTGTCTTTCCCTGCTTTCTAGATATCCACAATTCCAGGCTGGATTTGGGAAACAAAACAGGCAAATTAACACATCAAAATGACCATTAATCTTCTACAGTGTAGACCTGGGCTAATTAAGATGATGAATTTTAACTCTTGAGAGTGTAAAAATGAGGGTCCATTTGGTTTCATTTTTACGTTCTCAAGAGTTACATCTGGTTAACCAACTTAACTGGTGACCACCTGGAACCTGGGGGGCAAGTGACCATGACCTGAGGGCAAGTAGAACCTGACTTGCACTTGCCCGATGCGCAAGTGCCTCGGAGACCTTAGTGTCAACCCCCGGGGTGCTTTGGAATCCTGTTATCTATTTCCTAAATCTATTTGGCGAAATTAGCAACTTAACGGACTGCGCGACAAACACGCCTATGACCACACCTCCAGTCGCAAATAACAATTCGTTGCGGACTTCAGGCAGCGTCAGGGACAAGGCATGTTACGAAAATGGAAACCTTAGCCTATAGACTGTGCTATTGGCTGCCACTTTATTGCAGGGGCGGATGTAACATGTCCCATTTGGGGGGGCAAGAGAACATGTTGGAGGGGCAAAAGAAAATGGTATGGGTGTGGCTTCATCGCCCGTGTCGCTTCGGGCCACGGGCGATGAAGCCGCACCCATACCATTTTCAGTTACAGGACTTGTATTAGTCAAGTAAAGCATCATTTTAAACATAAACACTTTAATTTGCATAATTTGGCATTGTGTTTGGGGGGGCAAACTGGGTATTTAGGGGGGCATTGCCCCCCCATGCCCATGCCTAGATCCGCCCCTGCTTTATTGTTCATAATTTCATTGTACTTTTTAACTTTGCACAAACTTAAACACTCTTGTTTGTGATCAGTTCTTACCATTCAACATGTTATGTTGAAAAAACATGTTCCATGTTTTTTGCTGTATGTGGCGTGCATTTATCTCAAGTCTGCGAAATGTTATAAAGTAAATTACAAAAAAAGGGAGTTTGTGGCAAAAATAGACGTCTTTTTGATCATTCATTTCTCGGTCGTCAAAAAGACGTCTGTTTTTGCCGAAAAATCCCAACTTTTTTGCAATTAACAGCATTGCGTCACAAGTTAATTAATGTAATTAATTATATTATATACTGTACATTACAAGGAAGTGACCGACAGCAGGCAATCTACAGCTGTTTATAGGACAATCAATAAATCCATAAATAAGATGAATTGAACTGGCGCCTTTCCACGTGGAGTCGTGGACATCTACAAGGCGCACAGACGCCCGCACCGTGCGCACGTGGCTCTGCCTTCTCATATGGGTTAGCGGGTGCTTTGAAATCCCGTTTTCTAGTTCCCAAATCTATTTGACGAAATTAGCAACTTAAGGGACTGCGGACAAACACGCCTATGACCACGCCTCCAGTCGCAAATAAAGGTGTCGGCATAAAGAATAGTGGCTAAGGGAAGAGGAAAGGAGACGAAAATACCAATAAGGGAATTCGTTGCGGGTTTCGGGTAACATTAGGGATAAGGCCGGGAGCGAAAATCGAGCCCTTAGACTGTGCTATTGACTGCCACTTTTACACTGACACTTTTAGTAGACAATGTATTTGCATTATTAGTATTTTAGTATTGTTTTAGTATTATTAGCATTTTAAAACAGGATGTTATGGATATTTGTTTCCTGGACTGTCCTTTTTTACCCATAGGACACTTTATTTTTGCATACTTTTTTGTGCCTTTATTGTGTTTGTTTTCAATGTTTGCCCAAAATAAACATTGTTGCCTACATAAGATCTCAAATGTTTTTTTTTTCATAATTAATACACTTCATATACTACTAATGTTAAAGGATCGCTTGGTTATTGTTTACCATGATTAGACTACTCTGCCTCACAAATGATCCTTCTGTTAGCCCACAATTGCTAACGTAATATCGATAATCCATACAGTACACGAGTCGGCTCCCCGCCCTCCTCCTCCGAGGGATCGGCTCCCCGCCCTCCTCCTCCTCCGAGGGGCCGGCTCCCCGCCCTCCTCCTCCTCCGAGGGATCGGCTCCCCGCCCTCCTCCTCCTCCGAGGGATCGGCTCCCCGCCCTCCTCCTCCTCCGAGGGATCGGCTCCCCGCCCTCCTCCTCCTCCGAGGGATCGGCTCCCCGCCCTCCTCCTCCTCCGAGGGATCGGCTCCCCGCCCTCCTCCTCCTCCGAGGAACCGGCGGCTCCCCGCCCTCCTCCTCCTCCGAGGAACCGGCGGCTCCCCGCCCTCCTCCGAGGAACCGGCGGCTCCCCGCCCTCCTCCGAGGAACCGGCGGCTCCCCGCTCTCCTCCGAGGAACCGGCGGCTCCCCGCTCTCCTCCGAGGAACCGGCGGCTCCCCGCTCTCCTCCTCCGAGGGATCGGCTCCCCGCTCTCCTCCTCCGAGGGATCGGCTCCTCGCCCTCCTCCGAGGAACCGGCGGCTCCTCGCCCTCCTCCGAGGAACCGGCGGCTCCTCGCCCTCCTCCGAGGAACCGGCGGCTCCTCGCCCTCCTCCGAGGAACCGGCGGCTCCTCGCCCTCCTCCGAGGAACCGGCGGCTCCTCGCCCTCCTCCGAGGAACCGCCGGCTCCTCGCCCTCCTCCGAGGAACCGCCGGCTCCTCGCCCTCCTCCGAGGAACCGCCGGCTCCTCGCCCTCCTCCGAGGAACCGCCGGCTCCTCGCCCTCCTCCGAGGAACCGCCGGCTCCTCGCTCTCCTCCGAAGAACCGCCGGCTCCTCGCTCTCCTCCGAGGAACCGGCGGCTCCTCGCTCTCCTCCGAGGAACCGGCGGCTCCTCGCTCTCCTCCGAGGAACCGGCGGCTCCTCGCTATCTTTTGATCTCGTGAAGAAGATCCGAATGGCTCAGAAGTGTCTCACTTCAAACACCCAGGACCCAGTCTCAACTCTGTAGTCCAGGAACTTGCTTCCTGAAGCTGCGCAGGCTCTTTCCAGCGTGGACCGGTGGCCGGGCCGCCAGCATCTCGGGACACCTGATGATGCGGCCGCTGCTTCGCTCGACTGGCCACACCGCGTCTATCGTCACTCGGGCGTGCCGGTTGAGCCCCTGCCCCCGGGGCGGTTTGAGCTCCTCGTCGGGATAGACGACCACCTCCTTCCGTCCGATGCGAATGATGTTGTCCAGGTTCAGTCCGGACACGTCCACCGTTCCGGGGAAGCAGACCGAGCCGTATTCCTTGCGTACTTGCGCCTTACTACTAATGTTAAAGGATCACTTGGATATTGTTTACCATGATTAGACTACTCTGCCTCACAAATGCTCCTTCTGTTAGCCCACAATTGCTAACGTAATATCGATAATCCATACAGTACACGAGTCGGCTCCCCGCCCTCCTCCTCCGAGGGATCGGCTCCCCGCCCTCCTCCTCCTCCGAGGGATCGGCTCCCCGCCCTCCTCCTCCGAGGGATCGGCTCCCCGCCCTCCTCCTCCTCCGAGGGATCGGCTCCCCGCCCTCCTCCTCCTCCGAGGGATCGGCTCCCCGCCCTCCTCCTCCTCCGAGGGATCGGCTCCCCGCCCTCCTCCTCCTCCGAGGGATCGGCTCCCCGCCCTCCTCCTCCTCCGAGGGATCGGCTCCCCGCCCTCCTCCTCCTCCGAGGGATCGGCTCCCCGCCCTCCTCCTCCTCCGAGGAACCGGCGGCTCCCCGCCCTCCTCCTCCTCCGAGGAACCGGCGGCTCCCCGCCCTCCTCCGAGGAACCGGCGGCTCCCCGCCCTCCTCCGAGGAACCGGCGGCTCCCCGCTCTCCTCCGAGGAACCGGCGGCTCCCCGCTCTCCTCCGAGGAACCGGCGGCTCCCCGCTCTCCTCCTCCGAGGGATCGGCTCCCCGCTCTCCTCCTCCGAGGGATCGGCTCCTCGCCCTCCTCCGAGGAACCGGCGGCTCCTCGCCCTCCTCCGAGGAACCGGCGGCTCCTCGCCCTCCTCCGAGGAACCGGCGGCTCCTCGCCCTCCTCCGAGGAACCGGCGGCTCCTCGCCCTCCTCCGAGGAACCGGCGGCTCCTCGCCCTCCTCCGAGGAACCGCCGGCTCCTCGCCCTCCTCCGAGGAACCGCCGGCTCCTCGCCCTCCTCCGAGGAACCGCCGGCTCCTCGCCCTCCTCCGAGGAACCGCCGGCTCCTCGCCCTCCTCCGAGGAACCGCCGGCTCCTCGCCCTCCTCCGAGGAACCGCCGGCTCCTCGCTCTCCTCCGAAGAACCGCCGGCTCCTCGCTCTCCTCCGAGGAACCGGCGGCTCCTCGCTCTCCTCCGAGGAACCGGCGGCTCCTCGCTCTCCTCCGAGGAACCGGCGGCTCCTCGCTATCTTTTGATCTCGTGAAGAAGATCCGAATGGCTCAGAAGTGTCTCACTTCAAACACCCAGGACCCAGTCTCAACTCTGTAGTCCAGGAACTTGCTTCCTGAAGCTGCGCAGGCTCTTTCCAGCGTGGACCGGTGGCCGGCCAGCATCTCGGGACACCTGATGATGCGGGCCGCTGCTTCGCTCGACTGGCCACGCCGCGTCTATCGTCACTCGGGCGCGCCGGTTGAGCCCCTGCCCCCGGGCGGTTTGAGCTCCTCGTCGGGATAGACGACCACCTCCTTCCGTCCGATGCGAATGATGTTGTCCAGGTTCAGTCCGGACACGTCCACCGTTCCGGGGAAGCAGACCGAGCCGTATTCCTTGTGTCCTACGGTGAAGTTCTCCACCAGACACCGGCCTTCCTCATCAAACAGCTCTGCCAACTCCTCCACGGGTGGAACGGTGTAGTAGCCGAAGCGACTTGATATGACGGGGCGAGGAGGAGAGAAACGTCTCCATATGACGGGGCCAGGAGGAGACCGGTTCTCCTGGCGATGCTCCTCCTCTTTTTTCTTCAACTGCTGTGGTCTTCTCTCCTCAAGATCCTTTCTTAGCTCCTGCTCAGACACCTCTGCTTGCCCACTGCTCCTCCGGTCGTGTAGCCTGAATGAAGCCGTGGTGGTGTCCTGTGTGGTGTGACCAGCCCTGCTGCTCTAGCCGCGGATGTTCTTCAACACCAATGTCTTCACGCTCCTCCTGAGCTTGATCCCCTCTCTGAAGAAGAGAGGATCATCCTCCTCCAAATCGTCGAAGCGCCGCGGCTTGTAAGGCGCTAGAGTCCTCCGTACGCGGTGGGCGGGTGTGGACCGCATTTTGCCGGCTGAGCCAGTAGCCACACCTGTTGCCGTACTGGATGGCTGCTGTCTGCTACCAGTCAGCACAGACCCAGTAAAAAGAGGATGGTCTCCATATGGACACATATTTACAAAATCCATATATTGTTGCAACTTTAATGCCTCCTGGGCTCTTGCATGTTCCAGAATTGTCAAGAGGTCAGGTTGTTGCGGCGTTCCGTGCCCCAAGCTTCCAGCTCCAAAGGTAGAAGAAAGGTTAGGGGTGGCGCTACTGGTCTGGGGGCCACCAGTTCCAAAGTTCCCAGCAAACAAGCCTTTCACTCCAAAGAGATTAGGCATGTTGCTCGTCGACATTCTCTGTTAGTCGTCAGTGATGATTTGAAGATGTTGTCAATCAGGGAGCTCCGTAGGATGAGTATTGACTGTTTGAAGGTCTTGTCGATGAGGGAGCTCAGGGAGTGTATGGATTGACGGTTCTTGTCTCAGTCTCTCTCGGTTGATGTGGATGACGCGAAATAAGTACTCGGAGCATCTTCTTTTATGTTGGTGTGGCGTCTGCTCTGACGTCATCATGTCATGCTATGATGACGTAGGCTCTGTAGAGGCCTACAGAGCCTGTCACGTCTTTTATGCCCATATCTGGAGTTCTTTTCCCGACATGCTCAAATCTGGAGACTTCCAAGCTTGTGGAGTTATGGTCAGGCCCCATGCTCAAAAATAGAGATTTCAATCTTTTAGTACATGCTATTGGACACGTGGCGATGAATGAGTTCTGAGAGTTAGAGGGGAGCCTGGCTATTGAGGGTTTTTTGTATGTTATGGTAAGCAGTTTCAGCGGGAGCCAGTGCAATTCATGGAGGATGGGTGTGATGTGTTCTCGTGATCTGGTTCTGGTGAGTACACGGGCGTCAGAGTTTTGAACATATTGTAGTTTTTTGGAGTTCTTGGAGGTGACACCTTACAGGAGGCTATTGCAGTAGTCGAGTCTGGATGTAATGAAGGCATGAATGAGTGTCTCAGCGGCGGCTTATGTCGGTAAGGTATGATTGGAACCAGGAGAGGGCGGTGTCAGTGATTCCGATGCTGGATTTGAGGCGTGAGATGAGTATGGGATGGTGAATGGTGTCAAATGCAGCACTGAGGTCAAGCAGGATGAGAATGTTAAGTGAACCTGTGCAGGTGGGGTTGTCCAAATGGAGGTTAAAGTCTCTGAGAAGTGAGACAGACGGGGATATATACGAGAAACTTATGCCGGCTGGCCCTATGAATGTAACGGGGCTGGCGGAGAAGTCCGAGTTCTTTGATGGTTGCGATAGATCCAGGAGTATCTGGGATGTTGAGCTGGCGAAGAGCGGCAGAGGAGTAGCGGATCATCATGCTGTCCGGTGGCGTTATTGACGGGGCTCTTTAGCTTTGCTAACCACCAGCCAAACAACGCTAGCCGGGAGCCCCACTATGCTAACAGGCAGCACAGAGGAGCTGGCCGGTGGGCCAGCGAAGTCAGCGGGCGGCCGCAGGCAGAGCTCCCGCGGACAGAGAGCGACGAGGCCGAGGAGTAAAATCCAGAGCATGCCGGGCATGCTGTAGAAGCCGAGATCCAGCTGCAGTCTACTGCACCACCAGCCAAGCAGCGAGTGAAGGCACCAGGGTCGACTACGCCGACAAGTACTGGTTAAATGCTACAGTAGACAGAATGATTGCCGAGTAGATTCACCGCAGAAAGGATAGACGGTACGGCGACCAATAGAGTGGAACAGTCTTAGTCTAAAGTCCGAACTCGAGGGAAAGATCACAACCAACAGGTACAGACAAAGCAAAGAAGGTAAGCTAAACTGCTGTTAAAAGAAATAAAACTTCTAAAAAACTAAAGACAGCAGGGACGGAGAAGCGGCGACAGACACGCCAGCGTCCTCTCACGTCCATGCGCATGCGTGTGTGGGCAGTGTTGTGGTGGTACTTTTAGAAGTGGGGGGACGCCTCTTAAAGGGGAATTCCACCCCAATTTTCTTTTTTTTCTCCGACCAAATGGACTCTTAAAGCTGAGCTACAGAAGAAGTTACAAAGCATGGAAATGAGATGTTGCAGAAGACTCATGGGTATCTCGTACACCCAACATGTCACAAACGAGGAAGTATACGGCAAAAGATCTGCCAAGCCATCTGCCCACATGATGATCTTCTCACCGCTGTCATCAAGAGGAAACTGAGGTGGTACGGACACATCACCAGATCCTCAGGCTTTGCAAAGACCATCCATCCTACAAGGCCCCGTACAAGGTGGCAGGAGAAGAGGAAGACAAAAGAAAAGATGGGAAGACAACATCGCAGAATGGACTCACAAGTCCCTCTACCAACCCATAAGAATATTGAGAAAGCAGACAACGTTGTTGTCATTTTTATGGCTAATGTGTTAGCCTGGTTGATAACAAAACAAACACGCCCGATGTGTGCTACTCGCATGTAAACAAAAGCAGTAAAATATGTCGGAAGGTGGTGTTTATAACACCTAAAACCTGACACTTCTTTAAAGAATAATGAAGTGAAACAAAGTGAGTGACAGAGCTGTTGGCAAATTAGGTGCTGGGATTGCATTTCCAACCGGCACAAACGGCCCCCAAAGGCAGGGAAGCCAGTCCTTGAATCACAGGGAAAAAATAAGGTAGTATTTTTAACACTAGAAAGACTAGCGGTCGCGAGGACCGCAAGGAAGTATTTTTTTCTCTGCCTGTGATGGTCTGAAAAAGTTCCCCTTCCATCACCTTTCCTAAATATGCAATTCAAATCATCTCTGTTTTTCTTTTCGTCTGTAATAACTTCTAAATATTAATTTAGAAGCTAATTTAGAATTCTACCTTCCAAGACGGGACATTGCGGTCATATCGACTGATCGTCACCCTCCTCCCCCACTAACCCTCAAAGCACGATCTTCACACCACCAGCAATGGGCCATTTGCGTTTCAATTGTCGTCCAACCTCTCTCTCTCTCTCCCTCTCTCTCATTATCTCTCTCAATGAGAGAGATAATTACAATTATGTAATCCATCACGAATTGTAGCGCCTTGTACTTGCAAAGACAGCACTAAACTTCTTTTTTCTATAAGCGTGTGTGTGTGCCGAACCTGCGCATACAGTATTTGTTCTCATTTTCAACTGTTTTTATTATATTATATTATATTATATTATATTATATTATATTATATTATATTATATTATATTATATTATATTATATTATATTATATTATATTATATTATATTATATTATATTGTTTTTTGTGACACTTGCAATGTAAATGTCTGTTTTCTCAATGTTTGCCAATAAATCATTAATTTCCGTGGAAATTATCGGTGCACTACGGGTGCATTTGGTTTCATTTTATGCTTTCAAGAGTTACACATCTAAAAGGACCCATTTGGAAGGAAGGAGGACCCTATCATAGGAGGAAAAGTGCTGAAAAACGAGGGTTTTATTTCTGGCGCCTGTCAATGAATTTCGCCAACTAATTTTGGCGCTAGGGGGGTCTGGAAAAAAGCTAAATATAGCGACAAATGCCCCAAGTTGGCAACACTGCCCAAAACGCTGAGGAAACCTTGTTGTTTTGTTTGATTCGACACAGAGTGCGGCCGATAAATAGGGCAGCTTCTGATAGTGTGTGTTCCAGAGGTTATATTTACCTTCACAGTGCACCCGCGGATCTCCCCAGTGGTACTGTTCACACTCATTGCACCGCTTGCCACCGAAACCTGGACTGCAGTAGCACTGGCCTGTAAACTGTAGAGGAGAGAGAGAGAGAGAGAGAGAGAGAGAGAGAGAGAGAGAGAGAGAGAGAGAGAGAGAGAGAGAGAGACAGAGAGAGAGGGAGAGAGAGAGGGAGAGAGAGAGAGAGAGAGGATCAATGATCCATTTGGTTACTGTTCATATGGGTCAGTGGCCCAGTTCATGTGTGCATACATGGGTAAGTGTATTTGTATTTAAAGGGGAATTCCCTTTTCATTGATGTACCTTCAAGGAGTTGGGTGGACATGATCAAAAAAGTACCCCCATTCTGTGTTCCCGAGAAATGGAGGTCTGAAGAAAGCCACTGACATGGTGAAACATCTTGATGACATCATCAAGATGTATTTTCACCATGTTGATTGATTTCTTTAGACGCTTCTTTTTTCTGAGAGCGTACAACTGGAACCAAATGAACCCGTTATAGGGTTCATTTGGTTGCACACTCTCAGAAAAAAATGAAAATGGGTGGAACTATAACTAAAAGCATTTGAAATTGCATACATAAAAAAGGGGTTACTTTTGAGTATTCCATCTTTTTATGTATAATTGACCACAGACATTTAGATGTAATGTGGCCCTCTGGAGTGAGTGTGGAACAATAGTGGTCCTCTGGAGTGAGTGTGGAACTATAGCGGTCCTCTGTAGTGAGTGTGGAACTATAGTGGTCCTCTGGAGTGAGTGTGGAACTATAGCGGTCCTCTGTAGTGAGTGTGGAACTATAGTGGTCCTCTGGAGTGAGTGTGGAACTATAGCGGTCCTCTGGAGTGAGTGTGGAACTATAGCGGTCCCTCTGGAGTGAGTGTGGAACTATAGCGGTCCTCTGGAGTGAGTGTGGAACTATAGCGGTCCTCTGGAGTGAGTGTGGAACTATAGCGGTCCTCTGGAGTGAGTGTGGAACTATAGCGGCCCTCTGGAGTGAGTGTGGAACTATAGCGGTCCTCTGGAGTGAGTGTGGAACTATAGCGGTCCTCTGGAGTGAGTGTGGGACTATAGCAGGTCCTCTGGAGTGAGTGTTGAACTATAGCGGTCCTCTGGAGTGAGTGTGGAACTATAGCGGTCCTCTGGAGTGAGTGTGGAACTATAGCGGTCCTCTGGAGTGAGTGTGGAACTATAGCGGTCCTCTGGAGTGAGTGTGGAACTATAGTGGTCGTCTGGAGTGAGTGTGGAATGATAGTGGTCCCTCTGGAGTGAGTGTGGAATGATAGTGGTCCCTCTGGAGTGAGTGTGGAACTATAGACCTGCGCAGTGATGTCACCGCCCCGGTTCCAGAAGTGTTTTCCTCAATCATTTGTCTCATAGACTTTTCGAAAATAATTTACATACAGTAAAGACGATTACAACTCGGACAAAGCCAATTCAGGTCGTGACAAATCATGATGACACACAAGGGTCCATTTGGTTTCATTTTTACGCTCTCAAGAGTTAAAATATTCATCATGTGAATTAGTCCAAGTCTACAGAACTAGATAATGTGGTCATTGAGAGGGTTCCAGGTGGTCCCTAAGTTGTTTAATCAGATGTAACTCTTGAGAACGTAAAAACAAAACCAAATGGACCCTTGCGGGTCCATTTGGTTTCGTTTTTACACTCTCAAGAGTTAAAATATTCATCATCATAATTAGCCCAAAAGTCTACACAACTGGAAGATTAATGGTCATTTTGATCTGCATGTTTGACTGCTTTGTTTCCGCAAATCCAGCCTGGAATATTGTGGACAAAAGCAAAAATAAATCTTTAGTTCTGGGGTCTGCGGGGTGGTCCGTGGCTAAAATGCTGAATAAATAGTGGTCCCTGGTATGAAAAAGGTATGAAAACCACTGGTCTACCGTACCATGTTGCAGTGGTCTCCCAGGGCGTGCTGGGGGTCACAGCTACAAGGCTCACAGCCCCTCTCCCGGCCATAGTTCCAGTGGTTGGGGGCACACTGGTCGCAGGCCGGCCCCTCAACGTTGTCCCTACAGGGGCAGGCGCCGGTCACACGGTCACAGTGGCACAGACCCTCACTGCAGTAGGACTGGAGGGTCCCCGCCGGAACGCATGTACAGCCTGGAGGGTTGGAGGAGACACACACGCACACAAAGAAACGGGGCCCATGTGGGTTCAAACGGCTAACTGGTGTTGGGGTTCTAAGCGTGACAAGCATTATTAGCATTACTTAACATTACTTAGCATTTTCACAACACTTAGCAATAGTGTTACTTAGCATTATTAGAAATACTTAGCATTACCATTGCTTAGCATTATTAGCATTATTAATGATACTTAGCATTAGCAATACTAAGTATTAGTTAGCATTATTACCATTACTTAGCATTATTGGCATTTTCACAACACTTAGCAATAGCATTACTTAGCATTATTAAAAACACTTAGCATCACCATTGCTTAGCATTATTAGCATTATAACAATAGTTAGCACTAGCATTACTTAGCATTGGTTAGCATTATTATCATTACTTAGCATTATTAGCATTTTCACAACACTTAGCAATAGCATTACTTAGCATTATTAAAATACTTAGCATTACCGTTGCTTAACATTATTAGCATTATTGCCAATACTTAGCTTTAGCATTACTAAGCATTAGTTAGCATTATTACCATTACTTAGCATTATTACCATTACTTAGCATTATTGGCATTTTCACAACACTTAGCAATAGCATTACTTAGCATTATTAGCACCATTAACAATACCTGGCAATAGCATTACTTAGCATAGTTGCCATTACTTTAGAAATTGAAAAGTATCAGACCTACAAGCTCATAGCGCGCCGCTCGGTGGCCCGCTGTGAGTTTGTAGATCTGATATTTTTGGGAAATGGTTAAAAGTGTGGCGCAAAAAAAGGGTTAAATGGACTCTCCAACCAAATCATACCACAGAGTGGAAAACAGCTGTCAGATTTCATTCCCAAATCACAATTCATTCCTGATTACGAAACCCCCCCAAAAGAACGTAATGTATATATATGACAGGAAAGCATATATTCATGGACAGTGTGTTGGAGAGGACACTCACGCCTGCAGTCGTGCGCCAGCGCGTTGCCAAAGTACCCCTGCCTGCAGTGGTCGCAGGATGCTCCGTCGGTGTAGTACAGACACTTCAGGCACTGGCCCGTGCGCGGGTCGCACGACTCGGGGTCCTGGGGGTCGATGTTGCCGCTGCACTCGCACGGACGGCACTGGCCGCCGGGCTGCTCCGGGTTGCCGTAGTAACCGGGGGCGCAGCGGTCGCAGCGGGAACCTGCCGGGGCAGAGGTCGTTGTTGTTGTTGTCAGTGTTGCCAACTTGGCGCATTTGGCTCTATATTTAGCTCTTTTTCAGACCCCCCTAGTGCCCAAAATGAGTGAAAAACTCCCGGCGGAAAATCTAGTGCTTTTTTGCTGGTGAGTTGGAGTGAAATTGGTTGACAGGCGCCAGAGATAAAACCCTCGTTTTTCACAATTTTTCCTCCTATGATAGAGTCCTCCTTCCTTCCTAGAAAGGACCATTGGTAACCAAATGGACCCTTATAGATCTGTAACTCTTGAGAGCGTAAAATGAAACCAAATGGACCCGTAAGGGTCCATTTGGTATCATTTTACGCTCTCAAGGGTTAAATTATATTTAATTAATTCTGAATTACCTAATTTTCAAGAATCTATACATTTGTCAGAATTTCTATTTTGACCAACATTTTGCCAGTTATCTAGTCCGAGAAGCAGAGTTGTACCCGAACGCGTTCAAAGAACGAAAGTTCTTTGAACCGTTCATATTTTTAAGGAACTTGAACGGAACGGACGCTATATCTGCTTGAAGAACGGCGATGTGAACTCGTTCTTTTCTGGCGTGAGTGAACGCCACTTTCTTGCGTTCTATTTTGTTCAAGAGCAGGGCTCGACAGGCTCGCATTTGTGACTCAAAAGTTGCAGATCTATACCTAAATTTATGACTGTAGTACGGCGGTGTTGCTGGCTAAAATAGAGCAGATATACAAGCTATCAACGTGTTGTGGCTCGAGGCATCCTTAGCTTGGAGATCTGTTCTCCTTGCCCACCGCCCCCGCCCCTCCCTGTCAGCAGCGCACACAGAGCGCACAGCATCAGACAGCCAACACAGCACCAAGGAAGGACGCTTCTCTCCAACACGTTGAATGAGCTACTAAAGCTGTTCACCTTCCTGTGCTATGCGTGTATTTAAATCACATACTGTCTGCGCAGCAACCTTTTGCGTCACGCACGTGTGCCGCTATCCCGTGATTAATCATAAATAACGCACCATGCACGTGCGCGCTCAGACGCACAAACACTTGTGTATTCTTATCATCATTGACTGATTTGCCGTCGGATCGTTTTCATTTTTATTTACCGGTAGGCTACAATTAGGCTACTACACGCAGGGGCGGCCTTAAGGTTTGGGGGACCCTTTCACATTGTCAATAACAATATGGGCTATTGTATAGAGTTGGGATTGGGATACCCGACCGAAACAATACCCGCGACGGCCCGGGCTCATTTGCATTTGCATAATTGGTGGTCGGGCTTTCAGTCGACCTGGCTATGTTAATATATTGATATTGTAAAATAGTAGCCTACTTGGAAAAATGCTAAGCATTGAGCCCTGTTCAAGAGTGAGACTAGAATGAGCTGAAAATAGAGCAGATCTACAAACTCAGTGACGCACTTTGAGCTTGTTGATCTCTATTTCTGCTGATATTTTCTGCTCTATTTTCAGCACACAGAGATGCAGAGGCTGGACTGAACTGGGCGCCTTCGTAATAAAAACAAAAACTTTGACTTTGAAAGATTGACCCATAATAAAGAGGATCAATTAAGGACATCTTCAGTTGTATATGGCTATGGGCTGCAAATTTTTAACAAAAAAATAGGGAGGGAAAAAAGAACGAAAAAGAACTATAATAGTTCTTTTTTTGGAACCATGAACTTTAGTTCTAAAAGTTCAACAATGAACTATGAACGGAACTAGTTCGTTTTTAAGTGTATGAACTATAAACTGAACTATTTCAGAAAAAAAGAGAACTTTCCCAACACTGCCGAGAATAAACAGTGGGCCCTGGCATGAAAATGGTTGAAAACACACTGCTCTAGCACATTCTAGTGCATTTTGGAAGTGCCACTAGTGCATTTTGGATTTTGACAGTTGGCAACATTGGTTGTTGTTGTTGTTGTGTTGTCTTCAGTTTTCTTTAAGATAAGTGTGGCACACTATGGCACGTTAAAGTCTACTGTTCAGGGGTGGATCTATAGTCATGGGCATGGGGGGACAATGCCCCCCTAATTGCCCTGACTGCCCCACCAAACATGACGGCATGGAAACAAACCAAATTTCAAATATATTTCGAAATTAAAGTGCTTATAATTAAAATGATTTGAAACACTATGACACTAACTACAAATTGTTGTACCACTAAACCAACAGCATTTCATCATTGAAACCATCACTTCCCGTGTCTTCAACAACAGGGGGCAAAGCGGGGTGACCTGCATTTGCCATAACATAAAAGGTTGTCCACCAGAAATATTATCTATGACCCTGTAGGATCACAACCTATATGGACAACCCGGTCAATTTTTTGCTGGAAACCCAATATGGCCGCCGCAATTTAGCCCCTATTAGATATAATGGGGGGTGAATAGGGCAAAATTTTAACCCTGTAAGGACCCTGTTGAGCATTTTCCGTTTTGTGATGTTTTGCATTTTCCTTTATAAAACACATTCATAAAGTGTCCAGCCACTAATGTTTGGTACACTTTTCTTCAGGACAACCTCAGCTACAATAATAAACCATAATTAATTCACCTTTACATACTATAAAGGTAATTTGAACCAAAAACTACATGCAAAAACAAAAATCGGACCTTGGTTTTTCAGGTTATGACTTGTAAAAATCACAAATATGATTATCAAAGAATTTTGGCTGTTGAGAAAGTCAGGATATGTGGTCTATAAGAATGTAAAATGATGAGATTCAAGAGAAATAAAGCCATAATTGCTTATTTTGAGCTGTTATTAGGTATATCTATGCCAGGCGTTTTTTTTTACAGATCTTATATTAGTCCTTATATTCCACACTAAGAAGTATTTCATAGCTATATTTGGTATATTTTTGTTCAGCACAACCTAACCCATATGTCTCAACAATTATTTGTTTCAATTTGACCTAATATCAATGCATTTGACCCAGAAAGAGACAAAATAGACAAAAACGGATTTGAAAAATAAGGTTTATGGACTTGTAAAGATCACAAACATGCTTATCTGATCATATTGTCTGTTGAAAAGGTCAAGATATATTGTCTATATGAATATAGAATGATGGAATTCAAGTAAAATAAAGTCATTACTTATTTTGAGCTGGTATTAGGTTATGTTAGGCGTTTTTTACAGATCTTTATATTTATGCCCTGAAACAATCTCTTGCCATGGCCAGACCAGGGTATAGCACTGAGCAGACATTCTTCCTCCAGTACTCCTGGACATTTGACAGTTCAACAAAGACTATATATATATATATATATATATATATAATATATATTATATATATATATATATATATATATATATATATATATATATATATATATATATATATAATATATATATAGGCTTTGCTGATGGCGGCACACTTGTTTGTGTTCTCACACAAAATGTGCAAAACACTATGAGAGAAACAGATCAAACAGTTCGACCGGCTGGTAGGGCGGGGAGGTGTTGGTCCAATTGGCCTTTTTGGAGGAACTTGAACTGCTTCACAGGCCCGCTGTCCTTCTCGCCATCAGTCTCCCAAGCTGAGGGGTGGAGCTGACTGAGCTCTTGGCCTAGAATTGCAGATAATCACACCAATCAATAAGTAAATTCATGTGATTAGCTCACACGTGACATGCATATCTAACAGTTGAATTCAACATTACAATAAATACACTAACCTCTGCATGCCCCCGCTGCCATGGCCTCTTTCTCTTGTGTCACCGCCACAGGTGAAGTGTCACCATCACTGCAAAATGTAAAAACATTAGTACATGGTTTACAAAATAGGTTCCGTCACTGTCACTGGAAAAAATGTAAAAACAGTATTACATGATTCACAAAAGGGGTTCTGTCACCATCATATTACATGAAGCACCAATAAAAGAACAATGCAAAAACATCTGGTGCTCCGTGGCCAGTCTGTGCACGTGATAGATTATTATTATTACTGGTAATAGTGTATAAAAGTGAATTGTTACTCACTTCTCAGGCTCAGAAACGATAACAGCTAGTATCTGGCCTCAGTATGAAACTGCCCAGCCAGCTGCTCTCCTCCTCTTCCTCCTCCTGTGAACTATATAATATGGAAACATATTGTAACAGTTTTGCTTCCAGCAGTCAGGACCATAATGTGTAGGCCTACAATGTTTCAATATGTGTCTGCTCACTCTCACACACACACACACACACACACACACACACACACACACACACACACACACACACACACACAACACACACACACACACACACACACACACACACACAGAGAGAGAGAAACAGACGGAGAAGAGAGAAGGGAAATCACTTACTCAGAATGTATCCATATTCAGCCATCAGGTCCAAGGCGACTTTGCCACGTAATATAATGGCAACGTCTTCTGTCGAGATGTCTGATTGCTCCTAAAAGTACGGACGCCACTAGTCCACTGTGATTGTGATAACAACACGACGATGAAAAACAAACAAAGAACTAACACTAACACACTCTCCCTCCCTCACACACTATCGATCGATCTGACTTTGTTTTGCGCATAACGCACGGGCAGATGCGCGCACACACACCCTCACATGTGTGTATTATATAAAAATAAATGTTGCATCGTGTATGTTGTTCGTGGTTTTGGCTCTATTGTTGTGGCAGACCGGAAACAGAGTTACGTTTCACTCGACGCACGTAACCGTTAGGTGCGTTATGTGCGTTCACTTCATGGGGCCAGTCCAAGCTCTTCTACATAGAGTTTCTATTGACATTGGGGACAACCGGAAGTCACGGAATGCATTGGAGTCTATGGGCTGTGTCCCTGCCCCTCAATGTCGCAACTCTGGCCATGATAGAGTGTATATAGACGGCGGATGGACTGGAGATTCTGAAGGAGAATTCGGCTACGTCACATCCTACACGTCTACGACGTGGTAACTGCCTCCCACTAGCCAAATGCTGGCTAGCTAACTAGCTTTTTGACTCATCCTTGGTGTAAAAACCTTGTTTTTGAAAAGCAATGGAACCGACGACACATCGGAGAAAAGAATAAACAAACACATGGATAAACAAACACATACGCACATATTTTGCGTATTTGGACACGTGTACATATTTATGTCAACTTCAAAGGGTTATATTTATGTGAAAAAGTGGTCGATTCTCTTCAAACCAACGTTGGTTGGAATCTACAACAACTCCGGATTAAAATGAGACCACCCAGAAGTCCGACAGTGACGTCATCGTCACGCGACGTCGCGTCAAAGTGACGTAGGTCGGCGGACGCTCAGGAGCGTTCGTCGTCCTTGCAGGGTTAAACTGAAAGATATTTCCACGAAACTTAACAGGTTGATCAATTAATAAATACAAACATTTTTTGTATTGGAACTTTTCATGAAATCCAATATGGCCGCCACAATATGGCGACCACAATATTAACACACAGAAATAAGGTTTTTGGCTCTAACCTCTGAACCAAATGAGCTAAAAACACAAACGTGGCGTCTATTGAAGAGTTTCTGACCATGAAAGACTCACAGGAACAGCTATTTTTATCATTGGGCATAGTGTACCCTTATTGTGCATATTTACAAGATGGTTAGCTACAGGAAATAGTGATTTCACTCATTTCTAAAATGAGTGTTGACTGTTTTGGCAGCACATGCAAATGGTTTTGGGGTTCTCCAGATGTTTCTTAAAGGAGAGTGTCCTGTCCAGTGTAACTCCAAGATATGTGGGGTGGGTACTGTAGGACAGTTTGTAACCATCCCCTGTGACACTCACGGGGGATCACGGTTCCTCAGGTGAAAGCTGCATAGTTGGGTTTTTGACAGGTTGGGTTTCAGGTGGTTGTTATTGTAGTAGCTTGACATTTCTTGGAGGGGCACTTTCAAGGGTGGATTTGATCTTCTGGAAGTCTGCTTGTTGCGTGGTAATGCAGAGGTTATTGGCATAGATGAAGCATTCTGGGGTAGTGGCTGGTCTAAATATTGTAAATGAGGGGGGCGAGCACACTTCTTGTGGAGGACATTCTTTTGGGCTTTCCATTTACTCCTCTGGTCATTTAGGTGGGCGTACAAGCATCTGTTGTTGAGAAGGGTTTTAATGACCTGGCACAGGTTCAGGTCACCAGTCATGTTCAGTGGTTTCCTGACCATTGTGTGGTGATCGTCGTGTCATAGGCAGCAGTGAGATCTATGAATGCTGCCCTATTTGCTTTTCTTCAAACCCATCCTCAATGTGTTGGTTGAGGTTGAGTAACTGTCCAGCACAGGAGGTGTCAGGGCAGAAACCAGCTTGGGTCTTAGTCAGCATGGTGTCTATGATTGGGATGAGACGTTGGAGCAGCAGCAGCCTCTCATAGAGCTTGTAGGTGATGCAGAGGAGGGAAATGGGTCAGTAGCTCTTTGGGGTCTTTGCCAGGTTTGGGGATTGCAACAACATTGGCCTTTCTCCAGACAGAAGGGATGGTTTTCTGCGCTATGCATGTGTTCAGCATCTCCAGGAGCCAGGACTTTGCGTTACGTCCGAGGTGCTGTAACATTTTCACCAGTATGTTATCAATCCCTGCTGTTTTCCGGGTTTCAGCTTTCTGATTGCAGTTTTGAGTTCTTCTAGGTTGAAGGGTTTGGTGAGAGGACTGGCTAGTTGTGGTTGGTCTGATACCACTGTACAATGGTGTTCTCCTGTGGGTTGGCAGCGGTGTTGGTTATGACCGTTGGCCATCAGCTGCGTTGCAACAGTTTGCTGTGCCTTTGTGATTATGGGTGGTGTAGTGTGGTCTGCTCAGAGACAACGGATTGTGGCCCATGCCTTCATGCTGCTGTTTGTCATGTTGGTGTTCTCTATCAACTCCTTCCAGGCTTTCCTTCATTCTTCCCCAACTTCACTGATCAGGGTCTCTCCAAGTTCCATGGTGGTGGGGAAGAAAGGGTCCTTGTTGTACTCTTCATAGTAGCAGGCTGCTGGATATTTCTGATAAGCCAGGGATATACTGTGTCTGACATCATCTGGGTATGTGATGAGTCTGTGAAGTTGGAGTAGTTATTGGGAAGTAGTGGTGTGCTAGATATGGACTGCTTTCCGTAGGTTGAATCTCCTACGGAATGGGACAGTGGTTGCTTGGAGAGAAGATCTAACAGTGATGGCAATCGGCCGGTGCTGGGTGTGGGGCATATGGTCCAGAACTCAGTTCTGGATGTGAGGTGAGGTGTTTCTTACAGGCAAGGTCTGGGTTGTATCCTCGCTTGTTATGGATTAGAGTCAGATGTTTGGAAACAAGCCAGGTTTCGACTTCATGATGTACTATGAGCATTGAAGTCGCTAATGCTGATGTGGTACGTCTTCTTGCATCTTTCTGGTAGTTTTGTGTGTAGAAAAGGGGTTGCAGGTGGTTTGTAGACTGATGTGACAGACATCTGGATTTTGGATAGGTGACCATGATGGTTTCCATGTGCCCTTCTGTGATGTGGGTACAGACCTCCTCAATCTTGAGGTTTGGCCTGCTGAAAACAGCTGATCCATGACACTGTCTGTGTCGGATCTCAGCGACCAGTTTCATTCCAGCGATGATGGGTCCAGCGATTTTGTGCATGGCCGATATAGGTTTCCTGCATACAGAAACAATGGCAACCATTGCTAGTATCTCTGCCTTGTTTCTGGAGAAACCTTCAATGTTGATTGAGACGACTGACAGTGCAGGTCCTGAGTGGGGCAAGCATCTGTGACACTGATGAGATGCGGCAGGCATCTTCATCTGTTGATTGCGCATTATAGTTATACAGAGTTGTAGTTATAGCGATAATGTCCTTCTGGCAGTATTAGATTATGTCCTCTTGGATGTACAGTATATCTTATTCAAACCAACGTTTCCCAGGCTGCACCACAGGGAGGTTTCTGTATTTGCAGCCTGGAATGTTACTTGAGGTACTTCTTCTTTGGTGTTATAATTGATTAGAAAGATCACTAATAAGCACAGGACAAGTTTGACACTGATAATGTCAATCCAATCAGCTGTGCATGCCCAATTAAAGGAGAATTTCTCCCATTTTCAACATTTTACATGTCATTAATATACTTTATAGATATTGTGTAGAGATAATAAAAAGTTACCCCATTCTGTTTTTCCTAAAATTGGAGTTCTGAGAAAAACCTTAACATGGTGAATTTTGACATGGTGAAGTATGATGAACAATCATTTTTATACCTCCAATGTTATGGAACTACAGGTTCGGCGGCTCCGCCGGCCTCACTCTAGACACAGTCCATATATATGGACACCGGCGTTACACGTGTTACACGTTACACCTTTTCCAGAACTCAAATGTATAATAGGAGGAGGAGGATTGGGTGGAATTATAGAGGAAGAGGTTAATTAAGAGATCTGGATGAGCTCCCCCATCATGGATGAATATTAATATAAACAGTAGAACTAGGCTAATCAACCTGCAGCTGGAGGGATGTGTGACATGTGTCTTTCTATAAGGAAACAGCACATCAGCACACAGGAAAATTAGGGCTAAAATGATTATATAGGTACACTTAAATTTTAAATATGGGCTATATGACTAGTCTCTTGTGGTCAGAGACTCTAAAATAGACACCACGTTTGTGTTTCTAGCTCATTTTGTTCAGAAATTAGAGTCAAACCTATTTTCTAGGTGCTAATATTAAGTCGGCCATATTGTGGCGGCCATATTGGATTTCATGGAAAGTTCCAATACAAAAAATGTTTGTATTTACATAATTGATCAACCTGTGAGTTTCGTGGAATTATCTCTCAGTTTAAAATTTTGCCCTATTCACCACCCATTATAACTAATAGGGGCTAATATTGCGGCGGCCATATTGGGTTTCCAGCAAAAAAATGACCGGGTTGTCCATATAGGTTGTGATCCTACAGGGTCATGATAATATTTCTGGTGGACAACCTTTTATGTTATGGCAAATGCAGGTTTCCTAAAAAAGGGGTAGTTTGCCCCCTGGGCATAAGTCCTGTGGCACAAAGCTGCCCCCATACCATTTCTCCCGCCCTCCCAATTGGGAAATGTTACATCCGCCCCTGCTACTGGTACTAGCGTTTTCGCTTCATCTAGTTTTTAGCTCAACTCTAAAATGCTTTGCAAAATCTACTGACGTACTTGGAGATAGTCACCACATTTAGCTGAAAACCCCCCAAAAGTTCATAATTTAAGAAGAAATGATTTGGTTCGGTAGTTACACTCCAAAATAATACACACTGACTTTCAGACTTTGAAAGACATTCATTCCAGAATGAAGTACACCAAGCTACTCAACGTTTTGATGATGAACATTAGGTCTATGTCACTTCATGGTGAAAAGCTAGTGACTTAATAAAGTCTACATTTAATACAATTACGAAAATAATTATCCATCATCCATCCATCCATCCATCCATCCATCCATCCATCCATCCATCCATCCATCCATCCATCCATCAATCCATCTATCATAATTCAATTGATTTGAATTCAATTAAATTCAATCAACATGATAGTCAGTGTCTCACCGGTATATCCTTGTCTGCAGTTGCAAACGATCTGATTGGACGACTGGTCGGCATAGCAGGTGTCCCCGTTAAAGTGTCCGCTGCCCCGGGTTTCCAGGGCAGGGACAGGCCGGCAATGTTCCCCTGAACCCAGCACCGGGTTGCCAAAGAACCCGTCCACGCACCTGAGACACAGACACATGCATTCTGGATCAGCAAGGCATGTAATGTAGGGTTCTGTATGTCTGTGAAGGTGAGTCCTATTATATGTACTGTATGTATATGTGTAATTGTGTACTAGACCAGGGTTTTCAACAGGTGGTCCGGGGACCACCAGTGGTCACTGAGAGGGTTCCAGGTGGTCCCCAGCTAAGTTGGTTAACCAGATGTAACTCTTGAGAACGTAAAAATGAGACCAAATGGACCCTTGCGGGTCCAGTTAATGCCCCTGTACTAGGGCATTAACTAAACTATTTGACTATTTGATTATTTGACTAGGCAAGCACTATTCAACTATGAATTAATCATTTGTTATTCACTAATAATATTGTTTTATACAACTAGAATCGCACATTTTTACGGCTAAAAAACAAATATATATCACCGTTGACTGGAAAATGATTCGAATACCAAAGTTAACCGGATGTAACTCTTTGAGAGCGTAAACATGAAACCAAATAGATCCACAATGTTTACACTCTCAAGAGTTAAAATATTCATCATGTGAATTAGCCCAGGTCTACACACTAGAGAATGTAGAAGAAGATAATGGTCATTTGGATCTGACTGCTTTGTTTCCCAAATCCAGCCTGGAATTGTGGACAAAAGCAAAATAAATCTTTAGTTTTGGGGTCTGTGGGGCTAAAATGTCCTCAAATGGTGGTCCTCTGTGGCTCAAATGCCGAATAAATAGTGGGCCCTGGTGTCAAAAAGATTGAAAACCACTGCTTCATATGAAAAACTTTGGAGTTGCCCATACACCCTCCTTCTTCCAGCCCACCCTAGTAGGGCTGGCTAAATCCAGCCTGGACAGAAACCATTATTAACAAACCTAAAATGAACGCATCCACTGTCGCTTTATAACGTTTTCATAATGTACTGTATATGTGTAATTGTGTATACGTCCTCTTGTTGTGCAGAGTCAAAAACAGATCCCAATCCAACCCGGACGTACCGCACGCAGAGGTGTCCGCCGTGTAGTCGCGGCAGTGCGTTGCA
>CM076968.1:6186453-6297765 GCA_039105355.1 Benthosema pterotum | reverse complement strand
AGCGGGAAGGAACCTCAGGTGGCATTCTCACTCTTCCACGTCAACTTCCTCCAGGTCAAAAGACAATGTGTTAAAGAATGCACATCAATATATTTGTGAACTTCAAAATAATACACCGCGTGTCTCACTGCCACACGCACTTTGATCGGATAATACTGGTATTCCTGGTTTTCTCTCAGGTGCAACGTCCAGCATAACATTACTAAAACTGTATGGTGGTGGAAAAAATCCTATTGGTCAACAATCATGTAGTGGTCAAGTGTTTGATGTCAAACTCATGGAATATTCTACGTTTTCACATACTATATTTTCACAAACACCATGCAAAGTGTGTCCAATCCGTGAAACCGTAGTTTGGGTGACCAATCAAGAAACCATCCCTGTTGTTCTAGGGAGACACTGTAATCTTGTTACTTGTGTTAGCGACCGCTCTGGGACATGAGGCTGTGTTCAAAATAATCGATCCCCGATCCGATATCGATTACGCTCAAAAACACCACATCGATTCAAAAATGTGTAGATCGATGTTCTCCAGGCGACTGGGCACCCATTTTCTTTTTACCTGAGGCCGCACCATAAGAAAAGACAGACACTACAAATCGTCGCCGCCGCTGACAAAAAAAGAAACTGCCAAAAAAATAGCTCGTTTTTTGGACAGCATGAGGGCCCATAAATATAACAATTCTGTGAAATAGTGCTCGATTCCTGCCGTGATTCCTGGGGGCATCACGAAGCACCTGCAGCCCCTTGACAGTGTGAGCCGTGCTTCAAAGGGGAGGCTTGATGACTAGCGGCGAGAAATCTTTCACCAAACTGGTGTCGCATGCGGAAAGCAACTTTTTCTTCAAGTCTGGCATGGGTCCAGACTGCGTGGAAAAAGTGTCACAAAACATCCACGATCACAACGGGTTTCGAAAGGCCTGAGCATGCAGCAGCAGCGCGATGAGGAAAGAGGGCGGCGGCGCGGAAAAAAAGACCTAATAAAATCACATACATTGATGTCGCCTCGTCGAGTGCATTGAGAGGATTTTCCTGTGGTCGCCAGCTAAATGATAGACAGTTGGTTAACAAGATGCTACGGTAAACTTTTTGAGAGTGAAAATTGAAACTCTGTCACTTTTCATGACCAAATGGACCCGCAAAAGCGCTCATTTGGTGTTCATAAGTGATCGGAGTTTGCGTATCACCGCTACACTCTAAGGCCAGGCCTGGACAATATTCTCAATCGGGGGCAGCCGCAAATGGGCAGTTGTTTAGTGGTGCATAATTGTAGTTAGTCCAATGTTAACTACCGCTATAGCTTTTGATTTGAAATATCTTTGAAGTTTTCGTTGTTGCATTCCTCATGGTTTGTGGGGCAGTCAAGGCGTTTAGATCGCATTGCCCCCCCATGTCCCTAAGCCTAGATCCGTTCCCTGGTCGAATGCTGTAGCGTTAATTACATACAGCACTGCAGTTTTAATGTTACACTGTATGACTGAAACAATACAGTTCACGGCACAGTACAACTTCTTGCAATATACATTAAACCACTGAAATAGGTTATAGCCTACAAATGCATTTTTTTTCTTGAAGTCGTTTAAATAATAAAAAGGATGCTTCTCAAACACATTCGTGCCGACAATCTCATCTGTGCAAGAAACCCTTACAATGGAATAGCCTACCTTACTTAGGTAATGTAATTAAAAGTCCAGTGCGGCTTGTAAATGTATACACAATGGGATTTTTTTTCCAAATTTGGCCGATGCGGCCTATATTCAGGGTGCGCCTTTATATCCGATATTACAGTAGGGCCTACTTGATACTTGACTCTTCTCATCCTGTGTCCCCTCTTACACATACACAATACAATCAACCACCAAAACTGGGCCATCTTCTATTGGACAGTTATTTATTTCTATTATGTCTGAAAATAATTGATATCGAATCGGATCGAATCGTGGATCGAATCGGATCGTGACCTTGTGATTCGAAATCGAATCGATCTAGGGTAATTCGATCGATTCCCAGCCCGGGGTCAGTATGCGGTTAGCCAGAGGTTACTCCGATTGGCTGGTTTAGGTAATGACTTAAAAGGGTACATGAGTAAAAAGACCGTATAGCAATGTCATGAGTATTGTTTGCTCCGTTCAAGCACGAGTATGCATGCCACTATGCAAACTCGCTTGGCACAGGCTGGCCATTGTGCGGGCTCCAGTTTGTAACCAGAGATTTATGTCTAAAAACGAGGTAAAGAGGCACAGCAGACTCCTGAGACAAGAGCTGTCGGAAAACAAACATCACAACTGAAATCGGCATGACTGTTTTATCAACTCCCCTTTTCTCTGCAACCATCGATCTCAATCTAGTGTTAGTGGTTATTTCTAGAGTAAAATAAAACCAAATGGACCCTTATGGCCACATTTGTTTACCTTTTCCGCTCTCAAGAGTAAATAATATTAAAGCATCTCACGACTATTAATTTCAATAAATCGGCATACCATTACAAATGTAGAGAATGTTTGTTGATGTTCAACATTAAATGTCGGTCCTCCGTAGCTAAAATGTATGGAGGCTGTGGCTGTGGTGTGAAAATGGTGAAAACCACTGAATACGAGTTAAGAGCACAGGCAGACTCCTGGAGACAAGAGCATTCTGAAAACAAACTCAAACTGAAAATCAATATGCCTTTTTCTTTATCCACCACAAATGACTTTTTATTATACTAAACATTTAAAGAAATTGCACCCATTTTCCAGATTTTCTCCTGAGAGCATACAAATGGAACCAAATTCAGTTCCATCTGCACGCACTCAAAAAAAAAAAAAATCATTAACAAACAAAACAATCACAACTTGGATGATGTCAGCAAGTTGTGTTTCACCACAACAAGTTCAATTACCTAGAACATTTTAAAGCTATTTTAAACAATATAGATAACAAAAAGTTCAATCCTACACATCAATGCAGCCTGATAACGTCGGCCAGACTTTCTGACATGAACTCATTAGAGAATACAGTAGGCCTACACTTTCCTGTGCACCTTGCTCTGCTAAAACTGGTTCCCATTTCCCCATGATCAAGTATCCTCACAACTACATTGAAGCATTACTTCACTGAAATACATCATATTTCTATTGATATTAAATCACGTTAACCACACTGCACATCATTTGGTGTTCACTATTCATACCGGATAAGGTCCTAGTATATTTTATAATACATGATTGCTCACAGATACTCAGCTATTGTGGGCTATTATTATACTACCAGTGAAAAACGTGTTGGTATCCATAAAAAGAAAACACCACACACACACACACACACACACACACACACACACACACACACACACACACACAACACACACACACACACACAACACACACACACAAACACAAATCAATAAATAAACACAAACAAACAAAGAAATAAATAAATAAATGTGTCCCCTCCATCCACCGCTACAGTTGGAGCACTGTGTGGCCCATAGGTTTTTTTTCTTGCCTCGCTGTTTGGATATATATATTTTTTTTGATTATTATTTTTTTTACCATTTTTAATAGTCATGGTTGCCAACTCCCACCTGATGTCATGTGGGAGTTCAGACTGATCCAGACCATAGTGAAGAACTGATAGTTTACATAACATCTTGAGGCTTGGACTGAAGTCTAAGATAAACAGGTCATCACGGTATATCCAAAGACGATAATACGATCCCCACCATGCAACACATACACGTATCTGAAAAGTCCTTGAGGACTCTTCCCTTCGGCTTGACCCTCTTTCAGGAGTTTCCTGGTTGAATCTCCACCGGTCGTCACACCCACCAATTATGTACAACTCTCTATTGTAGTAAATGAAGGCTGGTTTACCCAGCAGTTCTTCTGGAAGCAGTGTAGAAGGTGTGTCCATCCATAGTTAGTCCCTGTGTCAAACGCCCTCATGGTGTTGTTGTACTGACCATTCTCCCAGCCCCCAAATACAAACATCTTTGTTCCAATGATGTGGCAGAGTGACCAGCTGAAGCAGGAGGTTGAGTTCCTCTGTGGTAATTAATGACCAGACCATGGTGCTGGTGTCCAACATGTGCATTTCATCAGTGTATCCAGTCTGTTTTATCCCGCCATGAATATACATGACCTTCCCCAAGACACAGCCGAGTGGAGTATGTCCTCTCTGGAATGGCCCCTGAAACCTGTGGCTTGGACCAGTGTGGTCATCAATGTCAAATGCATAAAGTTGGTTGTATACTCCTCTGTGTTGTAACCAGAACCTCCCCAGAGGTAGACAGTATAATCCACCAGCACAGCTGTGTAGCCGCAGAGCCCCGGAGGGAAGCATCAAGTGGCGTCTCCTCTTCCAAGGGTCAACTTCCTCCAGGTCAGAGACACTGTGTTGAAGATGTGCACGTCAATATATTTGTGAATTTCAAAATAATACACCGCGTGTCTCACTGCCACGCGGCATCTAATCGGATACCATTGGTATTCCTGGTTTTCTCAGGTGCAACGTCCAGCATAACATTACTAAAACTGTATGGTGGTGGAAAAAATCCTATTGGTCAACAATCATCTAGGGTCAAGTGTTGATGTTCAAACTCCATGGAATATTCTAACGTTTTCCACGTACTGTATATTTGTCACAAACACCATGCAAAGTGTGTCCAATCCGTGAAACCGGTAGTTTGGGTTGACCAATCAAGGAAGACCATCCCTGTTGTTCTAGGGACTGTTCAACCATGACACGTATATTTAAAAACTGTAATCTTGTGCTTGAGCGAGCGCTCTGGGGTCGTGTTTCGTTAGCATCATACTCCGATTGGCTGGTTAGGTGATGACGTAATGGTGACATAAGTAAAAGACCGTTATAGCAATGTCATGAGTATTGGCTTGCTCCGTCACACACAAGTACTCATGCACACTATGTAACTGTTTGGCACAGGAGCTGCCATTGTGCGGCTTCCGTTTTTAACCAGAGAGTTTTGTCTAAAACGAGTTAAGAGCACAGGCAGACTCCTGGGAGACAAGAGCATGTCTGAAAACAAACATCAACAACTGAAATCAACGGCCTGTTTTTTCCTCAAATCCCTTTTTCTCTGCACCATCGATCTTTAAATCTAGAGCGAGTAAAATGAAACCAAATGGACCCTTACGGCCACATTTGGTTTAATTTTACGCTCTCAAGAGTAAATAATATTAAAGCATCTCAACAACTTAATTTTCAATAATCGGCACCATTACAAAATGTAGAGGAATTGTTTGTTGATGTTCAACATTAAATGGCGGTCCTCCGTAGCTAAAATGTATGGAGGCTGTGGTGTGAAAATGGTTGAAAACCACTGAATACGATTAAGAGCACAGGCAGACTCCTGGAGACAAGAGCATGTCTGAAAACAAACATCACAACTGAAATCAACATGGCCTGTTTTTTTTATCCCCCACAAATGACATTTATTATACTAGAACATTAAAGGGAATTGCACCAATGCACCCATTTTCCAGATTTTCTCTGAGAGCATACAAATGAACCAAATTCGTTCCATTTGCAACGCCCTCAGAAAAAAAAAATCATTAACAAACAAAACAAACACAACTTGATGATGTCATCAAGTGTGTTTCACCACACACAAGTTCAATTACCTAGAACATTTTAAAGCAATTTTAAACAATATAGATAACAAAAAGTTCAATCCTACACATCAATGCAGCCTGATAACGTCGGCCAGACTTTCTGACATGACTCATTAGAGAATACAGTAGCCTACACTTTCCTGTGCACCTTGCTCTGCTGAAACTGGTTCCCATTTCCCCATGATCAAGTATCCTCATAACTACATTGAAGCATTACTTCACTGAAATACACCATATTTCTGTTGATATTAGATCACGTTAACCACACTGCACATCATTTGGTGTTCACTATTCATACTGGAGTAAGGTCCTAGTATATTTTATAATAAATTATCTCTCACAGATACTCAGCTATCGTGGGCTATTATATCACCAGTGAAAAATGTGTTTGGTATCTATAAAACACACACACACACACACACACACACACACACACACACACACACACACACACACACACACACACACAAACACACACACACACACACACACACACACACACTAAAACATTAGAGCAATTTTAAACAATATATGACAAAAAGTTCAATCCTACACATCAATGCAGCCTGATAACATCGCCAGACTTTCTGACATGAACACATTAGAGAATACAGTAGGCCTACACTTTCCTGTGCACCTTGCTTTGATGAAACTGTTCCCATTTCCCCATGATCAAGTATCCTCATAACTACATTGAAGCATTACTTCACTGAAATACATCATATTTCTATTGATATTAAATCACATTACCCACACTGCACATCATTTGGTGTTCACTATCATACCGGGATAAGGTCCTAGTATATTTTATAATAAGCTATTGTGGGCTATTATTATACTACCAGTGAAAAATGTGTTTGGTATCCATAAAAAAGAAAACACACACACACACACACACACACACACACACACACACACACACACACACACACACACAACACACACACACACACACACACAAATCAATAAATAAACACAAACAAACAACGAATAAATAAATAAATGTGTCCCCTCCATCCACGGCTACAGGTTGGAGCACTGTGTGGCCCATCAGGTTTTATTTCTTGCCTCGCTGTTTGGATATTTGTTTTTCTTTTGATTTCTTTTACCATTTTTAATAGTCATGGTTGCCAACTCCCACCTGATGTCATGTGGAGAGATTCAGACTGATCCAGACCATAGTGAAGAACTGATAGTTTACATAACATCTTGAGGCTTGGACTGAAGTCTAAGATAAACAGGTCATCACTGGATCCTCTAAAGACGATAATACGATCCCCCACCATGCAACACATACGCGTATCTGAAAAGTCTTGAGGGACTCTCCCCTTCGGCTTGACCCTCTTCCAGGAGGTTTCTGGGTTGAATCTCCACAGGTCACCACACCCACCAATTATGTACAACTCTCTATTGTAGGTAAAGGCTGGTTTACTCCAGCATTCTTCTGGAAGCCGTGTAGAAGGTGTGTCCATCCATAGTTAGTCCCTGTGTCAAACACCCTCATGGTGGTTGTAGTGACCATTCTCCCAGCCCCCAAATACAAACATCTTTGATCCAATGATTGTGGCAGAGTGACCACCTGAAGGAGGAGGTTGAGTTCCTCTGGTGGTAATTAAAGACCAGACCATGGTGCTGGTGTCCAACATGTGCATTCCATTAGTATATCCAGTCTGGTTCTGTCCGCCGTGAATATACATGACCTTCCCCAAGACACAGGCCGAGTGGAGGTATCTCCTGTCTGGAATGGCCCCAGAAACCGTGGCTTGAACCATGTGTGGTCATCAATGTCAAATGCATAAAGTTGGTTGTAGTACTCCTCTGTGTTGTAACCATAACCTCCCCAGAGGTAGACAGTATAATCCACCAGCACAGCTGTGTAGCCCCAGAGCGGGAGGGAACATCAAGGCGGTGTTCTCCTCTTCCACGGGTCAACTTCCTCCAGGTCAGAGACACTGTGTTGAAGATGTGCACGTCAATATATTTGTGAGCTTCAAAATAATACACCGCGTGTCTCACTGCCACAAAGGCATCTAAATTGGAAAACACTGGTATTCCTGGTTTTCTCTCGGTGCAACGTCCAGCATAACATTACTAAAACTGTATGGTGGTGGAAAAAATCCTATTGGTCAACAATCATCTAGCGGTCACGTGTTGATGTTCAAACTCATGGAATATTCTACGTTTTCACGTACTGTATATTTGTCACAAACACCATGCAAAGTGTCTCCAATCCGTGAAACCGGTAGTTTGGGTTGACCACTCAAGGAAGACCATCCCTGTTGTTCTAGGGAGACTGTTCAACCATGACATGTAGTTTAAACACTGTAATCTTGTTACTTGTGTTAGCGAGCGCTCTGGGGTCAGTATGCGGTTAGCAGGGTACTCCGATTGCGGGTTTAGGTAATGACTTAATGGTGACATGAGTAAAAGACCGTTATAGTCAATGTCATGAGTATTGGCTTGCTCCGTCCAAGCACGAGTATTCATGGGCATTATGTAACTGGTTTGGCACAGGAGCTGCCATTGTGCGGCCTCCAGTTTTTAACCAACCTGGAGACAAGAGCATGTCTGAAAACAAACATCACAACTGAAATCGTCATGGACTGTTTTCTCAACTCCCTTTTTCTCTGCAACCATCGATCTTTAAATCTAGAGTGAGTAAAATGGAACCGAATCAATCAATCAATCAATCTTTATTTATATAGCACAATTTAAAAACAACCGTAGTTGACCAAAGTGCTTTACAATTTCAAAAACAAAACAAAACAAAACAAAACAAAACAGCAAAAACATCAAAAGCAGCAATCAAAGAGAGGACAGTTTAGAAAAGGTAAAAAGCAGGTATATGACGAGGTAAAAAAGGCATAAGCAGTCATAACACATTGAAGGCAATGGAAAAAAGGTGGGTTTTTAAAAGAGATTTTAAAAATGTTGAGGATTTAGCAGCTCTAATATGGGGGGGGAGGTTGTTCCATAGTTTAGGAGCAGCAATAGCAAAGGCACGGTCTCCTTTGTTTTTGTGGGTGCGGGTGGTTGGTGGGGATAGCCGTTGTTGGTCAGCAGATCGGAGGGCTCGGGAGGGATTGTGCCAGTGAATGAGGTCAGCTAAGTAGGGGGGGGCAAGGCCGTTAAGAGATTTAAAAGTAATTAAAAGAATCTTAAAATCAATCCTCTGTTTAATGGGGAGCCAGTGAAGGGAGATTAAAACGGGGTGATGTGTTGTGATTTTTTGGTGCCAGTAAGAAGGCGGGCGGCAGCATTTTGGACCAGTTGGAGGCGTTTGAGGAGGATTGAGGTAAACCGTAATATAGGGCGTTGCAGTAATCTAATCTTGTTGAAATGAAGGAGTGGATAACGGTTTCAAACTGTTGACGCGGGAGGTAGGGTTTGATTTTGCGAGTAAGCGGAGGTGGTAGAAGCTAGATTTAACTATTGCGTTTAACTGTCTGTCGAAGTTGAGCTGGTTATCAAAAAGGACTCCAAGATTTTTTGCATAGGGGTGAATGTGTGAAGACAGGGGGCTGAGGTTGTTGACGGGGTGGTGGGGTGTTGTCCAAAAATAAGGATTTCGGTTTTATTGTCATTTAGGTGTAGAAAGTTAGCATCCATCCAGGTTTTTATGTCTGAGATGCATTGGAATAATGGGTTGAATGAGTTAGTGCTGGTGGGTGTGAGTGGCATGTAAATTTGGACATCATCTGCGTAACAATGAAAGGAGATGTTGTACTTAGTGAGGATGGGACCGAGTGGTAGCATGTAAAGCAGAAATAGGAGTGGGGCTAGAATAGAGCCCTGTGGGACCCCACAGAGAGGGGGGCTGGGGGGGAGAAAAACGTCCCAGCTGTACGGAGAAGGTCCTCTCTGTTAGGTAGGACCGAAGCCAGGATAGAGCGGATCCGGAATCCCGACCTGTTGTTCTAGGCGGGCAATTAATATTCGATGGTCAACTGTGTCGAAGGCGGCGGAGAGGTCAAGTAGGATTAAGATGGCGGGGGAACCGGTATCAGCTGTTAAAATTATGTCATTAAAAACTTTTAGTAGGGCTGTTTCCGTGCTGTGGCCTGGTCTAAAACCGGATTGGAATTTTTCATAGAGGTTGTGAGTTGTTAGAAATGATTGTAGTTTGTGTATAGACAGCTTTCTCTAGGACTTTTGAGAGGAAGGGTAATTGAGAGATGGGTCTGAAGTTGGACAGAGTGGATGGGTCAAGGTTTTTATTTTTAATTAGTGGGTGGACTGTAGCATGCTTAAATGGGGTGGGAACCTGACCGGAGAGAAGTGATGCATTGATGATTTCGACTAGGGTTGGGCCAACAGCATATAGGACTTCTTTGAGAAGGCGAGGAGGGAGACTGTCCGTGGGGCAGTTTGTAGGACGGAGATGGGTGACTATGTCAATGAGTGCAGAGAGAGTTATTGGGGTGAAGTGGTCCAGCGTAGCATGGGGGGCTGCTGGGGGTGGAGGAGGAGTGGAGAAGGTGTGCAGTGATCTAAGGTCTGCTATTTTTTCTATGAAGAATTTTTGGAACTTCTCACAGAGGGAGAGAGAGGGGATAATGGGGGAGGTATCACGGGGGTTTATAAGAGAGTTGAAAACACTGAAAAGAACCTGGGGTTTATGGCTGTTAATTGAGACTGTGTTTGAGATGAACGATGTTTTGGCGGCTTTAACAGCTCGTTGGTAGTTAACCAGGCATCCATTTAAGATGTCGCGATTTATTTGAAGTTTATTCTTCTTCCAGGATCTCTCAGCACGTCTACAGGCACGCCTGAGAGATCTGGTGGTGTCATTTAGCCAGGGTTCAGAAAGTGCAGTCGTGCGTCTTTGCCTGAGGGGGGCGATGGAGTCGAGGATAAAAGTGCAGGTAGTGTTAAAACCAAGGAGGAGCGCTTCAGCGGTGGGGTTTGGGTCTGTGAGAGCAGGAGCAGAGGCAAACATGATGGAGAATTGCGGAGCGGTGGACTGGTTGATGGCGCGTGTAAGGCGTGCAGGAGTCATGGGCTTGGAGCGAGTGGCGGGGATGGTTATAGTGAACAGGACCGGGAAATGATCAGAGGGACAGGGGGGGGCACAAATGTCAGAGATGGTGGTGGTTAGGCCTTTAGATAGGATGAGGTCGAGAATATGTCCTTTATCATGTGTGGGAGATGTAACAGATTGAATGAGACTGAATGATTCAATAAGGCTTATAAAATCATTGACAAGGGGCTTTGATGTGTCGTCCACGTGGATGTTGAAGTCGCCCCAGATTGAGCAGAGATCATATTTAATCATTGTTCGTGAGAGGAAGTCAGAGAATTCATTTATAAAATCTTTGCTTTTAGGGGGGCGGTAGATGAGCGCACAAAACACGGGGGGCGAGAACTTTAACTCGAAACACTGTAGTTCAAAGCTTGTATAGGTGAAAGTCTGTTGAATCAAGGTGCAGTTAATATTATTTTTAAAAATAGAAGCTACCCCCCCTCCCGTCCCAGTCGTTCGGGGGGAGCTGAAAAAAGAGCGATCCGGGGGGAGGAGTTCAGAGAAAGATGTTGAATCCCCCACCGAGCCCAGGTTTCAGTTAATAGCAGAAAATCTAGATCATGGGTGATGATAAAATCTTGTAATAAAAACGTTTTTTCTTTTAGCGATCGTGTATTAAAAAGGGCCATATGTAGTTTAGTATCTGGTCTGGGCGTTATAGATGAGACGCGTCTTATCGGGCAGAGATGGGCATGGACAATGTTGCGTCTGTAGTGGCTGTCAAAAGTGTGTGGTTGTCTAGGTCTGATTATTGTTTTTATTTTATAAGAGCAGGGGGAGTTCATTGAGGGAGGAACGCAGCTAGTTTGATTAGTAGTGTGAGAAATGCAAACTGTGGGAGATCTGTGTGAAGGTCCGGGCCTGAGGGCTGGAGGACTACGGGTAGGAGACGGGACGGACCTGGGAGGATAAGTGCAGTTATAAGGCAGAGGTGAACCAGTGGCGGCAAGACCCAGCCTTTTGCTGTTAAAAACCGGAGAGTATATAGCTGTGTCTTTCGGATCATGCCGCGGTTCGTTTCAGAGACTAAAGGCTATAAACTTAAGAATGGACCCTTATGGCCACATTTGGTTTAATTTTACGCTCTCAAGAGTAAATAATATTAAAGACTTAATCTTCAATAATCGGCACCATTACAAAATGTAGAGGAATTGTTGTTGATGTTCAACATTAAATGGCGGTCCTCCGTGGCTAAAATGTATGGAGGCTGTGGTGTGAAAATGGTTGAAAACCACTGAATACGAGTTAAGAGCACAGGCAGACTCCTGGGAGACAAGAGCATGTCTGAAAACAAACATCACAACTGAAATCAACATGGACTGTTTTCTTTATCCCCCACAAATGACATTTATTATACTAGAACATTTAAAGGGGAATTGCACCCATTTTACAGCATACAAATGGAACCAAATTTGGTTCCATTTGCACGCCCTCAGAAAAAAAAAATCATTAACAAACAAAACAAACACAACTTGATGATGTCATCAAGTTGTGTTTCACCACAACAAGTTCAATTACCTAGAACATTTTAAAGCTATTTTAAACAATATAGACAACAAAAAGTTCAATCCTACACATCAATGCAGCCTGATAATGTCGGCCAGACTTTCTGACATGAACACATTAGAGAATACAGTAGGCCTACACTTTCCTGTGCACCTTGCTTTGCTAATTCCCCATTTCCCCATGATCAAGTATCCTCACAACTGCATTGAAGCATTACTTCACTGAAATACGTCATATTTCTATTGATATTAAATCACGTTAACCACACTGCACATCATTTGGTGTTCACTATTCATACCGGGATAAGGTCCTAGTATATTTTATAAAAAATGTGTTTGGTATCCATAAAAAAGAAACACACACACACACACACACACACACACACACACACACACACACACACACACACACACACACACACACACACACACACACACACACACACACAAATAATAAATAAAAAAATAAATAAATATAAATAAATAAATAAATAAATAAATAAATAAATAAATAAATAAATAAAAAATAAATAAATAAATAAATAAATGAATGCGTCCCCTCCATCCACTGCTACAGGTTGGAGCCCTGTGTGGCCCATAGGGTTTTATTTGTTGCCTTTGCTGTTTGGAGATTTGTTTTCCTTTTGGTTTCTATTTACCATTTTTAATAGTCATGGTTGCAAACTCCCACCTGATGTCATGTGGGAGTTGAGACTGATCCAGATCATAGTGAAGAACTGATAGTTTACATAACGTCTTGAGGCTTGGACTGAAGTCTAAGATAAACAGGTCACCACTGGATCCTCCAAAGACGATAATACGATCCCCCACCATGCAACACATACACGTTTTTGGAAAGTCTGACAGGACTCTCCCCTTCGGCTTGACCCTCTTCCAGGAGGTTTCTGGGTTGAATCTCCACAGGTCATCACACCCACCAAATATGTACAACTCTCTATTGTAGGTAAAGGCTGGTTTACACCAGAGTCCTTCTGGAAGCAGTGTAGAAGGTGTGTCCATCCATAGGTTAGTCTCTGTGTCAAACACCCTGATGGTGTTGTTGTGCTGACCACCCTGCCATCCCCCAAATACAAACATCTTTGTCCCAATGATTGTGGCAGAGTGACCAACTAAAGCAGGAGGTTGAGTTCCTCTGGTGGTAATTAAAGACCAGACCATGGTGCTGGTGTCCAACATGAGCATTTCATCAGTGTATCCAGTCTGGTTGTATCCGCCATGAATATACATGACCTTCCCCAAGACACAGGACGAGTGGCCGAAATTCCTCTCTGGAATGGCCCCAGAAACCTGTGGCTTGGACCATGTGTGGTCATCAACGTCAAATGCATAAAGTTGGTTGTAGTACTCCTTTGTGTTGTAACCATAACCTCCCCAGAGGTAGACAGTATATTCCACCAACACAGCTGTGTAGCCGCAGAGCCTGGAGGGAACATCAAGGTGATGTTCTCCTCTTCCATGGGTCAACTTCCTCCAGGTCAAAGACAATGTGTTGAAGATGTGCACGTCAATATATTTGTGAACTTCAAAATAATACACTGCGTGTCTCACTGCCACGGCAGCATCTAAATCGGATAACATTGGTATTCCTGGTTTTCTCAGGTGCAACATCCAGCATAACATTACTAAAACTGTATGGTGGTGGAAAAAATCCTATTGGTCAACAATCATCTAGTGGTCAAGTGTTGATGTTCAAACTCATGGAATATTCTACGTTTTCACATACTGTATATTTGTCACAAACACCATGCAAAGTGTGTCCAATCCGTGAAACCGGTAGTTTGGGTTGACCACTCAAGGAAGACCATCCCTGTTGTTCTAGGGAGACTGTTCAACCATGACATGTAGTTAAAACACTGTAATCTGTACTTGTGTTAGCGAGCGCTCTGGGGTTATTCGGTTAGCAGGGTACTCCGATTGGCTGGTTTAGGTAATGACTTAATGGTGACATGAGTAAAAGACCGTTATAGTCAATGTCATGAGTATTGGCTTGCTCCGTTCACACACAAGTACTCATGCGCACTATGTAACTGGTTTGGCACAGGAGCTGCCATTATGCGGCCTCCAGTTTTTAACCAGAGAGTTCTGTCTAAAACGAGTTAAGAGCACAGGCAGACTCCTGGGAGACAAGAGCATGTCTGAAAACAAACATCACAACTTAAATTGTCATGGACTGTTTTCTCAACTCCCTTTTTCTCTGCAACCATCGATCTTTAAATCTAGATTGAGTAAAATGAAACCAAATGGACTCTTACGGCCACATTTGGTTTAATTTTACGCTCTCAAGAGTAAATAATATTAAAGCATCTCAACTACTTAATTTTCAACAATTGACACCATTACAAAATGTAGAGGAATTGTCTTTAGATGTTTTGCCAATTTACGTTTTGCCAGTTTGGGGACAAAAACTTAGTTTTGGGTCCGAGAGACTGGACTCGACATTAAATGGTTGAAAACCACTCAATATGGGCAAAGAAGTACTTGGTTTTTCTAGCAACTGTGATTTATTTACTCATTTTGGAACATACTATGGTCAAGTATAAAGCCGTGTCGCAAGGGAAACAGGGTCAGTGGATGAGATGGGAGAGTGTGGAAAAGCGGAACATCAGCTGGAAGGACATGTGGGAGATGGAAACAAACAGGATAAGCTTCCTGATACGATCCACCTACGATGTCCTCCCCACCCCTACCAATCTCAACCAATGGCTGGGCGAAGATCCATCATGCCCCCTGTGCTCAACACCAGCGACACTCAGACACATCCTTGTTGGGTGTAAAGTGAGCCTCTCACAAGGACGGTATACTTGGAGGCACAACCAAGTACTCAAGGGCCTGGCAGCAACTCTGGAAAGCAGGAGAACCACCATCAATGCATTGCCACCCAGAGCTAACAACGCAGCCAACCCAGTCGCGTTTGTGCGGGAGGGACAACAAGGGCAACAGAAATTCCCACCAAGGACCAGGTTGGGCGAGCTGGAGGTAGCCAGAGACTGGCAGATGCTAGCCGATGTCGACCAACGTCTCACAGTTCCACCAGAGATCGTCATCACCAATTTGAGGCCTGACCTAGTCCTGTGGTCCAACTCACAGCGTAGAGCTTACTTTGTGGAGCTCACAGTCCCCTGGGAGGATGCGGTGCAAGAAGCTTTCGAAAGGAAGAAACTGCGGTACTCGGATCTTGCTGCAGAGGCTGAGCAGCGGGGCTGGAGAACAAAGGTCTGCCCAGTAGAAGTTGGTTGTCGGGGCTTCGTGGCAACTTCAACTGTGAGGCTGATGAAGGAGATGGGCATCAGCGGTCAAGCCCTACGACAAGCCATGAAGGAGCTTTCCAGACTGGCAGAGCGGAGTAGCCAGTGGCTCTGGCTGAAAAGGAAAGACCCCAGTTGGTCTCCAAATAGGTAGGCTGGGCAGATGCAGAGGGGGGTGCTTCTGGGACGCTGGAATGCACTGCTGAGCCTACTGGAGACGTTGTGGGGTTAATTCAGCGAAACGTTGGTGAAAGTAGGTCCCCGCTTGACAACCCCTGTGAAGTGTCTGTCCAGTTGTTTCGACATCACCGTGCTTAAGTCTTCCACTTTTTTAGGTATGCGGTCAAGTGCAAGCCTGGCTCAGGGAGTAGGACGCCCCTGCCTTGCAGAGTCCCTAGGCACTTTGGACTCAACATTGTCCTGTGTTTCATGAAATCATTCATTACAAAGCATGAATGAAAAAAAAAAAACATATAAATTTGTATAAATGAGTATGAATTATTTGTATAAATGAGTATGTAGTTCCTGAGGAAGCTTGTCAGAGCAAATGAAGATCAAAAGTTCAGGTGAAAGCGTTCGATGATCGACACGTTCAATGATCGATCAACACGAAAACTAATCCAAAACAGGGTGCAGTTAATAGTCAGCAGTCCAGAGACAGGTCAGGACATTCAGGTCAGACAGACGGAACATTGTGGAGACAGGACTCCACATAGGATAAGAATAATGGAACCTGACAGGTTAGTCAAGCACACATATTAACAAAGGTTAGCGAGCCATATGGCAGTTAGGTTAAACCATTTGCGAACCGAAAAATGCGGTTAGGAACGACTTTCAGCTAGATACCATTACATGAATTTATTGCACTCCTACAAATCTGAACCATGAAGTGGCTCTTGTTTTATAATGTTAATGCAGGAACCTGCCAATGATGCCAGCTGGCATCTACAGCTGACATCATTAGCCAGTTCAAGATGGCCCTCCCTGCGACTTCGACACGACGAGGAAGTGGGTGGTTAAGGAAGCAGGTGACGCCAATGGGCTCGGGTCGGAAAACTGTCCGGACCCCATCCTATGTATTACGGAATACGCCAATGTATACTAATTTGAAATACGCGAATATCACCTAAATACACAGTTAAATTGAGTAATAACCCAACGGTTCACTTTCTTTGTTTTTAAATAAAACTAAATCTGTCCCTAGCTATTATTGTGTGTAAACCTTTATTTCTTTATTAACTATATAATGATGTCACATTTAATTCATTGCAAGAAGCTGCTATACTATGGTTAAACCATGAACTAAATACAGTACATACCCATGAGCTTAACCCTGAATAGAAGGTTACATGAAAACACACACACACACACACACACACACACACACACACACACACACACACACACACACACACACACACACGCTACGTTGCAGGCGTGTGCGTCGTCCCATGATGCAATGATTCCAAACAGACACAGTTCAACTCACAGTTGGTTGTTAGTGGTGGGACGATTCACTTACCTCACCATACGATGCAATATGGATATTTAGGGTCCTGAATCAATTGATATTGTGATTCTTAATTATGCTGAGATTCGATTTGATATGCCGATATAGCGCTTTATTATCACCCACAAATGACTTTTATTATACTAGAACATTTTAAAGGAGAATTGCACCATTTTTCCACATTTTTTTCTGAGAGCATACAAATGGAATCAAATTTGGACACCCTCAGAAAAAGTTGTGTTTCACCACAACATGTTCAATTACCGAAAACATTAGAGCAATTTTAAACACTATAGATAACAAAAAGTTCAATCCTACACATCAATGCAGCCTGATAACGTCGGCCAGGCTTTCTGACATGAACACATTAGAGAATACAGTAGGCCTACACTTTCCTGTTCACCTTGCTCTGCTAATTCCCATTTCCCCATGATCAAGTATCCTCACAACTGCATTGAAGCATTACTTCACTGAAATACATCATATTTCTATTGATATTAAATCACATTAACCACACTGCACATCATTTGGTGTTCACTATTCATACCGGGATAAGGTCCTATAGTATATTCTATAATACATGATTGCTCACAGATACTCAGCTATTGTGGGCTATTATTATACTACCAGTGAAAAATGTGTTTGGTATCCATAAAAAAGAAAACACACACACACACACACACACACACACACACACACACACACACACACACACACACACACACACACACACACACACACAAACAAATCAATAAATAAACGCAAACAAACAAAGAATAAATAAATGTGTCCCCTCCATCCACCGCTACAGGTTGGAGCACTGTGTGGCCCATCAGGTTTTATTTCTTGCCTCGCTGTTTGGATATTTGTTTTTTTTTTATTTCTTTTTACCATTTTTAATAGTCATGGTTGCAAACTCCCACCTGATGTCATGTGGGAGTTCAGACCTGTCCAGACCATAGTGAAGAACTGATAGTTTACATAACATCTTGAGGCTTGGACTGAAGTCTAAGATAAACAGGTCATCACGGTATCGTCCAAAGACGATAATACGATCCCCCACCATGCAACACATACACGTATCTGCAAAGTCTTGAGGGACTCTCCCCTTCGGCTTGACCCTCTTCCAGGAGGTTTCTGGGTTGAATCTCCACAGGTCGTCACACCCACGAATTATGTACAACTCTCTATTGTAGGTAAAGGCTGGTTTACTCCAGCATTCTTCTGGAAGCATTGTATGTGTGTGTGTGTGTGTGTGTGTGTGTGTGTGTGTGTGTGTGTGTGTGTGTGTGTGTGTGTGTGTGTGTTTTCTTTTTTATGGATACCAAACACATTTTTCACTGGTAGTATAATAATAGCCCACAATAGCTGAGTATCTGTGAGCAATCATGTATTATAGAATATACTATAGGACCTTATCCCGGTATGAATAGTGAACACCAAATGATGTGCAGTGTGGTTAATGTGATTTAATATCAATAGAAATATGATGTATTTCAGTGAAGTAATGCTTCAATGCAGTTGTGAGGATACTTGATCATGGGGAAATGGGGAATTAGCAGAGCAAGGTGCACAGGAAAGTGTAGGCCTACTGAATTCTCTAATGTGTTCATGTCAGAAAGCCTGGCCGACGTTATGTGCAGCCGACAATGTGCAGCCTGATAACGTCGGCCAGGCTTTCTGACATGAACACATTAGAGAATACAGTAGGCCTACACTTTCCTGTGCACCTTGCTTTCCTAATTCCCCATCTCCCCATGATCAAGTATCCTCACAACTGCATTGAAGCATTGCTTCACTGAAATACATCATATTTCTATTGATATTAAATCACGTTAACCACACTGCACATCATTTGGTGTTCACTATTCATACTGGGATAAGGTCCTAGTATATTCTATAATACATGATTGCTCACAGATACTCAGCTATTGTGGGCTATTATTATACTACCAGTGAAAAATGTGTTTGGTATCCATAAAAAAGAAAACACGCACACACACACACACGCACACACACACACACACACACACACACACACACACACACACACACACACACACACACACACACACACACACACACACACACGTATTTCACCCACTTGTTATGTGACCTAATTCGGTTACAGTTATGCTGCTCTCAAATAGAAAGACATTGTCCTCTCACTGTACCTGTCTGTCCTCTCACTGTACCTGTCTGTCTGTCCTCTCACTGTACCTGTCTGTCTGTCCTCTCACTGTACCTGTCTGTCTGTCCTCTCACTGTACCTGTCTGTCCTCTCACTGTACCTGTCTGTCCTCTCACTGTAACTTTCTGTCTGTCTTTCTGTGTGCCTGCCGTCCTGCCTGCCTGCCTGTCTGTCTATCTATCTACATACATGATCTCATTAGAGTGCTAGGGCAGCAGCACCTGTTTCTATAAGTTAACGAACACACACACGCACGCATGCACGCACGCACGCACACACGCACACACACACACTACGTTGCAGGCCTGTGCGTCGTCCCATGATGCAATGATTCCAAACAGACACAGTTCAACTCACAGTTGGTTGTTAGTGGTGGGACGATTCACTTACCTCACCATACGATGCAATATGGATATTTAGGCTCCTGAATCGATTGATATTGTGATTCTTAATTATGCTGCGATTCGATTTGATATGTCGATATATCGCTTTTTTTATCCCCCACAAATGACTTTTATTATACTAGAACATTTTAAAGGGGAATTGCACCACTTTTCCACACTTATTTCTGAGAGCATACAAATGGAATCAAATTTGGACACAATCAGAAAAAGTTGTTTCACCTGTTCAATCACCTAGCTAATTCCTCATTTCCCCATGATCAAGTATCCTCACAACTACATTGAAGCATTACTTCACTGAAATACATCATATTTCTATTGATATTAAATCACATTACCCACACTGCACATCATTTGGTGTTCACTATTCATACTGGAATAAGGTCCTAGTATATTTTATAAAAAATGTGTTTGGTATCCATAAAAAAGAAACACACACACACACACACACACACACACACACACACACACACACACACACACACACACACACACACACACACACACACACAATAGATAAATAGATAAATAGATAAATAAATAAATAGATAAATAAATAAATAGATAAATAAATAAATAGATAAATAAATAAATAAATATATAAATAAATATATAAATAAATATATGAATAAATAAATGTGTCCCCTCCATCCACTGCTACAGGTTGGAGCCCTGTGTGGCCCATAGGGTTTTATTTGTTGCCTTTGCTGTTTGGAGATTTGTTTTCCTTTTGGTTTCTATTTACCATTTTTTCTAGTCATGGTTGCAAACTCCCACCTGATGTCATGAGGGAGTTCAGACTGGTCCAGACCATAGTGAATAACTGCTAGTTTGCATAACATCTTGAGGCTTGGACTGAAGTCTAAGATAAACAGGTCATCACTGGATTCTCCAAATACGATAATACGATCCCCCACCATGCAACACCGATCTGGAACGTCTTGCGGGAGTCTCCCCTTCGGCTTGACCCTCTTCCAGGAGGTTTCTGGGTTGAATCTCCACAGGTCATCACACCCACCAAATATGTACAACTCTCTATTGTAGGTAAAGGCTGGTTTACACCAGTGTTCTTCTGGAAGCAGTGTAGAAGGTGTGTCCATCCATAGGTTAGTCTCTGTGTCAAACACCCTGATGGTGTTGTTGGACTGACGATTCTCCCGTCCCCCAAACACATACATCTTTGTTCCAATGATTGTGGCAGAGTGACCACTTGAAGCAGGAGGTTGAGTTCCTCTGGTGGTAATTAAAGACCAGACCATGGTGCTGGTGTCCAACATGTGCATTCCATTAGTGTATCCAGTCTGGTTCAGTCCGCCGTGAATATACATGACCTTCCCCAAGACACAGGCAGAGTCGAGGTATCTCCTCTCTGGAATGGCCCCAGAAACCTGTGGCTTGGACCATGTGTGGTCATCAACGTCAAATGCATAAAGTTGGTTGCACGCTGTCATGTTGCCTCTGTGAACACAGCCTCCCCAGAGGTAGACAGTATATTCCACCAGCACAGCCGTGTAGCCCCAGAGCCCGGAAGGAACCTCAAGGAGACGTTCTCCTCTTCTACGGGTCAACTTCCTCCAGGTCAAAGACAATGTGTTAAAGATGTGCACATCAATATATTTGTGAACTTCAAAATAATACACTGCGTGTCTCACTGCCACAGCGGCACTTTCATAGGATAATACTGGTATTCCTGGTTTTCTCAGATGCAACGTCCAGCATAACATTACTAAAACTGTATGGTGGTGGAAAAAATCCTATTGGTCAACAATCATCTAGTGGTCAAGTGTTGATGTTCAAACTCATGGAATATTCTACGTTTTCACGTACTGTATATTTGTCACAAACACCATGCAAAGTGTGTCCAATCCGTGAAACCGGTAGTTTGGGTTGACCAATCAAGGAAAACCATCCCTGTTGTTCTAGGGAGACACTGTAATCTTGTTACTTGTGTTAGCGAGCGCTCTGGGGTCAGTATGCGGTTAGCAGGGTACTCCGATTGGCTGGTTTAGGTAATGACTTAATGGTGACATGAGTAAAAGACCGTTATAGTCAATGTCATGAGTATTGGCTTGCTCCGTTCACACACAAGTACTCATGCGCACTATGTAACTGGTTTGGCACAGGAGCTGCCATTGTGCGGCCTCCAGTTTTTAACCAGAGAGTTTTGTCTAAAACGAGTTAAGAGCACAGGCAGTCTCCTGGGAGACAAGAGCATGTCTGAAAACAAACATCACAACTGAAATCAACATGGACTGTTTTCTCAAATCCCTCTTCTCTGCAACCATCGATCTTTAAATCTAGAGCGAGTAAAATGAAACCAAATGGACCCTTACGGCCACATTTGGTTTAATTTTACGCTCTCAAGAGTAAATAATATTAAAGCATCTCAACGACTTAATTTTCAATAATCGGCACCATTACAAAATGTAGAGGAATTGTTTGTTGATGTTCAACATTAAATGGCGGTCCTCCGTAGCTAAAATGTATGGAGGCTGTGGTGTGAAAATGGTTGAAAACCACTGAATGCGAGTTAAGAGCACAGGCAGACTCCTGGCAGACAAGAGCATGTCTGAAAACAAACATCACAACTGAAATCAACATGGCCTGTTTTCTTTATCCCCCACAAATGACATTTATTATACTAGAACATTTAAAGGGGAATTGCACCCATTTTACAGATTTTCTCCGAGAGCATAAAAATGGAACCAAATTCGGTTCCATTTGCACGCCCTCAGAAAAAAAAAAAAAATCATTAACAAACAAAACAAACACAACTTGATGATGTCATCAAGTTGTGTTTCACCACAACAAGTTCAATTACCTAGAGCATTTTAAAGCAATTTTAAACAATATAGATAACAAAAAGTTCAATCCTACACATCAATGCAGCCTGATAACGTCGGCCAGACTTTCTGACATGAACACATTAGAGCAGGGGTGCCCAACCTTTTTTGACCCAAGATCTACTTTTCAGCAGCCAACCCCTCCGGGATCTACCAGTCCAATATCAACATTTCACACCACACGCATCGTTGCCAGCCTGCAGTAACTTCACAACAACACAACACTACTTTGTTTTACCACTTTACTTTATGTCCATATAAGCAGGGGTGTAGTGGAGGGGGGACGCAGGGGGACGGAATCCCCCCACTTCTCACATCTAAAATATTTTTGGGGCAAAAGTAGGCCTATGTTTTTTGTCTTGTCATTTACTTTTCACATTTGTACCCAAAAAATGAAAATGGGTGTAATTCCCCTTTAAGAGGCGTCCCCCTACTTCTAAAAGTACCACTACAACACTGCATATAAGCATAAGTACAACAGACTTGTCATAAATAAGCCTACAACAGTACAACAGACTTGGACAAACACTGCCATTGCAAATGCAATCATAAATATAGCTGCAAGCAGCAATAAAACGGGATCAAGCAAGCAGCAATAAGGAGTAAGAACAATACGCACAAATAAGCCATAGAAACATGGGAGCCTGAACTTCAGAAATACATCAGGTAATTATGGGAGCAGGGCAGGGTTTTTGAGCCCTGCCCTGACTGACTCACACATTGTAATCTGGTGTGACTGAGTGAATGATTGGTGAGCTGTGAGTGAGTGGTGAACTGAGCTATGAACTGTCATTAGTGACAACATGGCCGAATAGTGACAGTCAAACAGCCTTGCCCAGCCATGAGGCCCATAGGGCAGGTGCCTATCTCCTGTTTCTGTAGCATGAGGCAGCTTGATGTACAAGTACACCCTCTGGACATGACGCTAGTATGACACAGGGTCTTACCCCCAATCCAACCCTTGATGCTGAGTGCCAAGCAGGGAGGCATTGGATCCCGTTTTTAGAGCCTTTGGTATGACCCGGCCGGGAATCGAACCCCGGCCTCCCAGTCTCAGGGCGGACACTCTAACCACAAGGCCACTGAGTTGGTGAATGAGTAAATGATTGGTGAGCTGTGAGTGAGTGGTGAACTGAGCTGTGAACTGTCATTAGTGACAACATGGCCGAATAGTGACAAAACACAACATGGCCGAATGGTGACAACCACCATTACATTGAGTTTTACCCTGGGTTACACATAGAACCATGAACTTAGATGTAGAAGACCACATGAGATTGTGCATGATTGACTCATATTACTAGGTGTCCGTGCCGGGATTTGAACCCAGGAACTCTCATTTCCAAGTCATGCGCTCTACCAATGAGGCTACCCAACAGACACAAAACGTACTGGAAACAACACACACATTCAGTGGACTGCTTGGTAAATGGTGCATTTATATAGCGCCTTTATCCAAGGCGCTTTACATAGATTGTGCATCACATTCACCCATTCACACACACATTCATACACTAATGGCAGTGGGACAGGGACACATCGACACTAACTCTGCAGGAGCCCGGGATCGAACCGGCAACCTTGTGGTTACCATCCGGTTACTCTACCTCTGAGCCACTACCGCTCCTTAAATACCGGTATGCACAAATAAGCCATAGAAACATGGAAGAAATACATCATGTGATTGTGGAAACAGCAGGGTTTTTGGAGACTCAGACTTTGTATTGTCAGCAGTGGGACTTGAACCCTCAATCTTGTGTTCCGAAGTCAGGCACCCTACCGACTGAGCTATCCAGGCACAATGATTTGCTTAGTTGTTGTCATCAATGAAACAACCCAACAACACGCCACCAAGCAGTAAGCAATATGAACAATATGCACAATTCAGCAGTCCGAGGGTGGAGCTTAGTGGTCAAAGTGACAAATGGAAACAAGTTCCACATGCTTATTCCTCTCACACAATCTGGCACAATGTACTTGCTCCAGTGTTGCCAGAGAGAAACAAGCAGAAGAAGACTCTTCACAAACGAGCAACTTTCATTGGCTTATAAAAACGTCATTTTTTGATGAAAACAAATTTGCTTCTGAAGTTTTGTCCGGATGGGGCCAAAGTTCTCATGTAGCAGGTGTCATGCAAATTGATCAAAAATCCAGGCATAAAATCAGGCATGAGCATTTTTCAAACTGCTTAAAATGGCAGACACTCTGGGGGTGGAGCTTACCAGTCGAAATTACAGATGTGTTCCACATGAATCAAGGAACATGTAGAAACAAGTCCCATGATTTTAAGCCAAACGAAGCCTGAGTTATGCTTGTTCAAATGTTTCAGTTTCAAAGAATTGCTATAGCGCCCCCATTTGAGCGATTGGAGCAAGACTGGTTTTAGTGCTATTTGGCATCCCCCTCTACCAAACTGTAAAATCTCATAAACAGATTACTTTGCATGTGTAGATTAGGGATAATAGAAGAATTTTCACAAACAAGCAATTTTCATTGGCTCGTAAAAACATCATTTTTTTCACTGAAAACAAAATTCACACCCATTTCATGTTTGTATGGCTTTAAAGTTCATGTGTAGGTCATTGTTATGCATTTTGATCAAAGATTGTAGGAGAAGAGACATTTTAACTGTTTTACATATAATTCAAGATGGCGGTTCATCTAAAGGTCAGAGGTGAAAAGTCAGAATACAAAAGTTGTTTGACATAAGCAGACGCATAAGTGAATATAAGTTACATTTCTGAGAGTCGAGCAGTTCATGAGTTATGAGTGTTTAAAGTTTGCAATTTCAGTTGAGTGCTTTAGCGCCACCATTTGACCAGTGGTCACAGGCTTCGCATCATCACCGTTTGGCATCACCCTCTACCAGATTACCAATTTTCGCGAAAACCGACTGCACGGTTCAGCCAGAACAGCTATTTTTGGCGGAAGAAGAAGAAGGAGAAGGAAAAAAGAGACAGAAACAAGAAGGGATCAAGTCCACTTCGTGGACTGCTTCATCCCTTAATAAGAACAGTCCAGAATAGTCCATTATAAGTTGCAGAACAGTCCATTACACGTTGCAGAACAATACTGTTGGCATAATTCACAGACAGCATACAACAATCCTCCAAATGAACCGCTTCACAGACAGACAGACAGACAGACAGACAGACAGACAGACAGACAGACAGACAGACAGACAGACAGACAGACAGACACATACACACACGAAAATTGCTCTTTTATCTTTTCCACCCCATTTTTTTCTCCACCCCCACATCTCCCGAGATCTACTTGTGATCAGGCCGAGATCTACCGATAGATCCCGATCTACTGGTTGGGCTCCCCTGCATTAGAGAATACAGTAGGCCTACATTTCCTGTGCACCTTGCTTTGCTAAAACTGGTTCCCATTTCCCCATGATCAAGTATCCTCATAACTACATTGAAGCATTACTTCACTGAAATACATCATATTTCTGTTGATATTAAATCACGTTAACCACACTGCACATCATTTGGTGTTCACTATTCATACTGGGGTAAGGTCCAAGTATATTTTATAATAAATTATTTCTCACAGATACTCAGCTATCGTGGGCTATTATTATATCACCAGAGAAAAATGTGTTTGGTATCTATAAAACACACACACACACACACACAACACACAACACACAACACACAACACACACACACACAAATAAACACAAACAAACAAAGAATAAATAAATAAATGTGTCCCCTCCATCCACCGCTACAGGTTGGAGCACTGTGTGGCCCATCAGGTTTTATTTGTTGTTTGGATATTTGTTTTCATTTTGGTTTCTTTTTTTTGACCATTTTTTCTAGTCATGCTTGCCAACTCCCACCTGATGTCATGTGGGAGTTCAGACCTGTCCAGACCATAGTGAATAACTGCTAGTTTACATAACATCTTGAGGCTTGGACTGAAGTCTAAGATAAACAGGTCATCACTGGATCCTCCAAAGACGATAACACGATCCCCCACCATGCAACACATACGCGTTTTTGGAAAGTCTGACAGGACTCTCCCCTTCGGCTTGACCCTCTTCCAGGAGGTTTCTGGGTTGAATCTCCACAGGTCATCACACCCACCAAATATGTACAACTCTCTATTGTAGGTAAAGGCTGGTTTAAACCAGAGTCCTTCTGGAAGCAGTGTAGAAGGTGTGTCCATCCATAGGTTAGTCTCTGTGTCAAACACCCTGATGGTGTTGTTGTACTGCCCACCCTGCCATCCCCAAAATACAAACATCTTTGTCCCAATGATTGTGGCAGAGTGACCAACTAAAGCAGGAGGTTGAGTTCCTCTGGTGGTAATTAAAGACCAGACCATGGTGCTGGTGTCCAACATGAGCATTTCATCAGTGTATCCAGTCTGGTTGTGTCCGCCATAAATATACATGACCTTCCCCAAGACACAGGCTGAGTGGTAGTATCTCTTCTCTGGAATGGCCCCTGAAACCTGTGGCTTGGACCATGTGTGGTCATCAATGTCAAATGCATAAAGTTGGTTGTACGCTGTCATGTTGCCTTTGTGAAAACAGCCTCCCCAGAAATAGACAGTATATTCCACCAACACAGCTGTGTTGCCCCGGAGCAGGGAGGAAGCCTCAAGGTGATGTTCTCCTCTTCCACGGGTCAACTTGCTCCAGGTCAAAGACAATGTGTTAAAGATGTGCACATCAATATATTTGTGAACTTCAAAATAATACACCGCGTGTCTCACTGCCACAGCGGCACTTTGATCGGATAATACTGGTATTCCTGGTTTTCTCAGGTGCAACGTCCAGCATAACATTACTAAAACTGTATGGTGGTGGAAAAAAATCCTATTGGTCAACAATCATCTAGTGGTCAAGTGTTGAAGTTCAAACTCATGGAATATTCTACGTTTTCACGTACTGTATATTTGTCACAAACACCATGCAAAGTGTGTCCAATCCGTGAAACCGGCAGTTTGGGTTGACCAATCAAGGAAAACCATCCCTGTTGTTCTAGGGAGACACTGTAATCTTGTTACTTGTGTTAGCGAGCGCTCTGGGGTCAGTATGCGGTTAGCAGGGTACTCCGATTGGCTGGTTTAGGTAATGACTTAATGGTGACATGAGTAAAAGACCGTTATAGTCAATGTCATGAGTATTGGCTTGCTCCGTTCACACACAAGTACTCATGCGCACTATGCAACTCGCTTGGCACAGGAGCTGCCATTGTGCGGCCTCCAGTTTTTAACCAGAGAGTTTTGTCTAAAACGAGTTAAGAGCACAGGCAGTCTCCTGGGAGACAAGAGCATGTCTGAAAACAAACATCACAACTTAAATTGTCATGGACTGTTTTCTGAACTCCCTTTTTCTCTCCAACCATCGATCTTTAAATCTAGATTGAGTAAAATGAAACCAAATGGACTCTTACGGCCACATTTGGTTTAATTTTACGCTCTCAAGAGTAAATAATATTAAAGCATCTCAACTACTTAATTTTCAACAATTGACACCATTACAAAATGTAGAGGAATTGTCTTTTGATGTTTTGCCAATTTACGTTTTGCCAGTTTGGGGACAAAAACTTAGTTTTGGGTCCGAGAGACTGGACTCGACATTAAATGGTTGAAAACCACTCAATATGGGCAAAGAAGTACTTGGTTTTTCTAGCAACTGTGATTTATTTACTCATTTTGGAACATACTATGGTCAAGTATTCATTACAAAGCATGAATGAAAAAAAAAATATATAAATTTGTATAAATGAGTATGAATTATTTGTATAAATGAGTATGTAGTTCCTGAGGAAGCTTGTCAGAGCAAATAAAGACCGAAAGTTCAGGTGAAAGCGTTCAATGATCGACACGTTCAATGATCGATCAACACGAAAACTAATCCAAAACAGGGTGCAGTTAATAGTCAGCAGTCCAGAGACAGGTCAGGACATTCAGGTCAGACAGACGGAAGACATTGTGGAGACAGGACTCCACATAGGATAAGAATAATGGAACCTGACAAGTTAGTCAATGAGTGAGACGGAATCTAGTCCTTTGAAGATGGTCCCAAAGCTCTTATTTCTGCTCAGAGGATGGATTTGTGAGAGGGGATGATCTCTCTGGAGCTAAGAATTCACCAAAGCAGTCTGCCTGGAAGACCTTCAGCTGGATACCATTACATGAATTTATTGCACTCCTACAAATCTGAACCATGAAGTGGCTCTTGTTTTATAATGTTTATGCAGGAACCTGCCAATGATGCCAGCTGGCATCTACAGCTGACATCATTAGCCAGTTCAAGATGGCCCTCCCTGCGACTTCGACACGACGAGGAAGTGGGTGTGCTCCATTGCATAAGCCCAATATGCTCCAATGCATAAGCCCAATTTATTCTGTAATACTGTACATACTGTACACAATCCAAATATGGATCCCCGTCCTGAAAGGGTTAAGGAAACAGGCGACGCCAATGGGGTCGGGTTGGAAAACCGTCCGGACCCCATCCTATGTATTACGAAATACATCAACGTATACTAATTTGAAATACGCAAATATCCCCTAAATGCATGAGCACATTAAAGAATACAGTAGGCCTACACATCATTTCTATGGATATTAAATCACATTACCCACACTGCACATCATTTGGTGTTCGCTATTCATACTGGAGTAAGGTCCTATTATATTTTATAATAAATAATAAAAAAGAAAGAAAACATGCACGCACGCACGCACACACACACACACACACACACACACACACACACACACACACACACACACACACACACACACACACACACACACACACACACACACACAAACAAAAAATAAATAAATAAATAAATAAATAAATAAATAAATAAATAAATAAATAAATAAATAAATAAATAAATAAATGCATCCCGTCCATCCACCGCTACAGGTTGGAGCCCTGTCTGGCCCATAGGGTTTTATTTGTTGCCTCCCTGTTTGGAGATTTGTTTTCCTTTTGGTTTCTATTCACCATTTTTAATAGTCATGGCTTCAAACTCCCACCTGATGTCATGTGGGAGTTCAGACTGGTCCAGACCATAGTGAAGAACTGATAGTTTGCATAACATCTTGAGGCTTGGACTGAAGTCTAAGATAAACGGGTCATCACTGCATTCTCCAAATACGATAATACGATCCCCCACCATGCAACACCGATCTGGAAAGTCTTGAGGGACTCTCCCCTTCGGCTTGACCCTCTTCCAGGAGGTTTCTGGGTTGAATCTCCACAGGTCACCACACCCACCAAATATGTACAACTCTCTATTGTAGGTAAAGGCTGGTTTACACCAGTGTTCTTCTGGAAGCAGTGTAGAAGGTGTGTCCATCCATAGGTTAGTCTCTGTGTCAAACACCCTGATGGTGTTGTTGTACTGACCATTCTCCCGTCCCCCAAACACATACATCTTTGTTCCAATGATGGTGGCAGAGTGACCACTTGAAGCAGGAGGTTGAGTTCCTCTGGTGGTAATTAAAGACCAGACCATGGTGCTGGTGTCCAACATGTGCATTCCATTAGTGTATCCAGTCTGGTTCAGTCCGCCGTGAATATACATGACCTTCCCCAAGACACAGGCAGAGTCGAGGTATCTCCTCTCTGGAATGGCCCCAGAAACCTGTGGCTTGGACCATGTGTGGTCATCAACGTCAAATGCATAAAGTTGGTTGCACGCTGTCATGTTGCCTCTGTGAACACAGCCTCCCCAGAGGTAGACAGTATATTCCACCAGCACAGCCGTGTAGCCCCAGAGCCCGGAAGGAACCTCAAGGAGACGTTCTCCTCTTCCACTTGTCAACTTCCTCCAGGTCAAAGACAATGTGTTGAAGATGTGCACATCAATATATTTGTAAACTTCAAAATAATACACCAAGTGTCTCACTGCCACGGCAGCATCTAAAGAGGATAATACTGCTATTCCTGTTTTTCTCAGATGCAACGTCCAGCATAACATTACTAAAACTGTATGGTGGCAGAAAAAATCCTATTGGTCAATCATATTCTAGTGATAAAGTGTTGATGTTTAAACGCGTGGCATATTCTACCTTTTCACATATATTTGTTACAAACACCATGCTAAGTGTGTCCAATCCGTGAAACCGGTGGTTCTGGTTGATCAATCAAGGAAGACCATCCCTGTTGTTCTAGGGAGACTGTTCAACCATGACACGCATTCGTCTCCACCGTAAGGTGGTGACTATGTTTCGCCCCCTGTCTGTCCCTCCGTCCGTCCCATCTGTCCACCCGTCCCACCCTGTTACATCACCAACAGGGTGACGTAACAGCATGGTGGTGATCCGTCTGTCCGTTCACACGTCTGCCTGAGCACTAGGGGTGTGAATCTCAGCCCTGAGGCCGATTCGATATGCATCTCGATACACTGCCAGCGATACGATATTTTAGCGATACATGTATTTTTTTGGCGATACGATGCGATACGATTCACCCTCTTCCCGATGCGATACTTTGCGATAACCTTTTAGCTCAAATCAATGCGATACGATGCGATACGATGCGATACGATGATTCAACCTGAAAAATGATTTGTTTTTATTCCATATGGTATGCCTAAAACTATTTTTGGCATCTTAAACAACATTTCTCAAAGTGTCACTTAGTGCAATTATATAGTGCATATCCCTGTCTGCCACACATATGAAGATTATGAACCTATTACTAAGTGGCCCTCATAAAGTATTTTTCCCCTTTATTTTATTATTTTATCTTTTATAACTTTACATATAAGACACTCAGTGAGGGTTGTCTGTTTAGTTTACACTACAGCAGCAGTGAGCCTGACTGCATTATTGTTTACAACAATTGCTTTGCACTAAACCCAGTTGTGAACGGGTATACTTTGTTCTCACTATTGTGATGTTAACTACAATAGTGAGAACAAAGTATACCCTTATATCAGGGGTTTTCAACCTTTTTCATCCCAGGGCCCACCATATATTGAGCATTTGAGCCACGGACCACCAATTGAGGATATTTTTAGACCCACAGACCCCAAAACTAAAGATTTCTTTTGCTTCTGTCCATGACCATTAATCTTCTAGTTGTGTAGACTTGGACTAATTCGCATGATGGATATTATAACTCTTGAGAGTAAAAATGAAACCAAATGGACCCGCCAGGGTCCATTTGGTTTCATTTTTACACTCTTAAGAGTTAAATTATGTTAAACAACTTAGCTGGGGAACACCTGGAACCCTCTCAAGGACCACTGGTGGTCCCCGGACCACCTGTTGAAAACCCCTGCCTTATATGACAAAGGCTTACAGCTGCTGTAGTGTAAACAGACTCTCACTGAGTAGCTTCTATCCAATGTCCATAAGCCATAAAAAGCCCTCGTTTTCCACAACGCTATAAGGCTGGATGTCTTTGCATATGAAGTAGGCGATGGCCTTAGTTATAGCCATAGTGCGGGCAGAGGTTGATGGAAGGGAACTCCCAAAATAAGAGGCGACACTTTTCAGCTCCTGACCTGATTTGCTTGGTTTATCTCCAGTATCCGAAGCGGTACTTGAAGGGGAAGCGGCGGTAGACGTGTCTGTGATGTTGTGTATTCTTTTTAAGTGGCTATGCATGTTTGTCGTACTGCCCGTGTACACGGCGTTCTTTGCAAATGACGTTCGTCTTGTCCAGCTTTCCATCAATCTTGTAGAATCCATAGTGTTTCCATACATACGACTTAAGGTTTGGAGGTGCATTAAATTAAATATAGTCTGCTGCGGCTCTTTGCTGGTGCTGCTGCTCACGTGTACCTCCATGTTTGTTTACTACTAGTAGAGCCATAGAGTATAGACAGCGTTACGCAAACCCAGTCGAATGGCAGCCAAGGTTTCTATTGAATGGGGACAACCAGCAGTTACGGAATGCATTGGAGTCTACGGGCTGATGCGAATGCACAAACCACGTGACCAGGCTGTTTTCCGCCCCTCAATATCGCACCTCTTGCCTCTGTGTAGTGTATTGTAGCTAGCCTATGAGCCTCACGGCTTCCGTCCGTGTTCAAAACAAAACTTGGAATGATGATGGTGCGTTCAAGGCGATTGGGAATCAAGGAAAAGCATAAAATTTAACATGAAAAACACGGCGCTTGTATCGGATTTTGCCGGATTTACCATCGATTTTCGCCGATACAAACGCATCCATCGAGATGAATCTAGATTTCACCCGTCAATTGTACCGATACGTGGTGAATGAACCGGTGCACTCGCATCACGCACGTGGGTATCGATGTATCGATTAATAGCGATGAATCTCCACACCCCTACTGAGCACGCGTTTGTCCGTCCACGTCCAACTGTTGACGTAACAGGTGACTTAACATAGTAACCACCAGTGACTGTTGCGTCACCCACAGGGTGACGTAACAGTCTTCACCCTGACCCAAGACAGTGGAGACTGTAAAAACTGTAATCTTGTTGCTTGCGTGAGCGAGCGTTGTGGGGTCGGTATTCGGTTAGCAGCGTACTCCGATTGGCTGGTTTAGGTGATGACGTAATGGTGACATAAGTAAAAGACCTTTATAGTCAATGTCATGAGTATTGGCTTGCTCCGTTCACACACAAGTACTCATGGGCACTATGTAACTGGTTTGGCACAGGAGCTTCCATTGTGCGGCCTCCAGTTTTTAACCAGAGAGTTTTGTCTAAAACGAGTTAAGAGCACAGGCAGACTCCTGGGAGACAAGAGCATGTCTGAAAACAAACATCACAACTGAAATCGTCATGGACTGTTTTGTCAACTCCCTTTTTCTCTGCAACCAGTGCTGGAGTGAGACAAAAATGAATCCCAGACTCTTTTTTACACGAAATTTGCAGCAGACCAGCAACACAGGTACTGTACTGACGTTTTGGGTCGAGGGCCGTTATAGGTGATTTTAGGCTCTCCTAGCGGGGGGGGGGGGGGGGGGGGGGGTCGATCTGTAACTCTTGAGTGAGTAAAATGAAACCAAATGGACCCTTACGGCTTCATTTGGTGTAATTTTACTTTCTCAAGAGCTAAATTATACATCTCAACTAATTTTCAACAATCGACACCATTACAAAATGTAGAGGAATAGCTTTTTTGATGTTTTGCCAATTTTTTGCTCCTAAATTGTGAACAAAAATTTAGTTTTGGGTCCGAGAGACTGAACTCGACACTTGATGCTGGTGTGAAAATGGTTGAAAACCACTGAATATGAGCAATACTTGGTTTTTTTGACACTGTGATTTATTCACTCACTACGGTCAAGTATTTATTACAAAGGATGAATGAAATTGACCTTTTTCTTCTTTTTTTGGCCAGCAGTGCCTCCGTGGAACCCTCCTAAAATCACCAGTGAGGGCCATACAAATATTGGAAATTCAAGCCCAGTTAACACCACCTTTACAGCCTTATGATACACTCATACACATTTACCAGACAGGCCCACCAGGGATGCAGTTCACTGGGCATAATATATGCCTGGAGCGTCCTGTCAACAATCCACCCTGCAACGTTGCAAGACATCACTCTGTAAGCGTAATTCCAAAACGGGACGGTCAAACTGAACACAACAAAATCCCGGAGAGTTGTACATTAATGTCACTGAGTAGCTTGCCATCCGTCTTAGATCATAAGTTGATGTTAGCTAGGGATGGGACGGTTCACTTATCCCACGGTTCGGTTTGTACCTCGGTATGGGAGCCACGGTTTCGGTTCGGTTTCGGTATGTTTCGCTTTTTAAAAATAAAATTTAAAAAATGATCTTTTATTTCACTTATAAGCACATTGAATGTGAATATAAAAAAATAATCAAGGGTTTTTAAAACATTAAACAACCTTGTATTATAAACTTAAATGTTAAGGTATTAGACTAAACATAATCCCTATTCAGACATATTCCAGTAGGCCTGTCTTCTTCCTTTTCATTATTTACAGAAGAAAAAATGTATATTGCTATTTGTGCCTCATTATTAGGCTATTTTCAAGGGAAATATAAAATACCTAGGTTAATAAACTGACTGCACGTTTCAGTTAAGTATCAGGCAGGTAGCATGCAGAAGCATTGTAGACAGACAACAACGTTAAATTAGTTTAGTTTACAATATCTGCTTTATTAATAAGGGAAATGCGTCTGTCTGACAGACAGATGACCTATACAATTTTGCGCCTGAGCCTTATACAGCCAAGAGCATGGGAACATTCACTACTACTACAGCAGCCTGCCATCGGGCTGCGCTAAACTTTGGTTTAGCGCAGTAGCATTGCATCTCCGTGTATGTAGGCCTATTTATAGTTTTAATTTAACGGATGGCACCGCATTCTGGCCATACGCTGGCTGTGGGCTGCAACGTTGATTCACACGGTAGTAGATACACTCAGGGGCGGATTGGCACATATTTTCCCACCGGACAATTTTGCCTTTGCCAGGACTCCATACCAGGCCACCCTGGGGGGTGGCGCAGGCCACCGGGAAAACTCCCTGTACTCCAGATGGCCAATCCGCCCTTGGATATACTTGTTGAAGCAGGAGGATGACGCCGGCACAATGTATGTACTCTACGCGGGGAAGGAAGCGACACGGACACTTTACAATATGTAAAGTGTCCGTGCACGGTCATTTCTCAAGCCTATAGGCTTGAGAAATGACCGTGCGTTCAAACTGGAAGACAGTTGTTTGTTTTCCTGAGTCGCTTTTCACTCGCACGTGCGAGCCCCTTCATTGCGACGCGCAGTGGATATAATACTCATTAAAAGTTACCGAGGAAGCGTTCCGACCCTGGGTCCGTACATGTTGTGGTCTCGATTCTCTGTAAATAACCGATCCACAAGCTTGTGTCGCTTAAATAGCTGATCCACAAGGTCGCGCCGCATGTGTTTCCAAAGTATGTGTGCTGGAGACCACCTAACTCCCCCAAACGCCGTGGTGTGTGTGTGTGTGTGTGTGTGTGTGTGTGTGTGTGTGTGTGTGTGTGTGTGTGTGTGTGTGTGTGTGCGCGCGCAGTAGCATTCGCTGTTCATTAGGGACTTTAAGTTCCCCAGTTTTCACTACGGCAACCCGTACAGGAACTACGTCGGCTATGACGCAATCGCCGTAGCAGCCAAAATCATTAAGCACAGTACCCGTCGGCGACGGGTCCCCACCTCGTTTTGGTTCCCATGGTGACACCGATGAGGCGTCTCTTCAGCCTACAGCACGTGTCAAACATAAACAGTAAACACAGACAACCATTGCTCGTTAGCTAACATGCTGTCACTTGGGCTTGGGCATGGGCAGTATTGAAAAGAGCTGCTGAAGCTATTTGTGTTATCCTAAAACAGTATATGTTTAATAACAGCATGTCAAATGGTATCAATGTTGTTATTGCTTGCCAAACAACACACACTGCATATACACACTAAAGCTGTATAAAGCTCGGGATTCGAACCACTCGGTCGCTAAGGTCGCCACGCGAACGAATATTAATGATCCCGAACCATTTATTTATTTATTTATTTAACTTTCCCCCATCTAGTAGTTCTGCGACATTGAGGGGTCAGAAACTCGCTGTGAAACGCGCTGTTACTGCAGTTGGAAATGCATTGTTTTCACTGAAGGTGTCCCATTCTCAATAGAAGTTTATGTAGGCGATCCGCCATTAGACTAGCTCTAGGAAGTGAACGGAGTTTACGCAACTCCGTCTGTGCGCACTGGCTGGTTAGTTTTATGGTTACCCGTCCACCTGACCAGCAGCAGCAGGCACTTAAGACTACATATACAATAGAGAGACGTAGTCTAATCTTGGCAAACAAATAATTAAACGAGCCGATGGACGGCATGTTTTGGCAATCAAAACAGCGTGAAAGAAAAAACTTATAGAAAACTTATCTACCGATGACAACATCCACGACTCAATGCAAAACTGATGTAGACAGAAAAAAAAACCTACACCATTGGTCTGAGAACATTGTGAGATCTTACTTTTGGGCAGTTTGTGGACCATTTTAGTGAATTTGTTTAGGCTACTAGGCTAGTGTGATTGGCAGAGCAGAGTTCATACATTCACACAACGCATCCAGAGTATACAGAGCAGCTCCTACTCGTGCGGTACTGGCGTTGTAGACACAACGTGAGAGCGCACCTTCTGCCGTTGTAGGAACGGCTGCGACGGCAGGCAGGTTTATACATCGAGCACTGATCCATTTCCGGTTACCGGAGCACAATGACGTAGCGGTCCGTGCTTAAACTCCCTAATGATTGCAGCCGTGTGGTGCTGTGACAGAGTGCTACTACACTGCGCCGTACGGCGGTGTGTGACCGAGAAATACATTCTTCGCATCTGGATGAATGCGAACCGAAGTATTGCGGTTCATTAGCGCATATTGAACCGTGGACCCCGTACCGAACGGTTCGGGTTTTTTCGGTGAACCGGCACACCCTTAATGTTAGCTAGCCTGGAGTGTATTTTAAATATTCTTGATCTGTTTTTGAATATTAATGAAATGTGCATGCATCCCATGCATTTTCCCCACAAAGAACATAGAGTATTGGACATGCATGCTGCATATGCTGTTGAATCATTTATATTCCATCTGGGAAATAACACCTGTATATACTGTATAGATACATTTTAATGAGGTGTAAATGTAATCCAATTCGATAATTCCTGCATCCTTATATGAGATCTGGGGCTGATGCCACTTCTAAAGGGGACCAAAGAGAATATGAGAGTATGTTATACTGTATACATGTTTTATGTATATGCATAGTTGGTTACTAATTTGTACACAGTCTCTCTACTTCGTTTTTATTTAATCTTTAATTAACCGGACAAAAACACACAACTAAAGTCCAGACCAAGCAAAGAGGCAAATCATGTTGCATAGCCTGGCAGTAACAACAGAAGAACAGACAAAAATAACTTTTCTAAACACACATACCTAGGATTCTCAAGGAAAGAACTAGTACGGTATATGTGTTTACTTTTTTCTTTTTTTTTTATATTTTCATCCCATGATTTCGCAACCCATTTTTCACCCAGTGCCAATTCCCAATGTGATCCTGGGCTCTACACATCCTCCGCCAACCTGGGGAGGCAGCAGACTGAGCTCATGCTTCCATCAAGGCTTGAGGAGTCTCACCGCCCGTTTTTCACCTGACAGGGGGGAGTTTCCCTGGCTGGACGTAGCGTTGTGGAAGGAACACGTTATTCCAACCAGTTCCTGTCCCCTCCATCAGGCGCCCTGGCTGGCCAGGGGGACATGGTTTAGAGCCCAGGAAAGCCAATCGGAAAACAAACATGGGAGCTGAAATTGACATGTACAGTAAATATCAAATAAATGCTTAAAGGGATATTACACTTTCAAAAATCTTTCGGTCATTTCATGGTCTACTCAGTCTCATGTGAACACACCAGACAGTTTATAAGTTACTCCTTTCAGTATTTAGATGTAGTCACCATGTTCACATAGTCACCATGTTAATGACATGTCAGAAAGGCTTGTAATTCCCCTTTAAACATAATTTAACTGCTATAAATCCTCCTCACGCACTGTTCACAATGTAACCTTTATTTTATGTGAAGAACGCACCACGACTAAGAATAGACTCTGTCTCTCTCTGCAGTGTATTTCTTGTATTCCACTCCATACAAAATGCTGTTATGTCTTTACTGGCAGTGGGCCAGGTCATCAGGTAGTGAAATAGATACATTGAAGTGGGACTGCAGGACGTGTGGGTTGACATGATTTTAAAATGGAAGTGGGTAATAAAAACACAGACCTGTCGTGTGCATCGACTTATTGTCTGATGAAACGGCATGATGCTCTCGACTCACCTCTGAGTAGGGATGTGAAAAAAAGTCGGAAACCGACACGATTGTCGACACGTGCTGACGTCGACACAAAAAAGTATGAGTCGAAAATCGCCTCTTTTTTCTTTTTTTTATATTAATGATTTTTATTTTGTATTCTTTGCAATTTCTTGTTCAAAAACGTCACAACGTTACTGTTTTCAAGGGAAGAGAATTGCTTATTTCGGGTATTAGGCTACTATCAGTCACTGTAGTGAGACCATGTCTGTGCCGCGTCGTCCTCCTCGTCCTTCCCCTGCGTTCTGTCCGGGGAGTCCGGCTTTCCCGAGGATGAGGCGGCAGCGGCTCCTGCATGCACCCGCCGCAATGATTGACTTTTATTTCGCCGAGCAGGTGCCTCTGTCGAGGCCGAAATGGAGCGTTACGTATGGGAGAAAGCTATCTCTCCTGCACAAGACCGAGGTCTCACATGGTAGAGAGAGAGAGAGAGAGAGAGAGAGAGAGACACACACACACACACACACACACACACACACACACACAGAGAGAGACACGTGCTGCAGGTGGTTAATAGAACAAGCCTATATTATTTGTACTTATCTTGTCCAGTGTTCTGTTTCACGTTGTTTGGCCATGTCTAACAACAGACGCAGGAAAAGGCAAAGATGCAGGGAATCCGTCGCAAGGAAAGAGGAAAACTCCTCTATCAAGTCGATTAGGCTACTAATGAATGTGGAATGCCAGGTGCGGGTGCGTGTCTGTTGTCTGTTGCGTGGTGCGCTCTGCGCCCTGCTCTGCCATGTGCTTTGCTTTGAGAACATGCCTGATCATTGTGGAGCGCAGTATGGAACGTTCTCCTCAGATATGCATATTTTGGTATTATATATTGCTCGATTTCGCGGTCCCGCTTATTTTATCTATAATCTTGCACCTCTCCCTCCTGCAGGCATTTTCATGCCGCCTGCGCTGCAACATTTTGCGTTGGGTCCCGCCGGCGCCGCGGGCTAAAAAAAATAAATAAAAAAATCGATCGATTGTCGACAATGGGCCGCGACACGTCGGTATTCCAAATATGTGTCGATTAACATCCCTACCTCTGAGAGAGGATGAGGAAAAAGAAATTATCTGAACCCGACCTAATGCTTTGGCCGTTTTTATTTCACTTAACTTCGAGCAATCTCCAATCAGCATCCCGCCGCCTTCAACAGATGACTTCAAGCCGTGTAGCTTTCATCCAAATTAAATTATGCAAGATCTGGCTTTTTTAATGGCGTATAACCTAGAGGAGATGGACCACATGTCTCTTGTACTTGGGGGATTATATTAGTTAGATAATTAGAGCACACGTTATTTTAAAGCGTCTTCACATTCACTGGGTTGTATAGTGGTCAAGGTTTCATGTAGCCTGGCTCAGCCCTGAATCAGCACCTTAAACAATACTAGCTTGTTTTTTCCCTGTGGTTCAAGGACTGGCTTCCCTGCCTTTGGGGCCGTTTGTGCCGGTTGGAGATCCAATCCCAGCACCTGATTGGTCAACAGCCCTGTTACTCACTTCGTTCCCAATGTCGTCATCCAATCCCAGCACCTAAACGGCCAACAGCCCTGTCACTCACTTCGGTCACAACCTTGAGCCAATCGCCGCTAAGACTGCTGCTTTGATGACGCCCATCCTAGAAACTGTTGTGGTAGAGAGAGACTTGAGTGAGACGAAATGACAATTCAGACTGAGGTCAGGCTCGGTCTCATGGTGATCAGAGAACTGGCAGCACAGCTCCCAGTCTAGACACCAGACTGTAGGCTAGAGCACCTGAATCTCCAACATGGTAGCAGCACTTGCATATTATGAGTTCCCCGGCTGTTCCCCTCGGTAAAAGCTCTGTAGAAGGGATGGATTGGCCATCTGGAGTACAGGGAGTTTCCCGGGGCCTGCGCCACCTAGTGGCCTGGACAAGATCCAAAATGCACTAGTGGCACTTCCAAAATGCACTAGAATGTGCTAGATGCTCGCCCTGGAACATACAGATAAAAATGACCATTAATCTTCTACATTCTCTAGTTGTGTAGACTAAGTTTGGTTTCATTTTTACGCTCTCAAAGAGTTACATCTGGTTAAGCAGCTGCCCCCCTCAGGGTGGCCTGGCAAAGGCAAAATTGTCCCGGTGGGAAAATATGTGCCAATCCGCCCCTGCTCTGTAATATTACAGTAACTTTAGACACTCACTCTTAGCGACATACAAGTGCAAAATAAGTGTGTGTGTGCACCTTGTTATACTGTTGTTGCATGGCATATGGCCAGGGTCGGATTGTCCATTGGGCGTACAGGGAGGTCTCCCGGTGGGCCACGACCCTCATGGGGCCGGTGGTATCACGGTATGATTAAAAGCACTGGTTTTCAACCTTTTTGATCCCAGGGCCCACTGTTCATTCAGAATTTTGAGGCACGGACCACCATTTGATGACATTTCAGCCCCAACAGATCCCCAAAACTAAAGATTTATTTTACTTTTTGGTCTACAATTCCAGTCTGGATTTGGGAAACAAAACAGTCAAACATACTGATCAAAATGACTATTAATCTTCTATATAATTAGACTTGGCCAATTGAGAGTGTTAACATGAAGGACCCGCAAGAGTCCATTTGGTTTCATGTTTACGCTCTCAAAGAGTTACATCTGGTTAACCAACTATACCAGGTAGAACAGGTCCTTCACACGCTGGTTGTGGTGGGCCCAGTCCAGCACTAATATGGCAAATAACGGGGTAATTGGTCAAGTAGAGTGCAAGGAAAACAAAACATTAACTCATTTAACTGTGCATAGATTTTGCACCACAGAATCTTTTTCACTGACAAATTTCCAACATTGGTCCAACATCCCATTGTTCACCCTCAGCATAACATGGACACAGTGAGGACACAAAGCCTAAAACGAGGCGGATAACTGTTGGTGGTGGATTTTCAGTGCATGTCAACAGTAATGGGATCAGGATTTTTTGTAACTTTGGATTGACGGACTCTAGTCCACGGCAATCAAACGGGTTAAGAAAGGTCAAGGTCAAGGTAAACTTTATTGTCCACGGGGAAATTTGTCTTGGGCTTACACCCTTACTACAGCCATACATGAAACATCAGAGACAAGCACAGACACAACAGTGACACCACATTACACACAGTGTTGGTCAATATTACTTCTTTACTTTACTTGTTACCCCATAGACAAAGTAATATCATTACTTTACTTATTACTGGAATCGAAGAGTAATATATTACATATTACGTTATTAATTTCCCAAGTTCTCATCACCGCCTTTGAAAAAATAGAGATGTACAACATAATCTGTTTAGCGAGCTCTTTTTAGAACTGAATCCAATTTATTGGAATAATAATAATAAACAAAATAAAGCAGCAAGTGATTTGCTTACAATCTGCTGCACATCTCTGTTGTTACAGTACCTGTCGATAGCTTGTAAATCTGTTCTATTTTTGCATGCAACAACAAGCTCATTTTTAAAAAAATAAGTTGGCGTTACTTGCAAAGTAATGCGTTACTTATTACCCATTTTTGCAGAGCAATCTCGTTACTTTACTTTTTGGGGCAAAAGTAATAATATTACAGTAATATGTAATCTAAAATTAGTTACTGCACACACGCGCGCACATACACGTACTTCACCCACTTGTTATGTGACCTAATTCGGTTACAGTTATGCTGCTCTCAAATAGAAAGACATTGTCCTCGTACTGTACCTGTCTGTCCTCTCACTGTACCTGTCTGTCTGTCCTCTCACTGTACCTGTCTGTCTGTCCTCTCACTGTACCTGTCTGTCCTCTCACTGTACCTGTCTGTCCTCTCACTGTAACTTTCTGTCTGTCTTTCTGTGTGCCTGCCGTCCTGCCTGCCTGCCTGTCTGTCTATCTACATACATGATCTCATTAGAGTGCTAGGGCAGCAGCACCTGTTTCTATAAGTTAACGAACACACACACACACACACACACACACACACACACACACACACACACACACACACACACACACACACACACACACACTACGTTGCAGGCGTGTGCGTCGTCCCATGATGCAATGATTCCAAACAGACACAGTTCAACTCACAGTTGGTTGTTAGTGGTGGGACGATTCACTTACCTCACCATACGATGCAATATGGATATTTAGGGTCCTGAATCGATTGATATTGTGATTCTTAATTATGCTGCGATTCGATTTGATATGTCGATATATCGCTTTTTTATCCCCCACAAATGACTTTTATTATACTAGAACATTTTAAAGGGGAATTTCACCACTTTTCCACACTTATTTCTGAGAGCATACAAATGGAATCAAATTTAGACACAATCAGAAAAAGTTGTTTCACCTGTTCAATTACCTAGCTAATTCCTCATTTCCCCATGATCAAGTATCCTCACAACTACATTAAAACAGTACTTCACTGAAATACATCATATTTCTATTGATATTAAATCACATTAACCACACTGCACATCATTTGGTGTTCACTATTCATACTGGGATAAGGTCCTAGTATATTTTATAAAAAATGTGTTTGGTATTGTGGTGGCTCGGCTATTCTAGGACAGGACCGCAACACAGGAGGAGAGACGGGATCCACTCATATAGGCAGTTTATTCAGGATACGTTGCAACGGATTCAGATACAATGGGTTACATACTGAGTATAACGGCAGAGCACTGAATGAAGACACACTGGCAAGTGGTCCAATATATATAGTACAGTTCGGGTGACACTTGAACACACGTCATTCAGGAAACACCTGTTCGAGCTGGTATCCTGATATTGTATATGCACGTTCGCCTCTTAACCGGGCTACCGGATATATTTCCTAACTTAGACTTATTGTCTGGTTGTTGCTGTCTACCAGCTGGGCGGGTAATTATCCTTATCCTGCTTACCTCTCCCTATATGACGTCATTAGGTGTCTGGGTCTGAAGTATAATTAAACATGCAACACTTTGATTCTGTACTGTACACCGATGGAGGGTCATCTGCTGACGCTCACCCCTCCCTGGGCAGGCAGCACTAAGAATACCTACAGGGACAGCATGCCTCAAGACTAGTCATAAATCAGAATATAAGGATATCCTGTTATCCAGCACATTGGCAGACAGGGAGGTCCCCAAGAACACCCCAAACATGACACGGCGAAGACCCAAGACATACAGATGATACTGACGCCCCGGTCCAGACGCTGCCCAGCAGGATACGCTAACTAGAGAGCTATTTATTACAGTTGTTCACGCCTTCGACAGAGTGCAGTGGGGAATCTCACGTATCTCAAGTAACCCCCTGTCTCCATAAGCCATAAGCTTGATTGCATAGTGAGGTGGTTATAGCATATCCTAAACACTTAATAAACAGAATAAACAGTCTATATACATTTCCGGCTTCCACATTCCTTCCTTTTTTCCCTTTTTAGGGAAAACACAATGATATAAAGACGGAAATGGGGTTAACTATAATCGTCAAGACAAAACAAAACTACAATATACCAACAATTGAGTTACCTGGGCTGATAAGCTCAAAAGGCATGCAAAATGAAATTAAACCAAAGCAAAACAAAAATGCCCAAAAGCAACTAAAAACATATGCAAAAATATTCCTTATGTTAGCGTATATATATATAGTTTTAACCTTTAAGGGTTAAGGGTTGGGATGGGGCTGGTACGAGAAGGGAGTGTCAGATTCCCTATACACTATGAGGTATCCATTGCAATGTGCTAAGCAACTTAAAGCAAGGACTGAGTAGCACCGGTCCTCCACTTTGGCACATTTATGGGTGCACCACACATGTACCCATTTTTCTTGTCAATCAGGGATGTAAAACTTAAACTAGGAAAATTTGGTACAGACTGTGTTTGTGTTCTAATAGACAGGGCACCAATTTACAGGGACATCCCAGGGAAAACGACAAAATTGGTTACGTTATTAAAATTAATTTCCTGTTTGATAACCTTCACTGATAACTATTTTGTAGTAAATAAAAACAAAACAATCACCTTGTGATTTGACTCGTAGTGTGTGCAATATACCAAAGGGACAGTTGTAATGGTAATGAAATATCATCCCGCGGCTGAAGATAACTTGCTCGCAGGCCGGATTGTTCTGACAACTGTATTTTTAAATTCTATACCTGATAGCCCTAAACCCAAAGGCCAATACAGAAAATGACAAAACAAATAAGAATGGAAATAAAAAATAAAATGCAAAATTACAATTCCCAGAGGCACAAAGTTCTTGCGACGGCTTCTTGTCAACCCTGGAACGGCGGTTCCCTTCCAGCCGAGGAGTCTACCCCCTCGTGTAAGGCTGGGGCTTATCTAAATGTGTGTGTCTAACTGGTTGACTCCTTGTTCCTCAGCTATGGGGTGTGTATGATGGATCTGGCAGTGAGTCGTATCCTTAGGCTCCGGTGCAGCCAAGAGCCTGTTCCAGACTCTGAGCAACGTTCTTTCTATCCCGTCCCCGCAAAGCCCCGCCCTGGGGTCCCCGGTCATTGGGGCCCCCCTAGGGTGAGGATTAGTAGGGAGCAGCGCTAAATATCCTGGCCACGTTTTCAACATGTCCAAGAGTCTCAGCTGTATTATTCGTTGGACTCACTGCCATCAGGGTGTAGGGGAGTAGGGTGATATATGTCAGGTGCGATGTAAACTTTTCCTCATCCAGGTAGAACGTTGTTAGCACCACCTTTCCCAAGGACTCTGGTTCCTCAGGGGAAAGCTAGTGGAGGTGTAATCCGATAGAAATCGTCTCCTCTTTTTCCCAGTGCTTGGAGTCTGGCGATCCATTTCGTTGGTGACTGGGCTCCGGTTCCCCAGCCACCTTCCTTTCATAGAATACAGTCACGTGGAGTTCGTTTCTCGGGGCCCAAGCTGGTGGAGCCCGGTGTCTGGGGCCCACAGCGAGAGTCCGGCATAGAACTTGCGATGCCACAGTCAGCAGGGAATGGAGGGCATCCAGGGAGAGCCCAACATGGTCCCAACGGACCACATCCTCGCTTGCAGGGCTAGCCAACGGCGCCCGATCCAGGTGGGCGGTAGGCAGAGGAAGGTGGTTCCCCCTGACGTTCCAGGGGCAGGGCGAAGGTGCTGATGTCTTTAAATCCCACAGTGGCACTTGTCAGGGGTCAGCGGGTGGGCGGGGGTCGACTCCCCCGGACACGCGGAGGTGACCCCGGACGTAGTTGGAAGTCCATGGAAGCCGTGGTGGTGCACACAGGATAGCAGGTGGCTGTTGGAAGATCGGTCAGTGAAGGTAGTCGATGAAACAGAGCCTTTGCCTTTTATCGAGTTCCCCCAGCGAGGTGGGCTGGAGGCTAGTGGAGAGGAACTGGGACTGCTGCGAATGCAGGAAGAGGTCGCCAGGAAGGGAGGGTGGGGGCTGGCATGGACCCAAACGCGTTGGGAGAGGGAGGGAATTTATTTATTTTTTTTTCAGATATCGTAAGCCATAAAGGCCTGACTTACGGGTTTCTGCAAACTTCGAATAGGTATTTAGCAGCATCAAAACTTTGAATGGTTTAATTCCGTAAGTCTATGTTATTTAACATAGAAGGGTTGATATTAGTGTTTAAAAGGAACAAGCAGAGAGAAAGAAAAGAGTAGATCTACAATAAAATAGTAGTAGTAAAACAGTAAGATACTAAACTGGCAAGTTCAAACGAACAAAACAAAAACAGGTAGCTGTCTACTGTCCTATTTTTCTGGTTGCAGGAGAAATAGGAAGAGGCTTGTAGAGCCAATACATCTATACTTTTATATTTATAAAACTTTTGCTATCTTCATCTTATCAGGAAATGTTCCTGTTCTTAGTGATAAGGTACAAATATATGTAAGAGCTTTTGGTGACCAGTATAAAAATATCTTTAGCTAGAGCCATGTTAATTCCATTGTCATGTGTCTTTGCCTTCCTTTGTCAATGTCAAGATTCCAAATTGAGCTGGTTCCTGGGCTGGCCTGGTATCAACCAGCAGCAGCAGAAGGATCACGAGCTACAGACAAGCTCCACCAACTGCTCATTGATTGTATATGGATTACTACTACTAGATTATAACTGGAGAAAGACAAACACTGAAAGTTGTGAGAAGAAAATAAGTCTAAACATGCGTGTTAAATGCAAACATGCAGGAGTAGGCTGCGTGTATTATTACAGTTCTAAACTAAGACACTTCTGCATCATGCAACTATTTGTTATATCAGGCGAATGGCATTATTGACCATTCCCCCCATTTTTTTTTTTTTTTTTTTTTCAAAGAAAAATAAATCAAAATAATAAATCAAAGAAAAGAAATTGACCTGCTTTCCCGGAGAAAAATCATCAAAAGAGAAAGGGCAGAGATCCAGTTCTTCCTAGAACCGACGAATCTGCAGCCCAGTCCAAATAAACAAACCGTGGTCATGGGACGTCAAAAAACTGGACGACCGGTCCTTCAGGTCAAATAAACAAAACAAAACAAACAAGTTAATCAAATAAAATAGTTGTGGTTTTGGGGCTGATCCTCCCAAGGTGCCACTTCCAAGTAATATCGTATCTTTTGTTCTCAGAGGAGTCTTCAGAGGAGTGGTCTTCTAGTTAAAGGTTCACTATAGGTAATGTCACAGACACTGTTTTAAGCAGCAGCCTCTAAAAACAGATTACAAGCATCTAAACTGCCATACTTATAGAGAGGAGGGATAACCTATCTAGACTAAGTTGTAGCTAAAGCTTTAATGTGTCAATTAACTACAGGCGACCTTGTTCAAATCGGGGCTTACAGTGTAAATTGTGGAGTCGATAAAAACAAAATCAAAGAAATGAAAATAACACTTATAGAATTAGTAAAATGTGGCAGTTAACCTAAGCTTTGATTTCTTCTGATAGTCATTAGTGTGGTTAAGTACGACTAGATATTGTCATCGCATCTCCATGCACTATATGTATAGGTTACATTGGCACTCACATGAGTATCTCAGTTTATTGGTGTTAAATGATTAATATCAGTTAGCAGCACACAAGTGATCATATTGGCACGTGTCTATGTGGGGTTTTCCACACACAGATCGTACCGTCCGGTATAGTTACATTTGTATATAGAAAGCAGCATTACTATTACTCCTGTCTGACAGTTGACCTCAGCGGAGCATGTGAGACAGGGAAAACCCCTTTCTTGGTTGTTCTGTTTGTTTAGTGGGGAAAACCTGAAACTATGGATGCGGGATAGCAGTCCGTATCCATACCATTTGGCCATGTTTTGCTTTGGACAATGTCAGACATTCGTAATTGAATATGGGAAATTATGAGGGTCCCATATATCCCTGTCATGAGTTTCTTGAACTTTTGGTGTCCCCAATGGGGTGGTTGTCCTACTTGTTGGACATAGAACTTACTATATTTAATCAAATCCAAATAGGCCCCCGTGAATGCCAGTATTACGGCTGGTACTGTTATAGGGAAGGTGGCGCAAGTATGTTATTCCCGTAAGCAAAATTGGGCCATTTAGTATGCTGATACGCAAGAATTCTGTGCATCGTGTGCGAATTACTGGATGAAGCGTGGCCACTCTCTGTCCCTCCTTCCAATCCTCACTAAGGTCGAGAGCTTGCCTACACTCCTTGCAATCCTCTGGGTGAGTAGATATTGTCACTACTTGTACGAGCTCCTGTTCTAGCACACAGACTCTCTCTATGAGAAGGGGACCCCAGCGATGCCTCAAAGCCCCTTCCGGGATGCGTTGTGCAGTCATGTATGTGGTTTTGTGTCCAACATAATATGCGTGTGATGATGTTCTGTTTTGCAAATAGTGCAGGTAATTCGGCGGCTGCCATTGGTAACCAGCGGTCTTTGGGTCGCACTTGAGTCCTTTGGACCTCCCCTTCCAGGGCGCAGTCCCAGGCTAGACCCCTTTCCACCAGAGATCTCTGCCCAGGCTCCCCTGGAAAGACAACTCAAGTCTCCTGCTTCCCGGAGGCTTCTTTTCAAAACCACCCGATCACAGGAGCACCACTCACCTACTAGCGCAGTCGCGTTTGGTTTATGGTGGCTTGACTGTACATTGAGCCAGGCGCGGCGGCCATCAGTCCTGTCATGCACCCCCATCGGCCAGCCCTCTCTTAGGCACTGCAACCGCATGGCGAGTCATAGGCACCGCATGGTCTTAATGCCCTCTGCGACCCGACCGGCCGGTGACCCAGTCGATAGCGATCTCCGAACCCCGTAGTGAGTGTTGGTCACCCAGGAGGAAACCGACGGTCTGATCCCGATCCCACTTAGCTATGGGTTATCGAAACTTTGACCGTATTCACCAGCCTTGCCTGTTCACAGAGCCGTCTAGCACAGCCTCTGCTTAGGTGTGGACTGTCATCCACGTACCACGTAGTTGCCCCACAGATACATGCGACAACCACGCCGACTAGGGGATACCACAGTAGAGTGTTAATTCACCCTTCATCAGACACGGGGGCCTTCAGTCCGTCTCCCCTGCACTATATCCGGTCTTTAACGTGCCCTCGGGATCTCACGATCCCACTGTCCCCTGTTAACGGCTAGGTTCGGGGTGCCTAATCCCCTTTCCTAGCCGTATCTGACCAAGGGGGTACACAGCAACCTAAAGGTCGGCGAGGCATGTCCAGAGATTAGCAATACCTATGCAAATGTTCCTAACTGAGTAGTATGTTAGTGATCAATTATCTAGATGTGCAATCTTTTCTTTTCTTCTTTTCACACTTGCTCAATGCATAACACTAAGATGAACATTTTGCATACTAGCAAGGACAAAAATCAGATAAATAAAACTTGATACTAATTGTACATCTTCTGTCACTCATTTGCAAGCAACGAGTCACCAAGGTTATAATTTAAGACAGTTGAGTTGACTGAAACTACTCAAATGTGAAAAAAACGTGCAAAATTTGCAACTAGACATAAACTGTGGGTCCGTAATTTGACTAAAACGGACATAACCCAACCCCAAAATACCCATAGTTTCAGTTTTATTCCTAAGGATTTTACATTCAAACCTTATCGGTAACGAGTTTGTGGAGAAGGTGATTCTAAATCCCCTATCCACTACTGCGCTTCATAACATTGGTGTTAAAGAACTAAAATTAAACGAACTAAACTAAATGTGTAGTAGACCTATTTTAAAACCTACTAAGACTTATTTGAATTAGAGAATAAAATGTCAATGAACTAAGACTAATACTAAAATTAAATTCATAACCCTACAGGTAACTTATTTGACTAACTTAATTCGTGCACTATTCTATCTTCATCCTCATGTAATGGTGTTGGGCCTATGTGTCCTTTAACATGAATGTCACTCTGTGGTCGTCCGGTTGCGACCGTAGCTATTGTTATGTCTCTATGTCCAGACACCTATGGCCGGAAAGCAAGCGTGCCTATGCCTGACCTTGCTAAGTATCCCTGTACTTTGTTCTTTGAAGAGAATTTTCAGGATGATCGCCGACCTATATTCCAAATTATATTTCTCATCATAAACTCAGAACCTACTATCCTAACCGTAACAAATGTGGGCTCCAGTCAGAGCGGTATCCGAGGCTTGGTGACAAAAACTAAAACTTAGGTCAGAACTGGCAAATGACCAAAATACTGATTTTGCTGATTTTCCTTCTTTTTTCTTTCTTTTCCTTATTTTTTCACTTGAGGTAGTCAACAATAAAAATAACATTATACACAGATATAGAGTATTTAAGAAATTAATAGAAGAAGGGTGACACTCCACCCATTCCTTTTTTTTTTTTTTTTTTTTTTTTTTTTAAGCGTAGAGGAGAGACAAAAGTGCCTATCCCCTGGCAGGGGAGCTAAAAATAGCCGAAGACCTGCATGGACGGTCAACGCAGACACATGAGAAACCATGTGCGATAGGCAGAGCCCCAGCGAATCATGCAGGGTATGCGGGCAGTAGCATCTGTGGGTCAGAGTGTAAATACAGCCCATTAAAACACATTCTGTACTGGCCACCCAACCTGAACGTTGGGTTCTCACTTAATCAGAGGCCAGATCAATCATTTCCACCCACCATATTACACCATATTAAAATCAGAACGCGATGACAACGTTGTTGCCAGCCTATCAGAATTGTTCCATTATACCCAGTGCTCATAATTCAACGGTCTAAGAAGGGCCTATTTCTGTCTGGTGCCTCTTGGGTGCGACCCTCGGTGCGCTGTGACACTTGAGTATTCATGGGGACGATCAGCGATAGTCCGTATACATTTTGAGCAGTAACAGGATTTAGACCCTACATGTATCCGAAGATGTTTGAGCAAAACAGACTCTTGATTGAAAGAACTCCCACAAACCAAACACGAATACGGCCTTTCCCCAGTGTGGATCAATAAATGTCGTTTCAAATGTGCGGGTCTAGAAAAAGTTTTTCCACAATTCTGGCAGAAATTCCCCCCCAAGTGAGGCTTGGGCCTAGTACGCCTTCGGGTGGATTTCCCCTTGCGACTGAGGACCTTTTTTCCTGGATGGACAACACTATGTCTTTCTAAATAATAAAAACTAGGAAAGGTCTTTTTACAGACTTTGCAACAGTGGACTTTAACTGACTTCCCACAGGCCTTACAGGCATCTTCTGTTCTGGGGGTCGACGAGCTTGGTCCTACGACCCCTCCCTTGTCCAATTGTCGAGGCTTAGCCACTCTCAGGCTGTTTCTGGGCATAGTTACAGCAAACCTTTCACTTGCAGAACTAGAAATGTCGTCACTAATAGAAATGTCGTTACTTGTCCTACTACTCCGTTGAAGGCACCAATTTATTGATGTTTGTTCGTTGTTAATATTGTACAGCACTTTGTGGCTTAGGCCTAGAAAAGTGCTATATGAATAAAGTTATTATTAAAGTTATTATCCCTCAGGCTACATAATACTATTATTATCGGTAGGACCAAGGTTTTGCTTTCCCTGGGTTATTTATAATATACATATCTATTCATATATTCCCTTATTCCCTGAAATAGGATCCACTTAAGCACAGTCTACTATATCCTAACAGACAGATATGTTAGTATACATATATATATATGACTTTGGAACCGGAATACTAAAACTGTGAAATAGTGGATAATCATTAGGGCCTAATGTCACAACAGGAAAAATTGTATCCTTACAACTTATTATTATTATAACGTATTATCATAAGTCATCATAACTACATTTCCTAATTTTGTTCAAACTCAACAACAGCTGTGTTAATGTAAAATGTAACTAAATCGTGACTTAAATAATGTATTTTAAATTGTTCGAAATTGTACAAACTCACCCCACTTTTCCTTTTACCCATCCAATCAAATCTCACTGATTATTCTTCTAAAATTATAAATTTACATGGCTTGTGTCAATACGCAACAATTATGGAACCACTACGGGGGAGAGTGCAGAGAGCAAAAGAGGGAGAGAGAGGGGCAGGGAGAAAGTGGGGGGGAAGAGTGCACCCCACGGCAACAAGTCGCGGAGCAGGAGATTTATGGGGGGCAAGGGAGGGAGGGAGGGGGGCAGAGAGAGAAGTAGAAGGGGGGAAGAGGGAGAGGGCGAGAGAGAGAGAGAGAGAGAGCGAGGAGGGGACAAGGCGCCCCACAGCAGCATCCGCGGGGCTGGTGGGGGAAGATGGGAGGGAGGTGAGTAGCACACCCACAGCAGGAGGAGAGGAGAGAGAGAAAGGGAGAGTATTTCGGGTGCGAAACGACAGAAGAGAAGGGGGGGGACAGAAAATGTGCGCCGCAGAGGGGCAGAGGGGGACGGGGACAGTGAGGGAGAGAGAGAGAGACACTAGGATGGCACACAAGGGGAGACTGACAGAGGCTCAATGATAGACCATAGAGCACAAGCAAAAGAGCACAAGAAATAGCCCGGGCTGAATTGAGAGAGGAGGGAGAGAGAAGAACAGCATCATGGGTGCGAGGCCACACCCAAAGATCACAGATTACAACAAATGCATACACAGACGGCCGTCTCCTAAACATTACATTTCTAAAACCTGCTAGGGGCCACCATACACCAAAGCCCTGGTCATACCTGCAGAGCTGACCTATGTAAAAATGTTCCCCGAGCTCTTGTCCTGGATCCTTTTTCTTAAAAAAAAAACGTGTCAGCGCGACCGCACAGCTGAGCCCCAATCCCGGGGCAGCCTCATCGTGCAAATCACCAAACCAACACCATAAAACCGGGCTGGGGCAACCCGCGCCCTATGGCCCTGGCACCAGGGTCACCCTGCGCACGGGAAAACACCCAAACCCAAGCAACCCCCGCTAAGTCGATCTGTCCACCCACCCCCTCAGATTAGGGCGTATAGGGCCGTAACAAATAGCCGTTAACAGTGTGCGAAAGGAAAACAAAATGCTGAGTTTGGTCTGAGCGCCCAGTCCCCAATAAGGGCCTATGAGGCACATTCAGACTGGATTCCCCTCAGTGGCATGATCTACCTTGTCGAGGCGACAGGCCCGGTTATTCGGGCACGGCGTCACTCCTATTGATACCTCAACTGCATGCCTCCCAGGACTTAGCAAATTCCCTGGAAAAAATTTTGCCAAAACGCGTCCGTTTGTGGGTACTTTAAATTCCCTTTACCTTATTTGCTAAACTCTTAATAATCACAGTTTAATAATACATTTCCATGGGGCCCCAACCTTGTTACATCCTGGCCATGGCCAACCTTTAAGACCGAATAAATTGCCCCTACCAGCTCTGATCCTCCAGTCTCCTCAGGTCCTCATGTCCCACACTTTTGGGTTTGTGTGCCTCGTCACCGTCCACGCATGGTCCAACCAACTGGAACTCCGTGGAACAGACCAGACCGAATGCAACTATGCTAATGCGATGTTGATCCAATGGGCATCGCTCACCCTCTCTTATGGTCGACCATTCGATTCAGTTCCAGCCTGGCCCACGCAGTCCCTTGGTCAGGAAAAAATGCTGCTGATGCGTGGACAGATATTGAGGGTCCAACACGTTGGGCGTCAAATGAAGAGGCTCGGCTATTTTAGGACAGGACCGCAACACAGGAGGAGAGACGGGATCCACTCATATAGGCAGTTTATTCAGGATACGTTGCAACGGATTCAGATACAATGGGTTACATACTGAGTATAACGGCAGAGCACTGAATGAAGACACACTGGCAAGTGGTCCAATATATATAGTACAGTTCGGGTGACACTTGAACACACGTCATTCAGGAAACACCTGTTCGAGCTGGTATCCTGATATTGTATATGCACGTTCGCCTCTTAACCGGGCTACCGGATATATTTCCTAACTTAGACTTATTGTCTGGTTGTTGCTGTCTACCAGCTGGGCGGGTAATTATCCTTATCCTGCTTACCTCTCCCTATATGACGTCATTAGGTGTCTGGGTCTGAAGTATAATTAAACATGCAACACTTTGATTCTGTACTGTACACCGATGGAGGGTCATCTGCTGACGCTCACCCCTCCCTGGGCAGGCAGCACTAAGAATACCTACAGGGACAGCATGCCTCAAGACTAGTCATAAATCAGAATATAAGGATATCCTGTTATCCAGCACATTGGCAGACAGGGAGGTCCCCAAGAACACCCCAAACATGACACGGCGAAGACCCAAGACATACAGATGATACTGACGCCCCGGTCCAGACGCTGCCCAGCAGGATACGCTAACTAGAGAGCTATTTATTACAGTTGTTCACGCCTTCGACAGAGTGCAGTGGGGAATCTCACGTATCTCAAGTAACCCCCTGTCTCCATAAGCCATAAGCTTGATTGCATAGTGAGGTGGTTATAGCATATCCTAAACACTTAATAAACAGAATAAACAGTCTATATACATTTCCGGCTTCCACAGTCTCATTTTCATAAAAAAGAAACACACACACACACACACACACACACACACACACACACACACACACACACACACACACACACACACACACACACACACACACACACACACACACACACACACAAATAATAAATAAATAAATAAATAAATAAATAAATAAATAAATACATACATACATACATACATACATACATACATACATACATACATACATACATACATACATACATACATACATACATACATACATACAGTACATACATACATACATACATACATACATACATACATACATACATACATACATACATGCATGTGTCCCCTCCATCCACCACTACAGGTTGGAGCCCTGTGTGGCCCATAGGGTTTTATTTGTTGCCTTTGCTGTTTGGAGATTTGTTTTCCTTTTGGTTTCTATTCACCATTTTTTCTAGTCATGCTTGCCAACTCCCACCTGATGTCATGTGGGAGTTCAGACTGATCCAGACCATAGTGAAGAACTGATAGTTTACATAACATCTTGAGGCTTGGACTGAAGTCTAAGATAAACAGGTCATCACTGGATCGTCTAAAGACGATAATACGATCCCCCACCATGCAACACATACGCGTATCTGGAAAGTCTTGAGGGACTCTCCCCTTCAGCTTGACCCTCTTCCAGGAGGTTTCTGGGTTGAATCTCCACAGGTCATCACACCCACCAATTATGTACAACTCTCTATTGTAGGTAAAGGCTGGTTTAAACCAGAGTCCTTCTGGAAGCAGTGTAGAAGGTGTGTCCATCCATAGGTTTGTCTCTGTGTCAAACACCCTCATGGTGTTGTTGAACTGACCACCCTGCCAGCCCCCAAATACAAACATCTTTGTTCCAATGATTATGGCAGAGTGACCAAGTAAAGCAGGAGGTTGAGTTCCTCTGGTGGTAATTAAAGACCAGACCATGGTGCTGGTGTCCAACATGAGCATTTCATCAGTGTATCCAGTCTGGTTGTATCCGCCGTAAATATACATGACCTTCCCCAAGACACAGGCCGAGCGAAAGTATCTCCTCTCTGGAATTGCCCCAGAAACATGTGGCTTGGACCATGTGTGGTCATCAATGTCAAATGCATAAAGTTGGTTGTAGTTCTCTCCCCAGCCTCCCCAGAAATAGACAGTATATTCCACCAACACAGCTGTGATGCCCCGGAGCGGGGAGGAAGCCTCAGGGTGGCATTCTCCTCTTCCACTGGTCAACTTGCTCCAGGTCAAAGACAATGTGTTAAAGATGTGCACATCAATATATTTGTGAACTTCAAAATAATACACTGCGTGTCTCACTGCCACAGCGGCACTTTGATAGGATACTGGTATTCCTGGTTTTCTCAGATGCAACGTCCAGCATAACATTACTAAAACTGTATGGTGGTGGAAAAAATCCTATTGGTCAACAATCATCTAGTGGTCAATTGTTGATGTTCAAACTCATGGAATATTCTACGTTTTCACGTACTGTATATTTGTCACAAACACCATGCAAAGTGTGTCCAATCCGTGAAACCGGTAGTTTGGGTTGACCAATCAAGGAAAACCATCCCTGTTGTTCTAGGGAGACACTGTAATCTTGTTACTTGTGTTAGCGAGCGCTCTGGGGTCAGTATGCGGTTAGCAGGGTACTCCGATTGGCTGGTTTAGGTAATGACTTAATGGTGACATGAGTAAAAGACCGTTATAGTCAATGTCATGAGTATTGGCTTGCTCCGTTCACACACAAGTACTCATGCGCACTATGCAACTCGCTTGGCACAGGAGCTGCCATTGTGCGGCCTCCAGTTTTTAACCAGAGAGTTTTGTCTAAAACGAGTTAAGAGCACAGGCAGTCTCCTGGGAGACAAGAGCATGTCTGAAAACAAACATCACAACTGAAATCGTCATGGACTGTTTTATCAACTCCCTTTTTCTCTGCAACCATCGATCTTTAAATCTAGAGCGAGTAAAATGAAACCAAATGGACCCTTACGGCCACATTTGGTTTAATTTTACGCTCTCAAGAGTAAATAATATTAAAGCATCTCAACGACTTAATTTTCAATAATCGGCACCATTACAAAATGTAGAGGAATTGTTTGTTGATGTTCAACATTAAATGGCGGTCCTCCGTAGCTAAAATGTATGGAGGCTGTGGTGTGAAAATGGTTGAAAACTACTGAATGCGAGTTAAGAGCACAGGCAGACTCCTGGGAGACAAGAGCATGTCTGAAAACAAACATCACAACTGAAATCAACATGGCCTGTTTTCTTTATCCCCCACAAATGACATTTATTATACTAGAACATTTAAAGGGGAATTGCACCCATTTTACAGATTTTCTCCGAGAGCATACAAATGGAACCAAATTTGGTTCCATTTGCACGCCCTCAGAAAAAAAACAAAAATCATTAACAAACAACACAAACACAACTTGATGATGTCATCAAGTTGTGTTTCACCACAACAAGTTCAATTACCTAGAACATTTTAAAGCAATTTTAAACAATATAGATAACAAAAAGTTCAATCCTACACATCAATGCAGCCTGATAACGTCGGCCAGACTTTCTGACATGAACTCATTAGAGAATACAGTAGGCCTACACTTCCTGTGCACCTTGCTTTGATGAAACTGGTTCCCATCTCCCCATGATCAAGTATCCTCACAACTGCATTGAAGCATTACCTCACTGAAATACATCATATTTCTATTGATATTAAATCACATTAACCACACTGCACATCATTTGGTGTTCACTAATCATACTGGGATAAGGTCCTAGTATATTTTTATAAAAAAATGTGTTTGGTATCCATAAAAAAGAAACACACACACACACACACACACACACACACACACACACACACACACACACACACACACACACACACACACACACACACACACACACACACACACACACACACACAAACAAACAAACAAACAAACAAACAAACAAACAAACAAACAAACAAACAAATAATAAATAAACAAACAAATAATAAATAAACAAACAAATAAATAAATAAACAAGATTGTCTCCACCGTCCGGGCTCAAGAATTGATGATATTATTCTAATATATATAAAATACTAATGTCTTTTCTGAATTTGAAATTTCTATTTCATTTCAGTTGGAAATAAAAAATCATTCAAATTCTATGGAAGAGTTCAAGAAAAAAAATATCTGGGGTCAGGTTTGGACAATGACCTCATTGTCCTATGACCTCATCATGACGTCATCTCAAGCTTCTCAATCTCAGGGGTCCTCCTAGAGACCTGTACCCAGGTCTCCACCGTCTGGGCTCAGGTTTGAACGTCTACTAGTACTAGTGTATCAACTATAACGTCGTCATGACGGACGGCCTGCGTGCACGGACAGACAGTCGTGGGACAGACAGATTCGGGGGACGGACGGGCTGCGTGCACGAACAGAGGGCGTTTTATACCCATGACCTATGACCTTCATACCTATGACCTCATCATGACGTCATCTCAAGCTTCTCAAGCTCAGGGTTCCTCCTAGAGACCTGTACCCAGGTCTCCACCGTCTGTGCTCAGGTTTGAACGTTCACTGGTACTAGTGTATCAACTATAACGTCGTCATGACGTCATGACGAACGGGCTGCGTGCACGGACAGACAGTCGTGCGACGGACAGATTCGGGGGACGGACGGGCTGCGTGCACGGACAGACAGTCGTGCGACGGACAGATTCGGGGGACGGACGGGCCGCGTGCACGGACGGAGGGCGTTTTATAGTCCCCACCTTCGGTGGAGACAATAAATAAATAAATAAATATATATATAAATATATAAATATATAAATAAATAAATAAATGTGTCCCCTCCATCCACCGCTACAGGTTGGAGCACTGTGTGGCCCATCAGGTTTTATTTGTTGCCTTTGCTGTTTGGAAATTTGTTTTCCTTTTGGTTTCTATTCACCATTTTTAATAGTCATGGCTTCAAACTCCCACCTGATGTCATGTGGGAGTTCAGACTGGTCCAGACCATAGTGAAGAACTGATAGTTTACATAACATCTTCAGGCTTGGACTGAAGTCTAAGATAAACAGGTCACCACTGGATCCTCCAAAGACGATAATACAATCCCCCACCATGCAACACATACACGTTTTTGGAAAGTCTGACAGGACTCTCCCCTTCGGCTTGACCCTCTTCCAGGAGGTTTCTGGGTTGAATCTCCACAGGTCATCACACCCACCAAATATGTACAACTCTCTATTGTAGGTAAAGGCTGGTTTACACCAGAGTCCTTCTGGAAGCAGTGTAGAAGGTGTGTCCATCCATAGGTTAGTCTCTGTGTCAAACACCCTGATGGTGTTGTTGTACTGACCACCCTGCCATCCCCAAAATACAAACATCTTTGTCCCAATGATTGTGGCAGAGTGACCAACTAAAGCAGGAGGTTGAGTTCCTCTGGTGGTAATTAAAGACCAGACCATGGTGCTGGTGTCCAACATGTGCATTCCATTAGTGTATCCAGTCTGGTTCAGTCCGCCGTGAATATACATGACCTTCCCCAAGACACAGGCAGAGTCGAGGTATCTCCTCTCTGGAATGGCCCCAGAAACCTGTGGCTTGGACCATGTGTGGTCATCAACGTCAAATGCATAAAGTTGGTTGTACGCTGTCATGTTGCCTCTGTGAACACAGCCTCCCCAGAGGTAGACAGTATATTCCACCAGCACAGCCGTGTAGCCCCAGAGCCCGGAAGGAACCTCAAGGAGACGTTCTCCTCTTCTACGGGTCAACTTCCTCCAGGTCAAAGACAATGTGTTGAAGATGTGCACATCAATATATTTGTGAACTTCAAAATAATACACTGCGTGTCTCACTGCCACAGCGGCACTTTCATAGGATAATACTGGTATTCCTGGTTTTCTCAGATGCAACGTCCAGCATAACATTACTAAAACTGTATGGTGGTGGAAAAAATCCTATTGGTCAACAATCATCTAGTGGTCAAGTGTTGATGTTCAAACTCATGGAATATTCTACATTTTCACGTACTGTATATTTGTCACAAACACCATGCAAAGTGTGTCCAATCCGTGAAACCGGTAGTTTGGGTTGACCAATCAAGGAAGACCATCCCTGTTGTTCTAGGGAGACACTGTAATCTTGTTACTTGTGTTAGCGAGCGCTCTGGGGTCAGTATGCGGTTAGCAGGGTACTCCGATTGGCTGGTTTAGGTAATGACTTAATGGTGACATGAGTAAAAGACCGTTATAGTCAATGTCATGAGTATTGGCTTGCTCCGTTCAAGCACGAGTAATCATGCGCACTATGCAACTCGCTTGGCACAGGAGCTGCCATTGTGCGGCCTCCAGTTTTTAACCAGAGAGTTCTGTCTAAAACGAGTTAAGAGCAGACTCCTGGGAGACAAGAGCATGTCTGAAAACAAACATCCAAGGCAACATCCAAACAAACATCACAACTGAGACCTGTACCCAGGTCTCCACCGTCTGGGCTCAGGTTTGAACGTCTACTAGTACTAGTGTATCAACTATAACGTCGTCATGACGTCATGACGAACGGGCTGCGTGCACGGACAGACAGTCGTGCGACGGACAGATTCGGGGGACGGACGGGCCACGTGCACGGACGGAGGGCGTTTTATAGTCCCCACCTTCGGTGGAGACAATAAATAAATAAATAAATAAATAAATAAATAAATAAATAAATGTGTCCCCTCCATCCACCGCTACAGGTTGGAGCACTGTGTGGCCCATAGGGTTTTATTTGTTGCCTTTGCTGTTTGGAGATTTGTTTTCCTTTTGGTTTCTATTTACCATTTCTAATAGTCATGGCTTCAAACTCCCGCCTGATGTCATGAGGGAGTTCAGACTGGTCCAGACCATAGTGAAGAACTGATAGTTTACATAACATCTTCAGGCTTGGACTGAAGTCTAAGATAAACAGGTCATCACTGTATCGTCCAAAGAGGATAATACGATCCCCCACCATGCAACACTTACACGTATATGGAAAGTCTGACAGGACTCTCCCCTTCGGCTTGACCCTCTTCCAGGAGGTTTCTGGGTTGAATCTCCACAGGTCATCACACCCACCAATTATGTACAACTCTCTATTGTAGGTAAAGGCTGGTTTACAGCAGAGTTCTTCTGGAAGCAGTGTAGAAGGTGTGTCCATCCATAGGTTAGTCTCTGTGTCAAACACCCTGATGGTGTTGTTGTACTGACTATTCCCCCAGCCCCAAAATACAAACATCTTTGTCCCAATGATTGTGGCAGAGTGACCAACTAAAGCAGGAGGTTGAGTTCCTCTGGTGGTAATTAAAGACCAGACCATGGTGCTGGTGTCCAACATGAGCATTTCATCAGTGTATCCAGTCTGCTTGTGTCCGCCATAAATATACATGACCTTCCCCAAGACACAGGCTGAGTGGTAGTATCTCTTCTCTGGAATGGCCCCTGAAACCTGTGGCTTGGACCATGTGTGGTCATCAATGTCAAATGCATAAAGTTGGTTGTACGCTGTCATGTTGCCTTTGTGAAAACAGCCTCCCCAGAAATAGACAGTATATTCCACCAACACAGCTGTGTAGCCCCAGAGCGGGGAGGGAACCTCAAGGTGATGTTCTCCTCTTCCACGGGTCAACTTGCTCCAGGTCAAAGACAATGTGTTAAAGATATGCACATCAATATATTTGTGAACTTCAAAATAATACACCGCGTGTCTCACTGCCACAGCGGCACTTTCATAGGATAATACTGGTATTCCTGGTTTTCTCAGATGCAACGTCCAGTACAACATTACTAAAACTGTATGGTGGTGGGAAAAAATCCTATTGGTCAACAATCATGTAGTGGTCAAGTGTTGATGTTCAAACTCATGGAATATTCTACGTTTTCACGTACTGTATATTTGTCACAAACACCATGCAAAGTGTGTCCAATCCGTGAAACCGGTAGTTTGGGTTGACCAATCAAGGAAAACCATCCCTGTTGTTCTAGGGAGACACTGTAATCTTGTTACTTGTGTTAGCGAGCGCTCTGGGGTCAGTAGGGCTGTGTTCAAAAAATCGATCCAGCGATCCGATATCGATTCACGCTCAAAAACACGACATCGATTCAAAAATGTGTGGATCGATCTTCTCCAGGCGACTGGCACCATTTTCTTTTACGCGGAGGCGCACCATAGAAAAGACAGACACTACTAAATGCGTCGCCGCCGCTGCCAAAAAAAAGACACGTGCCAAAAAAAAGCTCGTTTTGGACAGCATGAGGGCCCATAATATAACAGATTCTGTGAAATCGTGCTCGATTCCTGCCGTGATTCCTGGGGGCACAACGAAGCACCTGCAGCCCCTTGACAGTGTGAGCCGTGCTTTCAAAGTGGGAGGCTTGGATGACTAGCGGCGAGAAATCTTTCACCAAAACTGGTCGCATGCGGAAAGCAACTTTTTCTCAAGTCTGGCAGTGGGTCCTGACTGCGTGGAAAAGTGTCAAAACATCCACGATCACGAACGGGTTTCGAAAGGCTGAGCAGCAGCAGCAGCGCGATGAGGAGAAGGAGGCGGCGGCGGCGAAAAAAAGACCTAATAAAAGTCACATTACATTGATGTCGCCTCGTCGAGTGCATTGAGAGGATTCCTGGTGGTCGCCAGCTAAATGATAGACAGTTGGTTAACAAGATGCTACGGTAACTTTTTGAGAGTGTAAAAGTGAAACTCTGTTCACTTCATGAACCAAATGGACCCGCAAGCGCTCATTTGGTTTCATGAAGTGATCGGAGTTTGCGTATCTCCGGCTACACTCTAAGGCCAGGCCTGGATTAATATTTCTCAAATTTCATAATTGTAGTTAGTCAATGTTTAACTACCGCTATAAGCTTTTGATTTGAAATATCTTTGAAGTTTTCGTTGTTTGCATTCCGTCATGTTTGGTGGGGCAGTCAGGGCGTTTAGATCGCATTGCCCCCCATGTCTATGCCTAGATCCGTCCCTGGTCTATGGCTGTAGCGGTTAATTACATACAGCACGTGCAGTTAAATGTTACACGTGTATGACTGAAACAATACAGTTCACGGCACAGTACACGTTCTGTGCACTATAGATTAAAACACTTGAATGAGTTATAGCCTACAAATGCATTTTTTTTCTTGAAGTCGTTTAAATAATAAAAAGGATGCTTCTCAAACAGCATTTCGTTGCCGACAATCTCATCTGTGCAAGAACCCTTACATATGGTAATTAGCCTACCTTACTTATGGTAATTAATTAACAGTCCAGTGCGGCTTGTATATGTATACACAATTGATTTTTTTTCCCTAAATTTGGCCGATGCGGCCTATATTCAGGTGCGCTTTATAATCCGGATATTACAGTAGGGCCTACTTGATACTTGACTCTTCTCTCTCTGTGTCCCTCTTACACATACACAGATACAATCACCAACACATGGGGCCATCTTGTCTATTGGACAGTATTAATCGGATCGAATCGTGGATCGAATCGGATCGTGACCTTGTGAATCGAAATCGAATCGATCTAGGGAATTCGGATCGATTCCCAGCCCTAGGGGTCAGTATGCGGTTAGCAGGGTACTCCGATTGGCTGGTTTAGGTAATGACTTAATGGTGACATGAGTAAAAGACCGTTATAGTCAATGTCATGAGTATTGGCTTGCTCCGTTCAAGCACGAGTATTCATGCGCACTATGCAACTCGCTTGGCACAGGAGCTGCCATTGTGCGGCCTCCAGTTTTTAACCAGAGAGTTCTGTCTAAAACGAGTTAAGAGCACAGGCAGACTCCTGGGAGACAAGAGCATGTCTGAAAACAAACATCACAACTGAAATCGTCATGGACTGTTTTATCAACTCCCCTTTTCTCTGCAACCATCGATCTTCAATCTAGTGTTAGTGTTATATCTAGAGTAAAATGAAACCAAATGGACCCTTATGGCCACATTTGGTTTACTTTTACGCTCTCAAGAGTAAATAATATTAAAGCATCTCAACGACTTAATTTTCAATAATCGGCACCATTACAAAATGTAGAGGAATTGTTTGTTGATGTTCAACATTAAATGGCGGTCCTCCGTAGCTAAAATGTATGGAGGCTGTGGTGTGAAAATGGTTGAAAACCACTGAATACGAGTTAAGAGCACAGGCAGACTCCTGGGAGACAAGAGCATGTCTGAAAACAAACATCACAACTGAAATCAACATGGCCTGTTTTCTTTATCCCCCACAAATGACATTTATTATACTAGAACATTTAAAGGGGAATTGCACCCATTTTCCAGATTTTCTCTGAGAGCATACAAATGGAACCAAATTCAGTTCCATCTGCACGCCCTCAGAAAAAAAAAAAAAAATCATTAACAAACAAAACAAACACAACTTGATGATGTCATCAAGTTGTGTTTCACCACAACAAGTTCAATTACCTAGAGCATTTTAAAGCTATTTTAAACAATATAGATAACAAAAAGTTCAATCCTACACATCAATGCAGCCTGATAACGTCGGCCAGACTTTCTGACATGAACTCATTAGAGAATACAGTAGGCCTACACTTTCCTGTGCACCTTGCTCTGCTAAAACTGGTTCCCATTTCCCCATGATCAAGTATCCTCACAACTACATTGAAGCATTACTTCACTGAAATACATCATATTTCTATTGATATTAAATCACGTTAACCACACTGCACATCATTTGGTGTTCACTATTCATACCGGAATAAGGTCCTAGTATATTTTATAATACATGATTGCTCACAGATACTCAGCTATTGTGGGCTATTATTATACTACCAGTGAAAAACGTGTTTGGTATCCATAAAAAAGAAAACACACACACACACACACACACACACACACACACACACACACACACACACACACACACACACACACACACACACACACACACACACACACAAACAATCAATAAATAAACACAAACAAACAAAGAATAAATAAATAAATGTGTCCCCTCCATCCACCGCTACAGGTTGGAGCACTGTGTGGCCCATCAGGTTTTATTTCTTGCCTCGCTGTTTGGATATTTGTTTTTTTTTTATTATTATTTCTTTTTACCATTTTTAATAGTCATGGTTGCCAACTCCCACCTGATGTCATGTGGGAGTTCAGACTGATCCAGACCATAGTGAAGAACTGATAGTTTACATAACATCTTGAGGCTTGGACTGAAGTCTAAGATAAACAGGTCATCACTGTATCCTCCAAAGACGATAATACGATCCCCCACCATGCAACACATACACGTATCTAAAAAGTCTTGCGGGACTCTCCCCTTCGGCTTGACCCTCTTCCAGGAGGTTTCTGGGTTGAATCTCCACAGGTCGTCACACCCACGAATTATGTACAACTCTCTATTGTAGGTAAAGGCTGGTTTACACCAGCATTCTTCTGGAAGCATTGTAGAAGGTGTGTCCATCCATAGGTTAGTCCCTGTGTCAAACGCCCTGATGGTGTTGTTGTAGTGACCATTCTCCCAGCCCCCGAATACAAACATCTTTGTTCCAATGATTGTGGTAGAGTGACCACCTGAAGCAGGAGGTTGAGTTCCTCTGGTGGAAATTAATGACCAGACCATGGTGCTGGTGTCCAACATGTGCATTCCATTCGTGCCTCCAGTCTGGTTGTATCCGCCATGAATATACATGACCTTCCCCAAGACACAGGACGAGTGGCCGAAATTCCTCTCTGGAATGGCCCCAGAAACCTGTGGCTTGGACCATGTGTGGTCATCAACGTCAAATGCATAAAGTTGGTTGTAGTACTCCTTTGTGTTGTAACCTCCCCAGAGGTAGACAGTATATTCCACCAGCACAGCTGTGTAGCCGCAGAGCCCGGAGGGAACATCAAGGTGGCGTTCTCCTCTTCCACGGGTCAACTTGCTCCAGGTCAAAGACAATGTGTTAAAGATGTGCACATCAATATATTTGTAAACTTCAAAATAATACACCGCGTGTCTCACTGCCACAGCGGCACTTTGATAGGATAATTCTGGTATTTCTGGTTTTCTCAGGTGCAACGTCCAGCATAACATTACTAAAACTGTATGGTGGTGGAAAAAATCCTATTGGTCAACAATCATGTAGTGGTCAAGTGTTGATGTTCAAACTCATGGAATATTCTACGTTTTCACGTACTGTATATTTGTCAAAAACACCATGCAAAGTGTGTCCAATCCGTGAAACCGGTAGTTTGGGTTGACCAATCAAGGAAGACCATCCCTGTTGTTCTAGGGAGACACTGTAATCTTGTTGCTTGTGTTAGCGAGCGCTCTGGGGTCAGTATGCGGTTAGCAGGGTACTCCGATTGGCTGGTTATGTAATGACTTAATGGTGACATGAGTAAAAGACTGTTATAGTCAATGTCATGAGTATTGGCTTGCTCCGTTCAAGCACGAGTATTCATGCGCACTATGTAACTGGTTTGGCACAGGAGCTGCCATTGTGCGGCCTCCAGTTTTTAACCAGAGAGTTCTGTCTAAAACGAGTTAAGAGCACAGGCAGACTCCTGGGAGACAAGAGCATGTCTGAAAACAAACATCACAACTGAAATCGTCATGGACTGTTTTCTCAAATCCCTTTTTCTCTGCAACCATCGATCTTTAAATCTAGAGCGAGTAAAATGAAACCAAATGGACCCTTACGGCCACATTTGGTTTAATTTTACGCTCTCAAGAGTAAATAATATTAAAGCATCTCAACAACTTAATTTTCAATAATCGGCACCATTACAAAATGTAGAGGAATTGTTTGTTGATGTTCAACATTAAATGGCGGTCCTCCGTAGCTAAAATGTATGGAGGCTGTGGTGTGAAAATGGTTGAAAACCACTGAATACGAGTTAAGAGCACAGGCAGACTCCTGGGAGACAAGAGCATGTCTGAAAACAAACATCACAACTGAAATCAACATGGCCTGTTTTCTTTATCCCCCACAAATGACATTTATTATACTAGAACATTTAAAGGGGAATTGCACCAATGCACCCATTTTCCAGATTTTCTCTGAGAGCATACAAATGGAACCAAATTCAGTTCCATTTGCACGCCCTCAGAAAAAAAAAAAAATCATTAACAAACAAAACAAACACAACTTGATGATGTCATCAAGTTGTGTTTCACCACAACAAGTTCAATTACCTAGAACATTTTAAAGCAATTTTAAACAATATAGATAACAAAAAGTTCAATCCTACACATCAATGCAGCCTGATAACGTCGGCCAGACTTTCTGACATGAACTCATTAGAGAATACAGTAGGCCTACACTTTCCTGTGCACCTTGCTCTGCTGAAACTGGTTCCCATTTCCCCATGATCAAGTATCCTCATAACTACATTGAAGCATTACTTCACTGAAATACATCATATTTCTATTGATATTAAATCACATTACCCACACTGCACATCATTTGGTGTTCACTATTCATACCGGGATAAGGTCCTAGTATATTTTATAATAAGCTATTGTGGGCTATTATTATACTACCAGTGAAAAATGTGTTTGGTATCCATAAAAAAGAAAACACACACACACACACACACACACACACACACACACACACACACACACACACACACACACACACACACACACACACACACACACACAAATCAATAAATAAACACAAACAAACAACGAATAAATAAATAAATGTGTCCCCTCCATCCACGGCTACAGGTTGGAGCACTGTGTGGCCCATCAGGTTTTATTTCTTGCCTCGCTGTTTGGATATTTGTTTTTCTTTTGATTTCTTTTTACCATTTTTAATAGTCATGGTTGCCAACTCCCACCTGATGTCATGTGGGAGTTCAGACTGATCCAGACCATAGTGAAGAACTGATAGTTTACATAACATCTTGAGGCTTGGACTGAAGTCTAAGATAAACAGGTCATCACTGGATCCTCTAAAGACGATAATACGATCCCCCACCATGCAACACATACGCGTATCTGAAAAGTCTTGAGGGACTCTCCCCTTCGGCTTGACCCTCTTCCAGGAGGTTTCTGGGTTGAATCTCCACAGGTCACCACACCCACCAATTATGTACAACTCTCTATTGTAGGTAAAGGCTGGTTTACTCCAGCATTCTTCTGGAAGCCGTGTAGAAGGTGTGTCCATCCATAGGTTAGTCCCTGTGTCAAACACCCTCATGGTGTTGTTGTAGTGACCATTCTCCCAGCCCCCAAATACAAACATCTTTGATCCAATGATTGTGGCAGAGTGACCACCTGAAGGAGGAGGTTGAGTTCCTCTGGTGGTAATTAAAGACCAGACCATGGTGCTGGTGTCCAACATGTGCATTCCATTAGTATATCCAGTCTGGTTCTGTCCGCCGTGAATATACATGACCTTCCCCAAGACACAGGCCGAGTGGAGGTATCTCCTGTCTGGAATGGCCCCAGAAACCTGTGGCTTGGACCATGTGTGGTCATCAATGTCAAATGCATAAAGTTGGTTGTAGTACTCCTCTGTGTTGTAACCATAACCTCCCCAGAGGTAGACAGTATAATCCACCAGCACAGCTGTGTAGCCCCAGAGCGGGGAGGGAACATCAAGGCGGTGTTCTCCTCTTCCACGGGTCAACTTCCTCCAGGTCAGAGACACTGTGTTGAAGATGTGCACGTCAATATATTTGTGAGCTTCAAAATAATACACCGCGTGTCTCACTGCCACAAAGGCATCTAAATTGGAAAACACTGGTATTCCTGGTTTTCTCGGGTGCAACGTCCAGCATAACATTACTAAAACTGTATGGTGGTGGAAAAAATCCTATTGGTCAACAATCATCTAGCGGTCACGTGTTGATGTTCAAACTCATGGAATATTCTACGTTTTCACGTACTGTATATTTGTCACAAACACCATGCAAAGTGTCTCCAATCCGTGAAACCGGTAGTTTGGGTTGACCACTCAAGGAAGACCATCCCTGTTGTTCTAGGGAGACTGTTCAACCATGACATGTAGTTTAAACACTGTAATCTTGTTACTTGTGTTAGCGAGCGCTCTGGGGTCAGTATGGGGTTAGCAGGGTACTCCGATTGGCGGGTTTAGGTAATGACTTAATGGTGGCATGAGTAAAAGACCGTTATAGTCAATGTCATGAGTATTGGCTTGCTCCGTCCAAGCACGAGTATTCATGGGCATTATGTAACTGGTTTGGCACAGGAGCTGCCATTGTGCGGCCTCCAGTTTTTAACCAACCTGGGAGACAAGAGCATGTCTGAAAACAAACATCACAACTGAAATCGTCATGGACTGTTTTCTCAACTCCCTTTTTCTCTGCAACCATCGATCTTTAAATCTAGAGTGAGTAAAATGGAACCGAATCAATCAATCAATCAATCTTTATTTATATAGCACAATTTAAAACAACCGTAGTTGACCAAAGTGCTTTACAATTTCCAAAACAAAACAAAACAAAACAGCAAAAACATCAAAAGCAGCAATCAAAGAGAGGACAGTTTAGAAAAGGTAAAAAGCAGGTATATGACGAGGTAAAAAAGGCATAAGCAGTCATAACACATTGAAGGCAATGGAAAAAAGGTGGGTTTTTAAAAGAGATTTAAAAATGTTGAGGGATTTAGCAGCTCTAATATGGGGGGGGAGGTTGTTCCATAGTTTAGGAGCAGCAATAGCAAAGGCACGGTCTCCTTTGTTTTTGTGGGTGCGGGTGGTTGGTGGGGATAGCCGTTGTTGGTCAGCAGATCGGAGGGCTCGGGAGGGATTGTGCCAGTGAATGAGGTCAGCTAAGTAGGGGGGGGCAAGGCCGTTAAGAGATTTAAAAGTAATTAAAAGAATCTTAAAATCAATCCTCTGTTTAATGGGGAGCCAGTGAAGGGAGATTAAAACGGGGGTGATGTGTTGTGATTTTTTGGTGCCAGTAAGAAGGCGGGCGGCAGCATTTTGGACCAGTTGGAGGCGTTTGAGGGAGGATTGAGGTAAACCGTAATATAGGGCGTTGCAGTAATCTAATCTTGTTGAAATGAAGGAGTGGATAACGGTTTCAAACTGTTGACGCGGGAGGTAGGGTTTGATTTTGGCGAGTAAGCGGAGGTGGTAGAAGCTAGATTTAACTATTGCGTTTAACTGTCTGTCGAAGTTGAGCTGGTTATCAAAAAGGACTCCAAGATTTTTTGCATAGGGGTGAATGTGTGAAGACAGGGGGCTGAGGTTGTTGACGGGGGTGGTGGGGTGTTGTCCAAAAATAAGGATTTCGGTTTTATTGTCATTTAGGTGTAGAAAGTTAGCATCCATCCAGGTTTTTATGTCTGAGATGCATTGGAATAATGGGTCGAATGAGTTAGTGCTGGTGGGTGTGAGTGGCATGTAAATTTGGACATCATCTGCGTAACAATGAAAGGAGATGTTGTACTTAGTGAGGATGGGACCGAGTGGTAGCATGTAAAGCAGAAATAGGAGTGGGGCTAGAATAGAGCCCTGTGGGACCCCACAGGAGAGGGGGGCTGGGGGGGAGGAAAAACGTCCCAGCTGTACGGAGAAGGTCCTCTCTGTTAGGTAGGACCGAAGCCAGGATAGAGCGGATCCGGAAATCCCGACCTGTTGTTCTAGGCGGGCAATTAATATTCGATGGTCAACCGTGTCGAAGGCGGCGGAGAGGTCAAGTAGGATTAAGATGGCGGGGGAACCGGTATCAGCTGTTAAAATTATGTCATTAAAAACTTTTAGTAGGGCTGTTTCCGTGCTGTGGCCTGGTCTAAAACCGGATTGGAATTTTTCATAGAGGTTGTGAGTTGTTAGAAATGATTGTAGTTGTGTATAGACAGCTTTCTCTAGGACTTTTGAGAGGAAGGGTAATTGAGAGATGGGTCTGAAGTTGGACAGAGTGGATGGGTCAAGGTTTTTATTTTTAATTAGTGGGTGGACTGTAGCATGCTTAAATGGGGTGGGAACCTGACCGGAGAGAAGTGATGCATTGATGATTTCGACTAGGGTTGGGCCAACAGCATATAGGACTTCTTTGAGAAGGCGAGGAGGGAGACTGTCCGTGGGGCAGTTTGTAGGACGGAGATGGGTGACTATGTCAATGAGTGCAGAGAGAGTTATTGGGGTGAAGTGGTCCAGCGTAGCATGGGGGGCTGCTGGGGGTGGAGGAGGAGTGGAGAAGGTGTGCAGTGATCTAAGGTCTGCTATTTTTTCTATGAAGAATTTTTGGAACTTCTCACAGAGGGAGAGAGAGGGGATAATGGGGGAGGTATCACGGGGGTTTATAAGAGAGTTGAAAACACTGAAAAGAACCTGGGGTTTATGGCTGTTAATTGAGACTGTGTTTGAGATGAACGATGTTTTGGCGGCTTTAACAGCTCGTTGGTAGTTAACCAGGCATCCATTTAAGATGTCGCGATTTATTTGAAGTTTATTCTTCTTCCAGGATCTCTCAGCACGTCTACAGGCACGCCTGAGAGATCTGGTGGTGTCATTTAGCCAGGGTTCAGAAAGTGCAGTCGTGCGTCTTTGCCTGAGGGGGGCGATGGAGTCGAGGATAAAAGTGCAGGTAGTGTTAAAACCAAGGAGGAGCGCTTCAGCGGTGGGGTTTGGGTCTGTGAGAGCAGGAGCAGAGGCAAACATGATGGAGAATTGCGGAGCGGTGGACTGGTTGATGGCGCGTGTAAGGCGTGCAGGAGTCATGGGCTTGGAGCGAGTGGCGGGGATGGTTATAGTGAACAGGACCGGGAAATGATCAGAGGGACAGGGGGGGGCACAAATGTCAGAGATGGTGGTGGTTAGGCCTTTAGATAGGATGAGGTCGAGAATATGTCCTTTATCATGTGTGGGAGATGTAACAGATTGAATGAGACTGAATGATTCAATAAGGCTTATAAAATCATTGACAAGGGGCTTTGATGTGTCGTCCACGTGGATGTTGAAGTCGCCCCAGATTGAGCAGAGATCATATTTAATCATTGTTCGTGAGAGGAAGTCAGAGAATTCATTTATAAAATCTTTGCTTTTAGGGGGGCGGTAGATGAGCGCACAAAACACGGGGGGCGAGAACTTTAACTCGAAACACTGTAGTTCAAAGCTTGTATAGGTGAAAGTCTGTTGAATCAAGGTGCAGTTAATATTATTTTTAAAAATAGAAGCTACCCCCCCTCCCGTCCCAGTCGTTCGGGGGGAGCTGAAAAAAGAGCGATCCGGGGGGAGGAGTTCAGAGAAAGATGTTGAATCCCCCACCGGAGCCCAGGTTTCAGTTAATAGCAGAAAATCTAGATCATGGGTGATGATAAAATCTTGTAATAAAAACGTTTTTTCTTTTAGCGATCGTGTATTAAAAAGGGCCATATGTAGTTTAGTGTCTGGTCTGGGCGTTATAGATGAGACGCGTCTTATCGGGCAGAGATGGGCATGGACAATGTTGCGTCTGTAGTGGCTGTCAAAAGTGTGTGGTTGTCTAGGTCTGATTATTGTTTTTATTTTATAAGAGCAGGGGGAGTTCATTGAGGGAGGAACGCAGCTAGTTTGATTAGTAGTGTGAGAAATGCAAACTGTGGGAGATCTGTGTGAAGGTCCGGGCCTGAGGGCTGGAGGACTACGGGTAGGAGACGGGACGGACCTGGGAGGATAAGTGCAGTTATAAGGCAGAGGTGAACCAGTGGCGGCAAGACCCAGCCTTTTGCTGTTAAAAACCGGAGAGTATATAGCTGTGTCTTTCGGATCATGCCGCGGTTCGTTTCAGAGACTAAAGGCTATAAACTTAAGAATGGACCCTTATGGCCACATTTGGTTTAATTTTACGCTCTCAAGAGTAAATAATATTAAAGACTTAATCTTCAATAATCGGCACCATTACAAAATGTAGAGGAATTGTTGTTGATGTTCAACATTAAATGGCGGTCCTCCGTGGCTAAAATGTATGGAGGCTGTGGTGTGAAAATGGTTGAAAACCACTGAATACGAGTTAAGAGCACAGGCAGACTCCTGGGAGACAAGAGCATGTCTGAAAACAAACATCACAACTGAAATCAACATGGACTGTTTTCTTTATCCCCCACAAATGACATTTATTATACTAGAACATTTAAAGGGGAATTGCACCCATTTTACAGCATACAAATGGAACCAAATTTGGTTCCATTTGCACGCCCTCAGAAAAAAAAAATCATTAACAAACAAAACAAACACAACTTGATGATGTCATCAAGTTGTGTTTCACCACAACAAGTTCAATTACCTAGAACATTTTAAAGCTATTTTAAACAATATAGACAACAAAAAGTTCAATCCTACACATCAATGCAGCCTGATAATGTCGGCCAGACTTTCTGACATGAACACATTAGAGAATACAGTAGGCCTACACTTTCCTGTGCACCTTGCTTTGCTAATTCCCCATTTCCCCATGATCAAGTATCCTCACAACTGCATTGAAGCATTACTTCACTGAAATACGTCATATTTCTATTGATATTAAATCACGTTAACCACACTGCACATCATTTGGTGTTCACTATTCATACCGGGATAAGGTCCTAGTATATTTTATAAAAAATGTGTTTGGTATCCATAAAAAAGAAACACACACACACACACACACACACACACACACACACACACACACACACACACACACACACACACACACACACACACACACACACACACAAATAATAAATAAAAAAATAAATAAATAAATAAATAAAAAATAAATAAATAAATAAATAAATAAATGAATGCGTCCCCTCCATCCACTGCTACAGGTTGGAGCCCTGTGTGGCCCATAGGGTTTTATTTGTTGCCTTTGCTGTTTGGAGATTTGTTTTCCTTTTGGTTTCTATTTACCATTTTTAATAGTCATGGTTGCAAACTCCCACCTGATGTCATGTGGGAGTTGAGACTGATCCAGATCATAGTGAAGAACTGATAGTTTACATAACGTCTTGAGGCTTGGACTGAAGTCTAAGATAAACAGGTCACCACTGGATCCTCCAAAGACGATAATACGATCCCCCACCATGCAACACATACACGTTTTTGGAAAGTCTGACAGGACTCTCCCCTTCGGCTTGACCCTCTTCCAGGAGGTTTCTGGGTTGAATCTCCACAGGTCATCACACCCACCAAATATGTACAACTCTCTATTGTAGGTAAAGGCTGGTTTACACCAGAGTCCTTCTGGAAGCAGTGTAGAAGGTGTGTCCATCCATAGGTTAGTCTCTGTGTCAAACACCCTGATGGTGTTGTTGTGCTGACCACCCTGCCATCCCCCAAATACAAACATCTTTGTCCCAATGATTGTGGCAGAGTGACCAACTAAAGCAGGAGGTTGAGTTCCTCTGGTGGTAATTAAAGACCAGACCATGGTGCTGGTGTCCAACATGAGCATTTCATCAGTGTATCCAGTCTGGTTGTATCCGCCATGAATATACATGACCTTCCCCAAGACACAGGACGAGTGGCCGAAATTCCTCTCTGGAATGGCCCCAGAAACCTGTGGCTTGGACCATGTGTGGTCATCAACGTCAAATGCATAAAGTTGGTTGTAGTACTCCTTTGTGTTGTAACCATAACCTCCCCAGAGGTAGACAGTATATTCCACCAACACAGCTGTGTAGCCGCAGAGCCTGGAGGGAACATCAAGGTGATGTTCTCCTCTTCCATGGGTCAACTTCCTCCAGGTCAAAGACAATGTGTTGAAGATGTGCACGTCAATATATTTGTGAACTTCAAAATAATACACTGCGTGTCTCACTGCCACGGCAGCATCTAAATCGGATAACATTGGTATTCCTGGTTTTCTCAGGTGCAACATCCAGCATAACATTACTAAAACTGTATGGTGGTGGAAAAAATCCTATTGGTCAACAATCATCTAGTGGTCAAGTGTTGATGTTCAAACTCATGGAATATTCTACGTTTTCACATACTGTATATTTGTCACAAACACCATGCAAAGTGTGTCCAATCCGTGAAACCGGTAGTTTGGGTTGACCACTCAAGGAAGACCATCCCTGTTGTTCTAGGGAGACTGTTCAACCATGACATGTAGTTAAAACACTGTAATCTGTACTTGTGTTAGCGAGCGCTCTGGGGTTATTCGGTTAGCAGGGTACTCCGATTGGCTGGTTTAGGTAATGACTTAATGGTGACATGAGTAAAAGACCGTTATAGTCAATGTCATGAGTATTGGCTTGCTCCGTTCACACACAAGTACTCATGCGCACTATGTAACTGGTTTGGCACAGGAGCTGCCATTATGCGGCCTCCAGTTTTTAACCAGAGAGTTCTGTCTAAAACGAGTTAAGAGCACAGGCAGACTCCTGGGAGACAAGAGCATGTCTGAAAACAAACATCACAACTTAAATTGTCATGGACTGTTTTCTCAACTCCCTTTTTCTCTGCAACCATCGATCTTTAAATCTAGATTGAGTAAAATGAAACCAAATGGACTCTTACGGCCACATTTGGTTTAATTTTACGCTCTCAAGAGTAAATAATATTAAAGCATCTCAACTACTTAATTTTCAACAATTGACACCATTACAAAATGTAGAGGAATTGTCTTTAGATGTTTTGCCAATTTACGTTTTGCCAGTTTGGGGACAAAAACTTAGTTTTGGGTCCGAGAGACTGTACTCGACATTAAATGGTTGAAAACCACTCAATATGGGCAAAGAAGTACTTGGTTTTTCTAGCAACTGTGATTTATTTACTCATTTTGGAACATACTATGGTCAAGTATAAAGCCGTGTCGCAAGGGAAACAGGGTCAGTGGATGAGATGGGAGAGTGTGGAAAAGCGGAACATCAGCTGGAAGGACATGTGGGAGATGGAAACAAACAGGATAAGCTTCCTGATACGATCCACCTACGATGTCCTCCCCACCCCTACCAATCTCAACCAATGGCTGGGCGAAGATCCATCATGCCCCCTGTGCTCAACACCAGCGACACTCAGACACATCCTTGTTGGGTGTAAAGTGAGCCTCTCACAAGGACGGTATACTTGGAGGCACAACCAAGTACTCAAGGGCCTGGCAGCAACTCTGGAAAGCAGGAGAACCACCATCAATGCATTGCCACCCAGAGCTAACAACGCAGCCAACCCAGTCGCGTTTGTGCGGGAGGGACAACAAGGGCAACAGAAATTCCCACCAAGGACCAGGTTGGGCGAGCTGGAGGTAGCCAGAGACTGGCAGATGCTAGCCGATGTCGACCAACGTCTCACAGTTCCACCAGAGATCGTCATCACCAATTTGAGGCCTGACCTAGTCCTGTGGTCCAACTCACAGCGTAGAGCTTACTTTGTGGAGCTCACAGTCCCCTGGGAGGATGCGGTGCAAGAAGCTTTCGAAAGGAAGAAACTGCGGTACTCGGATCTTGCTGCAGAGGCTGAGCAGCGGGGCTGGAGAACAAAGGTCTGCCCAGTAGAAGTTGGTTGTCGGGGCTTCGTGGCAACTTCAACTGTGAGGCTGATGAAGGAGATGGGCATCAGCGGTCAAGCCCTACGACAAGCCATGAAGGAGCTTTCCAGACTGGCAGAGCGGAGTAGCCAGTGGCTCTGGCTGAAAAGGAAAGACCCCAGTTGGTCTCCAAATAGGTAGGCTGGGCAGATGCAGAGGGGGGTGCTTCTGGGACGCTGGAATGCACTGCTGAGCCTACTGGAGACGTTGTGGGGTTAATTCAGCGAAACGTTGGTGAAAGTAGGTCCCCGCTTGACAACCCCTGTGAAGTGTCTGTCCAGTTGTTTCGACATCACCGTGCTTAAGTCTTCCACTTTTTTAGGTATGCGGTCAAGTGCAAGCCTGGCTCAGGGAGTAGGACGCCCCTGCCTTGCAGAGTCCCTAGGCACTTTGGACTCAACATTGTCCTGTGTTTCATGAAATCATTCATTACAAAGCATGAATGAAAAAAAAAAACATATAAATTTGTATAAATGAGTATGAATTATTTGTATAAATGAGTATGTAGTTCCTGAGGAAGCTTGTCAGAGCAAATGAAGATCAAAAGTTCAGGTGAAAGCGTTCAATGATCGACACGTTCAATGATTGATCAACACGAAAACTAATCCAAAACAGGGTGCAGTTAATAGTCAGCAGTCCAGAGACAGGTCAGGACATTCAGGTCAGACAGACGGAACATTGTGGAGACAGGACTCCACATAGGATAAGAATAATGGAACCTGACAGGTTAGTCAAGCACACATATTAACAAAGGTTAGCGAGCCATATGGCAGTTAGGTTAAACCATTTGCGAACCGAAAAATGCGGTTAGGAACGACTTTCAGCTAGATACCATTACATGAATTTATTGCACTCCTACAAATCTGAACCATGAAGTGGCTCTTGTTTTATAATGTTAATGCAGGAACCTGCCAATGATGCCAGCTGGCATCTACAGCTGACATCATTAGCCAGTTCAAGATGGCCCTCCCTGCGACTTCGACACGACGAGGAAGTGGGTGGTTAAGGAAGCAGGTGACGCCAATGGGCTCGGGTCGGAAAACTGTCCGGACCCCATCCTATGTATTACGGAATACGCCAATGTATACTAATTTGAAATACGCGAATATCACCTAAATACACAGTTAAATTGAGTAATAACCCAACGGTTCACTTTCTTTGTTTTTAAATAAAACTAAATCTGTCCCTAGCTATTATTGTGTGTAAACCTTTATTTCTTTATTAACTATATAATGATGTCACATTTAATTCATTGCAAGAAGCTGCTATACTATGGTTAAACCATGAACTAAATACAGTACATACCCATGAGCTTAACCCTGAATAGAAGGTTACATGAAAACACACACACACACACACACACACACACACACACACACACACACACACACACACACACACACACACACACACACACACACACACTACGTTGCAGGCGTGTGCGTCGTCCCATGATGCAATGATTCCAAACAGACACAGTTCAACTCACAGTTGGTTGTTAGTGGTGGGACGATTCACTTACCTCACCATACGATGCAATATGGATATTTAGGGTCCTGAATCAATTGATATTGTGATTCTTAATTATGCTGAGATTCGATTTGATATGCCGATATAGCGCTTTATTATCACCCACAAATGACTTTTATTATACTAGAACATTTTAAAGGAGAATTGCACCACTTTTCCACATTTTTTTCTGAGAGCATACAAATGGAATCAAATTTGGACACCCTCAGAAAAAGTTGTGTTTCACCACAACATGTTCAATTACCGAAAACATTAGAGCAATTTTAAACACTATAGATAACAAAAAGTTCAATCCTACACATCAATGCAGCCTGATAACGTCGGCCAGGCTTTCTGACATGAACACATTAGAGAATACAGTAGGCCTACACTTTCCTGTGCACCTTGCTCTGCTAATTCCCCATTTCCCCATGATCAAGTATCCTCACAACTGCATTGAAGCATTACTTCACTGAAATACATCATATTTCTATTGATATTAAATCACATTAACCACACTGCACATCATTTGGTGTTCACTATTCATACCGGGATAAGGTCCTATAGTATATTCTATAATACATGATTGCTCACAGATACTCAGCTATTGTGGGCTATTATTATACTACCAGTGAAAAATGTGTTTGGTATCCATAAAAAAGAAAACACACACACACACACACACACACACACACACACACACACACACACACACACACACACACACACACACACACACACACACACACACACACAAACAAATCAATAAATAAACGCAAACAAACAAAGAATAAATAAATGTGTCCCCTCCATCCACCGCTACAGGTTGGAGCACTGTGTGGCCCATCAGGTTTTATTTCTTGCCTCGCTGTTTGGATATTTGTTTTTTTTTTATTTCTTTTTACCATTTTTAATAGTCATGGTTGCAAACTCCCACCTGATGTCATGTGGGAGTTCAGACCTGTCCAGACCATAGTGAAGAACTGATAGTTTACATAACATCTTGAGGCTTGGACTGAAGTCTAAGATAAACAGGTCATCACGGTATCGTCCAAAGACGATAATACGATCCCCCACCATGCAACACATACACGTATCTGCAAAGTCTTGAGGGACTCTCCCCTTCGGCTTGACCCTCTTCCAGGAGGTTTCTGGGTTGAATCTCCACAGGTCGTCACACCCACGAATTATGTACAACTCTCTATTGTAGGTAAAGGCTGGTTTACTCCAGCATTCTTCTGGAAGCATTGTATGTGTGTGTGTGTGTGTGTGTGTGTGTGTGTGTGTGTGTGTGTGTGTGTGTGTGTGTGTGTGTGTGTGTGTGTGTGTGTGTGTGTTTTCTTTTTTATGGATACCAAACACATTTTTCACTGGTAGTATAATAATAGCCCACAATAGCTGAGTATCTGTGAGCAATCATGTATTATAGAATATACTATAGGACCTTATCCCGGTATGAATAGTGAACACCAAATGATGTGCAGTGTGGTTAATGTGATTTAATATCAATAGAAATATGATGTATTTCAGTGAAGTAATGCTTCAATGCAGTTGTGAGGATACTTGATCATGGGGAAATGGGGAATTAGCAGAGCAAGGTGCACAGGAAAGTGTAGGCCTACTGAATTCTCTAATGTGTTCATGTCAGAAAGTCTGGCCGGCGTTATCAGGCTGCATTGATGTGTAGGATTGAACTTTTTGTTATCTATATTGTTTAAAATAGCTTTAAAATGTTCTAGGTAATTGAACTTGTTGTGGTGAAACACAACTTGATGACATCATCAAGTTGTGTTTGTTTTGTTTGTTAATGATTTTTTTTTCTGAGGGTGTGCAAATGGAACCAAATTTGGTTCCATTTGTATGCTCTCGGAGAAAATCTGGAAAATGGGTGCAATTCCCCTTTAAATGTTCTAGTATAATAAATGTCATTTGTGGGGGATAAAGAAAACAGGCCATGTTGATTTCAGTTGTGATGTTTGTTTTCAGACATGCTCTTGTCTCCCAGGAGTTTGCATGTGCTGTTAACACTAGAATGCCTGAGAGGTCATTTTTGACCGTTTTTGAGATTTTGAAGTGGATTTTCTCTGCCTGTGATGGTCTGAAAAGGTCCCCCTTGCATGACTTTTCCTAAATATGCAATTCAAGTCATCTATGTTTTTCTTTTCGTTTGTAATAATTTCTAAATATGAATTTTGATGCGGAACTTCCTACAAAGACGTGCATTCTCGGTCAAATTTGACCGTCCTCACCCTCTTCCCCCTCCTCCCCCGCTACTCCTCACAGAAGGATTTTTCGCACCAGTCTAATGGGTAATTTACATTTCAATTGTTGTCGCGTCGGGTGCGGCCTCTCTCTCTCTGTCTCTCTTTCAGCACTAAACTAAGCTAACTAAACTTCTCTTTGTAACTTTTCCACATTTTCAACAGTTTTTATTAGACCCGCAAAAGGTTTTTAGTCCACTTAGTCATTTCATTTTATCACGTGCAGCTGCGATGCGGCAACGCGGCCTAAGCAGCAGACACATGCATGAGTAGCCTATTCTCAAACGATTAGGCTATAGATCTTATTTTCAAACAATAATACCTCGGTCAATTCTCAATCATTTCTTACCATTCAACATGTTATGTTGAAAAAAATGTCCCTTGTTTTTTTTGCTGTATGTGGCGTGCATTTATCCCAAGTCTGCGAAATGTTATTAAATAAATGGCAAAAAAGTCGGGCATTTGCGGCAAAAAATATATGTTTTTTGATCATTCATTTCTCGGTCAATTCTGGACCATTTTTTACATTTCAAAGTGCAGCGTGATGGAAAAAGCCTTCTCTCTCAGATGCTGTATAGTATATGTGGGTAGGTGTTCTCTACGATGCGGGATCGAGCAAAATGTAAGGGTCGGGATTTCGGTGGAAACGTCCCTTCTTTCTTGCTTCTTGCTTTTTTGCGTATTTGCAGAGCCGGCTAAAAGGCTGTGCACAGGGGGGGAATGCCCCCCTAAACGCCCCAAATACGTTGTATAACGCATAAGGTTTTCGCCCCCCAATTGTGAAACTTTATATCGGGGCCTGACAAAAGCCGCCAGAGAGAGAGAGAGAGAGAGATGCTTCTTCGTGGACGTTTCCACCGAAATCCCGAGACGTACATTTGCAGCTTCATCACCCGTGACGCGATGAAACCGCACTCATACCATTCTCTCCTGTCCCCCCAATTGGGAAATGTTGCTGCATTCACACTCACGCTTAGCTTGTACTAATCTAACCAATAATGACTGAGCAACAACAGACATAATCATTTGGCATGTTGGAGTCAGTCTCTCTCTCTCTCTCTCTCTCTCTCTCTCTCTCTCTCTCTCTCTCTCTCTCTCTCTCCTCTCTCTCTCTCTCTCTCTCTCTCTCTCTCTCTCTCTCTCTCTCTCTCTCTCAAGCACACACACACACACACCGAATCCCCACACGAAGAAGCATCTCTCTCTCTCTCTCTCTCTGGCGGCTTTTGTCAGGCCCCGATATAAAGTTTCACAATTGGGGGGCGAAAACCTTATGCGTTATACAACGTATTTGGGGCGTTTAGGGGGCATTCCCCCCCCTGTGCACAGCCTTTTAGCCGGCTCTGCAAATACGCAAAAAAGCAAGAAGCAAGAAAGAAGGGACGTTTCCACCGAAATCCCGACCCTTACATTTTGCTCGATCCCGCATCGTAGAGAACACCTACCCACATATACTATACAGCATCTGAGAGAGAAGGCTTTTTCCATCACGCTGCACTTTGAAATGTAAAAAATGGTCCAGAATTGACCGAGAAATGAATGATCAAAAAACATATATTTTTTGCCGCAAATGCCCGACTTTTTTGCCATTTATTTAATAACATTTCGCAGACTTGGGATAAATGCACGCCACATACAGCAAAAAAAACAAGGGACATTTTTTTCAACATAACATGTTGAATGGTAAGAAATGATTGAGAATTGACCGAGGTATTATTGTTTGAAAATAAGATCTATAGCCTAATCGTTTGAGAATAGGCTACTCATGCATGTGTCTGCTGCTTAGGCCGCGTTGCCGCATCGCAGCTGCACGTGATAAAATGAAATGACTAAGTGGACTAAAAACCTTTTGCGGGTCTAATAAAAACTGTTGAAAATGTGGAAAAGTTACAAAGAGAAGTTTAGTTAGCTTAGTTTAGTGCTGAAAGAGAGACAGAGAGAGAGAGGCCGCACCCGACGCGACAACAATTGAAATGTAAATTACCCATTAGACTGGTGCGAAAAATCCTTCTGTGAGGAGTAGCGGGGGAGGAGGGGGAAGAGGGTGAGGACGGTCAAATTTGACCGAGAATGCACGTCTTTGTAGGAAGTTCCGCATCAAAATTCATATTTAGAAATTATTACAAACGAAAAGAAAAACATAGATGACTTGAATTGCATATTTAGGAAAAGTCATGCAAGGGGGACCTTTTCAGACCATCACAGGCAGAGAAAATCCACTTCAAAATCTCAAAAACGGTCAAAAATGACCTCTCAGGCATTCTAGTGTTAAGATCAATGCCACAATTTGCACACGCAGACTCCTGGGAGACAAGAGCATGTCTGAAAACAAACATCACAACTGAAATCAACATGGCCTGTTTTCTTTATCCCCCACAAATGACATTTATTATACTAGAACATTTAAAGGGGAATTGCACCCATTTTCCAGATTTTCTCCGAGAGCATACAAATGGAACCAAATTTGGTTCCATTTGCACACCCTCAGAAAAAAAAATCATTAACAAACAAAACAAACACAACTTGATGATGTCATCAAGTTGTGTTTCACCACAACAAGTTCAATTACCTAGAACATTTTAAAGCTATTTTAAACAATATAGATAACAAAAAGTTCAAACACATCAATGCAGCCTGATAACGTCGGCCAGACTTTCTGACATGAACACATTAGAGAATACAGTAGGCCTACACTTTCCTGTGCACCTTGCTTTCCTAATTCCCCATGATCAAGTATCCTCACAACTGCATTGAAGCATTACTTCACTGAAATACATCATATTTCTATTGATATTAAATCACATTAACCACACTGCACATCACTTGGTGTTCACTATTCATACTGGCATAAGGTCCTAGTATATTTTATAAAAAAATGTGTTTGGTATCCATAAAAAAGAAACACACACACACACACACACACACACACACACACACACACACACACACACACACACACACACACACACACACACACACACACACACACACACAAACAAACAATAAATAAACAATAAATAAACAATAAATAAACGAATGAATGAATGAATGAATGAATGAATGAATGAATGAATGAATGAATGAATGAATAAATGCGTCCCCTCCATCCACCGCTACAGGTTGGAGCACTGTGTGGCCCATAGGGTTTTATTTGTTGCCTTTGCTGTTTGGAGATTTGTTTTCCTTTTGGTTTCTATTTACCATTTCTAATAGTCATGGCTTCAAACTCCCGCCTGATGTCATGTGGGAGTTCAGACTGGTCCAGATCATAGTGAAGAACTGCTAGTTTACATAACATCTTGAGGCTTGGACTGAAGTCTAAGATAAACAGGTCACCACTGGATCCTCCAAAGACGATAATACGATCCCCCACCATGCAACACCTATTTGAAAAGTCTGGCGGGACTCTCCCCTTTGGCTTGACCCTCTTCCAGGAGGTTTCTGGGATGAATTTCCACAGGTTATTGAAGTCCCACCCACCAAATATGTACAACTCTCTATTGTAGGTAAAGGCTGGTTTACACCAAAGTTCTTCAGGGAGCAGTGTAGAAGGTGTGTCCATCCATAGGTTAGTCTCTGTGTCAAACACCCTGATGGTGTTGTTAAACAAATGATTCTCCCTGCCCACGAATACAAACATCTTTGTCCCAATGATGGTGGCATAGTGATAATTGAAACAGGAGGTTGAGTTCCTCTTGTAGCAATTATAGTCCAGACCATGGTGCTGGTGTCCAACATGTGCATTCTATTCGTCTTTCCAGTCTGGTTGCATCCGCCGTAAATATACATGACCTTCCCCAAGACACAGGCCGAGTGGTGGTATCTCCTCTCTGGAATGGCCCCAGAAACCTGTGGCTTGGACCATGTGTGGTCATCAACGTCAAATGCATAAAGTTGGTTGGAGTACTCCATCGTGTTGTTTTTGAAACCAAAACCTCCCCAGAGGTAAACAGTATATTCCACCAACACAGCTGTGTAGGCTACGAGCCCGAGGGAACATCAAGGTGGCATTCTCCTCTTCCACGGGTCAACTTCCTCCAGGTCAAAGACAATGTGTTGAAGATGTGCACATCAATATATTTGTGAGCTTCAAAATAATACATCGAGTGTCTCACTGCCACGGCGGCACCTTGATCGGATGATGATACTGGTATTCGTGGTTTTCTCAGATGCAACGTCCAGTATAACATTACTAAAACTGTATGGTGGTGGAAATAATCCTATTGGTCAACAATAATCTAGTGGTCAAGTGTTGATGTTCAAACTCATGGATTATTTCATGTTTTCACGTATATTTGTCTCAAACACCATGCTAAGTGTGTCCAATCGGTGAAACGTTGGTTCTGGTTGACCAATCAAGCAAGACCATCCCTGTTGTTCTAGGGAGACTGTTCAACCCCTTGTCTGTCTGTCTGTCCGTCCCATCTGTCCATCCGTCCCACCCTGTTACATCACCAACAGGGTGACGTAACAGCATGGTGGTGATCCGTCTGCCCGTTCACATGTCTGTCTGAGCACGCGTTTGTCCGTCAACGTCCAACAGTTGACCTAACAGGTGACGTAACATAATCACCACCAGTGACTGTTGCGTCACCAACAGGGTGATGTAACAGTCTTCGCCCTGACCCAAGACGGTGGAGACTGTAAAAACTGTAATCTTGTTGCTTGTGTGAGCGAGCGTTGTGGGGTTGGTATTTGGTAATCAGGGTACTTGGCTGGTTTAGGTGATGACTTAAAGAGGGGGTGTCGTGATTTTTGTATTTTTTCCAATTTTGTACATGTTTAACAGGTGACAGTATGTAAACAGACCCCTTGGTGTGTTTTTTATGTGCAATGATGTCTTCATTTTGTACTTAGGGTTTCTTCCTGGGGGCTGAACCTTTCCAGTCAAACGTGCCAATGAAAAAAACTTCAATATAGTGACATCATGTGCTCAGCCTCTCCCCTAACTCCTCCCCCTTTATCATGCAACTAAAGCTGTGGGCGTGGCTTCAGTTCAGCTGGATCTCCACCCATCACCACCCACCAGGCAAACCAGGCATACTTAATGAACTGGTAGGGTGGAATTATAAAAATGACAGTTTAACAAACACTGTACACTTTTTGGGAAAAAATCTTACTTTTAATATTAAAGCTGCAAGCAGCGATTTACGGGCCCTCGATCGTGCAAGTTTCGGGCAAATATCGGCCAATCAGAAAAGGGGACGCGGCTAAGTCACAAGGAGCCAAAACATAGTTCAATGATACCACCCATATGTCTCTATGACATAGCATTGAGGAGTTATGGCAGGAAATAGTATTGACCAATCAGAGGAGGGGGCGGGGCTAAGTTACACCAATCAACGTCAGGGACGAGTCAAGGACTCCTTACCGAGTTCATTGCTATCACCCATATGTCTCTATGACATAGCATTGTGGAGTTATGGCAGGAAATAGTATCGACCAATCAGAGGAGGGGGCGGGGCTAAGTTACACCAATCAACGTCTGGGACGCGTCAGGGACTCATTACCGGGTCCCATGATGCCAGCCATATGTCTCTATGACATAGCATTGAGGAGTTATGGCAGGAAATAGTATCGACCAATCAGGTGCAAGTACGGGGGGCGGGGCCCCTCTTCTGATTGGTTTATACCAATCAGGACGTCAGGGACTCGTTACCGGGTTCCATGATGCCAGCCATATGTCTCTATGACATAGCATTGAGGAGTTATGGCAGAAAATAGTATCGACCAATCAGGTGCAAGTACAGGGGGCGGGGCCCCTCTTCTGATTGGTCGATACCAATCAGGACGTCAGGGACTCGTTACCGGGTTCCATGATGCCAGCCATATGTCTCTATGACATAGCATTGAGGAGTTATGGCAGAAAATAGTATCGACCAATCAGGTGCAAGTACCACTTCCTGTTTGGCGGCGAAGTTTGGCGCTCCGCCACGGTGGCGCCGTTTTACGAAAACTCACGATTTTAATAACTTTTCATCGTCAACGTCTTTTCTGCTTGCCGAGTGATTTTTTTTTCCGAACGGACCCCCCCGCTCCGTCGAGTTGGCCAAAATGCAACATGTGGAAATGGCCTAAATTGCACCAAAACGCAGCCTTTATTTTGAAATAACCGACTTCCTGTTCGGTTTCGGACGCGGCACCAAGAGACTTTTTTTTAAGTTGCGACATGATACAGGTGCGTGCCGATTTTCGTGGATGTACGTCAAACCGTATGGTGGGGCTTGAGGCACGAAGTTTTCTAGGGGGCGCTGTTGCACAATTAGGCCACGCCCACTTTTAACAATTTTAAAATACGAAATTTTTCGCCACCAGTAACGTGCGTGCCAATTCTCGCAACTTTTCGAGTAAGTTATGCGGCCGAAAAACGCGATTTATTTCGGGTAAGAAAAAGAAAGAAAGAATAATAATCCTTACGGTTTCAATAGGGCTTCGCACATGCGTTGCAGTGCTCGGGCCCTAATTAAAGCTGCAAGCAGCGATTTACGGGCCCTCGATCGTGCAAGTTTCGGGCAAATATCGGCCAATCAGAAAAGGGGACGCGGCTAAGTCACAAGGAGCCAAAACATAGTCCAATGATACCACCCATATGTCTCTATGACATAGCATTGAGGAGTTATGGCAGGAAATAGTATTGACCAATCAGGTGAGGGGGCGGGGCTAAGTTACACCAATCAACGTCAGGGACGCGTCAGGGACTCATTACCCAGTCCATTGCTACCACCCATATGTCTCTATGACTTAGCATTGAGGAGTTATGGCAGAAAATAGTATCGACCAATCAGGTGCAAGTACAGGGGGCGCGGCCCCTCTTCTGATTGGTCGATACCAATCAGAACGTCAGGGACTCATTACCGGGTCCTATGATGCCAGCCATATGTCTCTATGACATAGCATTGAGGAGTTATGGCAGGAAATACTATCGACCAATCAGAGGAGGGGGCGGGGCTAAGTTACACCAATCAACGTCTGGGACGCGTCAGGGACGCATCAGGGACTCATTACCGGGTCCCATGACGCCAGCCATATGTCTCTATGACATAGCATTGAGGAGTTATGGCAGGAAATAGTATCGACCAATCAGGTGCAAGTACCACTTCCTGTTTGGCGGCGAAGTTTGGCGCTCCGCCACGGTGGCGCCGTTTTACGAAAACTCACAATTTCCATAACTTTTCATCGTCAACGTCCTTTCTGCTTGCTGAGCGTTTTTTTTTTCCGAACGGACCCCCCTGCTCCGACGAGTTGGCCAAAATGCGACATGTGGAAATGGCCTAAATTGCACCAAAACGCAGCCTTTATTTTGAAATAACCAACTTCCTGTTCGGTTTCGGACGCGGCACCAAGAGACTTTTTTTTAAGTTGCGACATGATACAGGTGCGTGCCGATTTTCGTGGATGTACATCAAACCGTTTGGTGGGGCTTGAGGCACGAAGTTTTCTAGGGGGCGCTGTTGCACAATTAGGCCACGCCCACTTTTTAACAATTTTAAAATACGTAATTTTTCGCCACTAGTAACATGCGTGCCAACTTTCGCAACTTTTCGTGTACGTTATGCGGCCGAAAAACGCGATTTATTTCGGGGAATAAGAAAGAAAGAAAGAAAGAAAGAATAACCAGGACGGTTTCAATAGGGCTTCGCACATGCGTTGCAGTGCTCGGGCCCTAATAATCCTTACGGTTTCAATAGGGCTTCGCACATGCGTTGCAGTGCTCGGGCCCTAATTAAAGCTGCAAGCAGCGATTTACGGGCCCTCGATCGTGCAAGTTTCGGGCAAATATCGGCCAATCAGAAAAGGGGACGCGGCTAAGTCACAAGGAGCCAATACATAGTCCAATGATACCACCCATATGTCTCTAGGACATAGCATTGAGGAGTTATGGCAGGAAATAGTATCGACCAATCAGAATAGGGGGCGGGGCTAAGTTACACCAATCAACGTCAGGGACGCGTCCAGGACTCCTTACCGAGTTCATTGCTATCACCCATATGTCTCTATGACATAGCATTGAGGAGTTATGGCAGGAAATAGTATCGACCAATCAGAGGAGGGGGCGGGGCTAAGTTACACCAATCAACGTCAGGGACGCGTCAAGGACTCCTTACCGAGTTCATTGCTATCACCCATATGTCTCTATGACATAGCATTGAGGAGTTATGGCAGGAAATAGTATCGACCAATCAGAGGAGGGGGCGGGACTAAGTTACACCAATCAACGTCAGGGACGCGTCAAGGACTCCTTACTGAGTTCATTGCTATCACCCATATGTCTCTATGACATAGCATTGAGGAGTTATGCAGAAAATAGTATCGACCAATCAGGTGCAAGTACCACTTCCTGTTTTGCGGCGAAGTTTTGCGCTCCGCCATGGTGGCGCCGTTTCACGAAAACTCACGATTTGCACAGCTTTTCATCGTCAACGTCTTTTCTGCTTGCCGAGCGATTTTTTTTCCGAACGGACCCCCCCGCTCCGACGAGTTGGCCAAAATGCGACATGTGGAAATGGCCTAAATTGCACCAAAACGCAGCCTTTATTTTGAAATAACCGACTTCCTGTTCGGTTTCGGACGCGGCACCAAGAGACTTTTTTTTAAGTTGCGACATGATACAGGTGCGTGCCGATTTTCGTGGATGTACGTCAAACCGTATGGTGGGGCTCGAGGCACGAAGTTTTCTAGGGGGCGCTGTTGCACAAGTAGGCCACGCCCACTTTTAACAATTTTGAAATACGAAATTTTTCGCCACTAGTAACGTGCGTGCCAATTTTCGCAACTTTTCGTGTACGTTATGCGGCCGAAAAACGCGATTTATTTCGGTTAAGAATAATAATAATAATTAAAGCTGCAAGCAGCGATTTACGGGCCCTCGATCGTGCAAGTGTCGGGCAAATATCGGCCAATCAGAAAAGGGGATGCGGCTAAGTCACAAGGACCCAAAACGTAGTCCAATGATACCACCCATGTGTCTCTATGACATAGCATTGAGGAGTTATGGCAGAAAATAGTATCGACCAATCAGAATAGGGGGCGGGGCTAAGTTACACCAATCAACGTCAGGGACGCGTCAGGGACTCATTACCAGTCCAATGATATCACCCATATGTCTCTATGACATAGCATTGAGGAGTTATGGCAGGAAATAGTATCGACCAATCAGAATAGGGGGCGGGGCTAAGTTACACCAATCAACGTCAGGGACGCGTCAGGGACTCATTACCCAGTCCATTGCTACCACCCATATGTCTCTATGACTTAGCATTGAGGAGTTATGGCAGAAAATAGTATCGACCAATCAGGTGCAAGTACAGGGGGCGGGGCCCCTCTTCTGATTGGTCAATACCAATCAGGACGTCAGGGACTCATTACCGGGTCCCATGATGCCAGCCATATGTCTCTATGACATAGCATTGAGGAGTTATGGCAGAAAATAGTATCGACCAATCAGGTGCAAGTACAGGGGGCGGGGCCCCTCTTCTGATTGGTCGATACCAATCAGGACGTCAGGGACTCATTACCGGGTCCCATGATGCCAGCCATATGTCTCTATGACATAGCATTGAGGAGTTATGGCAGAAAATAGTATCGACCAATCAGGTGCAAGTACCACTTCCTGTTTTGCGGCGAAGTTTTGCGCTCCGCCACGGTGGCGCCGTTTTACGAAAACTCACGATTTGCACAAATTTTCATCGTCAACGTCTTTTCTGCTTGCCGAGCAATTTTTTTTCCGAACGGACCCCCCTGCTCCGACGAGTTTGCCAAAATGCGACATGTGGAAATGGCCTAAATTGCACCAAAACGCAGCCTTTATTTTGAAATAACCAACTTCCTGTTCGGTTTCGGACGCGGCACCAAGAGAATTTTTTTTAAGTTGCGACATGACACAGGTGCGTGCCGATTTTCGTTGATGTACGTCAAAACGTATGGTGGGGCTTGAGGCACGAAGTTTTCTAGGGGGCGCTGTTGCACAATTAGGCCACGCCCACTTTTAACAATTTTACCATACGTAAATTTACGCCACTAGGAACGTGCGTGCCAACTTTCGCAACTTTTCGTGTACGTTATGCGGCCGAAAAACGCGATTTACTTCGGTTAAGAATAAACATTGCGGTTTCAATAGGGCTTCGCACTTGCTTTGCAGTGCTCGGGCCCTAATAAGAATAAACATTGCGGAATCAATAGGGCTTCGCACTTGCTTTGCAGTGCTCGGGCCCTAATAACATTAATACCTGATGATCATGTTTTAGGGTAGAAAGAATTCATGGCACTCCATCTTTAATGGTAAAAGACCGTTATAGTCAATGTCATGAGTATTGGCTTGCTCCGTTCACACATGAGTATTCATGCACACTATGTAACTCGTTTGGCACAGGAGCTGCCATTGTGCGGCCTCCAGTTTTTAACCAGAGAGTTTTGTCTAAAACGAGTTAAGAGCACAGGCAGACTCCTGGGAGACAAGAGCATGTCTGAAAACAAACAACACAACTGAAATCAACATGGACTGTTTGATCAACTCCCTTTTTCTCTGCAACCATCGATCTTTAAATCTAGAGTGAGTAAAATGAAACCAAATGGACCCTTACAGCCACATTTGGTTTAATTTTACTCTCTCAAGAGCTAAATAATATTAAAGCATCTCAACTACTTAATTTTCAACAATCGACACCATTAGATAATGTAGAGGAATTGTCTTTTGATGTTTTGCCAATTTACGTTTTGCCAGTTTGGGAACAAAAACTTAGTTTTGGACTGTACTCGACATTAAATGGCGGTCCTCCGTAGCTAAAATTTATGGAGGCTATGGTTTGAAAATGGTTGAAAACCACTCAATATGGACAAAGACGTACTTGGTTTTTCTAGACACTGTGATTTATTTACTCATTTTGGAACATACTATGGTCAAGTATTCATTACAAAGCATGAATGAAAATTTGTATAAATGAGTATGAAGTATTTGTATAAATGAGTAGGTAGTTCCTGAGGAAGCTTGTCAGAGCAAATAAAGACCGAAAGTTCAGGTGAAAGCGTTCAATGATCGACACGTTCAATGATCGATCAACACGAAAACTAATCCAAAACAGGGTGCAGTTAATAGTCAGCAGTCCAGAGACAGGTCAGGACATTCAGGTCAGACAGACAGAAGACATTGTGGAGACAGGACTCCACATAGGATAAGAATAATGGAACCTGACAAGTTAGTCAATGAGTGAGACGGAATCTAGTCCTTTGAAGGTGGTCCCAAAGCTCTTATTTCTGCTCAGAGGATGGATTTGTGAGAAGGGATGATCTCTCTGGAGCTAAGAATTCACCAAAGCAGTCTGCCTGGAAGACTTTCAGCTGGATACCATTACATGAATTTATTGCACTCCTACAAATCTGAACCATGAAGTGGCTCTTGTTTTATAATGTTAATGCAGGAACCTGCCAATGATGCCAGCTGGCATCTACAGCTGACATCATTAGCCAGTTCAAGATGGCCCTCCCTGCGACTTCGACACGACGAGGAAGTGGGTGTGCTCCGTTGCATAAGCCCAATGTGCTCCAATGCATAAGCCCAATTTATTCTGTAATACTGTACATACTGTACACAATCCAAATATGGATCCCCGTCCTGAAAGGGTTAAGGAAACAGGCGACGCCAATGGGCTCGGGTCGGAAAACCGTCCGGACCCCATCCTATGTATTACGAAATACACCAACGTATACTAATTTGAAATACGCAAATATCCCCTAAATGCATGAGCACGTTAAAGAATACAGTAGGCCTACACATCATTTCTATTGATATTAAATCACGTTAACCACAGTGCACATCATTTGGTGTTCACTATTCATACTGGGGTAAGGTCCTATTATATTTTATAATAAATAATAAAAAGGAAAGAAAACACGCACGCACACACGCACGCACGCACGCACGCACGCACGCACGCACGCACGCACACACACACACACACACACACACACACACACACACACACACACACACACACACACACAAATAAATAAATAAATAAATAAATAAATAAAAAATAAATAAATAAATAAATAAATAAATAAATAAATGCGTCCCCTCCATCCACCGCTACAGGTTGGAGCCCTGTGTGGCCCATAGGGTTTTATTTGTTGCCTCGCTGTTTGGAGATTTGTTTTCCTTTTGGTTTCTATTCACCATTTTTAATAGTCATGGCTTCAAACTCCCACCTGATGTCATGAGGGAGTTCAGACTGGTCCAGACCATAGTGAATAACTGCTAGTTTACATAACATCTTGAGGCTTGGACTGAAGTCTAAGATAAACGGGTCATCACTGCATTCTCCAAATACGATAATACGATCCCCCACCATGCAACACCAATCTGGAACATCTTGCGGGACTCTACCCTTCGGCTTGACCCTCTTCCAGGAGGTTTCTGGGTTGAATCTCCACAGGTCACCACACCCACCAAATATGTACAACTCTCTATTGTAGGTAAAGGCTGGTTTACACCAGTGTTCTTCTGGAAGCAGTGTAGAAGGTGTGTCCATCCATAGGTTAGTCTCTGTGTCAAACACCCTGATGGTGTTGTTGTACTGACGATTCTCCCGTCCCCCAAACACATACATCTTTGTTCCAATTATTGTGGCAGAGTGACCACTTGAAGCAGGAGGTTGAGTTCCTCTGGTGGTAATTAAAGACCAGACCATGGTGCTGGTGTCCAACATGTGCATTCCATTAGTGTATCCAGTCTGGTTCAGTCCGCCGTGAATATACATGACCTTCCCCAAGACACAGGCAGAGTCGAGGTATCTCCTCTCTGGAATGGCCCCAGAAACCTGTGGCTTGGACCATGTGTGGTCATCAACGTCAAATGCATAAAGTTGGTTGCACGCTGTCATGTTGCCTCTGTGAACACAGCCTCCCCAGAGGTAGACAGTATATTCCACCAGCACAGCCGTGTAGCCCCAGAGCCCGGAAGGAACCTCAAGGAGACGTTCTCCTCTTCCACTGGTCAACTTCCTCCAGGTCAAAGACAATGTGTTGAAGATGTGCACATCAATATATTTGTAAACTTCAAAATAATACACCAAGTGTCTCACTGCCACAGCAGCATCTAAAGCGGATAATACTGCTATTCCTGGTTTTCTCAGATGGAACGTCCAGCATAACATTACTAAAACTGTATGGTGGCAGAAAAAATCCTATTGGTCAATCATATTCTAGTGATAAAGTGTTGATGTTTAAACACATGGCATATTCTACCTTTTCACATATATTTGTCACAAACACCATGCTAAGTGTGTCCAATCCGTGAAACCGGTGGTTCTGGTTGATCAATCAAGGAAGACCATCCCTGTTGTTCTAGGGAGACTGTTCAACCATGACACGCATTCGTCTCCACCGTAAGGTGGTGACTATGGTCTGTCCCTCCGTCCGTCCCATCTGTCCACCCGTCCCACCCTGTTACATCACCAACAGGGTGACGTAACAGCATGGTGGTGATCCGTCTGTCCGTTCACACGTCTGCCTGAGCACTAGGGGTGTGAATCTCAGCCCTGAGGCCGATTCGATATGCATCTCGATACACTGCCAGCGATACGATATTTTAGCGATACATGTATTTTTTTGGCGATACGATGCGATACGATTCACCCTCTTCCCGATGCGATACTTTGCGATAACCTTTTAGCTCAAATCAATGCGATACGATGCGATGCGATACGATGATTCAACCTGAAAAATGATTTGTTTTTATTCCATATGGTATGCCTAAAACTATTTTTGGCATCTTAAACAACATTTCTCAAAGTGTCACTTAGTGCAATTATATAGTGCATATCCCTGTCTGCCACACATATGAAGATTATGAACCTATTACTAAGTGGCCCTCATAAAGTATTTTTCCCCTTTATTTTATTATTTTATCTTTTATAACTTTACATATAAGACACTCAGTGAGGGTTGTCTGTTTAGTTTACACTACAGCAGCAGTGAGCCTGACTGCATTATTGTTTACAACAATTGCTTTGCACTAAACCCAGTTGTGAAAGGGTATACTTTGTTCTCACTATTGTGATGTTAACTACAATAGTGAGAACAAAGTATACCCTTATATCAGGGGTTTTCAACCTTTTTCATCCCAGGGCCCACCATATATTGAGCATTTGAGCCACGGACCACCAATTGAGGATATTTTTAGACCCACAGACCCCAAAACTAAAGATTTCTTTTGCTTCTGTCCATGACCATTAATCTTCTAGTTGTGTAGACTTGGACTAATTCGCATGATGGATATTATAACTCTTGAGTGTAAAAATGAAACCAAATGGACCCGCCAGGGTCCATTTGGTTTCATTTTTACACTCTCAAGAGTTAAATTATGTTAAACAACTTAGCTGGGGACCACCTGGAACCCTCTCAAGGACCACTGGTGGTCCCCGGACCACCTGTTGAAAACCCCTGCCTTATATGACAAAGGCTTACAGCTGCTGTAGTGTAAACAGACTCTCACTGAGTAGCTTCTATCCAATGTCCATAAGCCATAAAAAGCCCTCGTTTTCCACAACGCTATAAGGCTGGATGTCTTTGCATATGAAGTAGGCGATGGCCTTAGTTATAGCCATAGTGCGGGCAGAGGTTGATGGAAGGGAACTCCCAAAATAAGAGGCGACACTTTTCAGCTCCTGACCTGATTTGCTTGGTTTATCTCCAGTATCCGAAGCGGTACTTGAAGGGAAGCGGCGGCAGACGTGTCTGTGATGTTGTGTATTCTTTTTAAGTGGCTATGCATGTTTGTCGTACTGCCCGTGTACGGCTTTATAACACGGCGTTCTTTGCAAATGACGTTCGTCTTGTCCAGCTTTCCATCAATCTTGTAGAATCCATAGTGTTTCCATACATACGACTTAAGGTTTGGAGGTGCATTAAATTAAATATAGTCTGCTGCGGCTCTTTGCTGGTGCTGCTGCTCACGTGTACCTCCATGTTTGTTGACTACTAGTAGAGCCATAGAGTATAGACAGCGTTACGCAAACCCAGTCGAATGGCAGCCAAGGTTTCTATTGAATGGGGACAACCAGCAGTTACGGAATGCATTGGAGTCTACGGGCTGATGCGAATGCACAAACCACGTGACCAGGCTGTTTTCCGCCCCCCTCAATATGGTTTCGGTTCGGTTTCGGTTCGGTTTCGGTATGTTTCGCTTTTTAAAAATAAAATTTAAAAAATGATCTTTTATTTCACTTATAAGCACATTGAATGTGAATATAAAAAAATAATCAAGGGTTTTTAAAACATTAAACAACCTTGTATTATAAACTTAAATGTTAAGGTATTAGACTAAACATAATCCCTATTCAGACATATTCCAGTAGGCCTGTCTTCTTCCTTTTCATTATTTACAGAAGAAAAAATGTATATTGCTATTTGTGCCTCATTATTAGGCTATTTTCAAGGGAAATATAAAATACCTAGGTTAATAAACTGACTGCACGTTTCAGTTAAGTATCAGGCAGGTAGCATGCAGAAGCATTGTAGACAGACAACAAAGTTAAATTAGTTTAGTTTACAATATCTGCTTTATTAATAAGGGAAATGCGTCTGTCTGACAGACAGATGACCTATACAATTTTGCGCCTGAGCCTTATACAGCCAAGAGCATGGGAACATTCACTACTACTACAGCAGCCTGCCATCGGGCTGCGCTAAACTTTGGTTCAATAAGTAGCATTGCATCTCCGTGTATGTAGGCCTATTTATAGTTTTAATTTAACGGATGGCACCGCATTCTGGCCATACGCTGGCTGTGGGCTGCAACGTTGATTCACACGGTAGTAGATACACTCAGGGGCGGATTGGCACATATTTTCCCACCGGGACAATTTTGCCTTTGCCAGGACTCCATACCAGGCCACCCTGGGGGGTGGCGCAGGCCACCGGGAAAACTCCCTGTACTCCAGATGGCCAATCCGCCCTTGGATATACTTGTTGAAGCAGGAGGATGACGCCGGCACAATGTATGTACTCTACGCGGGGAAGGAAGCGACACGGACACTTTACAATACGTCCAGAATCCAGACCGAGGGTATAGGCTTGAGAAATGACCGTGCGTTCAAACTGGAAGACAGTTGTTTGTTTTCCCGAGTCGCTTTTCACTCGCACGTGCGAGCCCCTTCATTGCGACGCGCAGTGGATATAATACTCATTAAAAGTTACAGGAAGCGTTCCGACCCTGGGTCCGTACATGTTGTGGTCTCGATTCTCTGTAAATAACCGATCCACAAGCTTGCGTCGCTTAAATAGCTGATCCACAAGGTCGCGCCGCATGTGTTTCCAAAGTATGTGTGCTGGAGACCACCTAACTCCCCCAAACGCCGTGGTGTGTGTGTGTGTGTGTGTGTGTGTGTGTGTGTGTGTGTGTGTGTGTGCGCGCGCGCGCGCAGTAGCATTCGCTGTTCATTAGGGACTTTAAGTTCCCCAGTTTTCACTACGGCAACCCGTACAGGAACTACGTCGGCTATGACGCAATCGCCGTAGCAGCCAAAATCATTAAGCACAGTACCCGTCGGCGACGGGTCCCCACCTCGTTTTGGTTCCCATGGTGACACCGATGAGGCGTCTATTCAGCCTACAGCACGTGTCAAACATAAACAGTAAACACAGACAACCATTGCTCGTTAGCTAACATGCTGTCACTTGGGCTTGGGCATGGGCAGTATTGAAAAGAGCTGCTGAAGCTATTTGTGTTATCCTAAAACAGTATATGTTTAATAACAGCATGTCAAATGGTATCAATGTTGTTATTGCTTGCCAAACAACACACACTGCATATACACACTAAAGCTGTATAAAGCTCGGGATTCGAACCACTCGGTCGCTAAGGTCGCCACGCGAACGAATATTAATGATCCTGAACCATTTATTTATTTATTTATTTATTTATTTAACTTCCCCCCATCTAGTAGTTCTGCGACATTGAGGGGTCAGGAACTCGCTGTGAAACGCGCTGTTACTGCAGTTGGAAATGCATTGTTTTCACTGAAGGTGTCCCATTCTCAATAGAAGTTTATGTAGGCGATCCGCCATTAGACTAGCTCTAGGAAGTGAACGGAGTTTACGCAACTCCGTCTGTGCGCACTGGCTGGTTAGTTTTATGGTTACCCGTCCACCTGACCAGCAGCAGCAGGCACTTAAGACTACATATACAATAGAGAGACGTAGTCTAATCTTGGCAAACAAATAATTAAACGAGCCGATGGACGGCATGTTTTGGCAATCAAAACAGCGTGAAAGAAAAAACTTATAGAAAACTTATCTACCGATGACAACATCCACGATTTTAATAGTTAGTAGGGGCGCGGGGGGGGGGGGACTCAATGCAAAACTGATGTAGACAGAAAAAAAAAACCTACACCATTGGTCTGAGAACATTGTGAGATCTTACTTTTGGGCAGTTTGTGGACCATTTTAGTGAATTTGTTTAGGCTACTAGGCTAGTGTGATTGGCAGAGCAGAGTTCATACATTCACACAACGCATCCAGAGTATACAGAGCAGCTCCTACTCGTGCGGTACTGGCGTTGTAGACACAACGTGAGAGCGCACCTTCTGCCGTTGTAGGAACGGCTGCGACGGCAGGCAGGTTTATACATCGAGCACTGATCCATTTCCGGTTACCGGAGCACAATGACGTAGCGGTCCGTGCTTAAACTCCCTAATGATTGCAGCCGTGTGGTGCTGTGACAGAGTGCTACTACACTGCGCCGTACGGCGGTGTGTGACCGAGAAATACATTCTTCGCATCTGGATGAATGCGAACCGAAGTATTGCGGTTCATTAGCGCATATTGAACCGTGGACCCCGTACCGAACGGTTCGGGTTTTTTCGGTGAACCGGCACACCCTTAATGTTAGCTAGCCTGGAGTGTATTTTAAATATTCTTGATCTGTTTTTGAATATTAATGAAATGTGCATGCATCCCATGCATTTTCCCCACAAAGAACATAGAGTATTGGACATGCATGCTGCATATGCTGTTGAATCATTTATATTCCATCTGGGAAATAACACCTGTATATACTGTATAGATACATTTTAATGAGGTGTAAATGTAATCCAATTCGATAATTCCTGCATCCTTATATGAGATCTGGGGCTGATGCCACTTCTAAAGGGGACCAAAGAGAATATGAGAGTATGTTATACTGTATACATGTTTTATGTATATCATAGTTGGTTACTAATTTGTACACAGTCTCTCTACTTCATTTTTATTTAATCTTTAATTAACCGGCAAAAACACACAACTAAAGCCCAGACCAAGCAAAGAGGCAAATCATGTTGCATAGCCTGGCAGTAACAACAGAAGAACAGACACAAATAACTTTTTTAAACACACATACATAGGATTCTCAAGGAAAGAACTAGTATGTGTTTACTTTTTTCTTTTTTTTTATATATTTTCATCCCATGATTTTGCAACCCATTTTTCACCCAGTGCCAATTCCCAATGTGATCCTGGGCTCTACACATCCTCCGCCAACCTGGGGAGGCAGCAGACTGAGCTCATGCTTCCATCAAGGCTTGAGGAGTCTCACCGCCCGTTTTTCACCTGACAGGGGGGAGTTTCCCTGGCTGGACGTAGCGTTGTGGAAGGAACACGTTATTCCAACCAGTTCCTGTCCCCTCCATCAGGCGCCCTGGCTGGCCAGGGGGACATGGTTTAGAGCCCAGGAAAGCCAATCGGAAAACAAACATGGGAGCTGAAATTGACATGTACAGTAAATATCAAATAAATGCTTAAAGGGATATTACACTTTCAAAAATCTTTCGGTCATTTCATGGTCTACTCAGTCTCATGTGAACACACCAGACAGTTTATAAGTTACTCCTTTCAGTATTTAGATGTAGTCACCATGTTCACATAGTCACCATGTTAATGACATGTCAGAAAGGCTTGTAATTCCCCTTTAAACATAATTTAACTGCTATAAATCCTCCTCACGCACTGTTCACAATGTAACCTTTATTTTATGTGAAGAACGCACCACGACTAAGAATAGACTCTGTCTCTCTCTGCAGTGTATTTCTTGTATTCCACTCCATACAAAATGCTGTTATGTCTTTACTGGCAGTGGGCCAGGTCATCAGGTAGTGAAATAGATACATTGAAGTGGGACTGCAGGACGTGTGGGTTGACATGATTTTAAAATGGAAGTGGGTAATAAAAACACAGACCTGTCGTGTGCATCGACTTATTGTCTGATGAAACGGCATGATGCTCTCGACTCACCTCTGAGTAGGGATGTGAAAAAAAGTCGGAAACCGACACGATTGTCGACACGTGCTGACGTCGACACAAAAAAGTATGAGTCGAAAATCGCCTCTTTTTTCTTTTTTTTATATTAATGATTTTTATTTTGTATTCTTTGCAATTTCTTGTTCAAAAACGTCACAACGTTACTGTTTTCAAGGGAAGAGAATTGCTTATTTCGGGTATTAGGCTACTATCAGTCACTGTAGTGAGACCATGTCTGTGCCGCGTCGTCCTCCTCGTCCTTCCCCCTGCGTTCTGTCCGGGGAGTCCGGCTTTCCCCGAGGATGAGGCGGCAGCGGCTCCTGCATGCACCCGCCGCAATGATTGACTTTTATTTCGCCGAGCAGGCGCCTCTGTCGAGGCCGAAATGGAGCGTTACGTATGGGAGAAAGCTATCTCTCCTGCACAAGACCGAGGTCTCACATGGTAGAGAGAGAGAGAGAGAGAGAGAGAGAGAGAGACACACACACACACACACACACACACACACACACACACAGAGAGACGCGTGCTGCAGGTGGTTAATAGAACAAGCCTATATTATTTGTACTTATCTTGTCCAGTGTTCTGTTTCACGTTGTTTGGCCATGTCTAACAACAGACGCAGGAAAAGGCAAAGATGCAGGGAATCCGTCGCAAGGAAAGAGGAAAACTCCTCTATCAAGTCGATTAGGCTACTAATGAATGTGGAATGCCAGGTGCGGGTGCGTGTCTGTTGTCTGTTGCGTGGTGCGCTCTGCGCCCTGCTCTGCCATGTGCTTTGCTTTGAGAACATGCCTGATCATTGTGGAGCGCAGTATGGAACGTTCTCCTCAGATATGCATATTTTGGTATTATATATTGCTCGATTTCGCGGTCCCGCTTATTTTATCTATAATCTTGCACCTCTCCCTCCTGCAGGCATTTTCATGCCGCCCGCGCTGCAACATTTTGCGTTGGGTCCCGCCGGCGCCGCGGGCTAAAAAAAATAAATAAAAAAATCGATCGATTGTCGACAATGGGCCGCGACACGTCGGTATTCCAAATATGTGTCGATTAACATCCCTACCTCTGAGAGAGGATGAGGAAAAAGAAATTATCTGAACCCGACCTAATGCTTTGGCCGTTTTTATTTCACTTAACTTCGAGCAATCTCCAATCAGCATCCCGCCGCCTTCAACAGATGACTTCAAGCCGTGTAGCTTTCATCCAAATTAAATTATGCAAGATCTGGCTTTTTTAATGGCGTATAACCTAGAGGAGATGGACCACATGTCTCTTGTACTTGGGGGATTATATTAGTTAGATAATTAGAGCACACGTTATTTTAAAGCGTCTTCACATTCACTGGGTTGTATAGTGGTCAAGGTTTCATGTAGCCTGGCTCAGCCCTGAATCAGCACCTTAAACAATACTAGCTTGTTTTTTCCCTGTGGTTCAAGGACTGGCTTCCCTGCCTTTGGGGCCGTTTGTGCCGGTTGGAGATCCAATCCCAGCACCTGATTGGTCAACAGCCCTGTCACTCACTTCGTTCCCAATGTCGTCATCCAATCCCAGCACCTAAACGGCCAACAGCCCTGTCACTCACTTCGGTCACAACCTTGAGCCAATCGCCGCTAAGACTGCTGCTTTGATGACGCCCATCCTAGAAACAGTTGTGGTAGAGAGAGACTTGAGTGAGACGAAATGACAATTCAGACTGAGGTCAGGCTCGGTCTCATGGTGATCAGAGAACTGGCAGCACAGCTCCCAGTCTAGACACCAGACTGTAGGCTAGAGCACCTGAATCTCCAACATGGTAGCAGCACTTGCATATTATGAGTTCCCCGGCTGTTGATGATGCTGTCTGTACTCTGGTGACAGGTCCTCATCCCCTCGGTAAAAGCTCTGTAGAAGGGATGGATTGGCCATCTGGAGTACAGGGAGTTTCCCCGGGGCCTGCGCCACCTAGTGGCCTGGACAAGATCCAAAATGCACTAGTGGCACTTCCAAAATGCACTAGAATGTGCTAGATGCTCGCCCTGGAACATACAGATAAAAATGACCATTAATCTTCTACATTCTCTAGTTGTGTAGACTAAGTTTGGTTTCATTTTTACGCTCTCAAAGAGTTACATCTGGTTAAGCAGCTGCCCCCCTCAGGGTGGCCTGGCAAAGGCAAAATTGTCCCGGTGGGAAAATATGTGCCAATCCGCCCCTGCTCTGTAATATTACAGTAACTTTAGACACTCACTCTTAGCGACATACAAGTGCAAAATAAGTGTGTGTGTGCACCTTGTTATACTGTTGTTGCATGGCATATGGCCAGGGTCGGATTGTCCATTGGGCGTACAGGGAGGTCTCCCGGTGGGCCACGACCCGTATGGGGCCAGTGGTATCACGGTATGATTGAAAGCACTGGTTTTCAACCTTTTTGATCCCAGGGCCCACTGTTCATTCAGAATTTTGAGGCCCGGACCACCATTTGATGACATTTCAGCCCCAACAGATCCCCAAAACTAAAGATTTATTTTACTTTTTGGTCTACAATTCCAGTCTGGATTTGGGAAACAAAACAGTCAAACATACTGATCAAAATGACTATTAATCTTCTATATAATTAGACTTGGCCAATTGAGAGTGTTAACATGAAGGACCCGCAAGAGTCCATTTGGTTTCATGTTTACGCTCTCAAAGAGTTACATCTGGTTAACCAACTATACCAGGTAGAACAGGTCCTTCACACGCTGGTTGTGGTGGGCCCAGTCCAGCACTAATATGGCAAATAACGGGGTAATTGGTCAAGTAGAGTGCAAGGAAAACAAAACATTAACTCATTTAACTGTGCATAGATTTTGCACCACAGAATCTTTTTCACTGACAAATTTCCAACATTGGTCCAACATCCCATTGTTCACCCTCAGCATAACATGGACACAGTGAGGACACAAAGCTTAAAACGAGGCGGATAACTGTTGGTGGTGGATTTTCAGTGCATGTCAACAGTAATGGGATCAGGATTTTTTGTAACTTTGGATTGACGGACTCTAGTCCACGGCAATCAAACGGGTTAAGAAAGGTCAAGGTCAAGGTAAACTTTATTGTCCACGGGGGAAATTTGTCTTGGGCTTACACCCTTACTACAGCCATACATGAAACATCAGAGACAAGCACAGACACAACAGTGACACCACATTACACACAGTGTTGGTCAATATTACTTCTTTACTTTACTTGTTACCCCATAGACAAAGTAATATCATTACTTTACTTATTACTGGAATCGAAGAGTAATATATTACATATTACGTTATTACTTTCCCAAGTTCTCATCACCGCCTTTGAAAAAATAGAGATGTACAACATAATCTGTTTAGCGAGCTCTTTTTAGAACTGAATCCAATTTATTGGAATAATAATAATAAACAAAATAAAGCAGCAAGTGATTTGCTTACAATCTGCTGCACATCTCTGTTGTTACAGTACCTGTCGATAGCTTGTAAATCTGTTCTATTTTTGCATGCAACAACAAGCTCATTTTAAAAAAAATAAGTTGGCGTTACTTGCAAAGTAATGCGTTACTTATTACCCATTTTTGCAGAGCAATCTCGTTACTTTACTTTTTGGGGCAAAAGTAATAATATTACAGTAATATGTAATCTAAAATTAGTTACTGCACACACGTACTTCACCCACTTGTTATGTGACCTAATTCGGTTACAGTTATGCTGCTCTCAAATAGAAAGACATTGTCCTCGTACTGTACCTGTCTGTCCTCTCACTGTACCTGTCTGTCTGTCCTCTCACTGTACCTGTCTGTCTGTCCTCTCACTGTACCTGTCTGTCCTCTCACTGTACCTGTCTGTCCTCTCACTGTAACTTTCTGTCTGTCTTTCTGTGTGCCTGCCGTCCTGCCTGCCTGCCTGTCTGTCTATCTACATACATGATCTCATTAGAGTGCTAGGGCAGCAGCACCTGTTTCTATAAGTTAACGAACACACACACACACACACACACACACACACACACACACACACACACACACACACACACACACACACACACACACTACGTTGCAGGCGTGTGCGTCGTCCCATGATGCAATGATTCCAAACAGGCACAGTTCAACTCACAGTTGGTTGTTAGTGGTGGGACGATTCACTTACCTCACCATACGATGCAATATGGATATTTAGGCTCCTGAATCGATTGATATTGTGATTCTTAATTATGCTGCGATTCGATTTGATATGTCGATATATCGCTTTTTTTATCCCCCACAAATGACTTTTATTATACTAGAACATTTTAAAGGGGAATTTCACCACTTTTCCACACTTATTTCTGAGAGCATACAAATGGAATCAAATTTAGACACAATCAGAAAAAGTTGTTTCACCTGTTCAATTACCTAGCTAATTCCTCATTTCCCCATGATCAAGTATCCTCACAACTACATTAAAACAGTACTTCACTGAAATACATCATATTTCTATTGATATTAAATCACATTAACCACACTGCACATCATTTGGTGTTCACTATTCATACTGGGATAAGGTCCTAGTATATTTTATAAAAAATGTGTTTGGTATCCATAAAAAAGAAACACACACACACACACACACACACACACACACACACACACACACACACACACACACACACACACACACACACACACACACACACACACACACACACACACACACACACACACACACACAAATAATAAATAAATAAATAAATACATACATACATACATACATACATACATACATACATACATACATACATACATACATACATACATACATACATACATACATACATACATACATACATACATACATACATACATACATACATACATACATACATACATACATACATACATACATACATACATACATACATGCATGTGTCCCCTCCATCCACCACTACAGGTTGGAGCCCTGTGTGGCCCATAGGGTTTTATTTGTTGCCTTGCTGTTTGGAGATTTGTTTTCCTTTTGGTTTCTATTCACCATTTTTTCTAGTCATGCTTGCCAACTCCCACCTGATGTCATGTGGGAGTTCAGACTGATCCAGACCATAGTGAAGAACTGATAGTTTACATAACATCTTGAGGCTTGGACTGAAGTCTAAGATAAACAGGTCATCACTGGATCGTCTAAAGACGATAATACGATCTCCCACCATGCAACACATACGACGTGTATCTGAAAAGTCTTGCGGGACTCTCCCCTGCAGCTTGACCCTCTTCCAGGAGCTTTCTGGGGTGAATCTCCACATGTCATCACACCCACCAAATATGTACAACTCTCTATTGTAGGTAAAGGCTGGTTTACGCCAGAGTTCTTCTGGAAGAAGCAGTGTAGAAGGTGTGTCCATCCATAGGTTTGTCTCTGTGTCAAACACCCTCATGGTGTTGTTGAACTGACCACCCTGCCAGCCCCCAAATAAACATCTTTGTTCCAATGATTATGGCAGAGTGACCAAGTAAAGCAGGAGGTTGAGTTCCTCTGGTGGTAATTAAAGACCAGACCATGGTGCTGGTGTCCAACATGAGCATTTAATCAGTGTATCCAGTCTGGTTGTATCCGCCGTAAATATACATGACCTTCCCCAAGACACAGGCCGAGCGAAAGTATCTCCTCTCTGGAATTGCCCCAGAAACATGTGGCTTGGACCATGTGTGGTCATCAATGTCAAATGCATAAAGTTGGTTGTAGTTCTCTCCCCAGCCTCCCCAGAAATAGACAGTATATTCCACCAACACAGCTGTGATGCCCCGGAGCGGGGAGGAAGCCTCAGGGTGGCATTCTCCTCTTCCACTGGTCAACTTGCTCCAGGTCAAAGACAATGTGTTAAAGATGTGCACATCAATATATTTGTGAACTTCAAAATAATACACCAAGTGTCTCACTGCCACAGCGGCACTTTGATAGGATACTGGTATTCCTGGTTTTCTCAGATGCAACGTCCAGCATAACATTACCAAAACTGTATGGTGGTGGAAAAAATCCTATTGGTCAACAATCATCTAGTGGTCAAGTGTTGATGTTCAAACTCATGGAATATTCTACGTTTTCACGTACTGTATATTTGTCACAAACACCATGCAAAGTGTGTCCAATCCGTGAAACCGGTAGTTTGGGTTGACCAATCAAGGAAGACCATCCCTGTTGTTCTAGGAGACACTGTAATCTTGTTACTTGTGTTAGCGAGCGCTCTGGGGTCAGTATGCGGTTAGCAGGGTACTCCGATTGGCTGGTTTAGGTAATGACTTAATGGTGACATGAGTAAAAGACCGTTATAGTCAATGTCATGAGTATTGGCTTGCTCCGTTCACACACAAGTACTCATGCGCACTATGCAACTCGCTTGGCACAGGAGCTGCCATTGTGCGGCCTCCAGTTTTTAACCAGAGAGTTCTGTCTAAAACGAGTTAAGAGCACAGGCAGTCTCCTGGGAGACAAGAGCATGTCTGAAAACAAACATCACAACTGAAATCGTCATGGACTGTTTTCTCAACTCCCTTTTTCTCTGCAACCATCGATCTTTAAATCTAGAGTCAGTAAAATGAAACCAAATGGACCCTTACGGCCACATTTGGTTTAATTTTACGCTCTCAAGAGTAAATAATATTAAAGCATCTCAACAACTTAATTTTCAATAATCGGCACCATTACAAAATGTAGAGGAATTGTTTGTTGATGTTCAACATTAAATGGCGGTCCTCCGTGGCTAAAATGTATGGAGGCTGTGGTGTGAAAATGGTTGAAAACTACTGAATGCGAGTTAAGAGCACAGGCAGACTCCTGGGAGACAAGAGCATGTCTGAAAACAAACATCACAACTGAAATCAACATGGCCTGTTTTCTTTATCCCCCACAAATGACATTTATTATACTAGAACATTTAAAGGGGAATTGCACCAATGCACCCATTTTCCAGATTTTCTCAGAAAAAAAAAAATCATTAACAAACAAAACAAACACAACTTGATGATGTCATCAAGTTGTGTTTCACCACAACAAGTTCAATTACCTAGAACATTTTAAAGCAATTTTAAACAATATAGATAACAAAAAGTTCAATCCTACACATCAATGCAGCCTGATAACGTCGGCCAGACTTTCTGACATGAACTCATTAGAGAATACAGTAGGCCTACACTTTCCTGTGCACCTTGCTCTGCTGAAACTGGTTCCCATTTCCCCATGATCAAGTATCCTCATAACTACATTGAAGCATTACTTCACTGAAATACACCATATTTCTGTTGATATTAGATCACGTTAACCACACTGCACATCATTTGGTGTTCACTATTCATACTGGAGTAAGGTCCTAGTATATTTTATAATAAATTATTTCTCACAGATACTCAGCTATCGTGGGCTATTATATCACCAGTGAAAAATGTGTTTGGTATCTATAAAACACACACACACACACACACACACACACACACACACACACACACACACACACACACACACACACACACACACACACACACACACTAAAACATTAGAGCAATTTTAAACAATATAGATGACAAAAAGTTCAATCCTACACATCAATGCAGCCTGATAACATCAGCCAGACTTTCTGACATGAACACATTAGAGAATACAGTAGGCCTACACTTTCCTGTGCACCTTGCTTTGATGAAACTGGTTCCCATTTCCCCATGATCAAGTATCCTCATAACTACATTGAAGCATTACTTCACTGAAATACATCATATTTCTATTGATATTAAATCACATTACCCACACTGCACATCATTTGGTGTTCACTATTCATACCGGGATAAGGTCCTAGTATATTTTATAATAAGCTATTGTGGGCTATTATTATACTACCAGTGAAAAATGTGTTTGGTATCCATAAAAAAGAAAACACACACACACACACACACACACACACACACACACACACACACACACACACACACACACACACACACACACACACACAAATCAATAAATAAACACAAACAAACAACGAATAAATAAATAAATGTGTCCCCTCCATCCACGGCTACAGGTTGGAGCACTGTGTGGCCCATCAGGTTTTATTTCTTGCCTCGCTGTTTGGATATTTGTTTTTTCTTTTGATTTCTTTTTACCATTTTTAATAGTCATGGTTGCCAACTCCCACCTGATGTCATGTGGGAGTTCAGACTGATCCAGACCATAGTGAAGAACTGATAGTTTACATAACATCTTGAGGCTTGGACTGAAGTCTAAGATAAACAGGTCATCACTGGATCCTCCAAAGACGATAATACGATCCCCCACCATGCAACACATACACCTATCTAAAAAGTCTTGAGGGACTCTACCCTTCGGCCTGACCCTCTTCCAGGAGGTTTCTGGGTTGAATCTCCACAGGTCGTCACACCCACCAATTATGTACAACTCTCTATTGTAGGTAAAGGCTGGTTTACTCCAGCATTCTTCTGGAAGCAGTGTAGAAGGTGTGTCCATCCATAGGTTAGTCCCTGTGTCAAACACCCTGATGGTGTTGTTGTAGTGACCATTCTCCCAGCCCCCAAATACAAACATCTTTGATCCAATGATTGTGGCAGAGTGACCACCTGAAGGAGGAGGTTGAGTTCCTCTGGTGGTAATTAAAGACCAGACCATGGTGCTGGTGTCCAACATGTGCATTCCATTAGTATATCCAGTCTGGTTCTGTCCGCCGTGAATATACATGACCTTCCCCAAGACACAGGCCGAGTGGAGGTATCTCCTTCTGGAATGGCCCCAGAAACCTGTGGCTTGGACCATGTGTGGTCATCAATGTCAAATGCATAAAGTTGGTTGTAGTACTCCTCTGTGTTGTAACCATAACCTCCCCAGAGGTAGACAGTATAATCCACCAGCACAGCTGTGTACCCCAGAGCGGGGAGGGAACATCAAGGTGTGTTCTCCTCTTCCACGGGTCAACTTCCTCCAGGTCAGAGACACTGTGTTGAAGATGTGCACGTCAATATATTTGTGAGCTTCAAAATAATACACCGCGTGTCTCACTGCCACAAAGGCATCTAAATTGGAAAACACTGGTATTCCTGGTTTTCTCGGGTGCAACGTCCAGCATAACATTACTAAAACTGTATGGTGGTGGAAAAAATCCTATTGGTCAACAATCATCTAGCGGTCACGTGTTGATGTTCAAACTCATGGAATATTCTACGTTTTCACGTACTGTATATTTGTCACAAACACCATGCAAAGTGTCTCCAATCCGTGAAACCGGTAGTTTGGGTTGACCACTCAAGGAAGACCATCCCTGTTGTTCTAGGGAGACTGTTCAACCATGACATGTAGTTTAAACACTGTAATCTTGTTACTTGTGTTAGCGAGCGCTCTGGGGTCAGTATGCGGTTAGCAGGGTACTCCGATTGGCGGGTTTAGGTAATGACTTAATGGTGACATGAGTAAAAGACCGTTATAGTCAATGTCATGAGTATTGGCTTGCTCCGTCCAAGCACGAGTATTCATGGGCATTATGTAACTGGTTTGGCACAGGAGCTGCCATTGTGCGGCCTCCAGTTTTTAACCAACCTGGGAGACAAGAGCATGTCTGAAACAAACATCACAACTGAAATCGTCATGGACTGTTTTCTCAACTCCCTTTTTCTCTGCAACCATCGATCTTTAAATCTAGAGTGAGTAAAATGGAACCGAATCAATCAATCAATCAATCTTTATTTATATAGCACAATTTAAAACAACCGTAGTTGACCAAAGTGCTTTACAATTTCAAAAACAAAACAAAACAAAACAAAACAAAACAGCAAAAACATCAAAAGCAGCAATCAAAGAGAGGACAGTTTAGAAAAGGTAAAAAGCAGGTATATGACGAGGTAAAAAAGGCATAAGCAGTCATAACACATTGAAGGCAATGGAAAAAAGGTGGGTTTTTAAAAGAGATTTAAAAATGTTGAGGGATTTAGCAGCTCTAATATGGGGGGGAGGTTGTTCCATAGTTTAGGAGCAGCAATAGCAAAGGCACGGTCTCCTTTGTTTTTGTGGGTGCGGGGTGGTTGGTGGGGATAGCCGTTGTTGGTCAGCAGATCGGAGGGCTCGGGAGGGATTGTGCCAGTGAATGAGGTCAGCTAAGTAGGGGGGGGCAAGGCCGTTAAGAGATTTAAAAGTAATTAAAAGAATCTTAAAATCAATCCTCTGTTTAATGGGGAGCCAGTGAAGGGAGATTAAAACGGGGGTGATGTGTTGTGATTTTTTGGTGCCAGTAAGAAGGCGGGCGGGCAGCATTTTGGGACCAGTTGGAGGCGTTTGAGGGAGGATTGAGGTAAACCGTAATATAGGGCGTTGCAGTAATCTAATCTTGTTGAAATGAAGGAGTGGATAACGGTTTTCAAACTGTTGACGCGGGAGGTTGGGTTTGATTTTGGCGAGTAAGCGGAGGTGGTAGAAGCTAGATTTAACTATTGCGTTTAACTGTCTGTCGAAGTTGAGCTGGTATCAAAAGGACTCCAAGATTTTTGCATAGGGGTGAATGTGTGAAGACAGGGGCTGAGGTTGTTGACGGGGTGGTGGGGGTGTTGTCCAAAAATAAAGGATTTCGGTTTTATTGTCATTTAGGTGTAGAAAAGTTAGCATCCATCCAGGTTTTTATGTCTGAGATGCATTGGAATAATGGGTCGAATGAGTTAGTGCTGGTGGGTGTGAGTGGCATGTAAATTTGGACATCATCTGCGTAACAATGAAAGGAGATGTGTTGTACTTAGTGAGGATGGGACCGAGTGGTAGCATGTAAAGCAGAAATAGGAGTGGGGCTAGAATAGAGCCCTGTGGGACCCCAAAGGAGTGGGGGGCTGGGGGGGAGGAAAAACGTCCCAGCTGTACGGAGAAGGTCCTCTCTGTTAGGTAGGACCGAAGCCAGGATAGAGCGGATCCGGAAATCCCGACCTGTTGTTCTAGGCGGGCAATTAATATTCGATGGTCAACCGTGTCGAAGGCGGCGGAGAGGTCAAGTAGGATTAAGATGGCGGGGGAACCGGTATCAGCTGTTAAAATTATGTCATTAAAAACTTTTAGTAGGGCTGTTTCCGTGCTGTGGCCTGGTCTAAAACCGGATTGGAATTTTTCATAGAGGTTGTGAGTTGTTAGAAATGATTGTAGTTGTGTATAGACAGCTTTCTCTAGGACTTTTGAGAGGAAGGGTAATTGAGAGATGGGTCTGAAGTTGGACAGAGTGGATGGGTCAAGGTTTTTATTTTTAATTAGTGGGTGGACTGTAGCATGCTTAAATGGGGTGGGAACCTGACCGGAGAGAAGTGATGCATTGATGATTTCGACTAGGGTTGGGCCAACAGCATATAGGACTTCTTTGAGAAGGCGAGGAGGGAGACTGTCCGTGGGGCAGTTTGTAGGACGGAGATGGGTGACTATGTCAATGAGTGCAGAGAGAGTTATTGGGGTGAAGTGGTCCAGCGTAGCATGGGGGGCTGCTGGGTGGGGAGGAGTGGAGAAGGTGTGCAGTGATCTAAGGTCTGCTATTTTTTCTATGAAGAATTTTTGGAACTTCTCACAGAGGGAGAGAGAGGGGATAATGGGGGAGGTATCACGGGGGTTTATAAGAGAGTTGAAAACACTGAAAAGAACCTGGGGTTTATGGCTGTTAATTGAGACTGTGTTTGAGATGAACGATGTTTTGGCGGCTTTAACAGCTCGTTGGTAGTTAACCAGGCATCCATTTAAGATGTCGCGATTTATTTGAAGTTTATTCTTCTTCCAGGATCTCTCAGCACGTCTACAGGCACGCCTGAGAGATCTGGTGGTGTCCATTTAGCCAGGGTTCAGAAAGTGCAGTCGTGCGTCTTTGCCTGAGGGGGGCGATGGAGTCGAGGATAAAAGTGCAGGTAGTGTTAAAACCAAGGAGGAGCGCTTCAGCGTTGGGGTTTGGGTCTGTGAGAGCAGGAGCAGAGGCAAACATGATGGAGAATTGCGGAGCGGTGGACTGGTTGATGGCGCGTGTAAGGCGTGCAGGAGTCATGGGCTTGGAGCGAGTGGCGGGGATGGTTATAGTGAACAGGACCGGGAAATGATCAGAGGGACAGGGGGGGGCACAAATGTCAGAGATGGTGGTGGTTAGGCCTTTAGATAGGATGAGGTCGAGAATATGTCCTTTATCATGTGTGGGAGATGTAACAGATTGAATGAGACTGAATGATTCAATAAGGCTTATAAAATCATTGACAAGGGCTTTGATGTGTCGTCCACGTGGATGTTTGAAGTCGCCCCAGATTGAGCAGAGATCATATTTAATCATTGTTCGTGAGAGGAAGTCAGAGAATTCATTTATAAAATCTTTGCTTTTAGGGGGGCGGTAGATGAGCGCACAAAACACGGGGGGCGAGAACTTTAACTCGAAACACTGTAGTTCAAAGCTTGTATAGGTGAAAGTCTGTTGAATCAAGGTGCAGTTAATATTATTTTTTAAAAATAGAAGCTACCCCCCCTCCCGTCCCAGTCGTTCGGGGGGAGCTGAAAAAAGAGCGATCCGGGGGAGGAGTTCAGAGAAAGATGTTTGAATCCCCCACCGGAGCCCAGGTTTCAGTTAATAGCAGAAAATCTAGATCATGGGTGATGATAAAATCTTGTAATAAAAACGTTTTTCTTTTAGCGATCGTGTAGTAAAAAGGCCATATGTAGTTTAGTGTCTGGTCTGGGCGTTATAGATGAACCGTCTTATCGGGCAAGAGGGGCAGGACAATGTTGCGTCTGTAGTTGCGTCAAAAGTGTGTGGTTGTCTAGGTCTGATTATGTTTTATTTTATAAGACAGGGAGTTC